>OY725327.1:32133619-32811406 GCA_963242795.1 Inga leiocalycina
ACATTATGCAATCATTAGGGCATATGCAAATAAGGACATCAGTTGTCAGTGGCTATTACTAGAAAAGAATAAATTTGTAATAAGAAAATTACAGACAAAAGCATTGTAATAAAAAAAAGGGTTTTAACTTACTTGAGTGCATAGAAATTCACATACAATAACTTCAACAACCACAGAGAATATCAAGCAAGCAGAAAAATTTTTCCCACCAAGTGATGAACATACAAGCAGGCAATATTGTCATTTATGTGTATGTAAGACAAAAAAAATCAGAACTTTCAATCATGATTTCGACAAAGAACCAAAAGGAGTAAGCATTAGTGTTTCAACAAAGCAAAAAAAGGAGTGAGCATAAGGATCAACCAATTAAAACATCCATGCAAGTAAAGACAACAAAGGAGAACACTTACAGAAGAGAGCTAGTAAGAGTATTTGAAAGCCAATGATTTTTGTGTAACGCAAGAGCACAACGGTGATGACAGAGAGGGAGAGCCTGATGAAAAGGAATACTAAGCCATCCGAATGGTAGGTAGAGAGAGATCACTATAGCCGGAGGTGACAGAGAGAGGAAAGAATGCCCACACGACTCTGCGAGGTGAGAGATGAAGTCTGAGCTCAAAAGTGAGTATAAATACTAGGACTAATTTTTCTAGATTGGTCCTCCTTACAACTGGTCTAAATATGTAAGAAAATATATTTAATTCATAACGATATCGACTTTAAAAACAACTGGTCTAATATGTAAATTTTTAAAATAGAGAAATAAAATTTAAGAAACAAAATTTATAAATAAGAATTTAAACAATCTGAATGATCATATTATGCAAAAAGATGAAGATCACCTACAAGAAATAATAGCAATTGATCAAAGTAAATAAAAAGATTGAATCTTTTTCATTAAGTTTTCGCTTGGAGGTGGTAGTACATGTAACCCCCTCCGTAATTATATCCGAAATACAACATTAGAGTGAAATAGAGACCAATAATAATCAAAATTCATTTACATTCCCCATCCTTAAGGTAGGGTTTTCACAAATACATTTCAAAATCAAACACTTTAACCTGGTCTCACATTCACATTTCGAATACAATTACATTGCGAAGATAATTAACATTCATAATATATCAGAGTGCACAATAACAATCCCGGCAATTCCGGGTTCATATCTTCACTAAAGGTTCATAGGGCAATACGCCTATTACAATTCCTCAACGGGGATTACACAATACTTAATCCAAATACACATTCCAACATATCATCCGGACATATACAACCATATATCCATTATAACATATACAACTCTAAATACATTCAAATCAACTACCATTATCCCAAATGGCAACGATAACCACTACCAAGTCCAAATGCCCATAAGGGATTCTCGCCGCCCCTAGTCGCTTGCTCCTTCCTCGAGCCACTTGTCCTGTCTAAAATGTTGGTAAGGGAGGGTGAGATTCTAGAGAATCCCAGTAGGAAACAGATACCACTATGCATGTAAGATAAGTGTTTAATGCATGACATGCTTGCATCACAATAACTCATGTTCACATAATGATATATCCGCATGCTCAATGTTTCAATAACATACTCATGGCCATAGCATAAATAGAAACAGAGCTTCAATCATTCATATATGTTTCACATAATCAAGCAAAGTAATAACATGCATCAATACACAAACACAAATATCAATACATGCAGGAGAGGTAAGTTCCCTACCCTTTTCTTTTCACGTATGCTCCAACATCTGCTACTCACGATCCGAGCGGATATCAAACCATGATCAAGGCGAATACCCAACCCTATAACCAAATCAAGAACATAGGGTCATTCTCTTTTCCAAATTCTCACTTTCATAACACTTAGATTTGGTTATCATAATTGACCCTTAAGAGGCCACAAATGCCTCTAATAAAACCCCTAAAAGGTTGGGAAACAAAAGGTGGAAGGTCACTTTTCGAAAACACCAAGTGCTAGAACACAGGGGTTGGCCGCGGCCAGCCCTTCCTTGGGCTGCAGCCCAAATATGGTCAGAAGGCCATGGGCTGCGGCTAGCCACTCATGGGCCGCAGCCCGAATCAGGCCAGAAAGGTTTGGGCCGCGACCAGCCACTATTGGGCCCCGGCTAAGCAATTTCCTGTCTCTTGGCTGAACTTCGAAAAACCATAACTAATTGTAGAAAAATCCAAACGGAGTGATTCCAAAGCCAAATGAAAGGTATATAAGTCCTCTTTCAAGGAAAAATATAGCCCATCACTGGAAATCACTACACAAGTACAGAATCACCAAAAACTAAACACTACTCCAAAACAGAGTTCTGTTTTTGTACCAAACTTTGGCCAACCATATCTCATAGAATACTAAACGAAATGACACAAAATATATGTCTATTTTGAAGCTTGGGATGTGAAATTTAAGACTGGAAAGTTTCAAAATTTTCTGAAATCATTTGGTCATTCAAAACGTCCACACAAATAAACTGCCCAGAACAGAGTTCCAAGGGACAGATTTTCCAATTTTCTATCAAAGTGTCCCATGGCTCCAAAATTAACAATCAAGCCTATTCTCACATAAATTTTCACAAGGAACACAATGGTAACCTCAAAATGACCAAAATCACAACCCATTTATATGCCCTGTTTTGACCAAAGCACAAAACCAACACAAAAGGTGCCAAACTTCACATTTAAGCTTCAATGCAATTCCTTCAATTCAAAACACTAAACAAGGCACCATTTCCATAACAACAACATACCATACTCCCCAAGACCCTAAATCACGAAAATTAGGGCTAAAATTCCAGAAATTCAAGGCCTAACCAATGGCCACAAATCTTATATGAGAAGGAAGCTTTCACTCACCTCAACAACTTTCCCAAAGGCACTTTATGATTCTCCCAAGTCCATAATTTCATGATTCCTCAAATCACCACCAATGGAGAAACTACAACCATAGGATGAAAGCTATTAGCTCAAGGAACAATATTAATAAAGAGCATTTTGGCATTTGAGGCCATTTGCTTACCTCAAAATTCAGCTTTTCCTTTCTCTTTCTTGGCCAACAATGGCTGCACAAGAGAGAGAAGAGAGAGAACGTGAGAGAGAGAAGGAAGAGAGGTGAAGATGATGATGAATGCAGAAAAATCTACCCCACCCCCTTTACATGCGCATGAGAGAGAGAGAGAGAGGAAAAAGGGAAAATGCATAAAATAAATGGTGCTTTGACTTTTCCAACACCCCCTCTCATCCTAACCACTTGCCACATGTCTCCACCTCATTGGCTCTCATAAAGCAAGTAATCAATTTAGTTACTCTAACCACTTCATTAGCCATTTAATTTCACATCTCATGCCCTCTTAATTAGTAATTAATCTCTTCCATTAATCTCTAATTTAGAGCCATTCTTTTAATTTCCCAACAATTATGGCATATTAATTAAAATTGACATACAACACAGAATTATTCCACTTTAATTCGATAATTATCCTTAATAATTACCATTAGCCTTTAATCCAAAAATTGGGGTGTTACAGTACATGCATATATATGATGGTGATCAGGCACAAAATCAAAATTACATCAAAATATGTATATAAAAGGGGGTTTTTGAAACCCATGCCATCAAATGACCATCATGATTCTAGGAGACAATCCTTAGGCTAAACGGTCTAAGATGTTGTTCACTTTTTCCTCCAACTTCTCCAGTTGTTAGGAGAAGCAATCTTGCTTCTCATGATCTCCATAATGGTGCCCTAGAGGCAAAAGATCGCATTTGCAATTTCCTCTAAGGTCAGAGGTGGAGGGGGCTACAAAGAGGTGGCTATCGCTATTGGAAAAGAGAAGAATGCTGCCTTTTTATTCTTGCCATTAAAAGTGTTGCCACTCAAAGAAGTGAGAGGAGTTGAAAGGGAATTTTGAATTTGAACTTTAGAACTAAAGGCGCAATTATATTTATAATCGAGACTAGTAGCCAAAAATTTCAAATAATGACAAGACATGATGATTTGTACAATGAAAGTTGAAATGTTACATATTTAAACTGGTTGTCTTTTAAAACATGGTCTAAATAGTATTATTGAGACCGATCATCTCCTAACACGTGGTCTAAACAATATTAATGAGACCGGTATACATGTTAAAATGTCTAAATTAAAAGTGAACATTGGAAGATTAAATGACATTTAGACCAGTGAAGAGTTAAATGATATTATCATATTTAGACCTAGTGTCACTATAACCGGTCTTAGCATCAAATAATTATATAATTAGCAATAATCTGATAATATAATTTACTAATATATATATATATATCATATATAATTATTTACATAGAAATAAATTAACTTGTCAAGCCAAAGATAGAAAAACAACAACTAAACAGAAACAAGAGATGTTCAAGATCAAGATTAAAAATAAACTATTTTTTCAATAATATAATTTTTCAACTACCTAAAGGCAGCATATTACATGCATGCATAAAAAATACATCGTTTTATATAATAATGAAATTGCTCATCCTTCCTCATCATCATCGAAGGCATGGGAGGAAGAAGAGGAAAGAGAAGAGGGGTTAGAAGATAGGTTATACTGGACATCATTGTTGTTGAGTATAAGATTCAACTTCTTGTTAATAGTGTGTAGTTGAGTGGCAATTCTTGAAAGGCATCGCTCTATGCATTTGACCCTTGCATGAAGCTTGTCAAGAACCTCCCTCATTGAAGGTGGCGGGGGAGGCAGTGTACGTAGAGGAGGAAATAGAGGATGGATTGACGAACTTCTGATGCATCTCACCATAATGTTGATTGATAGGAGAGAAGAGGGAGCTTGAAAGACAATTTTGAAGAAGCAAAAGGAATGAGGAGTTTAAATAGACATGCTGAATGAAGAGTACATTTATTGACATGGATTCAGATGTTGAAGAGACACGTTAGAAAGTTTACTTTACAAGCTAAAGAAACTCTGAAACATTTAAGATAAGTTGTAAAATAACGACAGTCTCTAAAAGGATGTTTAAGCTGGTTATATTAGCAATCAGTCTAAAATGAATTTCAATGTTGAAATTTGTATAATATTTAATGCTTATAAAGAGGATTATAATATAATCAGTTTAGAAAATATTATTTAGACCGTGCGAAAACACTATCGGTCTTATGTTGTACCAATATTTACAAAAATGCCATCAGTCATAGTTTTTAAATAGTTTCCGTCTAGAATACTTCTGTCTATATAGGTTGGAATGAATTGATGATTGTTGCACATTTGAATATAGTCGTTGTGATAGCCATTGGGTGACAAAAAGCATTTTGATTGGTTGAGGATGTTTGCATTTAATGCTTTTGACACAAAAGTGCTTTTTGCTAATCTTGATGTTAATCCATGTTTAAGTACCTGAAACATGTTCATACTAGTGATTAGTAATGTATAGAATCAATTAAAAGTGAAGGGTGTTAGGATCGGCAGGCACAACGGAAGAATTTTAAAAAATTTTCCGATCCTAATCGAGGATTTATCAACGGCGTTTAAACCAAGTTGGAAGGATTCATACCTTTTATGATTCAGGGTTTTCACGATCTCTAGGAGCCAACACGTCAGGTCCGCTCCCTCTACCGATATCCACATGAATGCTCTCCAACTGAGACTGCATGCTAGCGCCTTTAATGTCTCCTAGGGTTTCACTTACGGCTCTCAATTCTCATGTGTATCTCAGTATATGTGCTCTATTAAGTTTATAACCTATGACGGCTATTTTTCAAATTTCAAAATTAATCATTATTAATTTTAAAATTAATTAACTATTAATTATCTTGATGAGCTAATTAAATAAATTCAGTTTAAATTAAATCTGTCCAACAGTTTTAACTTAAACTAGTTATTTAATCTAAATAAAGAGCCATTAGATTTAAGTTATCTTCATAAATTAAATCTGAGATACCATATCTCTATCATGTTAGTTATTAGATTTAATTTATCTTAATAAATTAAATTTAAACCTAACACAATATAATAATATCATATAATATATATACATATATATATAATATGTATTTCGAAAATACATATCTATATAATATTATTAACGAATTTTTTATATTACATATATACATATATAAATATAAAATTAGTCCACCCTAATTAAACATTATCTCGTGTTGGGCCATTCTTGTGTGCGATCCTGTAGGCCTATATGAAGTTGGCAGTGGGCCAATAACTATACTAACCCACAAGTCGCAAGCGACCTCTAGCAAGACATCATGACTACCCAATTCATATGAGGATCGTTAACACGATACAACCTGTCATACAACCATGTCATGTCCCTTTTGTCACACGATATATCGATCAAGGATGAGGCATGGATAATGTCATCCTCTTATTCCTGACTATTACTTTCTCGATTCCTGAGTAGTCTGACAATATAAATAGAAACTCCTTTCCATTGTAGTATGACCATACATATCTCAGACTTACTCATCGAGGGGCCTAGTAATATCTCTCTACTAATGTGAGGGATAAATTCCATCTTGATCATTCTTATTCCTCTGCATGAAAAACCACCAAGCTCCATTATAGCCTTTATCATCACCCGGTCAAAGATGACTTTTGACTAGTTCAAAGGTTAGCAACTCTCATGTAGGAATCCATGATGACCTCAGGTCACAGGACATTGTGATATGGTTATACATGAGAAAAGCTTATGACTTGATCCATGTAGCTTTCTCATAGTGGGTCGGTCCAGCACCTTGTACTCTTACAAGTGCCTAAGACTTTGAATCGTATTTCCATATCTTATCAAAGTCATACTGATCTTGTTTCATCTCTGCTCCTGCATAGATGACCGACCAGGGACATTTTAGGACAATCTTTATGAATTATCCAAGGATACAATTATCACAGTTAACATGCAAATAATATGATAACAGAATGGAGAAATTTCATTAAATTAATAATGTTCAAAGTACAATGATTGGCCCTTTGGGCACAATTTCCAACATCCTCCCACTTGCCCTAGGTACAATCATTAATTTGCCTAATTTCCATTGTCCTAACATGTCTCTCATGCTTTGCCTGTGCAAGCGGCTTAGTAAGAAGATCAGCAACATTATCTTCTCCTGCTACTTTGCATATCTTTATATCACCTCTATCATTAATTTCTCTAATAAGATGAAATTGCTTGAGTATATGCTTGGTCCTTTGATGTGACCTAGGCTCTTTGGCTTGTGCAATAGCACCACTATTGTCACAGAACAAATCTATTGGATTTGAGATGGTAGGCACCACCCCTAGTTCAGTAATGAACTTTCTGATCCAAACGGCTTCTTTAGCTGCATCCGATGCTGCTATATACTTAGCTTCTGTTGCAGAATCTACTACAGTGCTCTGCTTGGAGCTCTTCTAGGTTACTGCTCCACCATTCAGGAGGAATACGGATCTAGATTGCAATTTAAGGTTGTCTTGGTCAGTCTAGAATCTTACATCTGTGTAACCGGTTACGCAGAGCTCATCATCCAATCCACCATAGACCAAAAATAAGTCTTTAGTCCTTCTTAAGTACTTTATAATATTCTTGACGGCAGTCCAATAACCCTCACCAGGATCTTATTGGTATCTACTGGTCATACTTAAGGCAAATGAGACATCCGGTCGAGTACATAACATGGCATACATGATGGACCCAATGGCCGAGGTATATGGAACCTTACTCATGCGATCTCGCTAATCAGGTGTACTAGGACACATATCCTTACTAAGATGGCTGCCATGAGACATGGGCATGTAACCCCTTTTTGAATCCTGCATACTGAACCTATGCAGTATCTTGTCTATGTATATGCTCTGACTTAGGCCTATTAGTCTTTTGGATCTATCCCTATAGACCCTAATCCCTAGGATATAGGTGGCTTCATCCAAGTCTTTCATTGAAAAGGACTTTCCTAACCAATACTTGACACTCTGCAAGGTAGGAATATCATAGATCGAACCATATCTAATAGTGTTCGATTCCTCCGTTCAAAAACACCATTCCATTGTGGTGTTCCTGGAGGAGTCAATTGTGAGATTATCCCACAACTCCTAAGATGGTCAATGAATTCTTGGCTCAAATATTCACCACCTCGATCAGATTGAAGTGCTTTAATTGTTTTACCAAGTTGGTTTTGTACTTCATTTTGGAATATTTTGAACATTTCAAAAGATTAAGATTTATGTTTCATTAGATAGATATAGCCATATATACTAAAGTCATCTATAAATGTAATGAGGTAGACATAACCTCCTCTGGCAGCTATATTTAATGGCCACATACATCTGTATGTATGAGGCCTAATAATTCAATGGCCCTCTCACTATGCCCAGTAAAAGGTGCCTTCGTCATCTTTCCTAATAAGAAAGATTTGCATGTATCATATGATTCAAAATTAAATGAGTTTAGAAATCCATCTTGATGGAGTTTAGAAATGCATTTCTCATTTATATGGCCTAGACGACAATGCCATAGGTAGGTAGGTCAGATTCAAATCGTTTGATTTTATCCTCTTAGTAGTTACGTTATAGATATTCCCATTATTAAGATGTTCCAAATTAATATATAATGACCAACATGCAAATTACCATTAGCATAGAAAATGTCATTACGATAAATAGAACATTTACCATTCCTAGTAATGGAAGTATAACCTTCCTTATCCAAATAAGAAAGAGAAACAATGTTACTACTCAAAGCAGGAACATAATAGCAATTGTTTAAAACTAACAAAAGCCCACTGGGCAGAACTAATTCTTAAGTGCCTACGGCTAAAGTAGCAATTCTTGCACTGTTTCCAACTCATAGGTCTACCTCGCCCTTCTTCAGCTTTCTACTGTCCTTTAGACCCTGCATATTTGTACAAATATGAGAACCACATGTAGTATCTAATACCCATGTAGAGGAAGTAGAAAAATGAATGTCTATAACATAAATACCTGAAGCGATAGCCTCGCTATCCTTCTTGTTCTTTTTCAGATCTTCCAGGTAGAGTTCGCAATTCCTCTTCCAATGACTGGGTTCATTACAGAAGTAGCAGACTCCTTCCTTTGGAGGCTTTGCTTTCTTGGGTGCAGGCTTGGTTTCGGGCTTGTTTGACTCTTTGGTCTTACCACTTGAGCTATTACCCTTCCATTTGCCCTTCTCTTTTTTTTTCATACCCTTTCCTTTCTGAACTATTAAAACTGTACTGGGCTTTTTCTTAATGCTTTACTCAACAGTTTTGAGCATCCCATGCAGCTCAGAAATTGATTTCTCCATGTTGTTCATGTTGTAGTTCATAACAAACTGGTCATAACTCTCTGGGAGTGAGTTGAGGATCAAATCCATAGCTAACTCCTGGCTCATGGGAAATCCAAGCCTCTCAAGGTGATCAATATAGCCTTTCATCTTTAACACATGAGTACTAACCGATGCACCTTCAGCCATCTTGCAGGAATGTAAGGCCTTTATGGTCTCATACCTTTCTTGCCTTGCCTGTTATTGGAACATTTCCTTAAGATAGACTATCATCTCATGAGCCTCCATGAGTTCCAGATCTCTTTGGAGCTTTGGAACCATAGTGGCAAGCATCAGGCAACCTATATCCACAGAGTCATCCGTATGCTTTGTGTAAGCATCTCTCTGAGCTCTTGGAGCATTGGCTGCAGGCTGCTCAGGAATGGGTTGATTTAGGACATAAGCCTTTCTTTCCTTCTTGAGAACAATTCTCAAGTTCCTGAACTAGTCAAGAAAGTTTGTCCCATTGAGTTTATCCTTCTCAAGGACCGATCGCAATGATAGTGTAGCAGTATTATTAGTCAACATGATTCTACAATTAAAAATATGCAAAGTTAGTTAGTAATCTCCCACTAAGTTAACAACCCTTAAAATAATAATTAGTGGGCTAAGATTCATATTTGGCTTAAACTTAAGTCCTCTTTGACAAGATGCTTAAATTCAAGTTATTTAGGTAGGTAACCTATTTACCAATTACATCGCATGTAACTCTTAGATGTTTATGGGATTCGACCATCATATGATCTTACATGTTTAATCTCATATAATGCCTTGAGATTCAAAACCGTTTTGTTAATCTCAATTAAGTCCAAACAATAATGAATATTATGAGTAGCACCATTACTCATGCTTGTCTCATCAAGATAACTCAAGTGCATCCACTTTGGTGGTTTCCATAATTGAGCAATCTAGGTTTTGACAAGTATTCATTAATTGACGGCATTATGACTAAAGATTTGATTTAGAGGGCTTAATTAATTAGTGTTGTTTATATGGATGCAATCGTGGTCATATCTCATACAGATAAATACATATAAACGCAAAAGTATTTATGCAATGATATAATCAAAAGCATAATTTAAATGTGACACAACATGGCTTACCTAACCTAAAATCCTCCCAAGCCAATGAGAGGACTTCTCTAAATAAGAAAAGAAATACATTGAGAGAAACCTCGTTTAAACATTCGAGGGGACTGAGATGAGAAGAGAATGTACATCGAGAGTATTTAAAGAAAGGCACGGCATGCAGGCCGTATTTAAATATTACAACCCTTTGCAAAATTCTAAAGCCATGTTGCTCACTATACCCAAACAAGTATAAATAATAAACTACAACAAGAATTCATACAATATGAAAAGAAATAAATGTCATGATTAGATTATATTGCGCTACGCAGAGGTGGTCAAGGGGAGCCGCCCTTGCGGGGTTACAAGGGGCAGCGCCCTTGGAGCTTTTTGAAAAAGGCACATTCCTTTTAAAAGAAATATTTGAAAATTTTAATTTTTTTTTAAATTTCAGAGCCAATTTTTCAAGAAAAAAAACAACAATTGCCCATAATGCTTCTGATCCAGATTGTCTTCCCCATAGTTCAGATCCCTATTACTCGAATAGATATCCGAACCTAGACCTGATTTGATTGCTGCCAACTACGATCTCAGGTACCCTACCTGATTTCATGCTTGTTCGAAAACGAAAATCACATACATGTTTCAAGATATACATGTTCGGAATCGATTTCATGCTTGTTCCAAAACGAGAATCACATACATGTTTCAAAACAGAAAATGAAACAATTTCAAGATTCAATTTAAACAAAAACAAAAATCAGTGGAATTACAAGATCACATCTTTCTAAATAATTTCGTTTTGTATTAACTAAATCACATGCATATTCGAATATTTCTTATAAACATACATACACATCCTATATATATCACATGTATAAGAAAACTCAATTTAAACGCACAATTGACTTGGCTCTGATGCCACTGTTAGGATCAGCAGGCACAGCAGAAGAAGTTTAAAAATTTTACTGATCCTAATCGAGGATCTATCAACGGCGTTTAAACCAAGTTGGAAGGATTCATACCTTTTATGATTCAGGGTTTTCACGATCTCTAGGAGCCAACACGTCAGGTCCACTCCCTCTACCGGTATCCATATGAATGCTCTCCAACTGAGACTGCGTGCTATCGCCTTTAATGTCTCTTAGGGTTTCACTTGCGGCTCTCAATTCTCATGTGTATCTCAGTATATGTGCTCTATTAAGTTTATAACCTATGACGTCTATTTTTCAAATTTCAAAATTAATCATTATTAATTTTAAAATTAATTAACTATTAATTATCTTGATGAGCTAATTAAATAAATTCAGTTTAAATTAAATCTTTCCAATAGTTTTAATTTAACCTATTTATTTAATCCAAATAAAGAGCCATTAGATTTAAGTTATCTTCATAAATTAAATCTGAGATACCATATCTCTATCATGTTAGTTATTAGATTTAATTTATCTTAATAAATTAAATTTAAACCTAACACAATATAATAATATCATATAATATATATACATATATATATATATACACACACATATATATATATATTATATGTATTTTGAAAATACATATCTATATAATATTATTAACAAATTTTTTTATATTACATAGATACATATATTTATATATATATATATATAAAATTTGTCCACCCTAATTAAACATTATCTCGTGTTGGGCCATTCTTGTGTGCGACCCTGTAGGCCTATATGAAGTTGGCAGTGAGCCAATAACTATACTAACCCATAAGTCACAAGCGCCCTCTAGCAAGACATCATGACTACCCAATTCATATGAGGATTGTTAACATGATGCAACCTATCATACAACCATGTCACGTCCCTTTTGTCACATGATATATCAGTCAAGGATGAGGCATGGATAATGTCATCCTCTTATTCCTGACTATTACTTTCTTGATTCCTGAGTAGTCTGACAATAGAAATGGAAACTCCTTTTCATTGTAGTATGGCCATACATTTCTCAGACTTACTCATCGAGGGGCCTAGTAATATCTCTCTACTAATGTGAGGGACAAATTCCATCTTGATCATTCATATTTCTCTGCATGAAAAACCACCAAGCTCGATCATAGCCTTTATCATCACTCGGTCAAAAGTGACTTTTGTAGTTCAAAGCTTAGCAACTCTCATGTAGGAATCCATGATGACCTCAGGTCTAAGGGCATTGTGACGTGTTTATACATGGGAAAAGCTTATGACTTGATCTATGTAGCTTTCTCATAGTGGGTTGGTCCAGCACCTTGTACTCTTACAAGTGCCTAAGACTTTGATTCGTATCTCGATATCTTATCAAAGTCATACTGGTCTTATTTCATCTTTGCTCTCGTATAGATGACTGACTAGGGACATTTTAGGATAATCTTTATGATTTATCCAAGTATACAATTATCATAGTTAACATGCAAATAATATGATAACAGAATGGAGAAATTCCATTAAATTAATAATGTTCAAAGTACAATGATTGGCCTTTTGGGAACAATTTCGAACATATATAAGAACATAGAGCATGCCACATAGTCATCATATAACACGGAAATAGCAATCAGCATTCAAAATACATCATGCAGCATATCACATTGCCATTGCGCTAGGTATATAAATCGCTTGGCCTTAAGTGTTCACCCGAGTAATAGGCCCCGAGATTCTACTCATGCATAACATTAATTTTCATATCCCAAATTTCCACCCCTGTAACAAGCCCCGGGCGACTACTTCAAAAACTGTGAATGCTTCCAAAACTCATGATGATACACAAACATGCAACATATCTCATAACATATGAAAGAAAGAGTTACCACCTGGTCACTTTCCCTTAAGGGTGTCTAACTGTTTCTCCTTGCTTGGGTAGATCTTAGATATCAGATAGCTAACAGGTCCTATAACAGAATTTATGATTGGCATGTCATTACTTAATCCAATACTTTTGGCATAACTTAAACTAAGTTATGTTTTACCTAGCCCCATGTTTATCCTTTGTTTGAACTTTTTGGTTGTCATTTAAGTCACTTGGGTAGCCATTGGAAGCTCAAACAAATGCCTATTTGGGAAAGGCTAGAATAATCAACATCTTTTAGAAAATATGAAGTGCTGAAATAGGGGGCTCTTGGTAGCAGCCAAAAAGGATCCAGAAAATTTTGGGCCGCAACCAAGAAGTAGCTCTGGTGCCTGGCTGCAGCCAAAATCTGGATTTCCAAATTTCCCCGGTTTCTTGGCTGAACTTCCAAAAATCATAACTTAATCTACAAAATTTTGAATGAGATGATTCAAAGTCCTATTCAAAGCTCTTTAAGTCCTATTTAAAGGCAAACTATCATCTAGTTCCACTTAAAGTCATAAAATTCCAGAAACCTCAAACAATCCTTGCTACCACAGAAATCATATCAAATTCAGTGCCTAGACTTTAAAAATTCTTAACTTACACCATAGACATCCAATCAACGTATTCTATATACTATTTTAAAGCTTTGGATGTCTACTACCAATCTGGAAAATATCATAGTTGTTGGACATGATTTGACCATTCAAAATTTCATCACAAATAGACTATCTCTTAGAATCTTCGACCAATAATCAATAGTTTTGCAATTTCACTATCAAACTAGTCTAATATCATCACTAACCCTTATATATCATCATTTTCATGATTAAAACAACATATAGCCCTAAAATCCCAGTTTGGAAGGAATCATAGGGTAGGCCAAGAAATGCTTAAAACTCAACAAAATCGCAAAAAAATCATTTCAAATTGGAGCTCATACGTATCTCTACTAGATTTTACAACCGATTCTTGATTTTGGCAGCACTTCCCCTAGGTAGATGGCTCCAAATACCACCGATCAAGAATCCAAAATTGTAGAAATGTTGCTCTCATTGAGAGGAACAATATTAAAGAAGACTCCAAAAGCTAGAAACACCAAATCAGGGGTGAAATATGCTACAAAACCTATAAACTTTTACTATTCACCCTCCTTCTCTCCTCTCCAAATTTGTCTACCAACCATAAAAAAGAGGGAAAATGAAGAAAATCATAAGAAAAAGAAAGATAAGTTTCACCTGTCATAAGTATTAGCAGGGCACTGAAAGTGAAGAAACTAAGCCCTAAGCATATTGGTTTATTTGGGATTTTATCGAAGATTGGGCTAGTAACGTACCGGATAGCTTTACCCTCAAATCTGAGTAGATTGTATGATATTTTCCATTTTTCACAATTGAATAAATATCAACCCGACCCAGAAGGGCATCGCTGTGTGGGATGATTTGGGATTTTATCGAAGATATCACGACATCTCTGTGTGGGATGATTTCACATATGAGGTCACACCTAACCAAATCATCGATCGATAAGAGAAATAGCTTAGACACAAGAGTATCCCATTAATAAAGGTATTTTGGAAGGGACTATCTCCTAGAGAAGCAACATGGGAAATAGGGGAAAGTATGCAGAGGTGTTACCCGAAATTCATGAGCATGTACAAGTAGCAAATTTCGAGGACGAAATTTATGTAAGAGGGGAGAGCTGTAACATCCCAAATTTTATTCACCAATATTATTTGTATGTATTGAGACATTTAGTGGAATAAAATGGTGAATTATGATGCACATAAAATGACAAAATAATGCACTTAGTGATTATATGCAAGATAATTGAGTTTGGCCATAAAGTAGTAACTTTTAGTCCCTTAAAGGCCTAACATGGAGGTCCAAATTGAAGCATGAAAGATAAATATTGGCCTAAAAAGAATGTTAAGTTTTGGCCAAACAAGAGGAGGAAAGAAGAAGTCATGATTTAATACAATAAATTACAAAAATGTATTGGCAATGTCACACCCCCCATAGTCACGCAGCCCCTCTAGGGCCTGGAGATGTGTGGCAAGGTGGACGCAATCAGACTATCCCTGCGGCCCCCGATAGTGGGTTTCTTTCACCTTCCCAGGTTTTAAACACAAGCCCTTGGGCTATACGACGCATGCCATGTGAAACCTGGTACCATTGAGCTAAGTGTAGCTCAATGGTACCAGGTTTCACATGGCATGCGTCTTATAGCCCAAGGGTCTGTGTTTGAACCTGGGAAGGTGAAATAAACTTGCTATCGGGGGGCCGCAGGGATAATCCAATTGTGTCCTCCTTGCCATACATCTCCGGGCCTTAGAGGGGCGGCGTGACTGTGGGGGGTATGACAATGAAAAGGCGTTAGCTCAATGGTACCAGGTTTCATATGGCTTGCGTCTTATAGCTGCAGGGCGTGTGTTCGAAAGCTAGCATATTACTTATCACATTTTATATAACTGATTGCATGTTACTACTGAGATTTGTTTGAATCTTACCCTTTTTCAAATTTAAAATATTCTAATAGAAGCTTGCGGCTCGAAGGGCAAAACCGTAAATACCAGCGATTGAGGATTCTGGTTCAAGCAAGAGTTGCTATTAGTTATCCTTAGTTTATTTTGTGCATTTTGACAGACTGTATATATTTTTCAAACCCTATGGAGATTTTCCTGTAATATAAACAAGTACTTAATATCAGTATATCTCTATTATTCCTATATGCCTATTGAACTATGGATTTATTACGCTGTGAATATCAAATGTTAAGCGGTTTGACAATATATTCCTTTAGTATTAAAGGTAGTTAATGGGTTTGTTTTGATATTAAATATTAGACCTCACTATATTAAGTTTTCCTCCTAAATCCATTATTTTTTTCTAAGTTATTCCCAAGGTTTTGAAACTCAGACTGATCATTGAACCGGCTGGGGTACTGGGTCAAGGGTCAGTGGGTCAGATCAGAGTCAAACCGGGGCTAACTCGAGGCTAGACCGATGAAGAAGTGAAGATTTTAGGGTTATTTATATGAAATTATGAATAAAATATTAAAATAATAAAAAATACCAATTGAATCGCCTAAAAATGGTTGAACCACATAAAACCCGGTCAAACCAGGGTCAACTACCCGACTGGACTGGTCAGACCACCGATTAGCTGGTTTCTGGCTCAAACCGACCAGTCCAGTCTAGTTTTCAAAACATTAGTTATTCCTGTTAATTGCATATACTAAAAGAGGCTTCCATCAATAAGAATAAAATTGGGATATTTTAGAAAAACTATAATACAATTTGCAATAATATAAAGGTTCAAGGGCTAAAATGCCCTGTAAGTTTCAACGAATGGGCACTTAGCACTAGAAAGTTTTCCCAGGGGCAGGCCAATTTTGCCCTAGAAGTTAAAAAAATGGGGCAATATTACCCTAGTTGACTGATTATGTTAAGGTGGCATGCCCATGTGGCATCCATGTCAGCTTTTTTTTAGTAAAGGGACTTTTTTGCCCTGTAAGTTTCCACATAAGAAGTAAGGGCACTGAAAAGTTTTTTAGGGGGCAATAACGCCCTTGGAAATTACAGATTTTTTGGTTGATTTTATTGATATTTAGGAAGCTATCATAAAGTACCAAACAATCAAATAAATTGAAAAATCAACAAAAATAAAGAACCTATAAATCAAAACACAAATATATGAGCAAAGAAACCTATAAAACATAAACAAGAAAACACAAGATAAAAAGCAAAGCAAAAAAATACTCAAATCCAAAAAAAGAAAAAGAAAATTTTAGGTTTAGGAGACTAGAAGCTACAATGGAAGAAAATAGAGAACATAGAAGAGGAGAAAGCCATTCATCGGGAAACTCTTCACAAATTTGTTTTGTGAAGCATGCCCATGACTTATGTCCCATTGATGATATATATGGGTGTACTTCATAGAACAAATTTGTGAAGAGTTTTTTAGTGAGTAGCCTTCCCTTCTTTTGTCTTTTAAATTTTCTTCTGTTACATCTTCTAGTTTCCTGAACCTAAAATTTTTGTTTGCTTTCTTGGACTTGAGGATTTTTAGTTTTGATTTTAATTTTGAGTTTATGGTTTATGAGTTTCTCTACTCATATATTTAGATTTGATTTATAGGTTCTTGATTTTTGTTGATTTTTCATTTCATTTGGTCATTTGTTGCCAGATGGGGGCATCCCAAATATGAAATAAATGAACAAAAAAAATCTGACTCATAGGGCATTATTGCCCCATTGAAAAACTTCTTGGTGCCCATAGCTCTTCCATAGAACTTTTAGGGGCAAAAATGCCCTTCAACCAAGGTGATGTGGATGTCACGTGGTTATGTGACCTCAGCCCCGATCAACTAACGATTGACCTTTTAGATGTAACACCCTCTTTTTGCAACACGTTTAGCGAGCATAAAAAAATGACTCCAAATCGAAGACCCGAAGTCAGTTAAAAACAATTAAGATTCCATCTTCAATACAAGGTTTAAACCCATATTTGGATGGGGTTTTCAAAAAATTTTCTAAATATTTTCATATTGGCCTTGAACTGGTTTACAGTATGATTTTAACCCATTTATTTTCATTTCATTTCTTAATATCAAGGTGTTACTTAAAGTGTTCTCTGCTGAAACTTAATTTAAGTTTGTTTACTAATGGGCCCTAGGTGGACAACCGTCCACTACCGGTTGGTTGTCACTATACATCACCCAGATTCGGGGTTACAGTCAAAATATCATTACTATTGCCAGTACTCAACTGACTTCAGTTACATACACCTTATATACAATTCCCAAAATATAGACAACCAACAAACTGAAATTCCTAAACTCTGGTCCTTCACTCGTCCGTCATTACCTTCTTTTCCTTTGAGCTACCTGCCTAAGTTGAAAATTGGTTTTTTAGAATTATAGGGTGAGATCCAAAAGAATCCCAGTAGTAACAAATATCACCTCATATAAAATGCAAACATGTAACATGCCATGTCAACTGAAGTTTCAATACAAGCAACATATTCAACATTCATAGATACAATCACGATATGTAGAAAGCATAAAGTTATCAATTCATGATATGTAGCAAGCATAAAGTTTGGGTAATTCAAGGACAACCATCCGTTGCCACAGTGCAGGGAAATTGTACTGGAACTGAGTCCTTCTCATCTAAATGCTTTAAATTCATAATGGTACAAGCAAGCATGTAACATATCACATAGTATGTGAGGAATAAGTTACCACTTGACAAATTTTCTAAATCTTGACCTTGATTGATGTGCTTCGGGCGTCCTGGGCAAATGTCAAATCTTATAAGTTATAATTTACGGGTAAGGTATTACTTATCTAATTGATTGATTACATAAGATACTTAGTTGGTTATCAATTGGGTTAGGGCCTAGGCCCAATTAAGTAGTTAATGTGGTTACACTAGGCCCAAGTTCTACTATTCACCCTATAGTTCACAATCATGACTTTTGCCCCAAAGCCCACTAAATTCGCACTATTCCAGAAATTTGGCAGATTTTTCTCTCAACTTAGAAAAATCATAACTTTGTCTAAGAAACTCCAATCAGGGTGGTACAAAGTCCTATGTGGCCTTTATTAGTCTATTTTAAAGCAAAAATGATTACCGTAATAAAATTTTAATAATGAGAATATATAAGATAAAAGAGTAAGAAAAATTAATTAAAAAATTTTAACCCCACTTCTCTAATTTTTTTAAAGTCAACTCAAAAAAATTTTCCCCCCGCCCATTTTCCCTCCCCTCCCCTCATACCAAACAAGCCTTACATCACACATGCAAAAAATCCCAAATTTTATAATTACTCACTTCTATCATAAGATAGTTTCCAGAATCATTACCAAACTTCAAAATTTTTGTATCCCCCAATGTGCTTGTCCAATTATTACAAATTATCCATCAAATTAAAGCTTGTTGAGTCTACTTTATTTCTGGAAAATTTCGTGGACATTGGGACTCATTTGACCAAACACAAACATGTCATAATCAATCTGTCTCATATCAACCTCCAGATTCAATGCCTAATTTTCAAAAATCACAATTAATTTTATAAAACTCAAAATTAGTTGATTCCAAGTACATTGTAAACCTCTTTAAGTTTATTTTCAAGAAAAAAAAATATCATTTTCTGGAAAAAGTAGCCACATGAATTCCCGAAATTCATCAAACCTTTACTATTCCATAAATAGAGTCCAACTTTGAAAAATCATAACTTTAAATCCATTGATCCAAAAATTACATTCTACATATTAGAATGAAGCTTAATGTGTCTAATTTCTTTTTGAAAAGTTTCATAGCATTTGGACCAGGTTTGGTTATTCAAAAACACAACAAAACATTACCGCCTCCATAAAACGAAATCTAACAGCACTACTCTTAAGTTGCAAATTTGTGATTTCTCATTTCTAAACCTTATTTAACACCATTTACAACCATGAACTCTAAGAATAACCATAAAACTAAAAATTAGGGTAAAAATACCTATTCCACAAAGCTCAACCAAATCACACAATACTTAGTTCAAATGGAAGCTCTTACTCACCTCTTGCTTCTTCTAGGTTTTATTCTTTAATTCAATCATTTTGGGTCTTGATAAATGCATCAAAACACCTCCTCTTTAAAAACTAAAACCATAGAAATGAAGCTTAGATCAAGAGGAACAATGTTCATGAAGACATTTTTTGCTAGAAAGTTGAGTAAGAAGGTGAAAATCTAGAGAGAATGTGCTTCTTGAGTTCTCTAAAATTCCAAATTTGTTTTCTCTCTCTTCCTCCTACTCTTGGTTATCCAAAATGCTGAATAATGAAGGTAATTATGTGTTTTAAAGTCACTTAATAGCCCTCTAAAAAGGCTGGCCAAAAGTCTGAGAGAGAGAGAGAGAGGAGAAAATGATGCCATGTCCTTGCCTACTTCCTTCTTGCATTCTAGTTTAGTTAGCCTAACAAAGTGTGTTTTAATTGGACCAAAAGCAATTATTTTCTCTTCCATAGGCCTTCTTGACCAAAAATAGAGGGTGAGAGAGGAGGAAATTTTTTACCCAATGGTTCTTAGTTCTTTGTACACAAAAAAGCTTATTATTCATTGGTTACTTGATTGAATTTCTTGTCTACTTTTTTTTTTCTTCTCTTTTGGCCGAAAATTATAACCATTTTAAGAGAAATAATTTTTCTTTTTAGGCCTCATAATTACTTCACTTTTCAAGAGCAAATCTTAGCCCTTAATCTTATGTTCCAATTTTAATCTCAAGATCAAAAGGAAATTGTCTCTTTTGCCCTTGATTATGGCAACATTAATTAATTTGCCATTAGGTATTTTCTTTCATTTTATTCTTTTCGTCCATACACTATTTCTTTCTCTTTTTGGATCCAAATTAGGCTTGAGCATATCCTTTAGCTATTTAGAACCAAATCCCATACTTTTATTTTCCCCCAGATTAGTCCCTAAAAGTCATTTTGTCTCTTGGACATTCTCGAGACTCTTACTAATTGAGGCTTAGCAGTCTGCTTGAGTTAGGCTTAATCTCAAGCTTGTGGTCCAGAAATTTGGGATATTACATTAGATCCATTATAAGATGGTAATATTGCCTCGTTTTTTAAACTTCCAAGGCAAAGTTGACCCATGGAAAACTTCCTAGTTTCCTGTGCCCAGTTGTGGAAACTTCTAGGGCATTTTAGCCCTTTAACCCTAATATAAATATGAAAATAAAAAATAATATAAAGTAAAATCTAAGTTAAATGATGATGTTACTATTTAAGAATACTAGGTGCACAATTGCCTACTAGACTTACTAATTGATCAATAAGCATTAATGATCTTCAATGTGAATTTACGATTGCAATAGTTTACTAAATCTTCTAGACTTGGTCCCAGAAGGTCAATATGTCATGTCCTTACCTTGTTTTAACTTTTTTTTTCAGAGTATTTGCGAAAAACGATATGCGGTTTGGTGGGCAACACAGGAATAACATGAATATACTGATAATAAGTGCATGGTTACATAAATTCCCCATAGGGGTTCGTACATGATCATTACCATCAATGTAGCCACATAGAGCTACTTGGGTATCTAAACCCATCCCAGTGAAACAGAGACATCTTCTCGTCTTCGTTCCACCACTGCAATCCCCTCATATGGTTCTCTGCATTGTTCTCAGCATATCTTATATCTTCTCCTGTTTAAATTATTGGTAGGGGAGGGTGAGATTTAAGAGAATCTCAGTAGAAAAACAATACCAATATGCATGTACGATAAATTTTTAATGCTTGACATGCTTGCATCACATAACTCATGCTCACACAATGACAAATCTGTAAGCTCAATGCTTCGAACAATATACTTATGGCCATAGCATAAATTGAAACATAGCTTCAAATCATTCATACTTGTTTCACATAATCAAGGAAAGCAATAACATATATCAACACACAACACAAATATCAAATACATACAGGAGAGGTAAGTTCCCTACCTTAACCCTTTTATGCCTCAAAACGTGTGCCTCGTAACACGTGTCGTAGCTCAGCTCACAACTTGGTCCTACAATTCCAAACATAAAATTTAGACACTTTCATAGTGTTTCTAGGGGTTATATGAGCTTATTATGAAAATTGACCAAAATGCCCCCGGGGATCCGGCCCGGCCCCGCTGTACTCAGTCGGACTATACTTTTCTCAAAATTTTGATATGGGCTATTCGGACATATTTTTGCCCAAGGAATCCATTTTCGGACTTAGAATTATCAAATTCAATGTAAAATTACAAATTTACCCTTTGCAGCCCCACTTTAAGGATTTCAGGGACGTTTTCATAATTTATGTTTTTTCAGCCTTTTCCGAAAAGGTGACCAACTATAACCCTACCTAATTTTCCCTTATAAACTAAATGGAACCATCAAATCATTGAAAATTAAACTCTAACCCTAAGATCTAGCCCTGGCTGAAATCTTGGTATACTTTGGGAAGAATCGGTGTTTTTCGGTTTCGGCTCCGTAAATGTCTTCCTTTCTACTCCTAACCACTTTATTGACTATTCCATTTGGTTACAACTTTCATTTAGTACCAATTTGGGCAGCATAACATCCCCACACACCCATTTTCCATTTTTAAAACCAATGACAATCCGGTAAAATTTCATCAATTAAATTGTCCTCAATGGCCAGAATAGTCAATATACAAGAGTTTGAAAGTTACCTCAAGCTCTTGCTAGCCTTTCCTCTTCTTGGCTAAAAATCCTAGCCTTCACACACCCAAAGATGGCTGCCTAACCTTAAATCACATAGAAGAGTAGCTTATGATCAGAGTTATACGCGTTAGGAGCCGATTTACCGAAGAAATCGACCTAGAGTACAAGTTCTCTTCTCCTTTCTCTCTCTAGAATATGGCTGCACTTCCTCTCTCTAAATGCTGAACTTCACGTCAGTTTATGGGACTTGGAGGAAGAAGATGATGTTAAAATATGATATCCCATATTTACTTTATGCCTTTTTAATTATTGAATCAAGTAAATTTCCAAAAATTGGACTTTTATACACATAAAGCCCAATTGAACTTGTACATAATATTTCCCACTTTGGTCAGCCCACTTTCAAGTCCCAAATCCCATATGAGAGGCCAAATGGGTTGATAAGCATTTGTTTCAAAATTATGTCATTTGCTATCACAAATTTTCCCGTTTTCGGATTTATATAAATCCTGGCAGATTTTCTGCCCAAACTTTGACAAATCATAAATAATTTTTGAAAAATCAAATTGGACTAATTCTAAAGCTATAGAACCCTTATTGAGTCTAGTTTCAAGGAAAAATATAGAATTTTGCTAGCTGGAATCACAAAATTCCCATAATTTCAATATCTGCATACTGTTCCATAAATTTCACAGTTTTTCTGTGCTGACTTCAAAAATTCATAACTTTTTGTATATAGCTCTAATTGAGTCATATAACCTATCAAATTAAAGCTTAGGATGTTTACTTTCACTCTATAAACTTTCATAATTTTTTCTCATCATTTGGTGATACAAAATCCCATGACAAGCTCACTACCTCATAGGCAATTTCACCAAAAACATAATTCCTTTCTCAAAAATTCACCATTTCACTTTCTTTAATACCCCAAAGATATAAAAATCATTAGGGAATAAATTTAGGCTCCTGCTAAACTGGGGTTTAGCAGTCTACTTATTTCAAGCTTATTCTCTAGTTTCAAATCTGAAAATTCAGGGTATTACACAATAACCATTACATTGTTATAGTTTAACAAATTGAACAGATAATTTTTACATAAATTTACCGGTCATTGGTCCAAAGAACTTTAAGCTTTACATAAAAGCAAGGGAGAAAAACATAAAAATAACTTTCAAATTGCAAAATCTCAAATAAGGTATTTCTCATAAAATGAGTTGTGAATTGTTTATCAAGTCTCGTCATTACTTTATCAATTCTTGGTAACAAATCTGATTGTGGAATTTTATAATTTCAAAGTTCTTTTTATGTCATTTTCCATAAAAATAATGTCTTAGATGCTGGAATCAAATACACTCTAGCTCACATCTGTTTAATTTTGAAGTCTTGATGAAAATTAAAGAGACCAACAAATTAAGCAACTACAAGAGAACAATATAACATCATTTGATGGACTTGAAACTTATCAATAATAGTAATCTAAAGGCAATAATGAGAAAAGTTGGAGATTAATAAGGTCAATTTTTAACATATACTCCCTCCTATCCTTAATATTTGACATATTTTGGGAATTGATCTTGATCCTAAATATAAAACATAGTTTTCATATTTGTCAATCTTTTCTTAATTTATCCCTATTACTGCTCCATCAACAATAATCAAGAAGGAAAGGAAATGAGAGAATTAAGAAAGATGACTAGGTTATTTTAGAAAATACATATCATATTAACTAACTTAACTAATCAAATTAGGTAAATATATTTTATATTAAAGACTGGAGGGAGTATAATCAATAGCAACAAGATTCCCTTACAATCCAACGCATCTTATAATCAACAGCATATGCCATTTATATTTAAAACATGAATGTGAGACTAGGTTAAATAGGTTTTGAAAGAAATTTTTGATAACCCTGTCATGAACATGATATTTTAAATAAGTTTTAAACAATCCGTTAGTCTCTAATTTGACTTAATTATGTGTTTTTAAACTATCTACTGAATAGGTAGGGGGTTACATTGTGGTATCAGAGCTATAGTTCCTAGCAAGGGTAGGATTTGATAGGATAGTGGCTATAGTCATGTGGCTTAGTGATAGAAGATGACCCAGGATTTTTTGTTGTGTACACATGATTGTTCCTGCTATTTGTTGACATATGAGTTTTAGGGATTATGTGTATACATTAACTATGATACTGATATGGTGATGTGGTGAATCATTTGTAGAGTTAAAGGACATAATGGTTTGTCCAAAAGTCAGAAGAGTTGAACAGAGGTAAATAACTTAATGACAATCCACCTGATCCTATGCAAGAGATGATGGGCATGATAAGGGAATAGCGAGATATAATAAATGAGCTACGGGCAGAGCTCAGGGAAGAAAAAGCCAAGCGTAATGAAGACCAGGTCCAGTCTACTCAAGAAGAGACCCAAGAGGAGACACGTCATGAAGAAACAGTTGAAGGGTCGATTCGACCTCCAGAGTCACCTCCCCGTACAGAACCAAACCAAGAATCACTTGGGGTACCAGTTAGAGACGAGAGAGATTTACAATCTTGGGTCTCTAAGTTTTGCAAGCATCTACCTATAGTGTTCAGGGGAAGGTACGATCCCCATGAAGCTGAAGATTGGCAATGCGATTAGAGAAAATTTTCAAGGTGCTCGATTGCCCAACCCAGGCGAATGAAAAACTGGCCATCCTCAAGTTAAAGGGGGATGTCGACCAATGGTGGAGGAACATTGCTATGACCCTAAGGGCCCAAAATATGTCAGTAACTTGGGAGTTGTTTCAAGAACAATTTAATGAAAAGTACTTCCCAAGATCGGTGAGGATAAATAAGGAGTCAAAACTCTGTCTATCAAACAAGGTGATACAGAGGCATTTGATGAGTATCTCTCTTACTTTACTCGAGTAGCTCGATATTCCTCTTATATGAGATGTATGGATGATGAGGAATGGAGCTCAAATATGCTGATTCGTGGACTAAGGTGTGAACTAAGAAAAAGGTTAGCCACCTATCAATTTACCAAATTTAATAAGGCGGTAGAAGAGTGCAGAATCACATAAAATAATTTGAGGGATTTGAACCCAACTAAGGATAGAGGTAGTGGTGAACCCAGTAAAGGTAGTACTCCTCAAAAGCGAAAGGGTCAGGGATTCTCTTCGTCTAAGGGCGTGGTAAAAAGTCCTATCAATTTAGAGACTGCAAACCCAAAAATCCCCAGCGGTATGGATATGTCCTCACTGTGGTAGGGCACATTATGGCAAAATATGTCAGGGGCAAGTGATATGTTATAACTACAAACAGACCAAACTTATTCCTAGTGAATGCAAACTGTCACAGGCAGATCAAAGACCTAAGAATCAGGGCAGGATGTTCGCTATGACCCATGAGGAAGCCCGAAAATCCCCCAACCTGATTCAAGATAAAATTGTTCTTAATGGTAATTATTGTAAGCTTTATTCGATTCAGGTGCAAGTTATTCTTTCATTGCTTATAATTGTGTGAAGCACTTGGGATTGCATATTCACAAGTTGCCATTTAATTTGGTTGTGTCGACGCCGATGGGTGTCAAGGCTGTGACCGCTAAGGCTTGTTTAAACTGTGTGATAATTGTTGAGGGAAATGAATCTACTGTTGATTTGATTTGTCTGTCACTCTATCAATTAGAAGTCATATTGGGTTTTGATTGGTTGACAGCAAATAATGTGTTGTTAGATTGCAGGAACAAGAGAATAGTGTATCCTACTTCACAGAATATTGACAATATAAGTGCTAGTTTGAATTTCCTCTCAACGGCTAAAGCTGAGAAACATCTGGAGAAGGAGTACCAGGGGTATATGGTGTTCTCTTATATGTAGGGAGAGATAGAAGAAAGTTTGAGTAGTATACTCATAGTAAGAAAATTCCCTGAGGTATTTCCAGACGATCTTAGTAGATTGCCTCCAGAAAGGGAAGTACAGTTTCTGATTGAAATTGTGCTTGGAGATGGTTCTATATCAAAAGCCCCATACAGAATGGCCTTAAATGAAATGGTAGAACTAAAGAAGTAAATTAAAGACTTACTCAAAAAAGGGTTTATTAGACCCAGTGTTTCGCCCTGGGGAGCTCCAGTATTGTTTGTCAAGAAGAAAGATAGGAGTCTGAGATTGTGTGTTGATTACGGAGAACTGAACAAGATAACTATCAAGAATAATTATCCTCTCTTAAGAATCGACAACCTTTTAGATCAATTGTCCGGTTTGTGTGTATTCTTGAAGATTGATCTGAGGTCGAGTTATCATCAACTCGTGTGAAAGCAGAAGATGTACCGAAGACTGCTTTCAGAATGAGGTATGGGCACTATGAGTTTCTAGTAATACCCTTTAGATTGACTTGCCCTTTGGATTGACTAATGCACCTGCGGTATTCATGGATTACATGAATTAAGTCTTTCAACAGTACCTTGATCAAGTCATAGTGGTGTTTATCGACGACATTCTGATATACTCCAAGAGTAGAGAAGAGCATAAGTGTCATTTGAGAATTGTGTTAGAAATGATGCGTGAAAAGAGCTCTATACCAAGTTGAGTAAGTACTAGTTTTGGCTTCCAGAAGTGAAATTCGTAGGCCATATTATCTCGCAAGAAGGGGTCTCAGTGAAGCCCAGTAAAGTGGAAGCAGTACTGGACTAGAAGAGGCTAGAAACTGTTGCTGAGATATGAAGTTTTTTTAGTCTTGTTAGTTACTACTAGAGAGTCATCCAGAATTTATCCCATATCACCTTGCCAATGACCAAGCTCACAAGGAAGAATCAACCGTTTAAGTGGGATGAATGTTGTGAAAATTGTTTTGTTGATCTGAAGGAGAGGTTGACTATGGCGCTATATTGATTATACCTGATCCTAACTTGACTTATGTTGTGTACAGTGATAAGAGTTAGTAGGGGTTAGGGTGTGTCCATATGCAGCAGGGATGTGTGGTGGCCTATGCCTCCTAACAACTAAAACCTCATGAAATAAATTATCCCACTCATGATTTGGAACTTAGGGCAATTATGTTTGCGTTGAAGATATGGCGACATTATTTGTATGGTGTGATAGTAGAATTGTATTGTGACTACAAGAGTCTTAAGTATCTGTACGATCAAAAAGAATTGAATATGAGACATCGCCAATGCATAAAGATAATGTCATCGCAGATGCTCTTAGTCGAAAGACGGTGCTTGTTGTAGCAATGATGATGCAAGAGGTAAAGTTGATAGAAGATTTTTGAGACTTGAATTTGTTAAACCAGATCATCTGTGCTAATTAAAAAGTTTCCAAAGGGGAAATTGATCTGAGGGATGAAATCGAAGAAGCTGAGTAGAAAGACGATCAGGTGCAGGTATGATTGAATGAGGAGAAGTTTAGGATTATGATTTGTGGCCTAGTGGATTGGTTTGCTACAAAAACAGAATTTGTGTTCCACTAAAAGTATACTTGAGGCAGAGAATCATGGATGAGGCACACAAGAGCCGGTATACTCTTCACCTTGGAATGACTAAGATGTATCATGATTTGAAGTCCATGTATTGGTGGCCAGGATTGAAGAGCGATGTGACTAAATATGTGGTGCGGTGTCTTACTTGCCAGAATGTGAAGATTGAATACCAATGGCCACTGGGATTACTGTAAAGTCCTAAGATTCAGGAATGGAAATGGGAAAGCATGACCATGGACCTTGTTGTGGGATTGCCCGGGATCAGGAATTATGATGCGATCTAGGTTATTGTTGACCAGTTAATGAAGTCGACACATTTCATACCGATCACTGCTAGTTACTCTCCGGACAGGCTGGCAGAAATTTATATACTAGAGATTGTAAGGCTTCATGGCACACCAAAGAACATCATTTTAAATATAGATCCTCGCTTCACTTTGAGATTCTAGAGGGCTCTACATGAAGCTCTAGGTACGAAATTGAGGTTTAGCATGACTTATCATCCTCAAACTAATGGACAGTCAGAAAGGACTATTCAAATGCTAGAAGATAAGTTGAGGTTCAGCATGGCTTAAAGGGAATTACGACTTCTTTCTTCCATTACCAGAATTTGCCTATAACAATAACTATCATAAGAGCATTCTGCTGGCTCCATATGAAGTGTTATATGGGAGGAAGTGCCAATCACCTTTGTGCTGGATAGAGTTGTTTGAGAGGAGGTTGTATGGGCCGGATCTTGTTGATCAAACCACAGAGCAGATCAAAATCATTCGGAAGAGTATCCTTGCAGCGCATAGTCGATAGAAGAGTTACGCTGATAGAAGGAGAAGACCTCTAGAGTTTGAAGTAGGTGATCATGTGTTTTTGAGAGTGTCTCTGGTTACTAGTATAGGAAGAGCAATCAAGCAAAAGAAATTGAGCCCACAATATATAGGTTCTTTTGCAATTCTTGCGAGAATCAGGCCTATAGCATATCAAGTAGCCCTACCCTCAACTTGAGCAAGCTCCATGATGTGTTCAATGTTTCCCAACTGAAGAAGCACCTACCGAATTTAACACACATTATTGATTATGAAGATGTCAATTTGCAAGACAACTTCACGTTATGGTAGAGCCAGAACAAGTCATTAATTGGGAAGAAAGACGGCTCAAACTCCGAAGCATGTCGCTTGTAAAGGTAATCTGGAAGGGAGTGTCTCAGAGGGAAGCCACCTGGGAAACGGAAGCTAACATGCAGAGGCATTATC
This sequence comes from Inga leiocalycina, assembly GCA_963242795.1. Lineage (NCBI taxonomy): Eukaryota > Viridiplantae > Streptophyta > Magnoliopsida > Fabales > Fabaceae > Inga > Inga leiocalycina. Next base: position 32,162,733 of record OY725327.1, read on the forward strand.
TGGAGTTTATGGCTCAAGCATGTAACAAATTTTGAGGGCGAAATTTATTGTACGAGGGGAGAATTGAAATGCCCCTAAATATGATTAAGGGCTATTGACTCCAAAATCGTATGTAACTGTTAAATGAACACTTTTGGAGAATACGATGGAATTATGAGCTGAATGAATAGTAATCAGTGCCCAAACCCTGTATTTGATTTCAATTGTAGTATTAATACTTAAAATGAATTGAATTAAAGGGAGGACTTATGGTATGATGAGATGGAGGTATAAAATATGTTAAGTGGTGAGCCAAAAGGAATTGTTGTAGTCAGGGGCAAAATAGGAAAAAGAAAAGTTACCGGTTAATTAGTCAGTTACCGAAGTGGAAACTCATTGGTAACTTAAAGATCAAGTGGTGTGGCAATTACTAAGGAGAGCAAGAGGGAAGAATCACATGACTGCATGCTCATGGAAGATGTTTCAAGATGTTGACACATGGCATTACATGAGCCAATGATCAAGTCAAAAGTTCAAACCTCTTTCCCTCTCTCCTCTCTCCCTTAAGTCATCCAAGAGGAATTTGGGGGAGCCAAAAATCTACATCATCATCATCTTCCATTCTCTCTCTCACTTTCCATGTTCGTCCAAGGTTGAAGAGGAAAGAGAAAGAAAATTCAAGGTAAATTGCTCTATTTGACCTTGAATGCTCAAATCCTCTTCTTTAATTTTGTTTATGTTGATGAGAGCTTTAATTCTATAATTTTAGATTTTTGAAAGAAGGTATTTGAGTGCTTGAGAAAAATTGAAGGTTGAAGAATCAAGAAACAAGCATTGGAAAGTGAAAGATGTAAGTGATAGCTTCTTTTTTATCTATATATTGTGGTCATTGGTTGAGCTTTGAAATTTCTTGATTTTTGCCCTGATTTTTGTGTGATTTAGGATTGAATGAATTGCATAGTGTATTGTGTTGGAAATGGTGTTTGTTTGTGTCATTAGAACAATAAAATTGGTTTGGAATCTTGAATGTTGAGTTTGGAAACTTTATGGTATTATGTTGAAATGTTGTCTCAAAACAAAACATGTGAATGGGATGTAACTTTGTATGTTTTGATGTTGCCATTGGATTCCTTATAAAAAAAACTGTGTGGGAATAGGTTTAGTTGTGAAGTTTGGGAACCATTGGACACTTTGGTAAAAAACTAGAAATTTTGGAAAAACTGTTAAGTGTAAAATTTTGTACAGGGGACCAACTTTGCATAGGGTTTTGATATGGAAAATGGTGTCAATATGTTGTTAAATTTTCTAGTCTTGTAGTTCACACTACAAGCTTCCAATGGTATAAATTTTGGATCATGTTAATGTCTATGCTAAAAGATATAGTTGTTTGAAAATCAGTCAGGTGACAGGTCCAGGGTTGGCCACGGCCAGGGATATGGGCCGCGACCCAAATCCTTCTGATCAGTTCTTGGCCACGGCCCAAAACTCTCTAACCTATTTCTAGCCGCAACCCAAACGTTTTTGACAATCTGTTGGTCGCAGCCAACCCTTTAAAAATGGCATTTTTGAACTTTTGAAAGGTGGTCTTTGGTTAAGTCTTTCCCAACACTTTAGGCAGTTATTTAGGCTTCTAGTAGCTACCTAAAGGTCTCAAATGATAACCAACTTTAAGTGTTTTAGAATTCAAAACTTGGAATAAGGATTAACACGTCATCCTTGTTTATGGTTTTTAGGATTTGAATTTGCCCTGTACGTGATCAACTAGTGCCAGAGCACACCCAAAAAAAACAAGATAGTGACACTTTCTCTTATACTATATGTAATGCATTGTATGTATGTCTTATCATTGAATTGTGTTGATTGCCAATGCTGCGGTGTATGTTGCTATGAAAGCTATGTGTATACAGTTGTGAGTGCAGTCGATTGTGATGCTGGTCATGCATCATGTGTATACAACCATGAGTACTGTCATTTGTGATGCTGGTCACGCATCATGTGTATATAGCCATGAGTGCTGTCGTTTGTGATGAAAGTCATGCATCACTGTAATCATTGCAACTGCTGCTGCTGCTTGGTGATTTGCTTGTATGCTATGTGATTATATATTGTATGAGTGATATGTTACTACTAGGATTCTTTTGAATCTCATTCTTTCCATTGACTAACCTACAACTAGGGCAAGCGGCTTAAATGAGAAACAAGCTACCAAGGGCGGCTAGTACTCCGTTAGGGATGTAACTTTGGTAGTTGGTTATCATTTTTTGGTTGGGATTACTGTATATATTATAATTGTAAATTTTGGGTAGCTTTTTGTAATCCCTTGCATAGGAAATTGATAGGGGTGAAAAATGCTTGTAAACCCTTTAGTTAATGTATGGAAACCGGGTGTGGCCGGGAATTTTGATTACACTTTGATATGTAAGAATGAAACTGAATTGAACAGACCAATTATATTCGAAACATTAATGTGAGACCAAGTTAAACATGTTTTGAAAGAAATTTTTGATAACCCTTTCTTGAAGATGAGATTTTAATAAGTTTTAAATTATCCATTGGTCTCTAATTCGACTTAATTATGTGTTTTCGAATTATAATTTTGGCTATCTAAGTAGAGGGTTACATTATGTGGTTATAAGCCATATAGTTTTTATTTTCTCTCTTATTTAATAGTCACAAACCATAAAAACTTGATTTGTTTTTTAATTTTGAGAGTATATGGCCAGAAGCCATATAGTTTTAATTTTCCATATTATTATATAGCCAAGGGCTCTATAACTTTATTTTCTATCTAGAGATTAAATGGCTGGAACCCATATAGCTTTATTTTTTTTTCTTGATTAAATGGCCATAAGCCATAAAACTTTAATTTTATCTTGATATTAAATGGCTAGAAGCCATATAACCCTAAATTTGATGAATGGGAACATGGTCTTGCAATTTTTGTATCTCGCAATTTCCCTTTTCTCCTTATTTTATGTTATACTTATATTTTACATTTTATCAGTTTAAAGTTCAAGCTTTACTCTTATCTTATTGATAACTCTTCATATTTTGTACATTTAAAGGATATTTTGAATATAATTGGAGAGTTATTTAGACAATTTTGGAAGAATTCAATAAGATTTTATTATTATAAAATTAAATCAAGGTTGAGGCATTATTTAGGGGATTTTATTGAAAATATCATAATTTTATTTTAAATAGAATAAGGTAATAGTAGATAAAAGAATAAAAAAATTTAATAATAATAAATACTTTATGTTAGTTTCATTTATTTTACCTTTTATTTTATTGTTGTTTCCTCTTTGTGTAATGGCAGGTGATGTGATTTTGGGCTTTGGGCTTTTGATTTCTAATTGAAGATATGAAGAGGAGTATCCATTGTGAAAAGAAAAACAGGGATGACCTAGAGAAAGAGAAGGGAAGCAACAAAATCAAGACTGAAAGAAGTAGCCGCAATAATTGACTTGGGCATTTTTTTTCATCCTCTTCGAGAGCTACAGAGCAGCGAAAGGAGGGAGTAGCTGCATAGTGGGGGCCGGAATTGTTGAAAGGGAGGAGCTTCATCTCTTGAAGAGGAGCCGCAAGAATGGACTGAGATTTTTTTCATCCTCTTCATGAGCGAGAGAGCAGCGGCTGGGGAAGACAGAAGACACAGAGGAGACAGCGGCAATATTGGGTTTAGGAAAGAATCAGCAGAGGAAGTGTTGCCAATTATTATTGTATTGCTTCAATTTTATTTTCTTCTCTCTGTTTCGTTGAATTCCAGTATGTCTCTGAGTGTAGAATTTATTGTTGCTGCTGTGATGACTCTCTTTAAAGTCATGTGTGGTTAGGCTCTTTTTCAACCTAAAGTAGCTATGAACTAATTTGGGGATTTGAGCATGTATGAACTAATTAATTGTGGTTTGTGTTAATTTGGTTTACTTAATCTATTTTATTTTGTCTACTTAGTGCTTGATCACCACTAAGTAAGAATTTGGGTAATTTAGATTAAATTTGGAAAAGGGATCTTAATTGGACCATAAGATTAAGTAATGTGGGATTAAAATTTATTCTAATTTGCCAATAGGATAGGAATATACCTATTGGACCCATATAATCATATTAGAGTGAATTTGGACATTTATTGCCTCTTGAATAAATTAGTTAGGAATAACAAATTTAACTTGAGAGATGAGTATAAGTAATTGGAAAATACTTATATTCATTTAAACTTTAGATTAACAAATTAACATTAAGTGCTTTTAATTAGGTAAATACATGCTCTAAAACTTAAAGAAGGGATTAGTCACTCTAGGTTGTTTTTATCAATTGACATCTTTAAATCATTAGATTTATTTCTTTTGCATTTGATTAAATTTTCTTTCAATCTCTTTCTTTGATTTGTTCAACTTAAATGAAAATGGGAATTTTAATGCCTAATTATCTATTACCTTGAATCTCTGTGGGATGATCTTGATTTGCTACTATGCTATTTCAATGGCCCGTACACTTGCAGTGCATATTTAAAATTTAGTAGCATCATATTTAAAGTTCAAGTTTTACTCTTATCTTATTCTTATATATTTATGATATTAATATTTTTGATATTATTGTTTTAAATCATTAAATGGCCAACAGCCATATAATTCTCAATTTCTTGATTTGATGGCTAGAAGCCACATCAGTACTTTTGATAATGGTTCCTCTATAAAAGACTGCTTTATGGTTTTAATAATTGGCATGGGAAGAAAATTGTGGCACTTTGATTAATTAAAGTCTTGAAGGATCATGATTCAAATATCAAATGACACAAAAGAGTTTTGTATATTTGAAAAATATTTCTACTATATAGAGTCCTGAAGATTAATGACTCATGGGGAATCATGGCACTGAAAAGCAATAGTCCTAAAAACTAGTTACCGAATTTGTACTATGATCATTAGTGCCAATGTCTGGTGATGCACATGAAAATAATAATGCTTTGACATGATTATTAAAAATTATGAGCAAAGGTAACCATATGGTTATAAGCCATACAACTTTGATTTTCTATCTTAGAATTAAATAACCAGAAGTCATAAAAATTTTGATTTTCAAAAAGATCATTTTGTGATTTGTTTGTGAGGAAAAATTGCGATAACTTGGCTATTATTGAAAGCCATAAATAATATAGCCTAGAGGCCCAGTGATTCAAATATCTTTTATTGCAAGAGGTTCATGACTACAGTAAAGGATGACTTGTTATGGTTTTATCACATGAAGTAACAAAACAAATAGCAGCTATGTTAATTTCATTATGTCTCTTCATGATTTTGTAAGTAAATGGTCAGAAGCCACATCACTTTTAATTCCATATATTTTGTAAATGATCATTTTGTAATCTTAATAGATTATATGCATTTGTAGAAGTTATGTGGCATTAAGATATTTTGATAATCATAAATGACATGTGTAACACCCCAAATTTTATTCACCAATATGCATTATAATTATCTAAAGCATTCAAAGAAATAGAATGGTGAATATTCATGAGCTTGAAATTTAAAAAAATAGTAAATTTCCATTTTCATAAGATTTGGGCTAGAACAAGTCATGAAATTAATTTTTGGGTGTTTTAAAAAGCCTAATATTTAAGCCCAAAATGGAGGGATAAAATACCATAAATTTTGGCCCAATAATTAAGGGAATTTTGGCCAAATAAAGGAAGAAAAAGAGTAAGCTCCAAATTAAATATAAGAAATGTAGTGGTAAAATCATAATTTACCAATAAAGCACAAGATTAATTATTTTCCCAATTAATTGAAGTAATTTTACTTAATTAAGGAAAATAAAGAATGTATGTACAATTGGAATATTCTTGGTCAAACAAATCAAGGTTTGAAAAGTCAAGGTTGGACTTGTACATAAATGAATTAAAGAGATTGTAGAAAATGTTGGAATAATTATTATTTCCCTTATTTCTTATGAAATTTTCCTATTAAAAGAAAATAGGAGGGGAAATAATTGTTTGAATCATAAACAAGCCAAGTGTCATCAATCTAAAGCCAAGGGATTAAATAATAATTGATTAAGGTTTGGACACATGTTCAATTAAGATTAAAATATAATATATGTAAAAGTTGGTTAGGCTAATGAAATGAAGCCCATTTGGTTTATGGAGGCCTTAAGGTGGCATCTTTTTGGGCTAGCAAAAGGGGAAGGAGATTAGTTCAAATGTAATGGAAGGCTTATGACATGATTATGAAGAGATAAGTCCAAGTACAACTTATGTCATAAACCCATAATTAGTTATGTTGAAAAAAGAAAGATGAAGAGATATTTTATTAAGCCTTGTCTTTATCTTTCTCTTCCCATTTTCACGCCAAGAACAAGAATAGAGAGAGAGAAGCTTTGGAAAACTTAGAGAGAGGAAGCTCAAGAGACAAAAATCAAAGGTAAGACTTGTATTTTCAAGTGTTTAAGCTTCCTAACTTGTGTAATACCTCTTTTAAGCTCTTGATCTCCATGAAAAACATGTGTAGCAAGCTGATCTTCAAGGGAGAGGCGAGAGAGGGAGAATTCTAGAGAGAGAAAGCCTAAGGATCAAGAGGTAACTTCAAGAACTTCAATTCCTTTGGTGTATTGATATTGTTGTTGTGGTTTTGTCATGATTTGTGGTTTGGATTGTTGATTTTGTTAAGTTGGGATGTTGAAATCCTAAGAGGTTATTCTACCCAAATTTTCTCAAATCATGTCTAGTAAATATTTAAATGGTTTAACAAGTGGTTAGGAGTGAAAAGGAGCAAACTTTAAGAGCTAAAACTCAAAAATCACATTTTCCCTTTCATGTGTAAGTTTCAGCTAGTATGAGTTTAGGGGATTAGGGCTGAAATTTCATTAATCTGATAATTCCATGGTGTTCAGGAGGGAAAATTGTGTAGGGTTGATGTTGATCACTTTGTGAGTTAAGCCCTAAAAGTGAAATTATGAAAATACCCTTAAAACCCCAAGTAGGGACTGTCAAAGGGCAAAACTACCATTTGACAGTGATTTTACAAAAATTGAGGTCAAAAATAGATTCTATAAGCAAAATTGTGTAGGAATAGCTCGAGCCAAAATTTCTGGAAAAGTACAGTTGGACCGGGTAAAAAGGGGCCTAGACCGGATCCCTTAAGTATTTTGGTAATTCTGCAGTGTTAGACTAATATAACCAATAAAGGTAATTTGGAAGAGTCTGAAGTGATACACGAATGGGTATTAACCTAATTCTTGTAAACTTGGATTTTTAGGACCAACCTGTTAAGCCCGAGCCAGATCAAATTAGGAACTGATTTGTGTTGCAAAAAGGGACATAAGGTAGTAACTTTATCTCTCATACACTATATGATTGTTTATACGCTATATGTATGCCATGTTTTGTGATATGAACAGTGCCTGGGGAACAATATCTGGTTGTGGTGCGAGGAAAAGCACAAGTACTAGCCGGCTTATTGGAACCTAGCTATGATATACATAGTATGAAAAGCACTTAGTTGTGGTCTAGGACCTAGCTGAGATGACAAACAAGTAGGGGTCCAAATAGTCATTTGGCCCTGAGCAATTTGTACACACACACACACACACACACGTAATAGCATGAATTTTCTATTACACTATATGGTGCATTGCATATTTATCTTTCACATTTTATACGATTGATTGTATGTTACTACTAAGATTCATTTAAATCTCACCCTTTTTCAAATATAAAAATATTACAGTAGAAGCTAGTGGCTCCAAGGGCAGAATAGGAAATATTGGCAACCGAGGTGTATAGGTCAAGTGAATGAAGCTCTTAGTTATATTTAGTTTATTTTTCATATTTTGGACAAAATTGTATGTATTATCAAATGTAACACCCTAACTTATTTTAACTTGCAGCGGAATATTAATGCGTGGTTCGGTAGGCAACATAGGAATAGCATAAATATACTGATAATATGTGCATGATTACAGAAATTCCCCATAGGGGTTTGTACATGATAATTACAATCAATGTAGCCACACAAGACTACTTGGGTGTCTAAACCCGTCACAGTGAAACGGAGACATCTTTATGTCTTCGTTCCACCACTGCAATCCTCTCATGTAGTTCTCTTCTCTAATCTCTGCGTACCTTCTGTATTCTCCTATATAAATTGCTGGTAGGGGAAGGTGAGATTCAAGAGAATCTCAGTATACCATAATACTTAATGATAGATGCTATGTGTATGACATATGAGCTTTAACTAGATACATGCCCCATAATGACATTTCTGCATGCTCAATATTTCATGCAACATAACTATGACCACAGTATAAACAAAAACAGAACTTCATTTATTTAAATATGCTCTACACAATCAAGTGAAGCAATCATATTCATCACTACACAAGCAAAGATATCAAATACATGCAAGTAAGGTAAGTTCCTTACCTTAAATTTTTTCACCTCGTAAAGCATGCCTCGAAGTTCGTGCCAATGACTCAGCTCTCAACTCGGTCATAAAATTTCAAACATACAAGAATTAGGTTAAAACCCATTCATGTACCCCTTTAGACACTTTCATAGTGTTTCTGGTAGTTATGAGTCTATATTGAAAAATTACCAAAAAGTCCTTAGGGACCCAACCTGGCTCCGCTATACCCAGTCCAATTGTAATTTTCCTAAAATTTTGACTCAGGCTATTCTAATATATTTTTGCCCAAGGAATTCATTTATGGCCTCATTTTTCACAAAATCACTTCCAAATGATAATTTTGCCCTTGGCAGCCCCTAACTTAGGGTTTCGGGAGTGTTTTGGTCATTTCGCTTTTTAGAACTTTTCTAAAAAAATATTAAACACTAACCCCGCCTAATTTTCCCTTTTGAACACAATGAGATAATCAATTTCATGAAAATTTAGCTCCTAGCCCTCTAATTAAACCTAGCCAAAACTTAGGAATCTTTAGAAAAATTTGGGATTTCTGAATTCTGACTCCAAAAGCTTGCTCTTTTTTACTCCTAATCACTTTATTAACTATTTAATTGCATCCTAACCATGATTTAAACTAAATTTGGGTAGCATAACTGTTAGGGTTTATCATTTCTCAAATTTAAAATCCATAGCAAATTAGCCACAAAACCACCGATTAAACCAACAGCAGCAATAGCAACCAAGGATTGAAGTTTACGAAGTTACTTTTGGCCTCTCTTGCTTCCTCTCTCTTGGCCAAATACTCAAGCTCCACTAACCCAAAAATTTAGCTTCCCAAACACCTTGAATCATGTAAAATAGTAACTTAGAGAAGTGATTTCACTAATTGGAAGCCAAAGTACCAAAGAAATCAACCTACCTTGCAACTTTGCTCTTCCTTCTCTCTAAAATCTCCAAAGCACTCTCTCTCTCTCTCTCTCTCTCTCTCTCTCTTTTGTTTGATGAAGGGAGTGTTTTATAAAATATCTCCCATTTTCTCTATTTTATTTATTACAAGAAATTCTAACAATTTGACTTTTGTGACACTTGCATTTTATCTACATGGAATTGGATCTCATAAAGCCCATTAACATTTAACTAATATTTCCCTCACTTGGTCCATCTAAAATGACACCTAGGAGGGTCCTTCAATTAGTCCAAATGGCCTTTCCCATTTATCTCATAATTTCAAAATTGCCATTATATTGTTTTCTTCATTTTCGGATTATTTGGTAATTCTGGCATATTTTTTGCCCAAACTTTGAAAAATCATAACTTAATTCATAAACATAGAATTGGAGTGATTCTAAAGGCTATAGAACCTTTATTTAGTCTAGTTTAAAGGAAAAATATAGCTTTTAGCCAACAGGAAGTTGAATATTCCCATATTTTAAGTTTTTGGATGATGTTCCAAAAAATAGACAGTTTTTCTGGGCTTGATTAAAAAATTCATAACTCTTTGTGTATAGCTCCAAAAATTACCCATGATCTATCAAATTAATGCTTAGGATATCTACTTTCACCCTGTAAAATTGTACAATTTTTAGACATCATTTGATGATCCAAAATCACATGACAATCTCGTTGCCTCACCGGAAAGTACACTAGCAGCACTATTCACATTCCAATTTTTAGTGTTTAATTCCTATGATCCAGAATTTATAGCCAAAGGCTATTCAAGATATGTCAATATTCACCATTTTATTCCCTTAAATATAAGGAATTTTGGTGACTAAAATTCATGATGTTTCATTAAACCCTGTGAGGAGACTCCTGTATGTAAACAAATAATCATTATCAGTATATTTGTGGTAGTTTTGTATGATTGTGGAACTGTGCCTTTAACACTCTGCTCATATTGAAATGTTAAGGGCTTTGAGAACATGGCCTTGAAGGCTAAAGGTTAAATTGTCTCATGGAACAAAAAGTTTTGGATGATATCTTAATTGTGGTCCTGTAGACTAATATTTATTAACTGAAATTTGCGGTGCCAAAAGGAGAGAGAAAATCTCTAAATTTAATATACTTATGAGCAATATAGCAATCAGAAATATATTACAAATAACATGGCTCTAAAGGCTAATGGTTCATGCAAATTGCTAATGGTTCAAACATAGCATGATATATTTTAAAATATTCTTGTTGTGGTCTTGAAGACTAATGTTCATGAAGATTTATGATATGAGAAAAGTAATAGAAATTCTCCAAACTCACAATGTTTGCTTGTGCTATAACCATGTGTGCCCAATACCTGAAGTAATAAATACAAGGAAACAAAATGTTGTCATTAAAATAAAATAATGAGCATAGGTTAAGGCTTCAAAAGAGCCAGAAGCGTCTAGCTCAATTGACGCTAAATAAATATCTACATGCCGAGAAGGCTGCATGATAATCCTCTAGATATCTATATGCCCAGAAGGTCACTAATGTTAATTTGCAACTAGTTAAAGTAATTTACCTCATTATGATATTTATGTGCTCTTGCAAAATTTTAACTACCCTTTGTAGTGAATGTGCTCTTACAATGGTAATATTGAAATATAGAGTTGATAAGATTCATGTGAATATGCTATATATATCAAGGTATTAAAACCTGAGCCAGGTATTGAACCGGTCGGGGTACTGGGTTAAGGGTCAGTGGGTTAGACCGGGGCTAAACCGGGATCAAACCGGTGAGAAATTGAAAATTTTAGACTTATAATATGAAATTCAAAAGGAAAAATTTTTTAAAAATTTTTTAAAAATGGTAACCCGGATCGGACCGATTAACTGGCCGGTTCGCCGGTTTCCGGGCTGGACCGGCCGGTCCAGTCCGGGTTACATAACATTGATATATATTAATTCCTAAAGAATTAACTAGTTCTTGAAAAACATGATATAAGCATTTTTTATGTTTATGTGTGAAAAATAATAGTGAAAACCCCATATTGGTTAAGGCTCCAGAAGAGTCGAGGCTGTTTATTTTAAAGCACTTTAAGTAAGAAGTTGCGGGTTTGACCCTTTGTAATTATGATGGGTGCATGAGTTCCTCCCATTGAGTGAAAGATGAAAAGAAAACTCTCTAGAATAGCTATATCATGGTTTATTATCCATAAAATACAATCTATGATTGATGGCATATTTCACATGAATGATTGGCAAAAATAAAAAGGACATCCTAACTGGAAGTTTATTGATAATTGAGAATAATATTACAATAAACTTGAATTTTATTCATGTATTGTTTGGCACGAACAGTTAATCATCTTGGATCATAATGATGCAAAATATTCTAAAGAATGTGCAAACGTTCATTAAAGAGCCAATATATTCTTTAAAATGGAACATAATTCAAGGAGTTTTATGTGCTAATTATTCTCAAAAGAATTAAATATGAGAACATTACTACTTGTGGCTAGAATTGGATCCTGTAGATCCATAATGTATCAAATATATATGGGCCCATGTAGACACCATGTTGACCATATTAGTATTTTATGAATGAGAGATGTATCTATAAAATTATCACATGGGTGTTTACGATTAACTTGGAACCTGAAGTTTGCAAATTTGTTCAAATAATTACATTAAGTGCACAAGTTATAGATTATGGCAACAATATGATTTCCATTGAAATTGTTAGAGATTTTTTCTCATATTTTCAATGATCATGTGCTTAGTAAAATTATTTTTCAAAGCCTCCATAAGTAGCTAGATCAAAATTTATGAGAACGTACAAAATTCCCATTATAGTGTGGGGATGATTGATTTTACATATTGTGGCACATAAATACATCAAGCCAACAAGGCATTATGAATTCTCCCACTATAATTGGCTTTTGGTCATGAGTGAGACATTTTCCATCTTAAAATCTGCAATATCTTTTTGGGAGAATCCCTGAAAAAGAACTTGGAAATTGGAAAATGACAAATCAGGTTTTACACCAGGAGTTGATTAGAAAATGTTGAAACTTGATAAGCAATTCCCAACTTTTTTTTTTTGAGAAAGACCTGATTTGTCATTTTCCAATTTCCAAGTTTTTTTAAAGGATTCTCCCTATCTTTTTGTATTATTCCACCACAATAATACACACAAATGGATATTCAAAGAAAGTTGGGATACATGTTGGATAAGAACATCCTCCTTTTTTGTCTCTAAATTGATCAAAATGATGTTTCCTAAGAAAGCAAATGGATTTAGGAAACTTATAAACCATGATTAATTTATTGTTATATGACAAAGTTTTCCTAACATGAGGGAGAGAAAATGAGTAGTTGGAAAAGAGAGAATACAATGAGTGTATCAAACGTTGATTCTCAAATATAGCAGTATGAACTAGAAATTCATCAAATGTTTCATTCATAAAATATTGCAAAATATCTGCAAGGTGCAATTACTGATCTAAATGAGAATTTTCAAATCTCATATTCCAGCTAAAAAGATCCAATTAGTATAAATGAAAATGAAGTATACCAAAAGAATGGGAGAATGATCAGTTCCAGAATAAAGAAAAGGAGCAAATAATCAAGATGATCATGAAGATGCTAAGACATAACTATTTGTAAGACCCCAAAAGAGGCTCAGCTTGAAGGCAACAAAGAGATCGATATCAATTAGTTGTGTCATACAAGAAAAAGGAACCAGAAAGATAAAGTAATCAATAATGGTTTTTGATGATAAATATCAATTGATCAAAAGAGGATCATATGTACAAATATGTCATGAGATATGGACACAAAGATAGTTGACCAACATAAAAGAAAATGCATGACATGCAATATTATAATGTGAATTTGTGTATTTCTAGCCCTATCACCCAAAGGCCAATGCTAGTATAGCATAAATGGGCATTTTTGTGGAAAAAGGAGTAATATAGTCACAGTACTTTTTCACAAAAGTTCAATGTTGATAGATATTATCTTGTGGTGGATTGAATGTTCACACCGCTTGTCAATTTGGAAATCTGGCAATATATGAAAATTTGATGTGTCTAAGGATTATGATTAGAACCTATGGCTTATTATATTGTGAATTATATGTGAATCCCAAAAGTATTTAAAATGCTAGAACCATATGAAGTTATTTGAAAAATTGTTATACTATGAAAAATTGGTATACTTAAAATCCTTGAAGGATAAAATACATAAATTGATTTATATCTAAACATATGAAAATCCTTGAATGATTCAATTTTCCATAAGCATGTGATCAAAATATATGTAACTCCAAGAAGGATTCAAATTGTTAGAAGCAAATAACTATTAATTTCTCTATATGGGTTGAAGCAACTAGAACGTATGTGGTATTACCAAATTGATAAATATTTGTTGAAAATGATCGAATTTGTCCATGTATTTTTATGAATGAATCTATAAATGAGTCTACATTAATTGTTGACATACATATCATTACACTCCTAAAGGCCTTAAATATCTTTTGAACTCCTAAAGAGTTTGAAAAAGCTGCGAACTACTTAAAATCCCAAAGAGCTTATCAGAGTTGGGAATTGTATAAAGAAAGCATTGGAAATAAAGGATTTGGGAAGAATAAAAGGTTGCCTTGAATTACAAATTGAATATTTGAAAGATAGAATATTGGTGTATCAACATCTATCTATGGATGAATCACATCCATCATGTATTCCAATAGTTGTAAGATATTTGGAGATGGATAAAGATACTTTTATACCTCAAGAAAGTGATGGAGAAATACATGGTCCAAAAGTGCCATGTCTTTAAGCCTCAAGAAGGTTATGACAAAATACTTGATCCAAAATTATCATATCTCAATACAATTGGAGCACTTGTATTTTGTTAGTCACACATAACTTGATATATCATTTGTTGTTAGCAAGACATAATTCTTCATAAACACAAAGACATGGGAATGGAATGTATTCACCAAGTCACTTCATGCCACAATATTAGGAATTTGCATGTTCAAAGGTATCAACTTATGTTGCTAAGAGGGGCAGCTAATATATATGCTGTAATACCCTGAATTTTGAGACTCGAGGCTAGAGAATAAGCCTAAGATTAGTGGATTGCTAAGCCCCGGTTTAGCAAGATCCCAAATTGTGATTAGGAGTTAATGACTACAAAAGTGGACGTGGTTAGTGATTAATGAACCTTTTTAGAGAATATAAAGTGGATTGTAGTCGCTTGTGTTATGAGCAACGCCAAAACCCTGTATTTGAGTTCAATTGTGGATTAACATCCAAATTGACTTAGAATAGAGGGAATAATTGAATGGGGTATTGTGATGGAAATGGTGTCATGTTGTGGTATTTAATCATTGGAATTGATTTAAATTGGATTGGACACATTGGTTGCAAAACTAGAAATGTTGTCCAGTGTGAATTCTGTCTAGGCAGTCTTCTCGTATGGACGTTTTTAATAGGCAAATGATGTCAGAAAATTATGAAACTTTCCAGTCTTAAAGTTCACATCCCAAGCTTCAAAATGGACATATAACTTGTGCCATTTCGTTTTGGGAACTGGGAGTTATAGCTGTCCAAAGTTTGAGGTCGAAAATGGACTCTGTTTTGGGGCAGTGATGAAATTTGTGTAATTCTGGAATCGTGTGGTGATTTCTAGTAATGGATCATATTTTTCCAATGAAGAGGACTTAAATACCTTTCATTTGGCTTTGGGATCACCTCATTTCGATTTTTCTAGAATTAGTTATGATTTTTCAAAGTTGGGCAGAAAATCTGCCAGAAAATCCGAAAATGGGAATTATGACATCATCTCATTAAAAGATGATGTCAGCATGGATTATTAATCACATTGATCATCTTCTTCAGCCATTCACGCCATTTTCAGCTGAAGATAGTGAGAGAAAGTTGAGAGCTCTTAGAGAGAGAAAGAGAAGAAAAATCACAAGGTAAGCCGATTTCTCCGACGATTTCGCTCCTAACGCGTATAACTCCGATCCTAAGCTACTCCTTTATGTTCTTTAAGGTTTGGAAGCTCTTCTTTTGGTGTTTTGAAGTTAGGGTTTTCAGCCAAGTCAAGGAAAATCAAGTGGGAGCTTGAGGTAACTTCCAAACTCTTGTATATTGACTATTCTGGCTGCTGTGGGCAATTTAATCGGTGAAATTTCACCGGATTGCCATTGGTTTTAATTTTTGGAAATGGGTATGTGGGGCTGTTATGCTGCCCAAATTGATACTAAATGGTAGTTGTAACCTAATGGAATAGTCAATAAAGTGGTTAGGAGTAGAAAGGAACGCGTTTACGGAGCCGAAACCGAAAAACCCCAATTTTTCCCAGAATACTTGAGAATTTCGGCCAGCTCTAGAAATGGGTCTTAGAGTTGGATTTTCAATGATTTGATGGTTCCATTGTGTTCAGGAGCGAAAATTAGGTGGGGTTACAGTTGGGCACTTTTTCGGAAAAGGCCGAGAAAGCATAATTACGGAAACGCCCCTAAAACCCTAAAAGTAGGGCTGCCAAGGGCAATTTCGTAATTGACATTGAATTTGATAATTCCGAGTCCGAAAATGGATTCCTTGGGCGAAAATATGTTAGAATAGCCCATGTCAAAATTTCGGGAAAAGTACAGCTAGACCGGGTACGGCGGGGCCGGGCCGGGTCCCCGGGGGTATTTTAGTAATTTTTCCATATAGCCTCATATAACCCCCAGAAACACTTTGGGAGTGTCTAAATAGTACATTTGACATTGTAGGATCGAATGTGAAGCCCCGAGTTGCTGGCACGCAAATCGAGGAGAAAAGACTGGAGGTAGGGAACTTACCTCTCCTGCATGTATTGATAATTGTATTTGTGTATTGATGCATGTTATTGCCTTGCGTGAATTATGTGAAACATATGAGAATGATTGTAGCTCTGTTTCTATTATACTATGGCCATGAGTATGTTGTTGAAACATTGAGCATGCGGATATATCATGATGTGAACATGTGTTATTGTGATGCAAGCATGTCGTGCATTAAATACTTATCTTGCATGCATATTGGTATGTGTTTCCTACTGAGATTCCCTAGAATCTCACCCTCCCCTATCAACATTTTAGACAGGGAAGGAAGATTGAGGATGAAGCAAGCATCCAAGGACGAAGAGGACTCGTTTCTGGGTGAGAGCTTAGTGTTGGTTATCAAGAAGTAATTGGGATAATATATGTGTATATTTGGATAAATATTTGGTTATGTATATGAGTAGTTTGTGTAATCCCTAATCGATGAGTTGTATGGGCTAATGTGCCCTATGATTATCGAGCGAAGATATGATTCCGGGATTGCCGGAAATTTATATTGCGTACTCTGATAATTGTGTAAATGTAATTTATCTTCGCATAGTAATTATATTCGGAGTGAAAATATGAGACCGTGTTGTAAATGATTTCGAAATGTAATTGTGAAAATCCCGTCTGGGTCGATGGGTTTATAAATGATGTTTTGTCTTATTGGTCTCTATTTCACGTTAATTGCATAATCCGGATATTAATTACGGCAGGGGGTTACATATGCGCTGTACTCTTTTCCCCTTGTCTATGGTTTTATTCCATTGGGTTTCCCTATCAAGTTTTCTAATGAGGCAGCATTGGGCGACATATGAATGAATGATGTACTATTTTTCTTCTACTAGGTTTTTGATCCACTGGGTTTTTCTTAGTTGAAATTTTTTAATGAGGCACATTATTAGTCATGGACATCCAAGGGGAGCGTTATGAATATAATATTTATGTAAATATCCATATCCCCCCATTATATTATGTCCTATTACCCATCCATTATCTCCTACAATGATGGAATCAAATTAATTGTGGTTAGAAAGTTGAGCCTATAAATAGAAGACATACGTTATGTATTTTACACCTTTGAATAAATGAATGATAAATACTGTTTCTTGCTCTCCAATTATCTACTCTTTCTTCCTTTCTCTTATCATCTTTCCCTTTATTTTATAACAAAGTTCTTTTAATCCGTATTTGATGATTTTACTGTCACCATCATAGATTATTATCCTTCTAATAATTATATGTTATTTGACTTTCCTATTATATCATACTTTAGTATATATAGTTTGTTTTCGCTACTAATATTACAAGTCATTGCTGTTTTTTTTTCATACCTGAAATATTGCAAGTCATTGTTGAAGTTTAGGAATTAAGGAACAAATATTCAAAAATTGTGGGTTAACTACTTGCTGAAAATTACGGAAAATGTGATGTTGATTTTATTTATTATTTTGGTTGATTTATTTAAATTAAAGGACAGTTGTTGTAGTCTATATATTCCAATGCAATCAGCATTTGTTTAAACGGCAATAAAATAGCAATAAAAAATTCAGAGCATTTTATCTAAACCTCTCTTTTAAATTTGTTTGTGTTCTTTCTTTGTATTTATCTTGAAACCAGTAGTCATCATTAATTAGAAACTCACAATTGAAGCCACATTGTCCAAAAAAACTTTCCAAACTCTCTCAAACCTGCCACGAATCTCAATCGTTCTTTGTGTCGAACCACAAAAGATGAGTCATTGTTTGTTCAGACCATTGTTCTCTATCTGCGATACTTCTTAGATTGACCGGTACTCTTCCTTGACCTTGAGCCTCAACCAGCGAGGTTTTGTTTTATAAAAAAATAAACTTAAAAATAAAATCAGAAATAGAAAACAATGTAAAAAGTTGTAAGCTTGCACAAAAAAGAATCATAATGAGAGGAACGAACTGTAGAATGAAAGCCCATGACAATGATGGAGGATGAGACCCACGACAGCAGAGCAAAATCTTTGACAAAAGGGGTATGAGATCCACGAGAAAAGTTTAGAAAGCATTATAGAAGGAATTGGGCGAAAGACCCAGGACGAGGCCATGCCATAGCGGCACCGAGCCAAACCGCAATGAGAAGATGAGAAGCATGACTGAGAAGCACCAATTGAAAGGGAGAGAGATTATTGTAGCTAAAGCACATGTTTTACTTTGTTTTTTTTATAATAACCGTTGAGTATTAAACGCTATATATTATTAAGTTTGTAGCAGGGAGAGTTCATTTATCTATCACATAAAAATTTGACACATAACATTAGTTATGAGCCATAGTGCATTTCTCAGATTTTGTTCCTTGCATGAACTTCAAATTAGTTATATGATATACATAAATTTCTTTAACTTAATTTCTTTTAAATTTTAGTTCCCAAAGATAGATAATTATTTCATGTTAAAAAACATAGATTTTTTATTAAAATTTTTTTTATTTTTATTAAAAACATAAATTTGGTATCCCTCATTTTAGTGATTGTGTCTTTAAATTATACTTACTCTAGTCTTGTTTATAAGAAACATTCTTTCTCTTGAGGCTGGTCTTTTATATAAGCAACTTTTTTTTGTGTCTCAAAATTTAAACTTCTTTTTTCCTTTTCTACCCCTATGAAATATATATCTTTATATTAATTATTCTACATTCACCAAAAATTGTATTTACAACGGAGAGATATATGACACTAATTATGTTTATTTAATCATTTATTACTTATTCTCTCTTCTTAATAGGGCATATTTGAAAAAGACGGTACATTTTTAAAAAATTTATTGTTTTTAACTAATTTTAACTGTCAATTCGATTTACGAAATCAAGGTAATTGTTGTTTATAAAAAAGACTAAAGGGAATATTAATCAAGCAACAGTATGACTTGTTGATATTCTAAAACGAATAGTTTATAGCACAGATACAGAAAATATAAACAGATGATGAACTTTCTCTCATATGGACTTAATGGCTCGAGTGAATTCCTAGAGACTAATCATAATTAAGATCATAGTTAAAAAAATCATAATTAAAATCGGTAAAGTAATCTTAATAGTAACATCCCGAATTTCAGTCACCAAAATTCTTTTACACCTTGTGGTATTAAAGGGAATAAAATAGTTAATATTGACACACTTGAATTAGCCAAACAGTGCAATTAGTGGCCACACAAAATTGGGCCACAATGGGACATAAAATTTAATTTGTGTCTTCACGCCCATTCTTGCAACCCAAATTGGATAATGGAAGAAAACAATTTTTGGGCCTAATATATTGTGAATTTTGGGGCAAAAGAAGAGAAAAAGGAGAAGGCCAAAATTAAATACAAAAATGTATGGGCAAAATGATCATTTGGCTAAATAAAAACTAAAAGCCAATATATTCCTTTTTCATGATGTCATGGACGTCCAAAAAGAGGAAACAAGAAGGGAAATAGATGTTGGTATAATTATGTCAAGGGTTGGAGCAATTTTGGACCAAGTAAAAAGATGCTAAAAAGTCAACAATTGTAGGTAAATGTTATAATATTTGAAGAGGTAAAATAAGCATAATTCAAGAAGCATTTTAACTCTTTCAAGGCCCATCATTTTCGTCCAAGTTAAATGGAGAGGGAGAGAGGAAATATTTATGGCCAAAAAACAAAAAGATGAAGCAAGAATAGTCAAGGTAAAAGCATGTGGTAAATTAGCAATAAAATATATTAGTTTAAGGAGGTGGAAGAGATATTTTTAAAAGCTTTTCTCTTTCCTTCAAGAGCTCATTTTCAGCCAGCACAAAGGAAATAGAGAGAGAGAGAGAGAGAGAGCAAGAGAGAAGGAGCAAGGTGCAAGGTGCAAGGTGCAAGGTGCAAGGAGCAAGAATCAAGGTATGTAGTTGTGGAATTCAAGTGTTATGCCCTCAAACTTCATGGAAACACCTTGTAATCTCTATTCTTTCTTGAAACACATGTGTAGTAAGCACAAAACCAAGGGGAAGAGAGAGGAAGGGGGATGGCCTAGAGAGAGAGAGGAAGAGAAATCAAAAGGTAACCATTTAACCTTGATTCTCTTGTTGATTTATGATTGTTGTTGGTTGTTTGGTTGATTGGAATCTTTGTTTTACTTGATTTTGTAACTTGGGATGATGAAACCCTAAGGACCATGCTACTCAATTTTTCATTAATTATGTTAAATAGATATTTAAGAGGTTAAACAAGTTATTAGAGGTGAAAAGAAGGTGATTGGTTGGGTGAAATCAAAGAAACACAATTTTCCCTTTTTGTTTATGAATTTCAGTCAGGGGCTGTACAGGGTGTTTGGGCTGGAATTTGGTTAATTTGATAATTTCATTGTGTTTAAAATGGAAAATTGTGTACGAAACATGTGAAATATGAAGTGTGGAGGTTTTAGGGTGTGAAATGACAATTTTACCCCTAAAACCCTAACATAGTGACTGACAGGGGTAATTTTGTAATTTGGGCATGAATTTGACTAATCTAACATCAAAAATGAATTCTACATGTGAAATTGTGTAGGAATAGCCTGGGTCATAACTTTTGTTAAAGTACAATTAGATAAGGTATAAAGGGACTTAAACCGGGTCCCCAGGGGTATTATGATCATTTCACAGTTTTAAACTAAGATAACCAACAAAAAAAGCTTAGAACAATACATGGGTAATAACTCAATTCTTGTAAACTTAGACTTTTAGGACTGGATTGTTTGCCCGAGCCGAATCAAGGTTAAGGAACTATTAGTGAGCAAAAAAGGGACTTAAGGTAGTAACTCTATCTTTTATAAACTATATAATTATTTGTATACTTTTTGTATTCCATATTCTTGTGGGTGAACAAAGTGGCTGGGGCACAATGATATGAATAGTGCTAGGGGAGCACATTACCTAACTGTGGTTTGGGACCTAGCTAAGGTACCCGGACAAGTAAGGAAGGTGCCCTGAATTGTATGCATATATCGGATATAGTTGAATTTTCATTTACACTATTTGGTGCAAAGCATATTTAGTTATTGCATTTTATATGATTGATTTCATGTTATATCTAAGATTCGTTTGATTCTTACCCTTTTCCCAAAATTTAAAACATTCCAGTAGAAGATAGCGACTCTAGGGGCAAATATGTAAATATAGATAATTGATGGTTCCGATCCAAAATAGAGTTGTTGTTGGTGATCATTAGTTTAATTTTTGTATATTTTGGGGTATGTATATATTTTTCAAACACGGGGAGGAATTCCTATAATATAATCAGTATTTTCATGTTATTTCTGTGAACCCACCGAACTGCACGCAAACACTCTGAAAAATGTGGAAATAACATAAGGGTATAACATTAATCAATGAATAATTTAACTTTTAGATTTTTCTATTCAAGTTTGTGTTTGGCCGCCAAAAAAATTAAATTAGTTAATATCACGTGTATTTTCTAAAATTCCTTAGTCATCTTCCTTACTTCTCTCATTCCCTTTGATCCTTTATTATCGTTGAAGGAGCATCAATAGGGGTAAATTATGAAAAATAATTAACAAATATAAAAATTATGTCTTATAATTAGGACCAAGATCAACTTCCTTAAATATATCATATATTAAGGACAAGAGAGAGTACATATATATTAACCAACAATGTGTTTCCATTTGGAAGCAAGCAAAATTAGAGCATGCATAATTCGTTACGTACACTTTTTTCTTTCTATTCCCCTCATGAATAAAAATATTGGCAATTAATCCTTCTGTTCTTAATATAAGAATTAGTTGATTTTTTAAAAAAAGAAGATTAACGAAGCGAAACTTATTTATCGTCTTGCTTCAAACTTATTTTGTCTAACGTACAAGCTGATATATAATCTAACGATTCACACTATATGATATAATTAAATAATTTAATTAGTTTCATTAATCTATCTAAAAAGATAGTCAATTGGCTCTTATATTAAGGACTGAAGGTAGTGTCAAACCCCTTAACATTTCGATATACATAAAGTATTAAGCACAAAGTTCTGTAGGGCATACAGAAATAGCAGAAACATACTGACATTAAGTACTTATTTATATTCAAGAGTCTCCCCGTAGAATTTGAAAAACATATGCAGTTGTCCAAAATATCCAAAAATAAACTAAATATAGCTAACAGCTCTATTTCTCCTGGCTCGTACGCTTCAGTTGCCTGTATTTACCGTTTTGTCCTTGGAGCTACTAGCCTCTGCTGAATATTTTTATATTTGAAAAAGGGTGAGATTCAAACAAATCTCAATAGTAAGAGACAATTGATCATATAAAATGCAATAATAAATATGCCAAGTACCATATACAGAAATATTATAATAACACATAATTCAGTTTAGTCGGAAACGTTCAGAGCCAACCACTGTTGCAATTCGTACCTTAGCTGGGCTCAAGACCACCAATTGGGCATATCAGTGTACCCGTAGGCACTATGTTCAATGTACTCATAGGCACTAGATTCAGTATACCCATAGGCATTATATTCAGTGTATCATATATATTATGGAAGATAGCATACACAAAGCATAGAAACATTGACATAGTGTATGAAAGATAGAGTTATTACCTTAAGTCCATTCTTGTTCACAAATAAGTCCTCAATTCGATTCGATTCAGGCTCAGCAGTTTGGTCCTAAAATTCCAAGTTTACAAGAATTAGGTTAATAGCCATTCATATATCCTCTAGACTCTTCCAAATTATTTTTGTTGGTTATACTAGTCTAAAACTGCAAAATTACCAAAATCAAATGCCCCTAAGGACCCGATCTACGCCCCTTTTTACCCGGTCCGAATGTACTTTTTCAGAAATTTTGACCCAGGCTATTTCTACATAGTTTGTATGTAAAATCCATTTTTGACCTTGTTTTTTGTAAAATCATTACCAAATGACAGTTTTACCTTTGACAGCCCCTACTTAGGGTTTTAAGGGTGTTTTCGTAATTTCATTTTCTAGGGCCTTTCTCCCAGTATGATCAACATCAACCCTACACAATTTTCCTTCCTGAACACAATGGAACCATCAACTTAATGAAATTCCAGCTCTAAACCCTATTTTTCATGCTGGCTGAAACTTTGTTCAAAAGAAAGGGGAAATGTGCTTTTGTGTTTTAGGCCTTAAAACTTGCTCTTTTTCACTCCTAGCCAATTGTTAAACCTTTTACACACTTATTAGGCATGATTTGAGAAAATTTGGGCAGCATAACCCCTTAGGGTTTCAACATCCCAACTTTACAGAATCAACAATCCAAACCACAAATCATGACAAGAACCACAACAACAACATCATACTACCACAAGGATTGAAGTTCTTGAAGTTCCCTTTTGATCCTTACACTTTCTCTCTCTAGGTGTCTCCCTCTATCTCCTCAACCTTGAAGATTTGCTTACTACACATGGTTTTTCATGAAGAACAAGAGTTTAGAGAAGCTATTACACAAGTTAGAAAGCTTAACTACTAGAAATCTCAAAGCTTACCTTTGATTTTCCTCTTGTTCTTCTCCTTCTCTCTATGTGTCTCAACCTTCTCTCTCTCTCTCTCTCTCTCTATTTTGGTGTATATGACGAAAACAAGAAGAGAAAGATGAAGATAAAGCTTCATAAATATTTCTTCATCTTTCCTTTAATATACATTCTTTTAATAAATTAGGACAGGTGCCTTGTACCTGAGCTTATCTCTTGCTAATTAAGTCATAAACCTTTCATTATATTTGAACTAATTCTCCTTTTCTCTTGTTGGCCCATAAGGACGCCACTTTTGGTCCTTCATCCACCAATTGAGCTTCTTTCAATTACCTAAACCAATTGCCCAAAGTATAATATTTTATGTTAATTCCCACATGTGCTCAATCCTTAATTAATTCTTGTTTAATCCTTTGGCTTTAGATTATGCCACTTGGCATGTTTATGAGCCAAATAGTTATTTTTCCCTCCTATTTCCTTATAATAGGTGAAAATCATGAGGAAAAAGGGAAATAATAATTTCTCCAACATTTCCCACATCCTCTTTAATTAATTTGTGTATAAGTCTAACTTTGACTTTTCAAACTTTGTTTTTCTTGACCAAGAATATTACAAATATATATTTACCCTTTATTTTCCTTAATTAACTGAAATTAAATTCAATTAATTGAAAAATAATTCATCTTGTGCTTTATTGGCAAATTACAATTTTGCCACTACATTTCTTGAATTTAATTTGGGCTTATTCCTTTTCTTCCTTTATTTGGCCAAAGTTTCCTTTATTATTGAGCCAAATATTTTGCTCTTTTGTTCCACCATTTTAGGTTTTAATATTGGGCTTTTTGGAACACCCAAAATTAATTTCATGACTTATTCTTGCCCAATTCTTATGAAATGGAAATTTACTAGCTTTTTAAATTCCAAGTTCATGAATATTCACCATTTCATTTTATTAAATGCCACAAATAGTTATAAGGCATATTAGTAAATAAAATTTGGGGTGTTACAGGTAGTACAAGGACTTAAACACATCATAAACTAAATGTAAGATTGGCAAATATAATACTCTCTCCGGTTATTAATATAAGCCATATTTATCTAATTTAATTGTATTAAGAAAGTTAGTTAAGTTAGTTAATATGACATATTTTTTTAAATACCCTAATTATGTTCCTTAATTTCTTCTACCTCTCTTTTACTTTATTATCATTAAAAAAGCATTAATATGAGTAAATTAGAAAAAAATTTGACAAATATAGAAAATAGGTATAATATTTAAAATAAAAACCAACTCCCAAATTAGATCTTATATCAATGGAGTATATAAAAGAAAGTAGTCTTGCAGTTGATGGTCTAACAAATTAAGGATGGCCAGCTGCATATATAGTTTCAACTCATACACGATTGAAAATATATAAAGCAACATAAATTGATCTATTGGGTGTGTTTAACTCCATAAATTATAACTGGACTTTCAAGTTACCTACCATGAAGAAAAAATATGTCAATAAATTTATAAAACAAATAACCTATAACAAGCATGTTGATTCATTTTCAAACAAATATACTTACTTTTTGCATAAATAATTATATTTTATTAGAAGTAGACCCTTTTTGTTTCCATGTAGTACTAAGACTAACGAATGCGAATTTCATTAATAATAATTTTTTAACGATGTAGCTTGCTAGCCCCCCGGGGCCAAAAAAAAAACCACACACATATTGATTATATATTATTCTATCTAGTCCTCTTTATAAGTAACATTTTCTCACATTCGAATGGTCATAAATATAAGAAGGAATTTTGTATTTGTCTAAGATTTAATGTATTTTTTTTTTTCAATTTTTACCAAAAATAATTAGGTGTCTCTCTCATCTCTTTGTCCATTATTCTCTCTTTCACTCATCATCTTCATAAATAAGGTTATAATTGGCAAAAAAAAATACATATATGACACATTTATTGCTTTTAGCAAATTTTAATCAAAATTGTGATTTGCGTAATTTGGGTAGCTATTTCTCATAAAAAGAATAGGACGAACTAATATATAATGATACAAATAAAAATATTGAATGATGAATTGTGTGTGTTTTTTAAAAACAAGTTTTACTGGTTAAATGAATCAACTCGCTTAATTCACCTAATAAGGCTCATTTAATGATATAGATGACATCAAGGCATGTTAAGTATTGTCAATATTTTTAACTCGTGAATTAAGTTGCTCTGACCCATATGTTTCTAATTAATTCATAGGCTTTGACAGCTCTAATCCCTGCCAAGCAAAATTGGGTACGAAACCGGTTTTCTTGCTCAACAAATATGGACTGTCTATATCTGATTTGAATGGAATTCAGTTATTTTTAAATGATAATTTTTAAAATAAAAAAATCACATTTTAAAAAATAATAGTTAAGAGATTATCTTTATTTTAGATTTTATATCTATTAAAATAATTATTTTAGAAAATACAGACTTTTGAAGATTAGCTCTCCTTGCAAAGCAAAGTGTTTAGCAATGAAACTGGTTCTAATTGATATAAGGCAGAGAGAGAATTAGAATCAACACAACCAAGCTGAGAGGGACAAGTGATGAGAGTAGGGGCACATGTAAGAGAAGCTACCACTCTACGGGTCCTTGTTGCCAACAAATTCAGGTTTCCCTATTCTCTAACAGCCATTAGCATTTGATGTATATGCCATAGACAATGGCAGTTGCATGTTATCACACTCTTGTTTATGTCTAAGCACATGCTTCTTACTCAGAACTTGTCCTCTTCCAAAACCTCTCTCATATTGCCCATGAAGAAGCTGCTGCAATATAATTCATTCGCTTCCATTTAATTTCTCCCTCCCACTATCATCCACCAATCTCTACCCTACAAGTATCCCTCTATATATTGAAGGCAATCATGTTCAAGGCAATATCGAGAACTAAATGTGGTCACATCTTCCATTAGGAATTTGAATCTTAATTTATCATATTGTGAGGGACTAGCACCTTCTGTAAGACTAAATCCCCGTTCCTAAAATATTAGATACTTTAGTTGATGAAGGGTCATGTCATGATTAGTCACATTCTCCATTACTCTTTTGTTCTCCTTCCCCCAACTCACTTATTATTTCCTTCATGTTAGTTGGTTACAAATTACAGCCTCAGCATGGGACGAATGTAGTCTTTAGTTATATATCATTAGCTTCACCAAAACTGATGAGAATCATCTGTCTTTCCACACTGCATTTCGAGTTACACCAGAAAGTTTTTGTGTGGGAAGGATTACACTTATAAATGTTTAGTGCTATAATGTGTTTTGTGTTAGAAAATAAAGGAGGCGGGGAGAAAAGTGTACTAGGTCTCGATCCAAGTTCAGATCCAGGTCAAACCTCAGAGATATTGTGAGCTGAATTACCGATGCTCACATAGGGTTTACACTACTAGAGCCTAAACTAGAGTAACACAGCAATTCAGAGAGAGAGAGAGAGAGAGAGAGAGATCAATGGTTAGGCCGATGATAAAAGTGAAGGAGGCACCCCCTATTTTAGGGTCAAGGTGACCACTTATTAGGAAGGTGAGATCTCTTTCATTATTGAAGATTATTTCCTGGTTGCTTCTCAATTCACTCAATGAATTAAATGCCAATTTGATCTCATTATGTGTTTGATTAAGAAGATTAATTTCTCATTTTTCAATCAAATAGTCCTCTTAGGCAGACATGGATACAAAGTTCAACACTTTGAATAGACAACTACTGTATGACAGAGATCAATGGAATGACCAAGCAGACACACACATGATCTCTCAATGTATTTCTTTTTTATGGGGGTGGTTGCATGGGTTCCACTTCTTAATATAATGAGATTGAACAGTGACATAAACACAAACCACGTGGCATCCAAAGACTGGTGCACATTCGTGGTTGATTTCCTATAAATCCTCTTCGTCCCTTTCTGGATCTTTGGTATATTAACTGCTGTCCATATGCAATATTAATAACATCCAAGATCTCCACTCATTTATGTTGATTTCTAGGTTAGACTAAGTAAGATGTATCTAATCCAAAGCTCGCTGTCTGTCTGTTTGTGTTGGCAATTGCCATTTAATTTGGTACCCAAAAGATGTGTGATACAGAGCAAATTTAGGGGGACACAAAGAACAGACGCATATGGAAGCCATTGACAAATGAAAAGGAAAAGGAAAGAATGATCACTAATTAGTTAAAAGGAGGCGACACATGATGGGCCACAAAGCAAAAGGGAGGCTCCTTCAGGACCAACAATGGAAGATGACTTGTGAGTTTGAAACCAAAATAACTTTGAATGCAACAGTAGTAGATAACCATGTCTTCTATTGGGTGCAATTATAACAAATATTACATCCAATCTTTAATATAAGAGTTAGTTGGGCAATTAGAATTGATCCTAAATATGAGACATCAATTCAAGAGTAGTCATGATAAAATTCATTCTCCAAAATATCCATATTGATTATACATATAAAGGGAGTTTACATTCACTGATAGCCATGGTTAACAAGGAATGCTTTAGGAAAATCAACTCATATTTATTACAAATAATTAATTTAATTAAATTTCTTAATATTTTTAAATTAGTTAAGTAGCTCTTATATTAAAAACCGAAAGTAATACATTAAATCCTATTATGATGGCCACTTATCTTGAGTTTATTATGTTATAAAATCAACCTGAAATTATAAAGCAAACACACCAACACCGACCACTACTCAAATCGACATAGACGTGTCCTTAATTTTGTGAAGCTTCTCTTAAAATATGAATGTTAGCTTGGGGCGGTCTCTAAATGGGACCTAAGTGTTGAGTTGTTAAAGGCAATGAGGTCCTAGAAAAATGGACAGTGTTATGTTTATGCTCGTTTAGTTGAGCCAACACTCTCTTCACATTTCAAAGAGATAAATGAGAAGTGTTGTGAATGTGACCATGTGAGCTGTGAGGACATTGCAAATTGTTTGGGTAACTCTAAAACCATGGTTTCAGAAGCTCTTTTTCATAAGCTGAGATAAAACTTCTCTCACACACTTACCTCATAAATTATAAAAGCTATTCTCCAAAAGTTAATCCAAACACTCACATAAAATGAGAAGATTTATCTTTTTTTTGATAGCATAAATGAGAAGATTTATTATGTGGGAAGTTTTGGGCGGTGAGCAGAGTGAAGGGACAAGTCCAATATGACAAATAGAGGTGATGAAGATAGATGAGTGAGAGTTG
This sequence comes from Inga leiocalycina, assembly GCA_963242795.1. Classification (NCBI taxonomy): domain Eukaryota; kingdom Viridiplantae; phylum Streptophyta; class Magnoliopsida; order Fabales; family Fabaceae; genus Inga; species Inga leiocalycina. The sequence continues at coordinate 32,191,601 of OY725327.1, forward strand.
GTCCAGGGTACGCTTACTCTACAGGTAAGCAGTTATGGAAACATTGGCAAGTGAGTATCGTCAGTTCCATCACGATCAGTTCATAAAAAGCCATGATATAATATGTATATATACAAACACCAATAATCCTGCTTCCTGCATGTGGCCAACTTCTAACTTCGGAATAAAGGAGAAACTGTTAGATCATCAAAATAATTTAAAAATGAAATAACTTGCTAAGTTAACCTCATATTTAAAACGATTAATTTAAATCAAACAAGTCTTTAGAGTTGTGAACAAGGGTGATTTTTTGGAAAAAGCTAATCAATGCTTTGTCTTTTATGTCAAGTAACTAATATTTATGATCTTGTATTGATTTCTCATCTTCAATCTGGGCTAGTTGATCTTGGTTTCCGGAAGATCTTCACAGATACCGTGGCTTTGGTGGTGTTGATCAGAGTTTTTGGGGGTTGATGCATCACCATTGCTGATGTTGGTGCTTCTCTCTATGCAACGCTAATTGCATAGGTATTGTCTTTGCTCTCTTTGTAGAAGATAGGATTTCAAAAGGAATGGGCCAATGGAGTGATTCTTGGAGCCCCCATTCCTTGTTTTCGGCCTAGGTACTGGCGTTTCTTCACTTTTCTGATAGCGGCGGTGGCGGCACACGTTGTCCTCTATCTTTAACTTAAGGTTAGGGTTTGTAGTTATGGTGTTGTTGGGGCTTAGGGATATGTTGTTTTGGGCTTTGGCCCTTTTTGTGTTCTACCTTTGATCTGAACCTTTGGTTGTTGTTTGATTTTATTAAATGAAATACTTCTATATTATTTCTTATTGGAAAAAAATGATTATTTATTGATTTGTGAAGGTGACTAATATATAGGACTAGGCTGAGTATGTCTTTATTCTCTTATACTTAATGTAAGAACTAATTAAATAATTTAAAATTAAGAAAGTCAATTAAGTTAGTTAATATGTCATGCTTTTTTATAAAACACCATAATCATCTTCTTTAATTCTCTCTTTTCTACTTGATTTTTTTAGAAGCTCTTCTACTTGATTATTATTGAGAGAATATCAATAAGGCTAATATAGTACAAAAATGATAAATACGTAAAATAAGTCTTACATTTAAAATAAAAATTAACTCCCAATTAAGTCTTACATCAAGGAAGAGAGAAGTATCATATCATACTCTCTAAATGTGGTTTTCATTTAGGGAGGATGACAAAAGAAGAACTTTGAGATTTCAAAATCCCAAATAAGATATTTCTCATAAAATGAGTTTTGAATTGCTTATCAAATCCCATATTTACTTTATCATCAAAAGATTTGGATCATTATATTTAAATTACATCTGGCCAATCTATAATATTTTCTTTTGAAAGGAAAAAATCTTAAAAACTTACTGTTCAAATTGTAAGATCGAAATCCTGTGGAGGAAGTGAAAGCATTCAATCCTTTTTTTTTAAATTGTAAGATAATAATGGACCAGGCTAGTAGGCCCATAAAGCTGTGTCTAATACCGAACAAGAAATCTTCAGTTTTGAACAATAGCTTGGGTACCAACAGGGGGTTAGATGTAGTAAAAGGACTTAGTCCCTCATAATGTGGCGAACTAAAGTTTGAATCCTCATTAAAAAAAGATGCTCACATTTAATGCCCGATAGTGCTTCAAACATGATTACCTGTAATAAGATAATACCTATACCTAGAAAAAAAAATAGCTTGGTTGATGTCCAAGTATATAAACACATGGCTCTAAGCATTTGTAACTTTGTGATTTTATAGATTCATCTAATGCAATATTTAGTACAATGCCCCGTCTTCATGCTCCATCTTATGCTAACTATGAGTCATATAAGATGACAATTGGTATATAACTGGAATCATAAGGTTATACTACGCATTTTTTTACCATTATAGTATGCTAATTATGAGTAATACAAGCATTTTTCTAAATTTTTCACCTATTTAGGTACTTTACTTTTAAAACTATTATTTCAGCCAAAACCATAGTTTTAAAAGTGAAACCAAGTGCATGTTTGAATTAATTTTTGGAGAATAACTTTTACGACTTACGAAATAAGTATATGAGATGAATTTTATCTCAACTTACGGAAAAAAGTGTTTGAAACCATAGTTTCAAAATTACCCAAACATGCACCAAACACACAATATATTCTCATTGAATCAGAGCAAATCCCCCAGAAAAATCTAGTAAGATATTAACGGAAGGCAAGCATCTCATCATTTGAAAATTTATTTTTTTACTAAATACATGATTGAAACTCCTGCATACAAAGCTACCGTTGCCAAAAAAAATAATATATGGAAATTATAAAATAAAAATAGAAAAATAGAAAATTTAACAGCTAAAACCCGATAAAAACACATACTTGGCAAAGAGAATTCTCATTTCTGACTTCCAAAAATAACTGAATACAACTTTCTTTGAAGTTTGAATAGACAAAATTCCTAATCCTATTGACTCTAAAGACTTAAAAAAAATCTAAAATACTCTAAGCATATAGGAATACAATGCCATCTATTTAAAATTAAACCAAGCAAAAGATAAAAAATATTAAACAATATCCTTGAGATCTCTATCGGCCATCATATATCTAAAATAACATCCTAAAAAGATAAACTGCTAATGAATTTAAAAGGTCCTTAGGATGGGGTCAAAGAAAAGATCTTTAGGATGATTCAAAATATCTAAAAGATAAATCAAATCTTCATAATAATCTACTAAATACAAATTGACTCTTTCACACATGCCTTTTGAAAGTTGAAGGTCTTTTCTGGGAATTTACTAATACACCAACAGTCTACTCAAAGGAGTCAGCATCATCATCAGGAAGAGGCTGAGAAACCGCCATAGCTAGCTCTTTTTCACGACTGTAATGTAATGGATAGGAATAATAATTAGAAGCAAAAAAGCTGAAGAAAATATTCACTTGAAACATGCAAAACATAAAAGAAAGTACATACATTTGTTGTACAGCCAAATCAATTTGTACTTCTGGGGGAGCAAGAGCAGGCATCTTTGTATGTAGAAACATGCCTCATAAAACCTTTAACCAGCATCCTGTTAATCATGTTAATCTGCATAAGTTAGTTGCAAGATTCTCCAAGACTTGGCTAAAGTTACTTCTGTGTGTGTGTGTGTTTACGATCAGGTTGTCCAGTAAAGTGGATAAATAATTTAGTGTTTAACTATAAACAAACAGGGTTAATATAACTTTTGGTCCCTGAAGTTTGATCTAATTTTGGTTTTAGTCCCTCAAGTTTGAAATCTGTGGTTTTGGTCCCTGAAGTTTGAAATCGGTGGTTTTGGTCCCTGAAGTTTCACCCGATTTTGGTTTTGGTCCCTCAAGTTTGAAAAGGACTTGGCAACCCAATTAAAAAACACGACCCGACCCAGAAAAAAACCAAGTCCTTTTCAAACTTGAGGGACCAAAACCAAAATCGGGTGAAACTTCAGGGACCAAAACCACCGATTTCAAACTTCAGGGACTAAAACCAAAATCGGGTGAAACTTCAGGGACTAAAACCACAGATTTCAAACTTGAGGGACCAAAACCAAAATAGGATCAAACTTCAGGGACCAAAAGTTATATTAACCCAAACAAATATCTGTTTCTTATGTTTCTATTGAAGAACATGATGGTAACACAAGGACATGATTTTTCATGTATGAAATGGAGGCAGGTTTAAACTTATTGTTGGTCACTTGGTTTGTTAACAGCAGGTTCAAATCTGTATTTTAGATTCTGCTCAGCTAGCGATTAAATGCATAGTGTACACTTAGAAAACGTGAGCAAGTGATTCTCTGCAAGGGAAATGATCCTGACTTTATGTGCACTTAGATAAGTCAAGATCAAGAGATCGCAAGAAAAGCTTCCCATTGATTTTTTTTTGGGTCCCTTTTCACCTCTCTTCCTCATAAAACGGTATATTAAATTCATAGGTTGTGAGGTTAAGTTCATGGGATTCACTGCCTATAATGTTGCTGAGCTTGGGGACATGTGATGGCTACCCTGAAGGATTTAGGGTGTACCTGGATGTCCGATGAAGTATCACAGTGCCATGTAGAAACATTTTTGTATGTCAATCGAGAACTGACATCAAACATGATGATTACACATTGGCCATTGATGCAGCACACAAATTTTAAAGTAAGACTTACTGTTTGACCACAACCAAAGTATGAAGAGGACATTCTAGAGGTGTTTGGCTTTGAATTCATAATTGAATTTGGCGTGTTTGGATGTCTTACAAAATAAAAAGCCATGGTTCTGGCTCTCATAATTGGTTATTATAGGAGTCCAAAAGAGGTCTGTGTGTTTAAAGTATAGATTATCATGCGTTCTATCCACAATGCAATTAACATTTAACCATTTAACCAACTTGGGTAAGTGGAGTGGCAAGAAGAAATTTTAGCCATAAACAAGAAATATACAATATAAAAAGAAAAATATAGAATCCAATAACCATTCAGAATATAATATACGAAATTCATGATTAAATTATCAACGCCATATTAATCTATAAGGTCAAATCATGGTAAATCCAGTGTCTCAAAAAGATGCTATTACTAGATGTTCAAACAATGTTAATCTCCAAAGTCTATATGCCTACATAATGCCAGGTCAAAAAAAATATGCCGAGATAATGCCATAAGAAATCATATTCACAAAGAAAAGATGACTAAATATAGATTAATGAAAATAAGCTGCACGAAAGCCCTAGCGACAAAAGAAAACAACCGAAAATTTCAAGCTATGGACACATAAAAATACCCAATTTATTAGTAACTTACTAGTAACCATCTCTAAGACCACCAACGTTTTCTTGGCCAGCAGTGTCCCAACAGTAAAAGAGAACTTTTCCACGATTGGTATGAAAATCCAGTGGATGGACCTCTACACCAACGGTTGCTGTTGCAAGATTCAATTAAAAACAACCATAAATTCAAGATTGAATATAGAAAATGGGTATAAATAAATAAGATTATAACAGGTTATTAAGATTTACGCTCATATTTCTTCTCAAATTCCCCAGCAGGATGTCTCTTTCACAAAAGTCGTTTTTCCTGTGCCCATCGAAACAATCAATAGCAATATAGCATCAATTCCAACAGTCCAACACCGTCACTAAATAGAAATCCGAGCAAATTTTAAAAGAAACTAAAGAAAACCTAATGTGCACGTTGAAAATTGGTTAAAATGCAGGGTATTAATATTACCGGTTCCTCCATCGCCGACGATGACGAGCTTGAATCTAGGGTAATCGACTGTCTGTTGGTTTGCGATGGCCTATGGAACACAGAACAAGAACCAAGAAGGCAAAAGAACGAACTTTAATTTAGGTTCAATCCTATAACCTAAATTGTGGCCATAAATTAGACAAAGAAAGAGTTGCAGAGAGATAAGTAAAGGAAGTGACCATTGGGAGAAATTTGAGAAGAGAAGCTGGAGATTCATGGAAGGAAAGGGAAGAGGTTGAATTAGGGTTATAAATGTTTCTCTCTGATTCGATTCAACGCACAATCTGCAATAGGATGGCTTTAATTTTATTTTTTTTTTAACATTAAATAATATTGGGAAAAAGACAGGAAAATACTACTTGAATTTCAAAATCCCAAATTAGTCCTTTAACTAAGATTTGCGTTGTCAATCTCATTATCATTCTTGTCAGCGGGATTTTGAAGTTCAAATGGTATTTTTCTGTCTTTTTCCCAATAATATTTTTACCATTAAATATTAAAAAATTATTATGAACCCAACGCATATACTACACAAATTGAAAAAAAAAATTACTTTGAACCCAACATATACATTATATGTGTGTGTGTAGATAGGGATAATTTTGTCTCTTACTATATTATTTCCATATATTCTCATTTTTTATGTAATCCATGTTAGATAATTTAATATATTATAATTATTATTAGTTATTATTAATTAAGTAATTAATTAAAATATCCTGAGTATGGCCCGTAATTCAGATTTAAGCCTAATTTAAGATTAGGGTTATTAGCTATTAATGTGATTTTTCTGATAGTGGAAAATGCACAATTGAGGTAACAGCCAATTGAGACGAGCGTTAGAAAACCTAACAGCTCCTTGAGATTCTTTGACTAACGACGACTCTTAACCCAGTTGCTACCTCACAGTTAGTTAGAAAGAGACCTAACAATTGTTTTTTGTCTTCAATTCCTTTTGTAGCTCTCTTTCATTAGAATTTGTGAGTTCTCTGTCCGATTAAAGCTTAGCAATGGCGAGAGGTAATTCTTATAAGTCTTTCCATATCGATATAGGAAAATTCATGTACTTTAATTTGTGATTTATTTGTGTATATGTGATTTTTGTCCTACATGTGGTATTAGAACCACACTCTCTGATCCGCTACCTTCTCTTTGATTGGAGATTATCTAAGCATGGAATTGAATTGAATTTACCGTAGTATTTTATATAGTTCTATAGCTTGGATTGAAGATCCAATAATTGATTATTACATAAAATCACTTTCGGGTTTTGGGATGTGAGGATGATTAACTTGGGGGAGTGACCTCGAAAGGATCTAAATTAAAGGGAGAAGAAAGAATGCATGAGAAGTACAGACCGACACAGAATCATTAGTTCACATGCAAATGCAAAAATATGCAAGAAGTTTAGAGAAAAGAGAAGAAGATTTATAAAACTGATATATTATTAAATTCAAAATGATACAAACATAAAGAAATTACAAAGCAAGAAAACATACAAGGCTTATCAGCCTAGAGGAGGAAGGGAGAGAGAATTGAGACTAAAAGCTCTAAGTCTCGAGGTGAGCAACAACTGAAATGAGGTGGCATTTTATAGGCGTCCGAATCAGTTCATATTCACCATTTTAACTTGGGGTAAAATTACTTTAACCAGAGTAGAAAACATGTTACTCGAGTAAAAGTACTTTTACTTTTGCTTTTGCTTTTACATAAGGTAAAAGGAATTACATCATTTTATCTGCAGAAAGTAAAGATTCCTAACTTTACGTCTAATCTCTACTAAAAGCAGAAAATTTGTACCAGCTAGTCTTGAACTCTTATGCTGACGAATTTTTCTTCGGAATCAATCTTCATCGAGGCTAATGATCTCAATCATCCGAATCATAGCCAAAGTATTGGGCCGGACCTTCAGCTTCTGACCCATCTGAGGATTGGGTCGATCTACTGCTTTGGGGTTCTTGGGTTTGGAGGAGCCCAATAATTTCTTGAAGCTGTTTGGTTAGGGCCTCCTTGTCTGTTGCTGATACCAAACATGCTTGAATTTTTGCCTTCTGGTTGAGGAATACACTAGATTCGTGATCTCCTGCCATAAGGAATTTGGGATTTTGCCTGAACCATTTTTTGACATTTGTTTCAGACACATTTTTGATGTTCGGAAACTTTGTCCACCATTTGATTGAAAAAGTCCTTTGAAGCATGGGGAACAATTTTTGATATTTTGAGGGGCCATATTTGAAGCTCCATTTGAATACACAGGCTAAACAAAATTTTGAAAAATAATGAAGATCTGCTGGGAAAGGATCTTCACTAAGATTGATATGACTTTTGAAATAGTCTAATCCAATTTTTTCTGTGGTTGGTAGAATTTCCTGGATAAGACCAAAGTAATCCCACCGTTGATTGAACCATAACACAAATTGGTATTTTGTGTCATACGTAAACATGAAAAGCCAAGTATAACTAAATTTTAGATTTTGGTACCAAAAGGTACACCACTATGTATCCAAATAATCCCAGTAATTGAAACCAATTAGATCCACGTCTTTAATGGAAAATCTTTTTCTTTTGCTTAAATCTTGACCCCAGTCTTAAGGTGATAATTTCCATATTCAGAATGTCGAATAAACATGGATACTTTTATCATTGGGGTGATCAGGATCTAAGAAATGTCTTATTTTTGTAGATTTGGTATCTACAAGAATAAGTTCATAAAATTTTTGACTTTTTTCCAAAGATTTTGGGGTAAAAAAGAGCCCTTTTGAAAATATTTTGGTTGCTAATGCGATGGGATTTTTGTCACAGAAACCTGGTTCTGTGTGGAAAAGATTTAAGAGCTTTTCTGGTTTTAACACAAATGTGGTTTGTGTTGGTTGAGAGTATAAGGCTACTTCTTTCGATGAACCAGCCATAATGACTTCTTGGGAGGATTTTTTGATGGCTAAGGCAAGAGCTTTAAGGTCTAAGGCAAATGGGGTAAGAGCCTTAGAATCTTCTTCGACAATATCAGCCCATCTTTTGGTTGGCAATTTGGCCAAGTTTTGGTTAGCTTGTAAGGCTAAGAGTGTTTCAATTGGGAATCTATAGTGGGAAGGATCCATTATAATTCTAGAAGTTTTTTGAACTGGTTGTGCAGAAATTTTGGACCTCGAAGAGGATTTTTTTTGTGGATCAATGATCCTTGGGTCAATAACCCTTTTGATAATTTGATAGCAACCTTGACCTGCTCTACTTCTTCTTTTGTGAGTCTTTCTGAATCTTCTTTTAGTGGGGCTTGGCCCCTTCCTTTCTTCTTCCTTTCTTCTTCCTTTCTTTGTCACTCATTTTTTGTCACCTTATTTCCCCTGTAAGAACTCTCTAGTTAGAAAGTCTGGGAGAGAATTTGAAGTACCTTTGATAAAATCAATTTTAAAATCAAAGACACTTAAAATTGCTTTCCTATGAGCAAAAAATCTGTTTTGATGCTAAATTCTTAACATCTTTTTGCAAAACATCTTTTGCAGCTTTGCAATCAACTCTGATTAAAAATTTTTTATTTAGAAAATTTCTTTGAAACTTATTTATGCACAAAACAATTGCTAACATTTCCTTTTTAATTGTGGAATAGTTATATTGAGCCCTATTCTAATGTTTTGAAGTAAATGCAATGCAATGCTCTTTACCATCAATTTTTTGTTTAAGAATGCCACCATAACCTATATCAGAGGCATCAGTTTCAACAATTTTGAATGCTTATGGATTTGGGAGATACAAGCATGGGAGATTTTTTACCAAGGATTTGATTTTGATAACCACATTAGTGTGATCATCTATCCATAGAGGAGGAGTTTTCTTAAGACGTTCATGAAGAGGCTTAATGATATTTGATAAGTGAAATATTTGCATATTTATTTTCCCTTATATGATGATTTTATGGACGATATTTGAGCTTAATATAATATATTTGGGTGTAAAATAAATAGTATTTAAAAAATAAAGAAAAATATAAAAAAATGTCAGTACTGTAGCGTCGGTTACTATTCATGATGGAATCACTGTAGCAGGACGTTACTGTAGCGGACGGAATCACTGTAGCACTGTAGCAACACGGAAAAAACGCGTAAACCAACCGACAGGTTACTGTTCATTACTGTAGCAATGCGTGAAAAGAAGGCGAAATCACTGTAGCACCTGTGGAAAAAATTGAAGAAGCAACAGACGCTCGCTTGCCTATATATATGTGTGTTTCTTTGCAAACGGGAAGTGGAGGAGAGAACAAGGCGTGAAGAATTTTCTCTTATAGTCAAAGATCCTTCTCTGACAGGGAGAGATATTTTCTCTGACAGTTCTAAATAAATTGTGTTATTTTTTATTTTTAATTTTATGTATTGTATTATTTTTTTCATGCCTCCTACATGGAAGGCTTAGTATTATATTACTTCTTGCATGCCTCCTATATGGAAGGCTTAGTATTGTATTACATTTTTTATGCCACCTACATGGAAGGTTTCACCTCCTAAAGGGACGGCTAGATTTATCCATTTTCATGCATCTTGTTGGTTGTATATTTATGTTTGAGAATTTAATATTTAAATTTATGCAGTATTTATGTGGATTTCATTCTAGTTTTATATAATGTCAATTTATTTTTATTTTGTTTTTAATTTTATCATGAGCTAAATTTTCATTTTCCTAGGGTGATGACGTAGCTTACTAATGACGGATTGAATCTTAACTTATTAAATCTAGTTTTAATTTCTCCTTCATGATTGAGTTTTAATTATTGTTCTTAATGCTTTCATTTGATTGGCCACCTTTTGAATGATTACAATATGCATGTTGAGACCGGAAGGAGATGCATGTGTGTAGATTCTATAATTAAAACCATGACTTGAATATGAAATAGGAATATATTCATATGAGTTGTGTAGTCTTATTGAGTTCCATAAATCTTAATGCATAATTAATTGCTTAAATTCATATAGGAATATATTGGATTAGCAATTAATTATAGAATTGCTTGACCTTGGAAGAGGCTAGTAATTAAATTAAGGAAACTCGACTATTAATCATGTGGAATAAATTGGGCTATAATAGATAAGTGATTCAATCCGAAATTTGTTAAGTGAAATCTAATCCCTAGGACTTTTTCTCATATTTGTTTTCATATCATCTGCACTCATATTTAATTATTTTTCTTTTATTTGTACTCTCAATCATCAATTTATCGATCGACTAAATAGAATTAAAATTACCCATTTTGGTACTTAGTGCTCAATCCTCGTGGGAACGATACTCTACTTACTTCTATATTACTTGATTACGACAGTGTACACTTGCACTATTTAATTGATCATCCAAACTCGTAACAAGTTTTTGGCGCCGTTGCCGGGGATTGTTGTCATTAATATCAATACCAAGTAATTTTAATACTAATTTAGTCTGCATGTAAAATTTGAAGAAAAAAAATTCAAAAAAAAAAAATAAAAAAAAAATGAATTATTCACAGCATTCATTTGGTGATAACTTGTCATATCTTAGTTCTTTTTCTGGAATGCATGTGAATGGAATGAGACAAGAAAATATAAATGCTGGTTGGATTGAAAATTGTTCTCTTTATAATTGTTTTTCTGGTGCTTATTATGGAGAGTGCCATCCCTATGAGCATTATCCATATAGCACTACCAATCATTATATGGGAGATGATTTCAATATGCATCAAACTTGTTTTGATCATTCCTTTTATTCTGGTGGAATTTCGGAGCAACAAGAATCTTTGGATCCATATGTCAGGTATTGTCCTAATCCTCCGTTCTACTCTTATCCATATATTGAAGAACAAATTCTTGAGTATAAGGAAAAATCTGATTTAGAAAAATTAATTGAGGAGTTTGAGCAATCAACAGAGAGATTTTGTAGAGAGCAAAAGGAAAATGACACAAGAGTCAAGTCAAGTGTCCAAAATATTGGAATATATGCGAGTCAAATTATTGCATCACTTGAGACTATGAGGCAAGATAATTCTTTGAGCATGATTCCCACTCCTTGTGTTGATGATGATTTTTATGAGAAAGTTGAGGATGTGGAATTGAATGAAACCTTAGCTCTTGTGGCATGTGATAAGGAACTTGAAATCACTTTTGGAGAAAATAATGGATGTCCAATTGAGGTTCTGCCTGTGGAGCCTAATCTTTGTGATTTTAATATTGAAACTAATGTGGATATTCCAGAAGATGTTGTTCATGTCTCTCCTGTTGAAGTATTGACTCTTACTGATGAGAGTCAAGTGAATTTTATGGGATGCTCTAAAATTTTGGAAATTCCTAAATCTGTTTGCAAATACATACATGTTGTGCTTTCTTTGAATTCAGTAAATAATTGTACTCTAAAATTGTCTATGATTGAAGAAGTACAATTAATTACTTTGAATGATCATTGTTGGTTTCTGAAATATTGTTGCTTGAAAAGAAATGAAGACAAGGTGATCCTGGTGTTTGATACTTTTGATTAGTAGTTTGTGTTTGAGAAGTCTGGCTGAAGACTATAAATTTAGCGCTGCTTGGGAGGCAACCCAAGGTTTGGTTGGATATATTGTTGTGATTTTACAGGACTTCTGATAGCTCCTGATGATGTATTCTACTTTGATAGTTTAAAAAAATAAAAAGAAAAAAAATTGGTTTGGTTTTGTCTAGCTAAAGACGTTAAAGATGGGCGGCTATTTGGGAAGCAACCCAAAACTTCTTTCCTACTCTCTTAGTTTTCTTTATTACTCTCTTAATTTTCTTTCCCGCTCACTCAATTTCTTTTCTACTTACTCATTTCTTTCTTACTCTCTCACTTTTCTTTCCTACTCATTGAAACACATTGCACTGCATTGAGATTTTAGTTTTCATCATTTTCATTTTAAGTTACCATGGAGGAATCTCTTGTAAAGCTTAAGAACAGGTTCCCCACTCTTCCCAAAGATGTGCTCAGGAAGCTCTATAGCTGTCGACTTGAAAGGATGAAAGTATTCAAGCGTTTGGGCCTTCCTGAGGACATACGCTGGATCATTGAGGCTAAGGTACGTTTAGCAGATGAGTTTAATAAATCAGTTGTTAAACCTTTACCAGGAATGGGAAGAAGTTCTTACTCCAAAAAGAGAAGAGCTAAAAGAATGAATGTCTGCTATAAATGTGCAAGGTGGACATGTGATCAGCGCTGTAAAAGCAAAGGTATGGTTTCTATAAATCGAGAAGATAAAATTAAATTTATAAAGGATGGACTGAGTAAGGAGTCCCTGGATGATATCATTCAAACTCTTGAGACGCATCCGAGTGGTGATGTTCATCGTATTCTTCTTGATTTAGTGAATGTATTCAACCAAGAAAAATGGCGCTACTGTCTTGGGAATCTGACGGAAAAAGACCCTGTTTGCCAGTTTATAAGAAAACTGGATGGGAAGCCAATCCTCGATTCATAGAAATCGTTTAAGCCGTTTCTGGACGTAAAACCAGAGGAAGATGTGAGCCAAAATCACAACTACTGTACATAATCATGCTTTTGTCAAATCTTTCTTATCTTTTCGACAGTTTTTGTCTACTCTACTTTATCTTTTGACTTTCTTTCCTCTTTTTGTTTAATTTCTTCACGCAATAGCCCACCTGTCATCTGTGTTGGAAATTTTTTTCAAACTTCTTTGAAAAATGTTTGATTTGTGTGATTTTGTTGTCGTTGTTTTAGTATTATATATATGTACTCTTTCATTTGTAAATATACACACTTCCATTTGTAAATATGAATTCTTTCTCTTGTAAGCGTACATTGTCCGAGAGAAACAAAGAGAAAAAGGTTATCACACAAAAATGTAGATTTACATCTATTTGCATTTTTGGTGAAACTGATTTGGGCAAGAAAGGAGAGTTTATAACAGCAGCAAATGAATTGGGAATTGGATTAGCTGCCAGAGGGATCAACTTTGTGTACGGGGGAGGCATTCAGGGCCTAAAGGGAAGTGTGGCCATTTCTGCATCCATGAATGGAAGCAAGGGTTTAAGTGTAAGGGTGAAGGAATTGGAAGATCATACTTTTTCCTTGGGACAAGAGTTACAGGTTTCGAGCTTGCCTCAACAAATGGGACTAATGTTTTACCATGCTCAAGCTTTCATTGCTCTACCCGGTGGTTTGGGGACGTTGGATGGCATTTCTAGCGTTGCATATTGGGCTAAGTTAAACTATCACAAAAAGCCATTAGGATTGTTAAATGTTAATGGTTTTTATGATAATCTGTTGTCTTTTCTTGATCATGCTGTGGAAACAGGATTCATACCCCAAGCGACTCGTCATTCCATAATTTCTGCACCAACTGCTGATCAGCTGCTCGATCAATTGCAAACCTATGAACCTAAACCAGATCTACTCGTCAAGCAAATAGGTGGGCAATCTTCAGATAGCAGTCAGAAGCAGAACCCGGATACCACCCTTCGGTTGTAACTTTCCTTAATCTCTTGGTTTTACATTTAGTATTTTGATTTTACTTTATTATGCGTTTATGTTTCAAAAAGAAAAAAAAAACCTTCTCTGAGCTCTAGAAGACATTGGGGACAATGTCTGATTTAGGTTGGGGGAGGAGAAAAAAAAAATTTCTTCTGTTTTTCTTTTGTTATTTAGTAAAACCATTAGATGCATGGGGTGTGGAAAAAATGGCAGAGTAAGGAGTTATTCTTAACTCCTGAGACGCATTTCATTAATTGCATTTTATTGGTTGTAATTTTTCTTTTATCTTTTTCAAAAAAAAAAAAATATTGTTCAAGTGCTTTGTAATGATATTAAGAAGTACACAAGTTTTAAGTATGGATCAATTGAATTTAGAGATTTTATAGCATGAATGAACAACTGATTTGTTGCAATTGGTGATAAATTTTGAGATTGAATGAACTGAGTTTAAAAATTCCTAGCCGTGAGCTTCTGAGCCTATACTGATTATTTCTCTTGTGTGTGATATTCACCTATTAAGTTGTCACTCTAGAACTTGCTTTAAATCTGGTTGAAATTACATCTCACATGCACATTCAAAAATGATAAAGGCATTCATTTCCTTTAGCCAGAGCCAAATAGCCAACCTTGCAATTATACCGTTGATAAGCCCCTTTGAGCCTAATTGACTGTTTCTTTGTTCTCAACCCATTAACATGTACTTTAATGATATATCATGTAACCCCCTGCCGTAATTATATCCGAAATACTCAATTAAAATGAAATAGAGACCAATAGGAAACAAAACTTATTTAAAATCCCATCTTCACGACAGGGTTTTCACAGATAACTTTCGAAATATAATTTACCTGGTCTCATATTCAATTTCGAATACAATTACATTACGCGGAATATCACATTTATACAAATATCAGAGTGTACAACAATAACTTCCCGGCGACCCCCGGGTTCATACCTTTACATAGAATTCATAGGGCACATTCGCCCTTTACAATTTCAACATGGGGATTACACAAATTCATCTCAAATACATATCCAAATACTCATCCCAATTAACCAAATATACATTCGAAACATGTACAATATCCAAATATACATAATCCCAACCATAATGATAACCAACTACCAAATTGACAACCCGAAGGAGTCTTCGCCGCCCTTGGTTGCTTGCTCCAACCTCGATCCACCTACCCTGTCTAAAATGTTGGTAGGGGAGGGTGAGATTCTAGAGAATCTCAGTAGGAAACAGATACCTATATGCATGTATGATATGTGTTTAATGCATGACATGCTTGCAATACATAACTCACGTTCACACAATGACATATCTGCGTGCTCAATGTTTCAACAACATACTCATGGCCATAGCATAACTAGAAACAGAGCTACAATCATTCATACATGTTTCACATAATCAAGCAAAGCAATACATGCATCAATACACAAACACAACATCAAAGCATGCAAGAGAGGTAAGTTCCCTACACTTTTCTTTCCACGTATGCTCCAGCTCCGCTTACTCGCGATCCAAACGAATACTGAACCCTATAAACCAAATCAAGGATATAGGGTCAATCTCAATTCCAAACCCTTACTTTTATATCACTTAAAGTTGGTTACCATTCACACCCTTTAGGTGGCTAAAATAAGCTCAACGAAAGCTTAAAGGATTGGGACGTACTAGGTTGGAAATCACCTTTCAAAATCTCAAAATCCTGAAAAATGGGGGTTGGCTGCAGCCAAGACCCTCTGGCTGCAGCCAAAACACGCACAGAAGGTTTCTGGCTGCGGCCAAAACGCTCACAGAAACTTTTGCGCTGCAGCCAAGGCAACTTCAAAAATTCATAACTAATTCCACAAAAATCGAAATGAGGTGATCCCAAAGCCAAATTAAATATTTTTAAGTCCTCTTCATAGGAAAAATATGGCTCATTACCAGAAATCACCACACAAATCCAGATTTACACAAAATCCAACATTGCACCAAAACAGGGTCCAGTTTCGTCCCCAAACTTTGGACAGTTCAAACTCCCAGTTCACAAAACGAAATGACACATATTATATGTCCATTTTGAAGCTTAAGATGTGAACTTCAAGACTGGAAAGTTTCAGAATTTTCTAACATCATTTGCCCATTCAAAACGGCAACACAAACCGAACTGCCCAGACAGACTCTCCACTGGACAGAATTCCCAAATTTGCACAATTGGCTTCCAATGGTCCAATTTTCATATCAAACATCATTCTCACACAAAATTTCACAAGGAATCCATTGGAAATACCAAATCAACCAAATTCACATTATATTGACATGTTTCACAATGAATTGCAACATGTCACACAATTCACAATACCAACTCTACATTACAATCTCTTTCCATTTCAAATTCAAAACCAATTTCAATGATGCCAAAACATAATATGACACCATTTTCATCATCAAACACAATCCAATTCATCCAATCAAAAATCACATGAAAATCAGGGCAAAATTCGAAATTCACAATACTCAACCATAAATCACAAAACTTAGATCAAAAGGCTTCAAATACTCACCTCTTCCTCTTTCCCAAACCAATTCCTTGATTCTTCATCTTTCCACTTTTCCTCAAGCAACAAAACACCTCCTCTCACAAATCTAAAACCATAGAGATGAAGCTCTCCTCACTATGAACAACATTATAGAAGGACATTAGAGCATTAGAGGACTACAAGCCAAGCAAAATCTCACCTCTAGTTTTCTCTTTCCTCCCCTTGTGCTTGGCGTCCATGGAGTGTGTGAGAGAAAAGATGAGATGATGAAATGAAGATGATGTTCAGTTTTTTGAGATGCCACAACCGACTAAAAAGTGAGAGGGAGAGAGGAAAAGTAAGTTTGACACTTTGACCAATCCAAGGGCCCAAAACTTGCCAAGTGTCAACATCTTGCTCACCTTCCATGAGCTCACATAAGCTCACCCACATGAGATTCCACCCTTTGATCTATTACACAAATCAATCTCAACCATTGATCTTGAAGTTACCAATGAGTTTCCTCTTCGGTAACTGACCAATCGGTCGGTAACTTTACCGTTTTGCCCCTGATTATGGTAATCCACTTGGAATCACCATCAAAATCATTTTCTCATTCATTTTCTTTCACAATGCGCCCTCCCCTCTATTTTAAGTCAATTTAGAGGTTAATCCATAATTGAGCTTAAATACAGGGTTTCGGCGCTGCTCAGAACGCATACGAATCACATCGGGTGCTAACTCACACCATAATCTCCAAAAGGGTTCATTTATCACTAATGACATCCACTTTTGGAGTCAATATCTCTTATTCACAATTTAGGATCTTGCTAAACCATGGCTTAGCAGTCCACTAATCTCAGGCTTATTCTCTAGCCTCAAGTTTCAGAATTCGGGATATTACATATCAAGTGCTTTTACCTTATTCGGAAGATTGGTAGAGCATTAGAAATTCTTGTGAAATGGGCTATTGACAAAGTGTGGGGGTATATATATCATCAATTTTATAGTTGCAATTCAAAAAAAAAAAAATTCAAACAAAAAAAAAATCGAAAAAAATTCGAAAAAAAAAGAGAAAAAAAAAATATGTCAAGTATTTGAATTGTGGGTTGTTATGATGAGATAAATTTATAAGTAGCCCATTTTTCAATTGTTCTATTAAATTTCTTAAATATAGCCTTTCATATTATGTTTTACATTCCTTTTACCTTAACCCCATTACAACCCGTAACAAGTCCTTTTGATTTGAGTTATGCATGTGAACTAAGTAGTGGAAATTGAGATTTTTAGCAAGCCTATGGTAGTGCAATTTTTTTTGTTGAATTTGAGCGAAACACTTACCCTTAAACACTTGAGAGATTGAGAGAATGAGTTACACTTACAAACTCGGTTTATTCATTTTCAAACAAAGTTACCAATTTATATTTTCGTTGATTCATGAATACTATGATCTCTTTACTTTTCAATTGTGTTCTTACTTATGACTTGACACTTCTGATTTTGTTAGAAGCACTTATTAGTCATTCCTTGTCCGAGGACGTCCAAGAGCTAAGTGTGAGGGAATTTGATAAGTGAAATATTTGCATATTTATTTTCCCTTATATGATGATTTTATGGACGATATTTGAGCTTAATATAATATATTTGGGTGTAAAATAAATAGTATTTAAAAAATAAAGAAAAATATAAAAAAATGTCAGTACTGTAGCGTCGGTTACTATTCATGATGGAATCACTGTAGCAGGACGTTACTGTAGCGGACGGAGGTGACTGTAGCGGACGGAATCACTGTAGCACTGTAGCAACACGGAAAAAACGCGTAAACCAACCGACAGGTTACTGTTCATTACTGTAGCAATGCGTGAAAAGAAGGCGAAATCATTGTAGCACCTGTGGAAAAAATTGAAGAAGCAACAGACGCTCGCTTGCCTATATATATGTGTGTTTCTTTGCAAACGGGAAGTGGAGGAGAGAACAAGGCGTGAAGAATTTTCTCTTATAGTCAAAGATCCTTCTCTGACAGGGAGAGATATTTTCTCTGACAGTTCTAAATAAATTGTGTTATTTTTTATTTTTAATTTTATGTATTGTATTATTTTTTTCATGCCTCCTACATGGAAGGCTTAGTATTATATTACTTCTTGCATGCCTCCTATATGGAAGGCTTAGTATTGTATTACATTTTTTATGCCACCTACATGGAAGGTTTCACCTCCTAAAGGGACGGCTAGATTTATCCATTTTCATGCATCTTGTTGGTTGTATATTTATGTTTGAGAATTTAATATTTAAATTTATGCAGTATTTATGTGGATTTCATTCTAGTTTTATATAATGTCAATTTATTTTTATTTTGTTTTTAATTTTATCATGAGCTAAATTTTCATTTTCCTAGGGTGATGACGTAGCTTACTAATGACGGATTGAATCTTAACTTATTAAATCTAGTTTTAATTTCTCCTTCATGATTGAGTTTTAATTATTGTTCTTAATGCTTTCATTTGATTGGCCACCTTTTGAATGATTACAATATGCATGTTGAGACCGGAAGGAGATGCATGTGTGTAGATTCTATAATTAAAACCATGACTTGAATATGAAATAGGAATATATTCATATGAGTTGTGTAGTCTTATTGAGTTCCATAAATCTTAATGCATAATTAATTGCTTAAATTCATATAGGAATATATTGGATTAGCAATTAATTATAGAATTGCTTGACCTTGGAAGAGGCTAGTAATTAAATTAAGGAAACTCGACTATTAATCATGTGGAATAAATTGGGCTATAATAGATAAGTGATTCAATCCGAAATTTGTTAAGTGAAATCTAATCCCTAGGACTTTTTCTCATATTTGTTTTCATATCATCTGCACTCATATTTAATTATTTTTCTTTTATTTGTACTCTCAATCATCAATTTATCGATCGACTAAATAGAATTAAAATTACCCATTTTGGTACTTAGTGCTCAATCCTCGTGGGAACGATACTCTACTTACTTCTATATTACTTGATTACGACAGTGTACACTTGCACTATTTAATTGATCATCCAAACTCGTAACAATATTGTTTAGGTCAGGAATGAAATCACTTATGTAATTCAATCAACCTAGGAATCTTTGGAGTTGAGTTTTGTTTAGAATTTGGTCTGGAAATTTATTAGCAAATTGAATTGCACGATCAATTGGAATAATAGCTCCTTGGTATATGTGATGACCAAGAAACCGAATTTTTGTCTGAAAGTGACTAATTTTGGTTTTAGAAACTGCTAAGCTATTGAACCTAGCAACGTCTACAAAGGTTTTAAGATGTTTAAAGTGTTGTTCAATTGATTCTGAAAACACTAAAACATCATCAATGTAGACAATGATGAATTTGGTAAAAGGATTGAAAATTTCATTCATAACCTTTTGAAATTTAGAGGGTGCATTTTTTAAACTGAAAGTGTAACCCCCTCACCGTAATTACATCCGGATTACGAAATTTAAGTGAAATAGAGACCAATAAGATGAAATGACAATTTATAATCCCACATCCAAGAGATGGGGTATTTCAAAATCAGTTTCAAAACATAATTATTCCTGGTCTCACATTCACAGGCGGATATAATTACTTGAGAAATCAGAGTACATAATAAATATCAAAGTGCGGAAACCAAAATCCCGGCAAAACCCCGGGTTCATCTACATATATTTACATCATGGGTTTACAAGTTCCCAAAATGGGGATTATATAACCAAAATAATCATTTACATTCTTATGTACACTTGTCAATCCCATATCCAAAACTATGATAACCAACTACCACTTAGATTTCGGAGTAAGCCTAACTACTCCTGGTTGTCCGCTTCCCTTTCGAGCCACTCGCCCTGTCTGAAAAGGTTAGTCATATGGAAGGGGTGAGATTTTAAAGAATCCCAGTAGTAACAACAATTTCATACCACATGCAATCACAGGATATGCACACCAATCATCTCATACAGCAACACAAGTCACTCCACCCTCATCCCCTTTTACCGCCGGGAAGGCATACGACCTTTACCCGAACCGTTGTTAGCGACTTAGGGACTATTGGCGTGGCAGTGCATACAAATAGCCACACGGCTCAAATATAGCCTTTCGGCTTTCACAAATGGCCCGTCGGCCTTCACAAATAGCCTTTCGGCTCACAATTAGCCTTTCGGCCCACATATACACATATCACACCCTAACCTCATCCCCTTTTACCGTCGGGAAGGCATACGACCTTCACCCAAACCGTTGTTAGTGACTCAGGGACTATTGGTATAGCGGTGCTTCCACAGTTTTCACAACACTTGCAGCATACAATACTCATTTCAAAACAATGACATAATATACATACAATGTATCACACAAGGTATAAAGAAAGAGTCACTACCTGTATCCTTCCTGACTGGCTCTGGCACCTTAGCCTCACGAGGACGACAGATGTCAAATCCTATATCAATTAGGGACAACCAATCAATCTCTTATCCATATGTATATTTCGATAATACTCTAAGTTGGTTATCATTTAGGACTCTTTAGGTGACTATTAGAGGCCTAAACATATGCCTAAAGGGTTGGAAACTTCACTACCCAAAAGACCCCTTACTCGAAGGTAAAACACTCATTTTTGGTCATCTCACTCGAGCACAGATGCTCTCACTCGAGCACAAGTACGGACATCACTCGAGCACAAGAGAGAGTGAGGCTGCGAGTGAGCACCCGAGAGCACCAGGACACTTTCAGGAACTAGCTCACTCGAGCACGCTGAACCTCACTCGAGTACAAGGCCAAATGCCTCACTCGAGCACCCGCGAGTGAAGTTCAGGAAGTGAGGACCCGAGAGCACACAAAGCTCTCCAAGACCCAGATCACTCGAGCACAACCACATGCACTCGAGCACACACCTCACACCCGCAAGTGAGAAGGCACACTCGAGCACCTTACTCGTGAGTGACAACCCGAAAGCACTACTCCCACCTGAGGCACAATCTCACTCGAGCATGACCCCCAGTGCTCGGGTGAGAAGGCTATGCTCGCGAGTGTCAGAGCACACTCTTGATAATGGCCAGCGAGTGATAACCTGAGAGCGACCCAAACTCTGGATTAACCCCATCACTCGAGCAGGCCCATGCTCACTCGAGCATGTTCTTCGCTCACTCGAGCACAAAGCGATGTGCTCGAGCATTGCTCATAAAACCTAGGTGCACTCGAAGCAGAACAGGGAAAAACTCTCCCATCACTCGAGCATGATCATCCCGTGCTCGAGTGATGTGCATCAGAGACCCAGAAACGCAGCAAAAACCAGAAAACACTAGATGGTCAAATCCTCACCCAAATGTTCCCAAACTCTCCACAATGCTCATACACTATAAGCACTAGCTAGGGAATACCTTGGCAACTTTAAAAACACTCCAAAACCAATTTGACCACAATCTTTCACTAAAGTCTCTATGATACACATTCTCCAAATTTCCCTTAACACATTTCCATCATTCCAGATTATTTCTAATAATCAAATAACTCAACATTAACTCATTTCTAACATCAATCACAATGAAACTCCTAAAATCCACATTTGGTGCAAATTAGGGCAAATTTCCAGATTTTACTCTAATTAACCAAACATCACAAACAATATACCAAAATGCTCTAAATGCCTACCTCTTCTCTTTGCTCAATTCAGAACCTTGATTCCTCAACTTTCAATTTCGGCCAAAATCCCAATCAACACCATTCAAGGCTCTACAATCATCATAATATAGCTCTCATTGAGATGAACAATATTAGAGAAGAGGTTTTGGGCAAAGGAGGATCACAACTTACCAAGATTCAAGCTTTTCTTCTTCCTCTTCCCTTGCTTGCTTCAGCGAAATGGAGAGAGAGAAGAGAGAGAAATTGGGATATGGAGGAGATGATGATGATGAAGAGTCAACTCTTTCCCTCACACACACACTCAACCGAGTAGGAGAGAGAGAAAAGAGGAAAAGTGGTATTTTGTCTCTTAGTGCCATATCCCATGGCTCACACAATGCCACATGTCATCATCCACTCACCCCTTCAAGGAGCTCACAAAGGCATAAAGCGTAGGATTCCGACCCACGGTCAAGGAATCACAACCCTTGATCTTAATTACCACATGTATTTATTCCAAAATTCATATTACATAGATCATAATAGTGCTTAATCAAGATAATTACAATAATTATCAGAATCATTAGCCCTAATTATAAATCGGGATATTACAGAAAGGCATAACATTCCATTCATATTTCCAAAAGGGACGGTGAATGTAGTCTTATACCTATTTTTTTTTCTGAAATTTGGATTTGTCAAAAACTAGATTTCATGTCAAATTTGGAAAATATTTTTTCTTGATGAAGACGATTTAAAAGATTTTTTTTATTAGGTATTGTATACCTAATCCATTGGATAGCCTAATTGAGAGGCTTGTAATTAATCACAAGTCTCGGAGTTCCTCTTTCAAGTTCAGCATTCTTGTTGACATAGAAAGATGCACAAGACCATTGACTTTGGCTCTTACGGATTAACCCTTTAGCAAGAAAATCCGTTATTTCCTTTTTACAATGTTCCAAGAGTTCTTGGTTCATTTGAATTGGTCGAGATTGAGTTGGGATAGCTATTTCATTGAAATCCTTTTCATAAGGCAAATCAATGATATGTCTTTTTCTTTCCCAAAAAGCATTTGGAAAATCAAAACAAATTGTGTCTTGAATGTTTTTCAAAACATTTTGAATTTTCTGTTTTAGAAAAGGTTTCTCTAATTGATTTTCAATTGCTTTGTAAGAAACTTCTTCTTTTAGAGAATTAATTTGATTTTCCTTATATTCAATTTGGTTAATAAACTTCGTATAAGGAGGATCAACAAATTTAAGGAAAATCCTTTTGCCCAAAGCATCATATTCAATACCTTCATCTGTTGTTAGAAAAGGTCTTAATTTACTGATGAAAGGAGCAACAAGAATTACATCTTGAGATAAAAATTTTGCCGAGATAAAAAGATTTTTTTATTTTAACACTATTGTTTTCAACTACTGCATTTGAAAGTTTGTAGCTAATATCTAATGGTGATCTATTTGGTACACAAAGATTTTCAATGGTTTTTTCATAAGATTTTGTTGGAATTAGACCTTCCTTGATACAGCCTAGAGCCGCACCAATATCAAACAAAGCTATTGTTTCTAATGCAAAGGTATTAGCAACAATAATTTTGACTGGAATATGCCATTTTTGGATTAAAATTCTTGATATTAAATTTAGGAAATTCTCAGAACCCTCTGGTTCCTTTTCATTACTAGATGATGAAGATAAATCATTGGCTTCCTCAACTTTTTTCTTTTCTTTATCAATATTTTCTTCCTGAATTTGATTGAAAATAAGAGAATGAAAATCTTGAGTATTTTTCATATTTCTTATCTTCTTTTAAATTATTTATTTCATTCTGAAGGTCATAAATTGAAACAGGTTTTGGATTAGTCTGAAATCTTTTTATTATTTCAGAGAAATCATATTTTGTTTGCAAATTCTTCTGCAAATATTTTAGGTTTATTTTTGAAGAAGAAGTTGTGCTTTCTTTTAGTTTATTGAAAAGCTTAACTTTTTCTTTATTGTTTGGAAGAGAGTTAATAATTTCAAAAACCAAATCTTCTTCAATAACATTTATTTGAAAAATGTCTTGTTTGAAATCAATTAAGATCAATTCCTTAATTGGGTCATCAAGTACGTGATTTCCTAGACTCTCAGCAACCTTATCAAGACAATTTATCTAAAAATTTTCTTCATCAGATGAA
Source organism: Inga leiocalycina (assembly GCA_963242795.1). Lineage (NCBI taxonomy): Eukaryota > Viridiplantae > Streptophyta > Magnoliopsida > Fabales > Fabaceae > Inga > Inga leiocalycina. The sequence continues at coordinate 32,215,638 of OY725327.1, forward strand.
GATGAAATATCATCTTGCTAAAGTTCATTGATATCCTCCGAAGATGATGTTTCATATTCTTCCTTAGAAGAGGTTTCTTCAATCAAAAGATTGTTTAATTGTTGAAGAGTTGATTCTTCAAGTTGTAAGGCATTAATTCTTTTATTAAGCCTACAATATTTTACCATGTGACCTTCTTTACCACATCGAAAACAAACAATTTTTCCTTTAGGAAGATCCATAGGAGTTCTTGATTTGAATTCATTTTTTAATTTTCTAGGTTTGTTTGTTTTTGGTTTTTTTCCAAGGTTTTCGATATTTTTTGTAATATTTGTTGGCCTTGTAATCCTTGTCTTCATGTTTGTGTTTAAGTTTTTTAGACTTTTTACAGGCAGGAAAACCAAATTGTTCACAGAAAGATTCTAAATCGTTTCGATTTGATGCCTTTTCTTTAGCAAGTTGATGTTGAAGTTTATCTTCTTGACAAATTTTTAAAGCAGTTTTCTGAACAAGTGCAATGAGTTGCCCACAGGTTAAATTTTTGTAATGGATTTGACCATCACCAGTTTGGTTTTTGATTTTCTCTCTACCATGTCTCCTAAAGAACTAGGAAGACCAGCTAGAAATTTTTCTTTCCAGATTGGATGATTTCATCTTCTCTGGCCATTACTCTTAACAAGAAATTATCTCTCTATCATATGAAACTGGATAGAGTTTTGCATTTTAAGTTTGACAAAATATCTATCGATTTTTCTCTCCTAAATAGATGGATCTCCAACAAAATGTGCAATAATGTTAACTATGAGACAGTTAACAGCATCAGACATTGGTTCACCATTATTTGTGATTATTGTGCCATCTTGGGTAGTTTTTATGGCTATTAAAATTTCATTCTTTTGTTGTTGTGTAAGATGGAAACCCCACCAACCTCTGAGTTGCCTAGTAAAGCTAGAAACCAATACGTGAACAACATCTTCCTCTAGAAAATTGTTATATATTGCATAGGCATTATAGACCATCATCATTTGTTGGCAAGTTTCCGAAATATTTGTTTCAGATTGGCCATCTATATTCCAAACATAGATGTTGTTTGCATTAAATTGTTGAAAAGCAGAATCTCTCTTTTCGAGCATGATATCCGGAGGAGTGGCTCTTGGATAAGATAATTTTGTTGGTCTTTTCCATTCTTCTTGTTTTATTTCTTGAATTTTGGGACAATGTTCACTTGAACTGGTTTGATTGTCTTTTACAACATTTATTGTTAATTTTGAAATTGAAGCAGCAGATTTAGGAGGAGGTGTGTCTTGGACAGTTATCTTCCTTAATTCTTCTTCAATTCTTGCTTGGAAATTTCCTTTCCTAACACTACTCGAGACAGTTGCAGGAATAGTGTAAGGTTTAAAAATTGGCTGTGTACTCGTGGAACTAGGTAAGATAATCTCACTAGTTTTACTAGTAACGGGTTTTTTCAAAATTTTTTCTCCAAGAGTTTGAAGATAAGAATTTGTATAGTTATTTTGTTTAAGGATGTTTTTAATATCATTTGAATTTGTGTTCGTTTTAGGATCTTTAATTTTGAAAGGAGAGGCAATAATAGTAGCTTCACCAATTTTTATACCAGGAACCTGGTAAGATTGTTTTGGAGGAAGATCATATTCAAATGTCTTCATTTTTCAAAATCCAAGAGGCATTAACCCCTTCAAATGGTTTAAAAGGATAATCCTTTATATTCTGATCTTTCACATAGGTTTCAAACCAAAGAAAGAACGGAATATGAAGTTTATACTTGGTAAGCATTTTATAAAACCTTTTTTGAATTGGCTTGCACAACTCTTCAGTTTTATATTTTTTGAAAAACCATTTTCTTCTTTCTTTATTTTCATTAGAATAGAAATCTTTTTGCAAAAGTTTCTTATCTAATTCAAATTGTTGCTCAATGACATTCATATATGAATATGTTGGAGATTGGCAAGTTTGGTTTTCAATTTGTTCATCTTCAGTATTTTGGTAGACAGGATTACAACACTGACTGACTCATTTAGACCTTGCATTACTGAAGGTGAAATTACAGGTTCTTTTACAGAAGAACTACAAGAATGCCTAGAAGGTTGTTCTAGAGCAGTCTTAAAGCTTTCCTGAATTGATGGAGTCCTAGAAACGCTAAATGATCGTCTCTGATCAAAAGTAATCCTAACATCTCTATTTTTATTTAAATCCCAATCATCTGGAAGGGTGACTTCATCCCATTTTATTGTTTTTAGAACCGTAACATGTGCTCTAGTATCATATGTTAGGAATATACATGTTTCTTTTCCTTAGTTGAACATTTTAACATTTGAAGTACATGAATTCATAACTTTGTACTAGACCCTATAGATTAAAGCTATAGGTGAAATGCTAGGTTTCATATGAAATCCATTCAACTTCAAACTTAGTTTCAAAGTTTCAATAACAGGATTATCATGTAATGAGGCTGTCAAATTTAGGAAACAATTGAAGTATATTGGTCCATCATGGAGACCTGCTTCAACTATTCCAAAAATTGATTCAAAAAAGATTTAATGTCTACCATCTCAAACACATACTAACCTCGAGACATCTAGATCAGCTTTTACCAAGGGCTTTATTGCCACTTGAACACATCCAATGTGTATGAATTTATATTTCTTTTGGTGTTTTAAGATTGATTTTTCTAACAAAAGGCACATGTCAGTTGGTTTGAATAAATCATTTTGGTTAATAACTAGAATAGTCCAATGACTAAAATTTTGGTCAATATCTTCAAAATGAATTTCATTGTTGAAAATATTATTTTGTAGAGAAGATTTCCCTAAATTTTTGTTGGTTGTTAAACCAAAATTTTGAGAGGATGAAGAAGGAGTAGAAAAAGAGCAAGAAGGGTTTGAACAAAAAGAGAAAGATCTAAACATAATTAAACTTTACTCCCTTACACTGATATCATTACCATCAAGTTTCATAGAATTGTGCTAGATAAGATGAAGTTTCTTGGTTATTTATGGAGTTATTATAAATATTTCCTTGTATGTTTGTATAAAGATAAAAATTTGCAAATATTATTATAACTTAGCCAATGCCTTAAACATTAAACCCTAATATCACATGAACATTTGAATAATAGGCATCTGGACTTACCTACCCTATCCATCAGGACTTACTGCCATAGCCCTAAAAAAGATGGACGAAGTTTATATGCTATTATAAGTTAAACTAACTTGCATGCTGTCATATAATAATATTAAGCAGAGACTTAGCTTTACATTAACATGTTTCTGATGTGGAAGATCAACCAAGGTTGCGACCACAAAGCATACTTATCCAGAAATATTCATAAGAACTTCATAAACTTTCTAGAACTTCAAGTCATCTAATACATCCCTACTTCCCCTTCTGGCTCTGATACCAACTTTCAAATCATCCTATGATGATTCTGAAGAAAGAAAGAAAGGCTCTGATACTAACCTTGGATAAGGATGATTAATTTCATCCAAGGAATCATCATCACCTTCAGACCTAAAGAATATTATTTTGGCTATTTCGGAGAATTTTGAACAAACCTAAATCATCAAATACATGACTTATCAATGGCTTTGGAATATCTTATTAACATATATGGGTTGTCCAGTTTTGGTTCAAAGCGTTCTAATTGACTAAGGCGTGTATTTTCAATTGCTTTGAATATAGCTTTTTAAAACTATTTCTTAATTTCATTCTTGAACCGATATGAATGTTCTCTTTTATCTGGGTTTTAATTGATTGGTTCATTGATCTTAGATTTTGTACATTTGAGTTATCGAGCAAAAGCGACCAGAGAAGAACTCTTTATTCTTCATGGTTTCCGTCGCTCTCTCATAAAAAATTGGAGGGTCCAAAATCATGCCTCTGTTTGTTTTGATTTCAAACTTGGTTTATCGATTATAATACTTGCATATTTGGAAGCTTATTTTGCTAACGTTCTCGGCACCGCCGTCAATTTTGCCATCTAAATCACTGACTTTCAGTTCATAAAAGTTTTGAATCTCAATTTCACCACGATTTGTGGTGGTTTCTATGAATTTACTCCAATATTTTGTTTTGATCAATTTTTCATGCAAGAGCCACTGTTAAAATTTCTATCTTGAGCACTCTAATCCCCTAAGAAAGTCGACTGGTTTCTCGGTTCGCGGTGACGTAATTGGATTGTTATTGATCTGTTGGGTTAGGTAGGTCACAGAAATGGGCATAGAAGAAGAACCAAAACGATGACGTTTTGACTTACTGTAACACCCCAAATTTTATTCCCCAATATGCCTTGTAAACATTTGTGACATTTAATAAAATAGAAGGGTGAATTTTAGAGAATGTGATTATGTTGCTAGTGAAATTTCTGGCGAGGTAGCGAGATTGACATGTGATTTTGAATGACTAAATGTTGAGCAAAAATTATGAAATTTTATAGGGTGAAATTAGACATCATAAGCTTTAATTTGATATTTATATGAATTATTTGAAACTATATACAAAAAGGTATGAATTTTTGAAGTTAGCCTAGAAAAATTGGAAAGTTTCTAAAATAGCGTCTAAAGATTTAAATTCTAAGAATTGTGAGCTTCTAGTTGGCTAAAGTTTATATTTTTCCTTGAAACTAGACTCGATAAGAGTTTCATAGTTTTTGGAATCACCCTAATTCGATGTCTACAAATTTAGTTATGATTTTCCAAATTTTGGGCAGAAAAATCTTTCAAAATTTACACAAAATCCGAAAATGGGAAAATTTATGATGGCAACCTTGTAATTATGAGAAAATTTGTGATCGGCCTATTTTGGTCTAATTTGGGCCCTTATGTGACATAAATATGGGCTGAGTAGAGGGAGGAGACATTGGTTTAAATACCATGGAAATATGACACAAGAATGATTTTTGGATAAAGGTCAAAACAAACAAAAAAGTTGCCAAATATTGCAACTCAAAATAAATTGTGTGGTGCTATTTTAACAGGGCTTCAATGTAACACCCTAAATTTTATTCACCAAATATATTGTAATTATTGGAAATAGGCAATGAAATGAAATGGTGAATTTTGGAGAATATGAGTATGCTTCCAATGAAATTTTCTGTTAAGTGGTGAGTTTGTCATCTAATTTTGTATGACCAAATGATGTGTAAAAATTATGAAATTTTACAGGGTGAAAGTAGACATCCTGAGCTTTAATTTTATTGGTCATATGAATCATTTGAAGCTATATGCAAAAAGGACAGGGAAAAGAATAGTTTGGCTCTAATAAAGCTTATGACATTAGTTTCATATAGATAAATTCAAGCACAACAAAAAACCAACAATTGCAACTCATGTAAATGTTTGTGGTGGAGGATAAATTGATGAATTAAAACATGATATTACTCCCTCCCCACATATACTTTCGGCCAAGCAAAAGGGCCCAAGAACAGATGAGGATTAATTTAATTATTCATGTGTTTAAAAACATGCAATAAAATAGGGAAGAAGTGAGATAATAGGATAAAGCCAATATTCTTTCTTTCCTTCTTCATTTTCGTATCAGCTGAGTTAAATTAAGAGAGAGAGAGAGAGAGACGCAAGAAGAGACGTCAAGGAGCAAGAAGGCCAAGCTTCATTGTCATCCAAGGTGAGTATCCCATGAAAATCCTTGTGGTTTTGCTTGCAAATCTCATTAATTCCCTTCCTAAACCTCAAACCCTCTCTTAAACCATGTTTAGTCAACTCAATTAAGAGAAAAGGAGTAGGTGAGGGATGGCCATGTGAGATAAAGTGGAGAAATCTAAGGTAAATCCAAGAACTTATTGAATCTTGATGCTTCTTGATTGTTCTTGGTGGTATTTGTTGTTATTTGGTTGTTTGGCTTTGATTCCATGAATTTTGTAAATTTAGGATGATGCAAACCCTAGGGGTTATGCTGCCTAAAATTCCATTTATCATGTTGAGATGAGATTAGATAGTCAAACAAGTGATTAGAGGTGTATGGAAGGTTCGAAGTTTGAAAATCACTTTGTTTTTCCATAAAGCCCTGTTTCAGCCAATACTATTTTGTGTATGTTAGAGTTGGACTTTCAGTGATTTGTTGATTCCATTGAGTTCAGAAGGGAAAGTTAGGTGGGGTTACAGTTGGGCACCTTTTCGGAAAAGGCTGAGAAAGGATAATTACGAAAACGCCCCTAAAACACTTAAATAAGGGCTGCCAAGGGTCATTTCACCTTTTGGCAGTGAATTTGGTAATTGCGAGTCTGGGAATGGATCCTTGGGCGAAAATATGTTAGGATAGCCCACGTTAGAATTTCAGGAAAAGTATAGCTGGATCGGGTATGGCGGGGCTGGGGCCGGGGCGGATCCCCAGGGGCATTTTAGTAATTTTTCAATATAGCTTCATATAACCCCCAGAAACATCATGGAAGTGTCAAATGGTATATTTAGAATTGTAGGATCAAATATGGAGTCTGAGCTATTGGCACACTTTATGAGGCACACGTTTCAAGGCGGAAGAGGGTTAAGGTAGGGGACTTATCTTGTTTGCATGTATTTGATATCTCTGCTTTTGTAGTGATGTATGTGATTGCTTTACTTGATTGTGTAGAGCATATTTGAATAAATGAAGCTCTATTTCTATTTTTGCTGTGGCCATAGTCTTGTTGCATGAAACATTGAGCATGTAAAAATGCAATTATGGGCATATATCTTGTAATATCCCAATTTTTAATTATGGGATAATCATGATTACTATGGATAATTATGAATTTAATTGGAATAATTATGTGTTTTATGGAAATATTAATTAATATGTCAAAATTAGCAAAAAATTTGAAAGAATGGAAATATTAGTCATAAGTTGGTAATTAATGGGGAAAATTAATTACCATTTTAGAAGAGGAAAGGAAGAAGAAAAGCTTGATTTTTGGGTAAGCAAATTACTTTTAATGCTTAATCTTACTTCATTAATGTTGATCCTTGGAGTGAGAGCTTCATTTTGATGTTTATAGTGTGCTCATTGGTGATAGTTTGTGCCCACACAAAATTTTGGAGGTTTGTGAATCAAAGAACCTATTTGGCAAAGTGAAAGAGGTAAGTGAGACAAATCTATCTATCTAAGACAAATGGTTTAGTTTGGAATTTCTGAAAATTTTGGCCTTTAATCCAAAAATGAGAGTCATTGAGTTTTTGGCATAGTAATGGTTAAATGGTATGAGTTTTGGATAGATAGATTGATTTGGGATTGAAATGGTATGTTTGGATGATTTTGGAATTTGGATGATTATGTTGCCCAAAACCAAAGCATGATAATGGAGTAGGTTTTGGATAATTCTGATGATTCCATTGAATTCCTTGGGTGTTTTTGTGTGGGAGTAGCTTTGGTAGAGGTTTTAGGTTCATTTAGATCACTTGGTAAAAATTCTTGAAGTGTTGTCTTACCTTCTGCGTTTTCTGGTTTCTGCTAAAATCACTTGAGTGAGAGTGAGTTTACTCGAGTGAGGGTGGGATTACTTGAGTGCGTTAGTGTATTTTCCCCTCTGGCCTTTGGATTTCATGTTGCACTTCCGGGTGAGAGGCAAGAGTGTTGCCTCACTTGCAAGTGTTGTGTGTTCTCACTCCAGTGAGCCTCCTCTCACTCAAGTGCAAGTGTATTTGTTAGCTGATCTATCGTCTCGGGTTGTCACTCGCGTCCAAAATTCAAGAGTGCGATTTAACACTTGTGAGTATTAAGTTGTCACTCGAGTGAGGTCTTCTTCACTCGAGTGCTCCTCTTCTTTGAAAATTCTTGTGCTCTCTGGCAAACACTTTCTGTCCTCACTTTCTAGCACTTGAAGTACAGTCTGTACCATTACTCGAGTGAGGCCTTCTTTACTTGAGTGTCCGTACCAACACTCGAGTGAGACCATTTTCACTCGAGGTGCAGCAAGGAAAAAATCAGTTTTTGTGCTTCCAAAAGGGGATCTTTGGGATAGTTCTTGCAACCCCTTAGGGCTATTGTTAGAGGTATTCTTGAGTACTAAAAGTGCAATTAATGATAACCAATTAAGTGTTAAGAAGCTATTGAGAATTGGAATAGGGAAATAACTCTTTGTCGCTGATTATGAATATAGGATTTGACATTAGGGACTAGTGCCAGAGCGTGCACGGAAGGATCAAAGTAGTGACTCTTCTCTTATATTGTGTATGATGTTTTGGTATGCATAACTTATCATTGAACTTTGTGAACTGTGTGCCATGGTCCTTTACGGCGTGAGCACTTCAGCATGAGCCGTATAGGGATTAACGCTGGTCATCTCTAGGTCGGCCGTTGAACTGCCGTTGTAATCGACATGGATCTTTGTGAATCTGACCCGTGGGGCGGTGTTTGTGAATCCAGCTGTGGGCTGTGTTTGTATCTTGCCTGTATGGCTTGCGTTATGAAATGCTTTATATGAATCCCAATTGTGGTGAAATATATTGTGTGGATTGTGATTGTGCAATGCAGCATGAACAATCGTAAGGGATGACGTGTGTCATACTAACCATTGCCGTTGAACTATCGTTGTAGTTGCTTGTGTGGAAAATGATTTCCTTTCATGCCTTATTATCATGCATTCTATGATGGATTTGACACTACGGGGATTCTTTAGAATCTTACTCTCCCAAATCTAAACATTTTAGATAGGGCCGAAGGATCGAAAGGCAAACGGGTGACAAAGAGCGAGTAGAGCTCCGTGTTAGGAGTTCCTTTTTGGTTATTGGTTATCATTGTATATTATTGTATATTTTATGGGAAGTATATGTATATATTGGGATTTGTGATGTAGTTTTGTATAATCCCCGAGTAAAGGGTATAAATTATGGCAGTGTGCCTTTGTATAATCCCTTTATGAATTAATGGAACCCGAGTGTGTCGGGAATTTATGCTTTACTCTGATATGTATGAATGAAATCAACCTGTATAGGCCATTTTGTATTTGTAATGTGAATATGAGACCTTGTGAACTAGTTTTTGAAAAGTTTTTATAGACCTTGATTTTGGGAAGTTTAATTTGGTTTAAGTCCCAAATCATCTAAGGTCTCTAATTCTACATTAATTACATGTTTACGAACTAATCTCGACCTTAATCGTGAAGGGGGTTACATATCTAGTTAAAGCTAACATGTCATACACATAGCATCTATCATGTATACATTATGGTATCTGTTTCCTACTGAGATTCTCTCGAATATCACCCTCCCCTACCAACAATTTAGATAAGAGAAGATAGAAGATATGCTGAGAACAAAGAAGAGAATCATACGAGGAATTGTAGTGGTGGAACAAAGACGGGAAGATGTCTCCATTGCACTGGGACGGGTTTAGACACCCAAGTAGCCCTGTGCGGCTATATTAATTGTAATTATCAAGTACGAATCCCCTGAGGGGAATTTTCGTAATCATGCATATATTATCAGTATATTTATGCTATTACTGTGTTGCCTACTGAACCGTATATCATTTTCTATGAATACTCTAGTAAAGGTGAAATTAAGATAAGGTCATGACATTCAACTTTGTAAGCAGCAGAATTTCTATAAGGTCATTGCTTATACGGATTCTCTTGAGGCGTATCATTTGATAATGAGAAAAGGGGTCACAATCACCTACTGAGATCAGAGATTAATGCTGTAAGAGATTACTTTATTCTGAATGGGGCATCGAGCTTTATTATGTGCCACGTGACAATATTAGGTGTGCTGATTTTTATCCAGGGATGCTCAGCAGTTGCAAGCGGATTTGGTGGTCTTATCAGTACCACACCTTGGTTGTAATATTTATATGGCCCAAGATCTTAATCTAGCAGCCTAATGCTTTTGTAATCTCCAATTTGTAATTGGCCATTATGTTATAAAATAAAAAAATAAATTGTGTGGAAGAGGATGCGGAGGAGGATGAATGAGATAATTGAGTACATATTTTATTCTCTCCTAATCTTCAATGTCAGCCCAGCATAATGGCTAAAGGAAAAAAGTGATGATGATCAAGTTAAATGGCACATTTTTGGAAGTAGGTGTAAGGGATATTTTATGACACTTATTCCTTCTAATGAAAGAGCTCATTTCAGTTAACATTAGGCAATAAAGAGAGAGAGTAGGCTGAACGTGAAAGGCAAGCACAAGTGAGAACTCAAGTGATGCAAGCTAAGACAAGGTGAGTTGATGGTGATTCTTACTTGTTTGTGCTATCTAACTCATAGGAAACCTATTCTAAGTTCTTTTCCTTTATGAATAACACTTGTAGAAAGTAAAATCAAGAAGGGGGGAGAAATCAGCCATGTTTAAAGAGAGAAAGCCAAAGAAAACAAGGTGACCTTTAACACATATTGTTTCTTGATGATTATTGCTTGTTGTGATAGTTTTGTTGGGGTTATGGCTTGATTTCCATGGTTTTGTGATTTTTTGGATATGAACTCTAAGGGGTTATGCTGACCAATTCACACTAATCGTGTTTAAAAGGTGTTTAAGGGATTAAACATGGGATTAGAAGTGAAAGAAGGGGGTTGGTGGATTGAAATCAAGAAAAACATATTTTCCCTTTTTGTGATACAAGTTTCAGCCAAGTAGAGAAATGGGGCTAGGATTTGGATTTTCATAAAATTGATGATTCCATTGAGTTCATGAGGAAAAATTATGTGGATTTACAGTTGAACACATTTTTAGAAAAGCATAAAAAAGTATAATTACGAAAACACTCTTGAAACCCTAAAATAGGGGTTGTAAAGGGCATTCGTGTCTTTTGGTAGTGAATTTGATAATTCCAAGTCTAGAAATGGATTCTTTGGGTAAAAATATGTCAGTGTAGCCTAGGTTGAAATTTCAAGAAAAGTACGGTTAGATGAGGTATGGCGGGGTTGGGCCGAGTCTCGGGGATATTTTGGTAAATTTTCACAATAGACTCCTATAACCACTAAGAACATATTGAAGTGCCTAAAATAGTACATGAATGGGTTTTAACCTAATTCTTGTACTTTTGACATTTAAGGACCAAGTTGAGAGCCCGAGGGGTTGGCGCGCATTACGAGGTATGAGTTTTAAGGCGAAGAAGGTTTAAGGTGGGAGACTTACTTTATTTGTATGTATTTGATATCTCTACTTGTGTAGTGAAGTATGTGATTACTTTACTTGATTGTGTTAAGCATATTTGAATAATGAAGCTCTGTTTTTGTTTATACTGTGGCCATAGTTTTGTTGCATAAAACATTGATCATGCATTAATTTCATTTTGGGCTTACATCTATTTAAAGCTAACATGTATCAACAATTTATGCATTAAGGTAATTGTTTTCCTACTGAGATTCTCCCAAATCTCACCCTCCCCTATCAACAATTTAGACAGGTAAAGACAAAAGGTATGCTAAGAATAAAGAAGAGAACCGTATGCGGGGAATGGAGTGGTGGAATGAAGGCAGGAGGATATATGTGTTTCATTAAAATGAGTTTAGACACTCAAGTAGCCATGTGCAGCTACATTGATTGTAACTAACATTTATGAACCCTTATAGGGAATTTCTTTAATCATGCATATATTATCGGAATATTTATGCTATTCATGTGTTGCCCACATGAACTGCGCATCATTTTCTGCAATTATTCTGAACTAAAGGTGAAAATAACATAAGGGTGTGAAACTTACTCAAAACATTGCCATTTTGACTCATTCAGAAAAGCTTCCCCGCCATTCACAAAACGACGTCGTTTCAACCTTTAGTGAAATGGTGCGTTTCACCGATCTGGACATAATGCTAAGCGCAGATTGGGCCAAATTAAATCCAACTGGGCCGAATTAATTGGGCTTGCATTTTTTCTATAATTTAATTTAATTATTAAAGTTTGTGGGCCGCAACACTTTAATTGGACTTGGGTTTTGATTTTTTTTGGAGTTAATGAAATTCAAACTTGAACCTTTTGTTTTAAATGGACAATTTTGTTTCTGGGCCGAGATCTTTTGTTGTTTTTTTTAAATGCTAGCAATTTTTGTTTTAAAAGAAGAAATTTCTTATGGGCCCTATTGTGTTTGAATCTCATGGGCTGTAAAGTTTTAATTTTTAGAAACACAATTTTGGGATATATATATATATAAGCATTTTATTTTCTCATTGTGTATTAAATTGACTTCTATTTTATGCATAATTTTGATTACATCATATTAAATTGTTTAAATTAATGAAAACGGTTAGTTTTGGCAACTTTCATATTCTAGAAAATTTGCAAAATCATTTTGACATGTTATTTAATTGCCTAAATATTTGGATAATTCATTTTGGGCAATTATCTAACTATTCTAATTTTGCAGAACTTAATTTAAATTGAAATATGCCAAAATTAATTCTTTAAACAATTTTTTTGGATACATAAAATAGTGGGAGGATTTGAATTAATTATTTAGGGACTTTGTTGATCAAATTAATTAATTAATCCCTCCATTAAGATGTGCATATATTGGATTTAATTTGGATGTACAAAATAGTGGGAGAATTTATTTATGATGATTATTTAGTCACATTTTGTTGATTAAATCAATAAATTAAATTCTCATTAAAAATTTGTGCATATTTGGAATTTAAATGCACAAAGTTGATATTTATGATTAGCATGCATGTTGAGGAGTAGCCACAGCATCCTCTAGAGAATCAGTATGAGCAGCTAGATCTAGACCGTTCGATGGGTTATAGACGGTCTAGATTTAATTTTTTATACTTTTTATTTTTTTAAAAAAAATTATTTTAATAGGTTCAAAATCTAAAATAAAGTAATCTCTTAATTAACATTTTTTCAAAAAAAATGATTTTTTTAATTAAAAAATCACCAGTTTTAAAAAAATCAAATCTAAACGGTTCAGATCTAAAAGAGCTCTTTGATGAGCAGGGAAACCGGTTCCCATTCTCTAGTGCATGTGTAAATAATCACTTGTGTGTTTTAAAATATCAACTCTATTCAATGGGTAATATTAATTTAATCAAAGTGGGAGGATTGCATTTAGTCACTTATGTTGATTAAATTATTTGGTTAAATCCTCCATGAAGCCGTGCATATACAGAATTTAAATGCACATGATTGATATTTATAATTAACTTGTGTGCTAGAATGGTATAGCTATTGTTGTCAAACTAGCGAGTTGACTCTCTGAGTTTACCGTTTTTACGTTTCTAACTTATAATATCGAGTCGAGTCATTGATAAACTTGTGACTTTTGTAAACTCCGTTAAATTTACTAGTTTATACATCAAGATTACTATTTTTATGTTTCTAGCTTACAAAACTGTATTAACGCACCTTTAAACTAGTGTTAACTTTTTCAATTTGATTATATTCAACGGCTTTATATATGAATTTTATAGAAATTTCTTTGTTAAATATGATAAATTGTGAATGTTGATAGATTTAATTTCAATTATTTGGATTTAAAATATATTTAAATCAAATTGTTATCAACTTTTTATATTTTAATTATTCAATTATATACTAATAATATATATTTAATGGTAAAACTAAACTCTTACGAGTTTACAATTCGAGTTCACGATACAAATTTACATCACTATCACGAGTTTGCTTAAACTCGTGAGTTTGACAACCTTGGGTTGGTAACTACAGTACACTCTTTCAACATGCATAAATAATCACATGGATTTCAAAATATCAATCTTTAGAAGGTGAGTAAATATTATTTTACTCACATTAATGATTCAGCTGATTAAATTAATTCATTATGATTCTTATTGACATTGTGTGTATATATATGGTATTTAAATTGTATATATTTGATATTAGTGATTAGCATACATATTTTGTTTATGGAATAGCTACAACATCCTTATGCATATGTTGTATGCATATTTAATCACATAAGGTTTTACCATATCAAAATTATGATCATATATACAATTAATATACATAATGGTGTGATGTATTTGTGATGAGTATGTAGAATCGAGGAGTAGCCACAACATCCGCACTAGACACATACACTCTATTTTGTTCTACTAAACAAAATACATCACTCAAAGATTTGAAGACGTCAATTGTAATTAAATGTGTGATTATAATTAATCTTTACCCATATGCAGATAATTATAATCATAGTTTTAATTAGTGTGGAATGGAACAACATTATATTTTCTAAGTAGCCCATAGGTATTAGAGGATATAACTGCATTCCAATTTCATCAATTTGAGATAAATTCATGCTATGCTAATGTCTTTGCCCACAGGTAGACTTTAGTGATACGAATTTATAATTGTATGATTTACATTAGTAAACATACACTTATATGCGATAGTTACTTGCCTCTTATAGTAATTTTGTAAGCATATTTTAATTTTGACTTTGTAGCATGATTGTTATCTGTTAAATTATTTATTTTGATATAATTTATTAAAGTCAATTAAGCCTATAATGAAAACTCCTACCATTAGGATAAAATTGACATCAAGAAAAGTTCACTTATTTATATTACTAGCATGGGAAATGAGATAACATTATTATCTCAATAAAGTAATTTCAATTAAAAGCTTGTTATTATAAGTACATAAAGAATTGAATAAAGTCAATAGTTGTTGATAGGCTGAAGGACAGATTAAGAAATTCTCATAAATTTTATTACATTATTTTGTTGACTATTAAGTGATTCTTCATAATAGGGTAAGTTGTCTTCATTAATCTTTTGGTAGAATAGATCCTCAGTTTATTATCTCATGAGTTATTACTCCTTTTCATTAATACATGTATGGATATTAAGTATTCATTAGAAATGTGTATATATAAGTTTTGCTCCTTTTTGGAAAAACATGAGATTTTAAATGAGGGCATCAAGCTACCAACCCAAAGGCCATAACATAATAGACATATAAAGGTTAATCTGTCTATGATTAGAGGCTTGATTGAAGGCAATAATGGATAAACAATTACTATTTGTTATGTTCTAATAGATGAAATAGTTCATCTGTAATGCCTCGAATTTTAGGATTTTGGATGATCAAATGATGTTCAAAAATTATGAAATTTTACAAGGTGAAAATAGACATCTTAAGCTTAAATTTGATAGGTCATATGACTCAATTAGAGTTATATACAAAAAGTTATGAATTTTTGAAATTTTCCCAATAAAATTGATTCTTTTCTAGAACAGCTTCCAAATATTAAAAATATGGGAATTATGTTCTTCCAATTGGCAAGAGTCTATATTTTTTCTTGAAACTAGACTCAATAAGGGTTCCATATCCTTTGGAATCACTTTGAAATGATGTCAACAAATTTAGTTATATTTTTCAAAGTTAGGGCAGAAAATCTGTCAAGAAGGCCAACTATTCCGAAAATTGGAAAATAAAATGTGCTGGCCATTGTGTAAATTGTGGAATAAGAAAATAAGAGGGGAAAATAATTATTTCGCTCATAAACATATCAAGTGGCATCATGTTAAGCCAAGAGGAATAAATAATAATTGTTGAATATGAGCACATGTATAATTAAGATTAAAATAATGTTTCTTGTACATGTAATTGGATTAATGGAATTAAAGCCCAATTGTGTGCATGGAGGGGCTCTTATGCATTTTATGGGCTAACCAAATGGAAGAGGAATTAGTTCAATGGTGATGGAAGGTATTATGACATATTTAGTTGAAGATAAAGTCAAGTACAAGACATGTCATAAATCTAATTTTTGTGATAATATTAATTAGGGAAAAGGTGAGATATTTTACAAAATTGTTCCTTTATCTTTTTGTTCTCTCATTTCCGCCTAAGCATACAGAAAGAGAGAGAGAGAAAAGCTTCAAGAAAGACTTAGGAAAGGAGGAGCATAAGGAGGCTAAATCCAAAGGTAAGAACTTGAAATTTCAAGAGCCAAGCCTTCTAATTTATGTAGTTCATCTTCTAATCCCTTGATTTTCAAGGAAATCATGTGTAGTAAGCAAATATTCAAGGTTGAAGAGAGAGTGAACAGTAACTTCTAGAGAGAGAAAGCAAGAGAAGCCAAAGGTAACCTCAAAAACCTTAAATCCTTGATGGTGTTGTTGTTGATGATGATGATGTTCTTGGCTTGGTATGGTGTTTGTTGGTTGAATTTGTAAATTTGGAAAGTGATAATCATTAGGGGTTATGCTGCCTAAATGTCTTCAAATCATGGTTAGCATGTGTTTAAATATTTTAATAAGGGATTAGGAGTAGGAAGGAGTAAGCTTTAGGTGTTAAAACACAAAGTTGCAATTTTCTCTTTTCCTTTGAAACATTTCGGCTAGACCTGTTCTGAGGGGAATGGAGTTGGGTTTTCAATGATTTGATGGTTTCATTGAGTTCAAGAGGAAAAATTAGGTGGGGTTACTGTTGGTCACTTTTAAAGCGGGGTTGCTAAGGGTAATTTCATCTTTTGGTAGTGAATTTGATAATTCTGAGTTTGAAAATAGATTCCTTTGGTGAAAATAAGTCGGAATAGGGCATGTCAAAATTTTGAAAAAAGTACAGTCGAACCGGGTATAGTGGGGCCGAGGCCCTGGGGGCATTTTGGTCATTTATCAATATAGACTCATATAACCAGCAGAAATACTATAGAAATGTCTAAATATTACATTTGACATTTTAGGACCGAGTTGAGAACCTGAGTTGCTAGCACACATTAAAAGACACGTAATTCGAGAAGAAAAAGGCTTCAGGGAGGGAACTTACCTCTCCTACGTGTATTTGATATTTGTACAGGTGTATTGATGCATGTTATTGCTTTACTTGATTATGTGAAACAGATATGAATGATTGAAGCTTTGTTTCTATTTATGCTATGGCCATAAGTATGTTCTTTGAAACATTGAGCACACAGATATGTCATTGTGTGATCATGAGTTATGTCATTATGTGAGCACTTCATGCATTAAACACTTATCTTGCATGCATATTGGTAGTATTTTCCTACTGAGATTCTCTTGAATCTCACCCTTCCCTATTAACAATTTGACATGTGAATACAGAAGGTATGTAAAGATCAGAGGAAAGTACTACACGAGAGGATTGCAGTATTGGGACATAAATAGGAAGATGTTTCTGATTCACTAGGTCGAGTTTAAATACCCTAGGAGCCCTATGCGGCTACATAATTTGTAAGTGTTATAATAATCCCTGAAGAGAATTTCTGTAACCATACACATATTATCAGTATATTCAAGATATTCATGTGTTGCCCACCAAACTGTGTATCGTTTTCCGCAAATACTCTAAAAAAAGGTGAAAATAAGGTAAGTTGTGACGATTTTGGTATGAGAGCCGAAAGCAGTTCTGGAGGAGCCCAAATGGTTTTGGAAGAGCTCAAATGGTTCTAGCAAGAGTAGCGGTTCTGACAACAGGATAGTATACTGATATGGTCTTGATTACACATTGATAGGAAATATGCATGGACGGAAGATACTAAAGGAGTGAATCTTCCCTATTTGTGAATTAGCCCTAAGAAATAGTGAGTACCTGAAGGCAGCAGGTGGTGTAATATCGATTTGAGGAAGGTACCACAGGTATCAAGAGGGTACCAACGATATCAGGATGATAACAGCGATATCAGGGAATAGAGGTATTCAAAATTGTGCGAGGCTAGTGATGATCCGTAGAATTGAAGAGCATGATTCCTACAGACACGAATCCTTGCAGAAAGGAATTTTGAAAAGTTGCTAGCTGTTAAGCCTAGCATAGGGAAAGATTATGATCATAAAATGTTTTCGTAAAGGACTGATTAAGGTTAAAGCTCTTTGATTAATGAGAGACAGAATTGATTTGTTTGCTATTCCACTAACTTGAGGTTGTACTAAGAGTCAATCAGTCGATGGCAAATGAGGTAATGAAAAGTATGAGTAGAAGGGTTCCTAAGTAATCCGTAACCCAGGAATCAAATGTTAAGTTTTTATTCCATGAAAATTTGAAATGGCCCAGAATGATTTAAGTTGAAATGGGCTAGGAGTTGGCATAGTGAAACATAAAGATGGTAAGGCTAGGAGGTACAAATGTTGGGCCGGGTCAAGAAGCTAGAACATGACCCAATATAGTAAATCTTCATCATGTTAGTAGAATATCAAACACGGATCAATGATCAAGGATCATAATAATAAGCTATGAGAGAGGCAGTAAAACACAGACCAAGGGAAGATTAGAAATCCGATATTATCTAGGAAAGGCCAATGTAGTAACTCTATCCTTCATACACTATGTGAATGTTTATATGCTTTGTATATGCCATCTTCTGTAATATGTATGATACATAATGCCTTTGGGTACATTGATGAATAATGCCTTTGGTAGTGCCTTCTAGTACATAGATGAATAGTGCCTATGGGTACATTGATATGCCTAGTAGAGGACTGAGGTACAGAATGTGTAGGGGTTGCAATAGCTGTTGGCTCCGAACACATTTCCGACTAAACAGAGTTATGTGTTAGTATAATATTACATTATATGATGCAAGGCATATACATTATCGCATTCTCTATAAAAAATTATAGGTTACTACAAAAGTCAAGCGAATTCAACTGAGGTACATAACGAGTAGGGGTTGCAACAATGGTTGGCTTTGAATGTTTTCAACTAAATTGTATTGAACACACTAGAATCTAAGCAAATGTGGGATTTGGCTTTCAGAGGTTAAGTTTATGGGCTATGTAGTTTCATAGCAAAGAGTCTTGGTAGATCCTTGCAGGGTGGAAGAAGTATTGAATTGGAAAATGCCAGAGACTATTTTTGAAATATGCAGTTTTCTAATAGAAGAAGTATTGAATTGGAGGAAGTGCTTTGTGAAAAAGGTGAGTTTTTGACCTTCTTAATAGCCTCTAATGGAAAAACTCCCTTCTATAAAGTTGTTCCTTGGGTTGAGAGCTTTACTTTCATGATTTTAGATTTGCCATTGGTGGTGTTTTGTGGCCACAAGGAAATCTAAAAGTTGGAGAACCAAGGAACTTTTTTAGGAAATTTGTTGATGTGAGTGAAAGCTTCATTTTCATATAAGTTTTGTGGCCATTGGCTAAGCCTTGAATTTCTGGAATTTTATCCCTAATTTTCGTGATTTAGGGTCTTGGGGAGTATAATATGTTGTTGTCATGGAAATGGTGGCTTGTTTAGTGTTTTGAATTAATAAAATTGAATTGAAGCCTAAATGTAAAGTTTGGCACCATTGTGTTGGTTTTGTGTATTAGACAAAAATTAGGGCATGTCAATGGGTTATGATTTTGGTCATTTTGAGGTTATCATTGTGTTCCTTGTGGAAAATTGTATGGGAATAGGTTTGGTTAATGATTTTAGAGTCATTGGACACTTTGGTAGAAAATTGGAAATCTGTCAAGTGTAAACTCTGTTTTGGGTAGTCAGTTTGCACGAACTTTTTGAATGAACAAATGGTGATGGAAAATTATGAAACTTTTCAGTCTTAAATTTCACATCCCAAGCTTCAAAATGGACATATAATTCATGTCATTTCATTTTGTGAACTGAGAGTTATGCTTTGCCAAAGTTTGGAATTGAAACTGAATTCTGTTTTGGGGCAGTGTTGAGTTTTGCGTAATTCTAGAATTGTGTGGTGATTTTTGGTAATGATCCATATTTTTCCTATAAAGAAGACTTAAATAGCTTTCATTTGGCTTTGGAATCACCTCATTTTGATTTTTTTAGAATTAGCTATGATTTATGGAAGTTCAGCCAAGAAACAGAATTTTCTTGGCCGCGGCCAGAGGTTATAAACCGCGGCCTAAGACTTTCTGTGCATCCATTGGCCACGGCCAACCCCCAACAATCAGCATTTTGGACTTTTAAAAGGTGACCTTTAGGGAAGTGTTTCTCAAGCCTTTAGGCATGTGTTTAGGCTTTGATTAGCCATTTAAAGGTCATGAATGGTAACCAACTATAAGTGTTACGAAAGTGAGAATTTGGAAAAGAGAATAGCCATATGTCCTTGTTTTGGTTTATAGGGTTCGATATTCACCCTGATCATGGTTCGATGGTTGTCTGATCGTAAGTAAGTTGTGCTGGAGCATACCTGGAAGAATAAGTATAGGGAACTTACCTCTCCTGCATGTATTGATATTTGTGTTTGTGTATTGATCCATGTTATTGCTTTGCTTGATTATGTGAAACATATATGAATGATTGAAGCTTTATTTCTATTTATGCTATGGCCATGAGTATGTTGTTGAAACATTGAGCATGTGGATATATCATTATGTGAGCACGAGTTATTGTGATGCAAGCATGTCATGCATTAAACACTTATTTTGCATGCATATTGGTATCTGTTTCCTTCTGGGATTCTCTAGAATCTCACCCTCTCCCTACCAATATTTTAGACAGGGAAGGTAGAATGAGGATGGAGCAAGCATCCAAGGGTGATGAGGACTCCTTCGGGTTGTCATTTTGGTAGTTGGTTATCATGGTAGTTGGGATTATGTATATTTGGATATTGGATGTATATGTGCTTGGATGTATATTGGGTTATTTGGTTATGTATTGGAGATGGATTTGTACAATCCCTGTTGAGGAATTGTTATGGGCAATTGTGCCTTATAAATCTTTAGTGAAGGTATGAATCCAGGATTTCCAGTATTATTATTGTGCACTCTGATATTTATATGAATGTGATTTATCTTCATGAGGTAATTGTATTAGAAATATGATTGTGAGACCAGGTTAAAGTGTTTGTGAAAGAAATTTGTGAAAACCCTATCTTAAGGATAGGAATGTAAATGAGTTTTGATTATTATTGGTCTCTATTTCATTTTAATCACATATTTCGAATATAATTACGGTAGGGGGTTACGTTAATGAAGGATGTCGAGTTGGTAATAACGAAAATAAAGTTGTTACTTATGGCTAATGTGTTGTTTTTCTTCATCTACATTTGGACCATTCCAACATGTTCCTCCTACAATCTTAATTGAGGAAGTTGAGTCGTTAATAATGAATCTGATGTTGGTAATACGTAGAGAGATGTTGTGTTTTCCTATCTACATTACGACCTTCCCAGGTTATTCCTTACAATATGGTAATGATGGAAGCTGAGTTGTTAATAGCGAAGATAATGATGTTATTATGGGGAGAGATGTTGTGTTTTCCCTTCTACATTACGACATTCCTAAATTGTTCCTTTGAAGATGTTAATGTAGGAAGTCTAGTCGTTAATATCGAAGATAATGATGTTATTATGGGGAGAGAGGTGTTTTCCCATCTACATTACGACGTTCCTAACTTGTTCCATTGAAGATGTTAATGGAGGAAGTCGAGTCGTTAATAGTGAAGATAATGATCTTATTATGTGAATAGATGTTGTGTTTTTTCATCTACATGACGGCGTTTCTAACTTGTTCCTTTGAAGATGTTAATGGAGGAATAGGAGTTATTAATAAAGAAAATCATGTTAATTGAGGGTGACTTGTGTTTTCCCATGTACGTTAAGATATTCCCAACTTATTCCTCATAAGCTGGTAATGGATGAAATGTAGTTGTTAACGATGGAGGTAATGTTGTTAATCGAGGGAGAGATGTTATGTTTTCTCATGTACATTAGGACGATCCCCACTTATTCCTCACAAGATGGTAATACAGAAAACAGAGTCGTTAACAATGAAGATGATGTTGTTAACTTGGGGAGAGATGTTGTGTTTTCTCATCTACATTATGACGTTCCTAACTTGTTACTCTTAAGATGTTAATGAACGAAGCGTAGTCGTAAACAAAGAAGATGAAGTTGTTAGTCATGGCTTATATGTTGTTTTCGAGCATGCAACTTGGGACGTTGTGAAAGCTTTTGGTTGAAGATGTTAATCTAGCAGGCAGAGTCATTAATGAATTATATGGTTGCCAAATCACAAGTTCGATGCCCAAAACAACACCTCACCCACAGTTAACAATATCATATTTATTATTAACGACATTATTTCGTTGATTAACATCTGGCCAACAAGAAATAGGAAAGTTTTAGCGTCACTGCCCAAACGCAACACCTTTCACATCTTCCATTCACACAGACAACAGAAAACGTGTGTAGGAAAAAGTTTGCAAAAATAGATGTTCCATGGGTTATATGTAACACCCCAATTTTCAACTAAAGGCTAATGGTAATTATTGAGGATAATTATCGAATTAAAGTGGAATAATTATGGGTTTGGTGGCTTTATTAATTAATATGCCATAATTGTTGGGAAAATTGAAAGAATGGCTCTAAATTAGTGATTAATGGAAGGGATTAATTACTAATTAAGAGAAAATGAGCTATGTAACTAAATGACTAATGGTGTAGTTAGAGTAATTAGTTTGGTTACTTGCTTTATGAGAACCAATGAGAGTTTGACAAGTGGCTAGCTTACATCATGAGAGAGGACTTTGGAAAGTCAAAAGCTCATTATTTTATTATTCTTTCCCTCTCTCCTCCCCCTCATTTCGTTGAATAAGCATGGGAGAGTGTATGAGATCATCATTTTCACCATTTCCTCTCTCTCTCCAAGCTCTCATTCGGCAGCCATGAAAGAAGAAGAAAGAGAAAGAAGTTTTTGCAAGGTAAGCCTCATTTGACCTTGAAAATGGCTTCTAATGCCAAAATGCTCTTCTATAAAGTTGTTCCTTGGAGTGAGAGCTTCAATTTGATGGTTGTAGTTTCTCCATTGGTGGTGATTTGAGGAATCACGAAATTCTATGAGTTGGAAAATCATGAAGTGCCTTTGGGAAAGTTGTTAAGGTAAGTGAAAGCTTCATTTTCATATGAATTTTGTGGCCA
Organism: Inga leiocalycina; assembly: GCA_963242795.1. Lineage (NCBI taxonomy): Eukaryota > Viridiplantae > Streptophyta > Magnoliopsida > Fabales > Fabaceae > Inga > Inga leiocalycina. Next base: position 32,238,363 of record OY725327.1, read on the forward strand.
TTTGTTTGGCCTTGAATTTCTGGAATTTTAGCCCTAATTTTCGTGATTTAGGGTCTTGGGGAGTATGATATGTTTTTGTTATGGAATTGGTGCCTTGTTTAGTGTTTTGAATTGATAGAATTGCATTAAAGCTTAAATGTGAAGTTTGGCACCTTTTGTCTTGGTTTTGTGCTTTGGTCAAAACAGGGCATGTTGATAGGTTGTGGTTTTGGTCATTTTGAGGTTACCATTGTGTTCCTTGTGAAAATTTTATGTGGGAATAGGCTTGATTTTTAATTTTGGAGCCATGGGACACTTTGGTAGAAAATTGGAAAATCTGTCCCTTGGAACTCTGTTCTGGGCAGTTTATTTGTGTGGACGTTTTGAATGACCAAATGATTTCAGAAAATTGTGAAACTTTCCAGTCTTAAATTTCACATCCCAAGCTTCAAAATGGACATATATTTTGTGTCATTTCGTTTAGTATTCTGTGAGATATGGTTGTCCAAAGTTTGGGATTGAAACAGAACTCTGTTATGGGGCAGTGATGAGTTTTGTGTAATTCTGGAATTTTGTGGTGATTTCCAGTAATGGTACATATTTTTACTAGAAAGAGGACTTAAGTACCTTTCATTTGGCTTTGGAATCACCTCGTTTTGATTTTTCTAGAATTAGTTATGAAGTTTGGAAGTTCAGCCAAGAATCTGGGAATTTCTTGGCCGCGGCCCAAGGTGGCTGGCCGCAACCCAAACCTTTCTGGCCTGATTATGGCCGCGGCCCATGGGTGGCTAGCCGCGGCCAGTGACCTGCTGACCATATTTTGGCCGCGGCCCAAGGAAGGGCTGGCCACAGCCAACCCCTGTGTTCCAGCACTTTGAGTTTTCAGAAGGAGATCTCTAACCTATTGTTTCCCAATCTTTTAGGGCTTTTATTAGAGGCATTTGTGGCCTCTTAAGGGTCAATTATGATAACCAAATTTAAGTGTTATGCAAATGAGAATTTGGAAAAGAGAATGATCCTATGTCCTTGATTTGGTTATAGGGTTGGGTATTCACCCTGATTATGGTTTGATATCCGCTCGGATCGCGAGTAGCCGATGCTGGAGCATACGTGGAAAGAATAAGTGTAGGGAACTTACCTCTCCTGCATGTATTGATATTTTGTGTTTGTGTATTGATGCATGTTATTGCTTTGCTTGATTATGTAAAACATATATGAATGATTGAAGCTTTGTTTCTATTTATGCTATGGCCATGAGTATGTTGTTGAAACATTGAGCATGCAGATATATCATTATGTGAACACGAGTTATTGTGATGCAAGCATGTCATGCATTAAACACTTATCTTGCATACATATTGGTATCTGTTTCCTACTGGGATTCTCTAGAATCTCACCCTCCCCTACCAACATTTTAGACAGGACAAGTGGCTCGAGGAAGGAGCAAACGTCTAGGGGCTGGGAGAATCCCTTATGGGCATTTGAATTTGGTAGTTGGTTATCGTTATTTGCTGGGATAATTGTATATGTTCGGATGATATATTGGAATGTGTATTTAGATTAAGTATTGTGTAATCCCCATTTGTGAAATTGTAAAAGGCGTATGTGCCTATGAACCTTTAGTGAAGATATGAACCCGGAATTGCCGGGATTGTTATTGTGCATTCTGATATATTATGAATGTTAATTATCTTCGTAATGTAATTGTATTCGAAATGAGAATGTGAGACCAGGTTGAAGTGTTTGTTAAAGAAATTTATGAAAACCCTATCTTAAGGATGGGGAATGTAAATGAATTTTGATTATTATTGGTCTCTATTTCACTCTAATGTTGTATTTCGGATATAATTACGGAGGGGGTTACATTATAACACCAAACCGCTCTATATTAACAACATGGTTTTGTTGATTAATACCTTCATATATTTATCAATTGATGTTAGATCACATATTTCATGACAAGTTGTTGTTCGATTTGCAGTAAGACAGTCGACTTGTTGCCCCGCGTCACCCAATACCATCAACTGAAACGGTTGACCGTTGAAACTCTGACAGAGGGAGTGCTGAACACACAACCACACAATGCGTCGTTCACCTCCATCGACAACACCGCAAATCACCACTGACAACTGTCGACCCACTGTCCTTCACGTCGTCTCTCCGTCTGCCTGAGCTTTCCCATCACTGTAATATCCCAAAAAGTGATTAAGGGCTAATGACTTCAAAAGTGGATGTAATTATTGTTGAATAAACACTTTTGGAGAATGTGTGATGGGAATTTGGATATTTTAATGATTCCAATGGCTTCCTTCTGAAAATTCGTGTGGGGAGAGTGTTTATTGTGAAATTGGAACCATTGGGAACAATTGTGCAAAAGTTGAAAACTCTGTCCATTGAAACTCTATACAGGACAGCCGATTTGTATGGACGTTTTAAATAGGCAAATGGTGTCTAAAAATTCTGAAATTTTCCAATCTTAAATTTCACATGTCAAGCTTCAAAATGGACATATAATTTGTATCATTTTGATTTATGAGCTAAGCATTATGGATTTTTGAAGTTTGCCTAGCGAAATTAATTATTTTTTGGAACAATATGCAAAGATTGAAATTCTGGGAATTTTGTGATTCCATCTAGAAAAATTCTATATTTTTCCTTAAAACTAGACTCAATAAGGGTTCCATAGGCTTTAGAATCACTCCAATTCAATTTTTCTAGAATTAGTTATGATTTTTCAAAGTTAGGGCAGAAAATCTGCCAAAAATCTCATTAAGTCCGAAAATAAAGAAATTATGTGATGGCAAGTTTTGAAATTATGAGGTACATGTAAAACTCATTTGGGCTGATGGAAGGACTTTCTTGGACGTCTTTATCATGGGCCAAGAAGAGAAAATATTATGCACATGTTATTTGGGATTACAACATTATGTTTATGTACATAAAGTGTGATTTTTGGAATTTTACTTTAATGAATAATTAAAGTAAGACATAAAATATTATAAAATCAATTTTCCATCTTCCTCCTTAGCTCATTTTCGTGCTGAACCTACAGCCAAGAGAGAGAGAGAAATTTTGAGAGCTTTTAGAGAGAGAAAGAGAAGAGAACTTACAAGATAGGTCGATTTCTTCGGTGAATTCGTACCTAATGCATATAACCTTGTTCCTAAGCTTCTCTTCTATGTTATTTAAGGTGTTTGAGAAGCAAATTTGGTGTTCAAGGGGTTAGGGTTTTCAGCCACTCTTGAGAAAACCCAGAAGGAGCTTGAGGTAACTTCCAAACTTCGTATATTGCTTATTCTGGCTGTAATGGGCAATTTAATCGGTGAAATTTCGCCGAATTGCCATTGGTTTTAAAGTTTGGAAATGATATTGCCTAGGGGTTATGCTGCCCAAATTGGGTCTTAATGTTAGTTGTAACCTAATGTAATGGTTAATAAAGTGGTTAGGAGTAGAAAGGAACGCGTTTACGGAGCCGAAATTGTAAAACCCTGATTTTCTCCGGAGAGCTCATAAATTTCGGCCAGCTCTAAAAATGGGTCTTAGAGTTGGATTTTCAATGATTTGATGGTTCCATTGAGTTCAGGAGCAAAAATTAGATGGGGTTACAGTTGGCCACTTTTTCGGAAAAAGGCCGAAAAAGCATAATTACGAAAACGCCCCTAAACCCTTGAAGTAGGGCTGCCAAGGGTAAATTTGTAATTTTACATTGAATTTGATAATTCCGAGTCCAGAAATGGATTCCTTGGGAGGAAATATGTTAGGATAGCCCAAATTAGAATTTCGGGAAAAGTGCAACCGGACCGGGTATGGTGGGCCCAAGCCGATCCCCGAGGGCATTTTTGTAAATTTTCATTATAAACTCATATAACCCCAAGAAACACTATGGAAGTGTCTAAATGGTGCATTTGGAATTGTAGGATTCGATATTTGCCCTGTTCGTAATCCACCTGCGCTAGAGCACAATCGGAAAGAACAAGGTAGTGACTCTTTCTCTTATACTGTGTGTGAAACATTGTATGTATGTTTGTCATGCATTGAGAATACTTTGTGAATACATTGTGATTCTTTGAGCTCGCAGCGCAAGCTGACACATAGTGATACTTTTTGATACATAGAGATCGCAGCGAAAGCTGATGCATAGAGATTACAGCCATGAGTGCTGTCGTTTGTGGCAAAAGCCATGATACATTGTGATGTTGCTTAACATGATCATATATGCTATGTTTTTATACACTGTATGAGTGATTTGTTACTACAGATATTCTTTTGAATCTCATTCTTTCCATTGACTAACATTTCAGATAGGGCAAGTGGCTCCAAGGAGAAACGAACCACCAGGAGCGGCTAGGATCTTGTAGAGATGTGTTGTTAGGCTGTTAGTTATCTATTTTGGACTTGGGATTACTGTTTATTTTTGAAATGTAGATATTACATTGATGTTGGTCATGTAATCCCCTAGATGGAACTTACAACCCTTAGTTTATACATGTATGAAACCCAGGAGTTGCCGGGAATTTGGCTATGCACTCTGATATGTATGAATGTGATTGAACTGTGCAGAGTAATTAGATTTGGAAGATGAATATGAGACCATGTTGAACGAATTTTAGAAAAGATATTTGAGAAAAACGTAATCGTCGGTTTCTAATTCCTTTAAATTACGCATTTCTGAATCTTAATTACGATTATCAAGGTAGGGGATTACAATCACTCTCTATTTTGACATCCTTTCAAACTCTGCCTGCTCGTGTCTCTTCATTTCCCTTTTAGCTATCACTTAGGAGGGTATTTAGGTAATTGTCTTAAGATTTCATATTCCAAATTCCTCATGCCTCACTGATTTGGGATATGTGAATTTCACTCAACCTTTCTGTTCTTTTCTAATTCCCTCTGTAGTTTTCTGGAATTTTCCCTAACGTTATTATATAATTTTGCAAATTCTAGTTATACTCAGGTTATCATTTGATATTAAAAATTTTATATAGTTGTGAATTGTTATCACAAAAAACGTTGACAATAGAAATTATATATTATACCTTTTTATACATTAAATCCTTATTGTTTTTTCTATGAAAAATACCTTATTGTTTAATTAAAGGAAAAATTAAAAAATAAATAATATTTGGAAAAACTCAAATCATCTACTTTAATTTCACAAATGTCAAGTAGTCCACAAGGTAGAAACTAGAATTTGTAAATGTTGTGTTTTGCCGTATTTCCCGTCACTTTGGTTGAAAATATATGGACCTTGAAACTAAAAAGACCTGCAGATTAATTATCCCTTAATACAAAAAGTCAACTTTTTATATTATTATCATTTAGTAATTACTAACACATTTTACCCAATTTTACACTTAATTAAATTAATATAAAAGGCCCTTGTTTGAGGTTATTTACAGCACTTCTCAAATTATTAACGACAATGAATTAAATATTTACCACATCTTAGACAACTCCACACTCAAATAAAATTCTTATAAAAGGCCCCTATTACAGGTTATTTATAACAATTTTTAACTATTCACCATAATCAAGGGACGTTTTAGCTAATTTCACACTTAAATAAATTAAAGTTAAATGCCCCTTTCAAGATACCTTTCCTTTTATAAAATTTGTCCAATGTGTTAATTTGCACCATCCTTGAAACTTTTATTGAAGTCCTTTTGCAGCTGAGCTTAATACGGAGATGAGTAAAACCGTTTGGTTCGGCACGGTATTGGAAATTTGGATTTTGAATGCATCTTCCTATGCCATGCGCAACAAGTTCTGATTATAGATTAATATTACTCCCTCCGGTCCTAATTATAAGACAAAGTTGACTTTTTTGGAGAAATTAAGGAAGCCGGTTAAATTACTTTAGAATATTTTTATTTTTATTTTTTTCTCTAAACTAATTAATTTGACTAATAAACTAATGTATAATATAAAGATACTAAAAATATAAACACTCTAAAGTAATTTAATTAGCTTCCTTAATTTCTCCAAAAAAGTCAACTTTGTCTTATAATTAGGACCAGAGGTAGTATTGATTATTCCTCTAATCCTAAACCTAATGGAGAACTGAACCTTAGTCCTAAATGTAAGGGGAGCCCTATTTCCTACATTTTTCAGTTTTCCCTCTGAATTAGCCTTTTTTATATTCTCTCAACAAGAAATAATAATCAAGTAGGATAAGAAAGGAGAAAATTAAGGAAGATGATTATGATTTTTTTTTTTTTAAAAAAAATGCCATATTAACTAACTAAACTAACAAACTTAATTTAATCAAATTAGTTAATTAACTCTTACATTATACCATATGAGTATTAATAATAACTTCAATTTTAATTATCGTTCACTCAAACAGTAAAGGCATGCACAAAGACAGCTAGTGACTATACGAAACTTCTTCCCAAAAAAAAAAACAGAGAGAGAAGAGAAATAAGCATTTTTCACTAATGATAGCAAGAACAAGATGTACAAGAAAACCATAGATTTTCATAAGTCAATTTTTTCTGCTTTTTCAGAAGCTATTTTTTAAAAGTTTATCCTCTAAAATCACCTTTATTTAAAAACTATTATCCAAAAACTATTCTCTAAACATTTGATCCAGCATCGGAACCTAGTCTTAACAAAAAGGCTAAAGGCACTGGCTTAACCCACAGCAAGACAACTAAGTCTTTACAAAAAGAAAAAGAAGAGAACTGCAAAATATACAAGAAACACTAAAAGATAGCAAGAGATACACAAAATGAACTCTGAAGAACAAAGCAAGCCAGCGCCATAGAACACAACTCAACCCCAGTAGCTAACTCAAAATGAACTAACGATGATGCGCTTGTTGGAGGAGGATATTTCTTCAGGTGAATGCCACAAAATTTCAATCCTTCAATGTGTTAAGTCTTACTCAAAGGGGTCATTATCGTCATCAGGAAGGGGCTGAGAAGCGGCCAAAGCTAGCTCTTTTTCTTGACTGTAATAAATGCATAGGAATAATAATTAGAAGCCAAAAGGCAGAAGAAAATATTCACTTGAAACATGCAAAAGATAAAAGAAAATTCATACATTTCTTGTGCAGCCAAATCAATTTGTACTTCTGGGGGAGCAAGAGCAGGCATCTCAACAAATTGAAGTTTAGGGTCCCTAATATAACAAGTCCAATATATAATTTGAATCAAGCAACGCCAATACGTTGTGACATGACAACAATTAAAACAGATAAAAAAAAAATTTGTTACCAAGAAAGTTTCCTGGCGAGGAACAAGAAGGGTTTCTCAAAATTATAGTTACTCTTTGCAGATATTTCATAGTACTGCAGATTCTTCTTCCTGTGAAATGTAACCTGCTTTGCTTTGACCTGTCTATTCTTCACATCAACCTTATTTCCGCAGAGAACAATCGGTATATTCTCACACACCCTATATATATTATTCACAACAGAAATAAGACATAAACAATGGTGTAGAATTGTGAACAAGTATACATCAAAGATCAGAGAGTAGTTATATATACTCACCGACAGAGATCAGTGTGCCAATTAGAAACATTTTTGTATGTCAATCGAGCCGTGACATCAAACATGATGATTGCGCATTGGCCATGGATGCTGCACATATTTTAAAATGTTTTAAATAAGACTTATTGTTTGACCACAACCAAAGTATGAAGAGATCAACGCTATAGAGGTGTTTGGCTTTGAATTCATAATTGTTGTGCGAGAGTTTTTGGATGTTTTCATAATTTAGTATTATAGGAATCCAAACAGGTCTGTGTGGTAGAGAATAGATCATCATGCATTGTAGCAACAATGAAATTAACATTTAACCAGCCACCGCAAAGGGTTACAATGTGTCGTAAAGAAATTCTGATCAACCACCTTGGGATAGTGTCGTGGCATGAAGAAATTGTAGCCAAAAACAAGTAACATTATAAATCCTCTACAGTCAATTTTCTATCAGTTACTTAGTAGATCTTCCCAGATAAACTTTAGAATTCAAGAACCATTTAGAATTTGACACACGAAATTCATGATTAAATTGTCAACGCCTATTAGTCTAAGGTCAAATCATGACAAATCCAGTGTGTCGAAAAAATGCAATTACTGATAGATGTTTGAAACAATGTTAGTCGCCAGAGTCAGCATGCCTAGATAATGCCATGAGAAATCATATTCACAAAGAAAAATGAACGAGATGACTAAATATAGATTAATGAAAACGAGCTGCATGGGCCCCAGCGACAATAAAAAACCAATTGAATTTTCAGTTGGCCTTGGAGACATAAAAGCGAATTTTTCTTGAACTTACTAGTAACCATCTCTAAGACCACCAAGTTTTTCTTGGCCAGCAGTGTCCCAACAGTAAAAGCGAATTTTTCCACGATTGGTATGGAAATCCAGTGGATGGACCTCTACACCAACGGTTGCTGTTGCAAGATTCAATTAAAAACAACCATAAATTCAAGATTGAGTATAGTAAATGGGGAAAAATAAATAAGATTATAACAGGTTATAAAGATTTACGCTCATATTTCTTCTCAAATTCTCCAGTAAGATGTCTCCTCACAAAACTCGTCTTTCCTGTGACCATCGAAACAATCAAAGGCACCAATCCCAACAGTCCAACGCAGTCACTGAATAGAAATCCAAGCAAATCTTGAAAGAAACTAAAGAAAACCTAAAGTGTACATTGAAAATTGGTTAAAATGCGAGGTATTAATATTACCAGTTCCTCCATCGCCGACGAGGACGAGCTTGAAGCTAGGGTAATCGACAGTCTGTTGGTTTGCGGCGGCCTATGGGACACAGAACAAGAACCAAGAACGAAAAAGAACGAACGTTAATTTAAGCTTGAACCCTAAACCTAAATTGAAGCCATGAATTGGGCAAAGAGAGAATTGCCGAGGGAGAAATAAAGGAAGTGACCATTGGGAGAAATTTGAGAAGAGAAGCTGGTGATTCAGGGAAGGAAAGGGGAAGATGCTGAAAGAGGATTATAAAGCTTTTCTCTCTTCTTCGATTCAACGCACAATCTGCATAGAATGGCTTTAATTTCACGCTTATTTATTGATTATTGATACACGCAGAATCAATTCTGCTGTTCTAATACTTTGCTTTCCATTCTCGCGCCTTTTCCGTTTTTCAAAAATTTTCCAATTTAGTTCATTCAAAAATATTACAGCGTTAAAATCAAGGATATTAAACCCTGACTGCCGATTGAACTGGTCAGAATACTGGAGTAAGGGTTAGTGGATTAGATTGGATTCAAATTGAAGTTAACCTGAGACTAAATTGGTGAAAAAGTGAAGATTCCAGAATTATTTATATGAAATTTTAAATAAAATTTTCAATAAAAAGAATAAATTTATTTTTTTTATTTTAAAAAGGTTGAACCGGTCAACCTACTGGACCGGATCGGTTGAACTATCGGTTGGCCAGTTTTCGGCCTAAATTGACTAGTCTGATCCAATTCTAATAACAATGGTTAAAATATAACATTATAAGTTCACCTCCTCATATCATAAATAATTAAGTTTGAAGGTATAAATTTGATATAATTAAGTTTAAATAATTAATTTTGTTGAAATATATATATATATATATATATATGGAAATTCTAATTATACTCAAGTTATCATTTGACATTAAAATTTTTATAGAGTTCTTAATTGTTATCTCAAAAAAAAAAACAAGTCATAATTTTTTTTTTGCCAGTGGCCATAAAAATTATTGATTATACTTATTTATACATTAAATCATTATTGTTTATTCTAGACAGGATTCGGTTATGTGATAAAGTGGGTTTTCAAAAATTTTTCAAAACTTGTTTAATTAGGTCTCACTTTCACTTTTCGAATCTATTTGGCCTGTTTGCTTCTATTTCATTCATAATATCAGAGTGTATAACAAAATTTCCCAATGGATTTCCAGGTTTCATTCATTCATTAAAAGGGTCTACAGGGCATGTTCGCCCATTTTAGTTCTCATATCGAGGATCACATACAACTTCACAAGTTTACATCATATACGTCATATACACATTCATCCAAAAAACCGATAACCAACACAAAACTCTAATCTCTTAGTCGGGAGTACTAGCCGCCCTTCGTTACTTGCTTCTCTTTCAATCCACTTGCCCTAACTATAAGTTAGTCATTAGAAAAAGTGAGATTCATTGAATATCAGTAGTAACATTTTACTCATATAATATATAATATAGCAAAGCATGTAAGCAATTATCACAAAACAACTTTGACAACAGCAGTCATAGCAACATACACTGTAGCATTCACATTCGTGACCTTTGTCACAATTCATGACGTTCACAACACCTTTCACAGCTGTATACGACGACTTGCACAACCATATACGACAGCTTTCACACTATATACGATAGCTTTCACAGCTCTATATGACAGCTTTCGCAGCTATATACACATTTGTGACATTCGTCACACAGCAGCATGCACGATAGCATTCACAATAGCATTCAATTTCATGACATTTATCACAATTCAATGATAAGCACATACATACAAAGCATTATACATGATATAAGAGAAAGAGTCACTACCTTGTTCTTTCCGATCTAGCTCGGGCACAAGTTTCTTACGCTTAGGGTAGATGTCAACTCCTATAAATCAGAATTAAGGATGACGAGTTATTCCCTATTTCAATTCTTAAATAACCATAAAACACTTGGGGGTGGTTATCATGTGAGTCCGTTAGATGGCTATGATAAGCTCAAACAAAAGCCTAAAAGGATTGGGAAGAGCTAGATCAGAAATCACCTATCAAAAGTTCAAAATGCTGAAATTAAGGGTTGGCCGCGGCCAAAAATCCCCTGGCTATGCCCATGAAATGGTTAGAAACTTTTTGGCTACGGCCAAAGACCTTTAGCCATGACCAAGAAAATTCCTGTTTTTTGGCTGAACTTCCAAAAATCATAACTAAATCTATAAAAATCAAAATCAAGTGATTCCAAGTCCTACTTGAAGTTTTTTAAGTTTTCTATACAAAACAAATATGATCTACTACCATCTACCACCACAAAAATACGAACTTCAACAAATTTCCATATTGTTCTAAAATAACTTTCAGTTTCAACCTCAAACTTTGGAAATACATAACTTCCAGTACACAAATTAGAATGACACCCATTTTATGTCATTTTAAAGCTTGGAATGTGCACTATTAGACTAGAAAGTTTTAGAATTTCAAGACACCATTTACTTATTCAACATTGCCATGCAAACTAGCTGCCCTGCATAGAGTTTTTGTTGACAAACTTCCAATTTTTCAACTTAAGTTTCCAATGGTTCAAAATTCACAACCAAGACTACTCTCACACAATTTTTTTAAATAGAATCCAATGAAAGCATCAAAACAACTAAATTCAAATTCCTTCCACATGTTCTATTTTGATAGAATTTACACATAATCCCCACAATTTCCAAACTTTCCATTTAAGACTCAAATCAAGTTCATTTATCCAAACTACAACATAAGACATCATTACAACAATCAAAACACCACAAACTCTCTAAAACCCCTATACAAACAAAAATTAGGGCAAATTCCAGTAGCAAAAGTACTCAATCAATTATCACAATATGCATGTTAAAAGGTTGCTTTTGCTTACCTCTACCTCTTTCTCTAGCTTGTTCTTTGATTCTTCAACTTCTAGTTTTCCTTAAGCATACAAAACCCCTCCTCTTGAAAATCTAAAACCATAGGGATGAAGATCTCATCAAGAGGAACAAGGTTAAAGAAGAGGTTTTGAGCAACAGAGGTCATCTACAAGGTCAAATTTCAAGTAGAAATCTCACCTTCACCTTAATTCTTCTTTCTGTTTTCTCCTTCTTCTTGGACGTCTATGAGAGCTGAAGAGAGAGAGAGAGTATGAGATGATGAATGATCAGATTTTAGCCTCTCACCATGCTTTAGCAGACTTAAAGGAGAGAGGGAAGAGAATTTGAAATTAATTGTTGACATTTTGACTCTACCAAGTGGTGCTAAGTGTCAACATCTTGTGACCTCTCCCAAAAAGCATGTAATCATTAGTTACTCTAACCAATTTCATTAGCCATTTAGTCATACCCCTTGTTTATTTGGCTAATAGTGAATTTCCTCTTCGGTTGCTGACTAATTGGCCGATAAATTTTTTTCTTCCCATTTTGCCCCTGACTATGGCAATTCCTATTGGATTACCACTTAACAGATTATTTGACCCCTTCCATGCGCCACTTCCCTTGTATTTTAGGACAATTTACCCTTTGACATCATAATTGAGTTTATATACAGGGTTTGGGCACTTTTTGCTGATAATTCATATTATATTCTTCGAAAGTGTTTATATGACATTAATTACATTTACTTTTAGAGTCATGAGCCCTTATAGTCAGCTGCTTCACAAATATTTGGATATATTTTAATCATTGTCAAAAATTCCACCTCTTAACTAAAAGTTTTGTTTGAATTTCAAATCCAAAACATACCTCTCGTCTTTTTCTACATCTACTCTAATATCAATCCCAATGCCACATTTTCATTGTCATTGCCATTTGACTTATTCATCCTGCCATTTTTAGCTATCCACCCTCATAACCCCTACATGTAATATCCCAATTTGGGATTAAGGGGCTAATGACTCTGATAATTATTATAATTAGTGTAATTAGGCACTTTGGAATTAATGTAATGTGAATTTGGTATAAATGTGTGTGGTATTTAAGATCAAGGGTTGAGATTCCTTGACTATGGGTCAGAATCCGGTGTATTAAGATTATGTGAGCTCTTTGAGAAAGTGAGTAGATGGTGACAAGTGGCAATTGGTGAGCCATTGGATGAGGCACTAGAGGACAAAATATTACTTTTCTCTCTCTTTTCTCTCTTTTTCGAATAAAGGAGGGAGTATAGACCAAAGGACATCATCATCATCATCTCCTCTATATCTCACTTTCTCTCTCTCTTCTCTCTCTCCATTTTTGCTGAATCAAGCAAGAAATAGAAGGATAAAGCTTTGATTTTGGGTAAGTAATGATCCTCCTTTGCTAAAATCCTCTTCCCTAATATTGTGTATCTTATTGAGAGCTCCATTATGGTGGTTGTAGAATCTTGAAAAGTGGTGATTTGTGTGTTGGTCAAAATTTGAAAGTAGGAGAATCAAGATTCTGGATTTGGCAAAGTGAAGAGGTAGCCATTTGTGCATTTTGAAGTATTACTTGTGATTTTTGGATAAGTTTAGAAAAATCTGGAAAATTAGCGCTAGTTATGCCAAATGTTGGATATATGAGTTTCATTGCATTTGATGTTGGAAATGATCAATTGTGAAGATATTTGAGTACTGGATTTGGTTTGGGAATGTTAGAAATGAATTGAATGAAATTGGACATTTGTTGTGTTATAGAGACCTAAGAGTATGATTGTGGTCAAATTGGTTTTGGGAGTGTTTTTTAAGTGGCCAATGTGTTCTCTAGTTAGTGCTAAGTGTGTGTGAGCTTTTGGGAGAGTTTGGAAACCATTGGGTGAGAATTTGACCATTTGGTGTTTTCTGATGTTTCTGCGTTTTTTGTCTCTGATGCACAATACTCGAGTAGAGGAAGAACATGCTCGAGTGCTATGTGCATTTTCCCTTTTTCTGCTTCGAGTTTTGCCTGGATTCTTTGAATGAGGCTCGAGTGTACTTCTTTGTTCTCGAGTAAGGGAAGATCATGCGAGTGAGCTTGGGTTTGCTCGAGTGTTAGTGTGAGTCCAGTGTTGATGTTGCTCTCGAGTCCTCACTCACTGATTGATGCCAAGAGTATGCTCTGACACTCGCAAGCACGGCCGTCTCACCCGAGCACTGAGGGTATGCTCGAGTGAGCTTGTCCCTCTGATGGTTGCATGTGCTCTCGGGTTGTCACTCGTGGTATAGCACTTTCGGGGACTCGAGCATAATTTGGGTCATCACCCGAGTGCAGAGCTTGGTGCCCGAGTGATGTGAGCACTTCCTGGCCGTGAAGGTTGCTCTCTATCAAGCACTCACGGGTGAGCGTTGTCCTCACCCGAGCACAAGTCTCTCATCACTTGAGTGAGGTCGTCTTCACTCGAGTGAGATGGTCAGAAATCAGTGTTGTGCCTTCGAAAAAGGGGTCTTTGGGGTAGTGTCTTCCAACCCTTTAGGCATATGTTTAGGCCTCTAGTGGTTACCTAAAGAGTCCTAAATGATAACCAACTAAGTATATTATGAAATTATGAACTTGGAAAAGAGATTGATCGGTTGTCCATAATTTGGTATAGGATTTTATATCGGTCGCCCTCGTGAGACTACGGTGCCGGAGCCAGTCAGGAAAGATACAGGTAGTGACTCTTTCTTTATACCTTATGTGATACATTGTATGTGTTCTATATCATTGTGATGAGATGGATTTCGTATGATGCAAGTTTTATGAAAATTGTGTGAACCACCGCTATACCAATAGTTATTAAGTGGCTAAAATAGTTCGGGTAAGGGCTGTGTGCCTTCCCAGCGGTAAAAGGGGATGAGGTTAAGGTGTGTTATATGTGATTATGTGGGTCAAAAGGCTATATGTGAAGGCCGACGGGCCAATTGTGAAAGCCGAAAGGCTATATGTGAGCCGTAAGGCTATTCGTATGCACTACTATGCTAATAGTCCCTGAGTCACTAACAACGGTTCGGGTTAGGACAGTGTGCCTTCCCAGCGGTAAAAAGGGATGAGGGTGGAGTGTGATTTGTGTTGCTGCTGTTATGAGATGATTTGTTTACATGCTATGTGATTGCGTGTGGTATGAATAATTTGTTACTACTGGGATTCTTTAGAATCTCACTCTTTCCAAATGACTAACCTTTTTAGACAGGGCAAGTGTCTTGAAAGGGAAGCGGACAACCAGGAGTAGTTAGGATTAATCTGGGACTTAGTGGTAGTTGGTTATCTTCATTTTGGTTTTGGGATTACCAAGTGTATATGAGATGTAAATGAATATTTTGGATATGTAATCCCCATTGTTGGGTAACCTTAAACCCATGTTATATATGTAATTACCTCAGGGTTTGCCAGGATTCTAATTTCCGCACTCTGATATTTATTATGTGATTTGATTCCTCAAGTAGTTATATCCGCACGTGAATGTGAGACCAGGATTAATTACATTTTTAATTGATTTTTTTGAAATACCCCATCTTGTGATGAGGGATTAATAATTGTTGATTTTATCTTATTGGTCTCTATTTCACTTAAATTTCGAAATCCGGCTGTAATTACGGTGAGGGGGTTAAACTACATGCCTAAGACATCATGGCCACTTCCATGGTAGGTTGCCATGTTCTTATTCATTCGAAGAGACAATATTTACTTTACAGGTTCACCCCGTAAAAACGAATAGGTTAGAGTCTGTAGTTTGATATAGTACTTCACTCATGTGTTTGAATCATTTAAAGATGCATTTCCATTACTCTAATGTCACTCATTTGTCACATCAAGAATAGGGGCTACAATCCTTGTAGAAACCTTCCTTCACATTATGGGATTTGGTCGGTTTTATGGTGTTAATAAAATTTTGACATATAGACTATATTTGATTTTAAGGTTCCTGAAGCAAACACATAAAGGTTGTTTCATTCCTTCATTTTATTTTTTCTATAATTTTGACTAGTCATTTTTTTAACATTTCCTGAAGTACAAGTCGCCACATTAGGCCATGCATTAAAAAACCTAGCATGTTGCCTGTAATTTCTTGTGCCATCTTATATTTTAGTTTTAACCTTACTCTTTCTTTGTTTGGTCTTTTCAAAGTAAATGAACCTGCCACTTGGCCTATTAAAAGTTCAATGGTGTTGGTGTGGTAATAAATGTTGATTTCTAGTTGGTGTCGCCATTAAAGCTAGCCTATTCCTTGCTTCTCCTATATATACCAGTGACCGTAACACCTTATCCACAAGTCCTAAAAATACATCTTCACTTTATATTCGGTTACTCTATCTTTTTCTTATTCAAATAGGAGGGTGGTGTGATGGTGAGTGTAGGAGACGGTGTTCGACTTCCAAATTTGTGTTAAGGGATGTGTGAAGATGTTGTTATCATGAAGGTTGATACAATCATTGACAAAAATTTGCTATGCTATCCACATGGCCATCCTCAACTAATAAATGAGTTGATGGTGGTGTAGTTTATAATAGCCTTCTTAACCGTAGTCATTGGATGTGCTAGAACACATAATGAATTCAAACCATTAAGCCGGGTTTCAATCCCGGGTCTAACTTAACTTCAAAAACAGTTTAAGTCCCAACTACAACATAGGGTTCAAATGTAACGTCCACCCCCTTCTAGACAGCTACACAAGGACCCATTATGGGGCAATTGCCAACCTTTTTAGACACCCCGCAAGGCCGTAATGGTAGCAGTTACTATCCCCTTCTTTAGGGGTTTTATTCCAACCCGAAAGGAAGGAATACGCCTCCCCAAGGACTCAAGGCCACTATTTTGGATTCCTTTGAGGATCACTTCTTTTAAGATAACATAGCTAGAAAATGACCATTACAAACTGGTCAAAAATTCTGTTTAAAAATTCAATTCTAAAAAAAATTTGTTTATATAATTCATAAAAAATAGCAGGTTCATTGGCCAGTTAAAAATTCAATTTTTAGAGATACTCAGGAACCAGACAATTGTTCTAAAAGGTCATTCATTCTGTATACATTCTAGGCTCTAACCCTTGCTACTCAAGCCATTCATACTCATATGCAATGTTCACGAAGCACGCAAAACAAACCATCCATTCTCAAGCATTCACATTCATTCACAAGACCTAACCAGTCAAGTTTAGCATCATAGGACACACTAGTCCGTACTCTTAGCACTGGGTATTCACAATTCATGATATGCGTATAAGCACCAATACTAGATATACAGATAGAATAAAGTGTTCAGTTCCAATATACATACAAGCACCAATACCAGATATGCAAGTAGCATAAATTTGGGTAAATTCAAGGACAACTGTTCCTTACCATAGTACTAGGAAATTCTCATTCTCAAACACTGATTTTACACACCACCTGTAACCCCCTACCTTTAAGTAAGTAATTATAATTCGATAACGCATAATTAAATCAGATTAGAGATCATCGGATGATCGAAACTCATTTTAAATTGCTGTCTCACAGCGTGATTTTCACAAAACTCTTTAAAATCTTTTTCCCATCCTTGTCTCAATTTCAATGTTCGAATATAATTACTTGTGCAGTTAATATACGTTCATTCATATCAGAGTGTATAATCAAATCCCCGGCAACTCCCGGGCTCCATACATATATAACCTCAGGGTTTATAAGTATCCACTAGGGGATTACACAACTAAAACCGAATATAATACTCATATCTCAAAATATACAGTCATCCCAAGTTCTACATGGATAACCAACGTCTTCAATATCGAATATACCCCCAAGGGTCCTAATTGCTCTGGGTTGGCCTCTTCTCTTTTGAGCCACACGCCCTGTCTGAAATGTTACTCATAGGAAAGAATGAGATTCAAGAGAATCCCAGTAGTAACAAACCACTCACACAATGCATAAACACAAAGCATGTACATAAATCACAACCAGCAACAGCAGCAGAGATCTCAAAAATACATGGTTTTCACCACAAACGACAGCACTCACGGCTGTATACACAATACGATAGCTCTCGCTGTAATCATAATCACGACAGCTTACGCTGTAATCACAATAATGACAGCTTGCGTTGTAAACGACAGCTATCACCAGCTGTAACCGCAACAGCATCAAAGATCATCACAAAACAGTGATAACACACACATACAAAGCATTACACATAATATAAGAGAGAGAGAGTCACTACCTGATCCTTTCCCGATGTTTCTTGGCACTGCGGGCTCACGAGGACGGCAAATATCAAATCCTAGCAATCAAGTTAGGGACAACCCGTCAATCTCTTTTCCAAGTTCTTATTTCTATAATACCTTAAGTTGGTTATCATTTGAACTCTTTAGGTGGCCATTAAATGCCTAAACATATGCCTAAAGGGTTGGGGAAAGTTTGCCCAAAAGACCTTTTTCAGAGGTTCAAAATTCAGATTTTCATTGGTTGGCTACGGCCAGCCCAACTGTGGGCCGCGGCCAATGAATGTACAGAAGGATTTGGGCCGCGGCCAGCCACCTCGGGCAGTGACCAAAATCAGGTCAGAAAGTCTCGGGCCGCGGTCAGCCCCCAACGAGCCGCGGCCAACACGTGGCCAAAAGGTTTTGGGTCACGGCTAGCCTTTTGGGCCGCGGCCAAACTGTGGCACTGACTCCTGGCTGATTTCAAATACTCATAACTTTGTGCACAGAACTCAAAAGGACTTAAACTTTATATGGATGGAAAGCTTGCAACATGAACTACAATATTGGAAAGTTTCATAATATTTAGACATCATTTGCTAAGTCAAAATGTCATGCAAAGTCAGGTCCCTGCACAACATTCTGAACTTAACAAATTTCCAGACTTAACCAAATTCCCCAGATTTTGCCAATTGGCTTCCAATAGTTCCTAATTTCAAACCAAACACTATTTTCACACAATTAGGCTCAAGGAACACATTGGAGCCATCAAAATGACCATATTCATTATCCATGGGCATGTTCTACCACAATCACAACATGTCACCTCAACATCTCCAATCAACACACATATTGCAATCCATACCAACCCAAAATTCCAAGCCAATTCCAAATGCACAAAGACACTCTATGACACCAATTTCCACACTAAACACTAACCAAGTCATGCTTTTCAAAATTTACCAAAAATCAGGGCAAATTCCAAAGTCCGCAAAACTCAACTAATGATCAAAGCAATCATACCAAAGTGCATTAACTACTCACCTCTTATGTCTTCCAAAGCCAACTTCTTGATTCTTCAACTTTCCAAAGTTCACAATCTCTCAACCACCACCAATGAAAATTCTGAAACCATAGGTTTAAAGCTCTCAACTTCTTGCATAACATTAAAAGAGAACATTTGAGCATATGGAGATGTTCACTTACCTAAACTCAAGCTTTTCTCTTTCTCTTTCTTGCTCAAGCTCAACGAAAATGGAGGTTAAATGAGAGAGAAAATGAAAGATGATGATGCAGTTTTTCCCTTCACACATACACACACACAGCCGACCTTGACAAGGAAAGAGAGAGGGAAAAATATTTGACTTTGATCCAAGGGTCCTTATGGTGACACTTGGCAAAATCTTACTGTTCCTACCATGAGTTCATATGAACTCATCCACACACGATTCTACCTCTCCCTCTTTCAATCCTAGCCATTGATCTCAATTACCAAGGAGTTTCCTCTCCAATAACTGACCAACCAATCGGTAAATTTACCGTTTTGCCCTTGATTAACATAAATCTTACTAAACCATCTTCAAACACATTTGCATCATAATTCACATTATTTACTTCAAGAGTGTTTAATTAACATTAATTACATCACTTGAAGTTATTTGCCCTTAATTACAATTCGGGATATTACACCACCTCTCGAACTAGGGCAAATTCTAGCTAGTGCAACCTCTGTTGTAGCGTAGGGCCATACTAAGGGTAAGAGCCCATAATCATGTAGAAATTCTACTAACCCAGGCTTTGATACCACCAAATGTAATACCTTACATTTTTGCCCCTTTTATACGTGTCGAAGTGTTTCTATTTAATTCTTTAGGGGTTCATTTCTGAATTCTGACTGTTGAGCCATTATTCTTACTAGATATTAAAGTTAATTCTTTTTCTGGTTCTTATTCTTAGTTGTAGTGAGTTTAGCGATCCTGATTACAACTTAAATTACACGTATTCGATCTTGCATATTCATACAAATATTCTTGTCGTGCAGATAATTTACATACAGTAAAATAATACACGTTCTTTCTTCTTCGATTCTTTGTCTTCTTTCCTTCTTGTTTATCTTCAGCATTCTTTTCTTTCATATTCCCATACCTATATGGTTGGTGGGGGTAAGATTTGGGGCAATCTCAGTAGCAAATGTTACAGACAATACATGTAAGATGAATGCTAGTGCATGATATGCTTGCCTTCATAGGCTCATGTTCACATAATGATATTCTGCAGGCTCAATGTTTCTTGCAATCTACTTATGGCCACAGTAAAAAAAGAATTAGAGCTTTATTCATTCATACATGCTTCACATAATCAAGAAAAACAATACAACAAATCAATACATAGCATAAACATCACATACATACAAGTGAGTAAGTTTACTATCTTTTGAGCTAGGTCTTTATTCTTGTCCCCTTTTCTTCCAACCATTGAGGTTTCTTGAACATTCTTCCATTCTTCTTCTTTCTTGGCTTGTCATGGCCCTAAATAAATACCACATTATTATTGCCATGACAAATGAATGTCCAATGGCCTATATGGGCCTTCAACAACTTGAAGGGCTTAATCATAACCCTTGGAGTTCCTAATTATTACATTTGTGCCATTAAGTCTTAAATTTGCATAAGACATAAAGCCTGCAAATTTTTCACTATAATTTGAAAAATCATAACTAATTCTAGAAAATTGAAATTAGGGTCGTTCAAAGCCCTATGTGACCCTTATTAAGTCTACTTTAAGGGAAAAATATTCATCCCTATAGTTTAGATACACACGATTCCAGATTCCATAATTATTCCCCCTACCACCAATTTCTGTCTAGAATTATTACTCAACTTCAATCAACCATAACTTTTTGTGTACTTATCCAATTTCTACCAATTACCTATCAAATTAAAGCTTATTGTGTTTACTTTGCTTTCTACTAATTTAATAACCAAAATTCTAGCAGCATCAATACCAAATTTCAAATTTTTAAACTTTGTTTCCAATTGATCCAAATTCAAAACCACATCATATTCACACACAATTTTTCATGAGGAATCCTTTGGTGACCTTAAAATTACCAAAATCAAACTTCTTTCCTTGGTTCTGTTTTGGATGAAATTTACAAGAAAAAACAACAATCCACAAGCTTCTAATTTTCTCCAAAAAACTAGACATATGCATCATTTAACCCCATATTTAACCATTTGCAAAACCAACCCATCAAAACCTTAACAATACCCATTCAAATGAAATATGGGGTAGAAATGAGAAATCAAAAGTCTCCATAAATCATTGCAATACTTAGCTCAAAACAAAGCCATAACTCACCTCTTGCTTCTTTTAGGCTTTGGTTCTTGATTCTACAACTTTGGGTCTTAGAAAATGACTCAAGACACCTCCTTTTCAAAAACAAAAACCATAGAGTTAAAGCTTAGGATGAGGGGAACAATGTTCATGAAGACATTTTTGGCTAGAAAGGTGAGTAAGAAGGTGAAAATCTAGAGATAAGTTACCTTGTGTTCTTGAACTTCTAGATTCACTTTCTCTCTCTTGCTTCTTGAGTTTGGCCATCCTATATGAGCCAAATGAAGGTGATATGATGTTTTCATTCATGTTTTTTCTCTCCTTTATGGGCTAAACAAAAATAATGAGGAGGAGAAAAGGAAATATGATGATGTGTCCACATGTGCTATCTTCTTGCAACTCGATTTGGTTGGCTTAACTAGATGCAGTTTGGTTGGCTAAAAGCAATTATTTTCCTCTTCCATTTGGCATGCTAACCAAAATTAGAGGGAGGAAAAAGAGAGAAAATCTTTTTTCCAATGGTTCATGTCTTCTAGAATTAGTTATATGAGTGATATCTGTTACTACTAAGATTCATTGAATCACACCTTATTTTTCCAAAACAAATTTTCAGCTCGGACAAGTAGTTCCTCATGCAAAAAGGTAAACACAGGCGAATGAAGCAAATGACTTAGAATTTAATTTTTCTGTTGGTTATCTATTTTAGGATTGTACTTAATTTGTATTTAAGTATGGTCAGTCTCGTACTGACATGTATGTAAGTGCCTGTATATAAGCAAACACACAACGACATTCGTACTAGTAGTGGATAGCCGTTCACCTAGGGCCGTTAATTAAACATAGTAGTTTGGGTTTCAGCAGAGAACTTATTAGTAAATACTCTGATATGAAGAAATAAACCTAAATATGGCTTAAAATAAATCGTAAAATATATAAGACCAAATCTGGAAATGATTTTTGAAAACCCATTCAAGTGCAGCTCCACACTTTGCTTGAAGTTGGGACTTTCGCTATTTACAAAAGATTACCGGTCTCCTTTTTAAAGATATTACTATACTTATGCCATCTATATGCTTTCAAAAGATGGGTGTTATAGGAAGCACTTTAAGCCAAGTTAAAAAAGATGGATCATTTAGTCAAAAATCACATGATAAATTGCAATAAAATAATATATTTTAAGGAGGTGGAGACATGATATTTTAAGAGATCATTATCTCCCTTCTAAGAGGCATTTTCGGTTAGCACAAAGAGAACAAGAGAGAGAGAGAGAGAGAGAGAGAGACTTTGAAGAGCACAAGAGCAAAGAGAAAGAGCAAATGTTCAAGAAGCAAATCAAGGTGAGTTTGGTAGCAAATCTCATTTGTTCTTGCCTTCAATCTCTTGTACATCTCTTATAATCTTCATATCTTCCTTGGAAATACTTGTAGAAAGAAGAAAATCAAGAGAATCAAGGAGGAGAGTGTAACCCCCTTCACGATTAAGGTCGAGATTAATTCGTAAAAACGTAATTAATGTGGAATTAGAGACCGTAATAGATTTTGGAACTTAAACAAAGTCAATCTTCCCAAAATCATGGCTTACAAAAACTTTTACAAAATTTGTTCATGATGGTCTCATATTCACATTTCAATACTAAATGGCCTGTACAAGTTGATTTCATTCACCAATATCAGAGTATAAAGCAAATTCCCGACACACTCGGGTTTCATTCATTACTAAGGGATTTACAAAGGCTCAAAGCCCATGATTTAATACCCTTAACTTGGGGATTACACAAAACTATACTATCAATCCCAATATACACAATTGTTTCCCAAAAATATCCAAAAGATATACATGATAACCAATAACTCAAAATATACATCTAACTGGAGTTCTAACTACTCTTCGTCGCCCACTTGCCTTTTGATCCTTCTGCCCTGTCTAAAACATGGTTTTTGGGAGAGTGAGATTCTAAGGAATCCCCGTAGTAACAAATCAATCATATAATGTACAATAATAGTGCATGTAAGCAAATCATTAACCACAACAAGCAACTACAATGGCAATGGTTAGTATGACACATGTCATCCCTTACGATTGCTCACGCTGAATTGCTCACGTTGCATTGCATCACAGCAATCAACACAATACATTTCACCACAGCTGGGATTCATATAATGCATTTCATACACAAGCCCTACAGGCAAGATACACATAGCCCATGGCTGGATTTACAAACGCCGCCCCACGGGTCGGATTCACAATATCCATGTCAATTACGACGGCAGTTCAACGGCTGACCTAGAGATGACCACCGTCAATCCCTACACGGCTCACGCTGACCTGCTCATGCCGTAATGGACCATGGCACACATTTCACAAATTCAACGATAAGGTATGCATGCCAAAACATCATACATAATATGAGAGAAGAGTCACTACACAAATACAGAATCACCAAAAACTAACCACTACTCCAAAACAGAGTTCTGTTTCAATCCCAAACTTTGGACAACCATATCTCACAGAATTCTAAACGAAATGACACAAAATATATGTCCATTTTGAAGCTTGGGATGTGAACTTTAAGATTGGAAAGTTTCATAATTTTCCAATACCATTTGGTCACTCAAAACGCTCGTGTAAGCTGATAGTGAAAAACAGAGCTTAACCAAAACAGATTTTCCAACTTTTCCCGAGTGATCCAAATGAATCCCAAAATCAACAACCAAGCTTATTTCCACACAAAATCACTCAAGGAATCCAATGGAATCGTCAAAATCACCAAAATCCTATTCCATTATCATGCTTTGGTTTTGGGTAACATTAAACACTAAACTTCCAAAATCTCCAAACTTAACAATTTCAAACCCAATCAATTCTATCTATCCAAAATGCATTCCAAACATACAAATTCCATATCAAACACATACCAAACTCCCAATGGCCCTCATTTTAGAAAATGAGCCCAAAATTCCAGAAAATTCAAACTATTTCAAATGGTATGAAACTTAGATAGATAGATAGGTCTCACTCACCTTATCAACTTCTCCAAAGAGAGTTCTTGATTCACCACTTCTCAAATTTTTGTGTGGCCACAAACCAAAACCAATGGACAAGCTACAACCATAGAAATGTAGCTCTTAACTCAAGGATCAACTTTAATGAAGGGAGTTTGAGCAATAGAGGTCATTTACTTACCCAAAGATCAAGCTTTCTTCTTTCCCTTGCCTTCAACAATGGTGGACGAGAGAGAGAGAGAGAGAGCAAGAAAGAGAGAGAGAAGAGAGAAATGAGAGTGATGATGAGGAAGCATAGAATTTTCTGCCCCCTTTAGCCCCTTCATGCGCATAAGAGAGAGAGAGGGGGGAGAGAAAACAATAAAATATAGATATTTGACTTTCCCAACAACTCCCATCATCATATAAGCTTGCCAAGTGTCTCAAATCTATTGGCTCTCATAAAGTAAGTAACCAAATTAGTTACTCTAATCCCTCCATTAGCCATTTTAATCACACATCTCATTTTTCATTAGTTAGTAATTAATTTCTCCCTTAATTACCAACTCATGGCCAATAATTCCATTCTTCCAAATTTTTCAATAATTATGACATATTAATTAAAATAGCCATAAAACACATAATAATTCCCATTTAAAATCATAAATATCCACACCAATCCTCATTAGCCCTTAATTAAAAATTGGGATATTACAGAGAGGGTGACAATTTTTAGAGAAAGAAGGCAAACTCAATAAACCTTGTTTTCCTTATTGATTCAAGGTTGTTATTGTTGTGATGGTTGAATTTATGGCTTTGGTGGGGTTAACTTCTTGATTAGGATGCACAAACCCTAAGGGGAGGTGCTGCCCAAATTTGGATTAATCATATGGGAAGTTTAATTAAGTGATTAAACAATTAATTAGATGTGAAAAGAAGGTGGTTAATGGAATGGAATCAAGAAACTTCAATTTCCCTAATTTATTGTGATTTTTGTCCATAACTTTTTTGGGGTTGTTTGGGCTGAAATTGCATAAATTTGATAATTCCATTGTGTAACAAGAAAACTATGTAGGAATAGCCTCTGGCTATAGTTCTAGTTCAATGGAATTAAACTCTAAAACTTGGAATGCAAACTGTGCTGCCAGTGTAATTTTTTGCGTGGCAGTCAGAATGAATTGTTATTTTGGGTAATTGAATCTAGTCCAATGGCCATAAAACTTTCCAGTATGAAAGTAGACTTATCAAGCTTTAATTTGATAGGTTATTTGTGCCATTTATGTAACCCCCCTTCGTAATTATATCCGAAATACATGATTAAAATAAATTAGAGACCAACGGATAAACAAAACTCATTTAATATCTCATCTTTACAATAAGGTTTTCACAAATACCTTTCGAAATCTAATACACCTGGTCTCACATTCACATTTTGAATACAATTACCCCACAAAGATAAATCACATTCATAACATATCAGAGTGTACTATATCAGAGTGTACAACACAATAATCCCGGCAATCCCAGGTTCATACCTTGACTAAGGATTTACAGGGCACATTCGCCCATTACAATTTCCTATTTAGGGGATCACACAATATCCTTTTCAAATACATATCCAAATACACATTCCAACCTATACAACCATGTATATATCTAAACATTTACAGTTATCCCAACTACAATGATATCCAACTTCCAAAATTACAACCCAAGGAAATCCTCACCGACCTTGGTTGCTTGCTCCATCCTCAATCCATCTACCCTATCTAAAATATTGGTAGGGGAGGGTGAGATTTGAGAGAATCTCAGTAGGAAAACAGTACCAATATGCATGAAAGATAAAAGTTTAATGCATGACATGCTTGCCTTACATAGCTCATGCTCACATAATGATAAATATACAAGCTCAACATTTCGAACAACAAACTTATAGCCATAGCATAAATTGAAACAGAGCTTTAATCATTCATATATGTTTCACATAATCAAGCAAAGCAAGGACATAGGGTTATTCTCTATTCTTTCTACGTATGCTCCAGCACCAGCTACTCACGATCAGGGTGAACATCAAACCCTATAACCAAAGCAAGGATATAGGGTTATTCTCTATTCTCAAATCCTTACTTTTATAACCTTAAAGTTGGTTATCATTCACGACCTTTAGGTGGCTACTTAAAGCCTAAACACATGCCTAAAGGGTTGGGAAAGACTTGACCCAAGACCATCTTTCAAACTCTTAAAACATCATTTTTCAAAGGTTGGCCGCGGCCAGCCCCACCTTGGGCTGCGGTCAACAGATGGTCAGAAACTCATGGGCCGCTGTCATCACTTCTGAGCCATGGCCAGAGATAGGTCAGAAACATTTCGACCACAACCAGCCTCTCTTAGGCCATGGCCAGAAGTAAGTTAGAAGGTTTTAGGTTGCGGCCAACCTCTTGGGCTGTGGCCAACCACAGACCTATCCCTTGGCTCTTTTTCCAATGACCATAACTTTGGCCATAGAACTTAAAATGGCCAAACCTTTATATCAATGGAAAGCTTGCAATTTGAACACAAATTTGGAAAGTTTCACATCAATTCAATATCATTTCCTATGTCAAAATACCATGCAAATTTGGTCACTTGCACAGCATTTCAGATTTAGCAAAATTTCTAGATTTCACAGATTTTCCAGTTTTGGCTCTATTGTTTCCAATGGTCCAATTTTTACATCAAACATCATTCTCACACAAAATTTCACAAGGAATCCATTGGAAACCTCAAATCAACCAAATTCATATCACATTGACATGTTCCACAATAATCTCCATATGTCATCACCATTCCATAACACAAACTCAACATTGCAAACTCTGCCATTTCAAATTCAAAACCAATTCCATTGGCACCAAAACACACTATGGCACCATTTTAACCACAATACACAATGCAATTCCTCCATTTCGAAATTACACCAAAATCAAGGCAAATTCCACAATTCACAAAACTCAACCAATAACTACAAAACATAGGTCAAAATGTATCAATTACTTACCTCTTCCTCTTCCTCAAACCAATTCTTTGATTCCTCCAACTTTAAGATTCCTCAAGCTCTCAAAACACCTTCTTCCAAAAATCTAAAACCATAGAGATGAAGCTCTCATCACTATGAAGAACATTAAAGAAGGGTACTAGAGCATTAGACGACAACAAACCAACTAAAATCTCACCTTAAGTTTTCTCTTTCTTCCCTTAAGCTTGGCATCCATGGAGATGAAGGAGAGAGGGATGAAGATCAGATTTTGGGGTGCAAATGGCCCTTAGCCGACTCACAAAGAGAGGAGAGAGGGAAATAAGTGTTGAAACTTTGACTCAAGATCAAGGGCTCATATGGTAACACTTGTCACAATCTTATTTCATTCTCATAAGCTCACGTGAACACAAACACATGAATTTCGCCCCTTTCAATGTCATAATAATCAATTACAACCATTGATTTTTAAGTTACCAATGAGCTTCCTCTTCGGCAACTGACCAACTGGCCTGTAACTTTCCCGTTTGCCTCTGATTACGGTAATTCTCACTAAATCACCACAAAACACATCATATCTTTTCATTTCACTACAATATGTGTCCTCCCTCTATTTTAAGTCAATTTAGATGTTAATACACAATTGAACTTAAATACAAGGTTTTAGCACAGCTCATAACACATCTGAATCACATTTCACATCACATTCTCCAAAAGTGTTCATTTATCAATAATCACATCCACTTTTGGAATCCTTAACCCTTAATCAAAAATTGGGATATTACAATTTGGACCAATACACTAAGATTTTTGAATTTTTGAAATTAGTTATTGAATCTGGAAAGAATCTTGGACTAGTGTGGCTTTGGTCATGATTCTAAAATTATGTGGCTAGAATTGGCTCTGAGTAATATTTTATATTTAAAATAGACTCAGAGCTTTAAGTAGGAATTTGAACCACCCCAATTGAGTTCTATAGAATTAGTTATGAATTTTCAAAGTTTGGTCAAAATGCTGGCAGGTTTTGGCTACCATGAAAATTTAAGAAGGAAATGGCCAAATGTATTTTCTTTGAACTCCAAGGGTTAAGTTGAGCACTTGGGGCTAGTATAGCCATACTAGAGGTTCATTGGTCATGACTCTAATAATGTCATTATTTATCTAGGGCCATGAGGAGACAAAGGAGAAGCAACTTCAATGGTTGGGAAAAGGCACAAGAGGTAGTGAACTTACTTAACTTGCATATATTTGATATGTTTGCTGTGTATTGATTTGCAGTATTGCTTTGCTTGATTATGTGAAGCATGTATGAATGAATAAAGCTTTGTGTCTATTAATATTGTGGCCATAGATATGTTGCATGAAACATTGAGCATGTAGAAATGTCATTATGTGAACATGAGCCTATGTAAGGCAAGCATATCATGCACTAGCATTTATCTTGCATGCACTGTTAGTATTGTTTACTACCAAGATTCCCTTGAATCTTACCCTCCCCAACTAACCATTTAGATAGGTAAAAGCAGAGAAGAGAACTGCACAAGAGGAATATAATTGTGGAATGAAGATAGGAAGAGGTCTGCGTTTCATTGTAATGGGTTTAGACACCCTAGTAGCCTTGTATGGCTATATTATTTGTAATTGTTATATACAATCCCTGTAGGAAATTCTTGTAATTGAGCACTTTTTATCAATATTTTTATGCTATTTCTGTGTGCCCACCGAACTACAAGCAAGCACTCTAAAAATGTGGAAATGACATAACAATGTTGCATTAGAGTTCACATTTATTACATCCTACCCAAATCTCTTAAATTCTCATATTCTCCAAAAGATGGCAAAATTTTCAACAAACTTTGAAAATTCATATCTTTTTCTAGGAATGTCCAATTGTAGTGGTTCAAAGTTCTATATGACACTTATGAAGTCTATTATTAGGGGAAAATATCTTCCTCAGCTAGTTACATGCACAAGATTCCAGAAACCCAATTCAATTCACATTGTCATAGAGACATTCCAATTTTAAATGTCTAAATTCAAAAATTCATAACTTTTTGTGTATAGATCCAAATGGCATAAATGACATATCAAATTAAATCTTGGCATGTCTACTTTTGTTTTGGAAAAAATCACATTCATTGGAAGACATTTGATTATTCAAAAACATGCCACATCCCAATTGACTCGTAGGAAATCTAAACTTGCAACACAATATTAACTTCCAGTTTTTAGTGTTTAATTCTAATGATATAGAATTTATTACCAGAGGCTATTCCTACACATTTTTTCATATAGAATTTATTGGTGACATCAAATTTAACAAATTCCTACTCCTTCTACATGCATTTTTCTGACAAAAAATGACAACACAGTCCAACAATCACCAAGTTTCAAATTTAATCATCCAACATATCTAGTTTCATCATTGAGTATCATATGACACCATGTATTTGATCAAAACAACATGGAACCTTAAAACCCTAAGATAACCCAAATTAGGGCAGCAATACAAGTTCCAACTTTCTGAACCAATCAACATAATATATAGCTCAAATTGCAGCTTTAACTCAACTCTATCACTTTCCCAAGTTAGTACTTTGATTCTCCAACTTTGGCTCTTCTTTGACAACTCAAAATACCTCCTATTGAAAAACAAAAACCATAGAATTGAAGCTCTTAGAGGGGAAAACAATGTTAAAGATAAGACTTTGAGCTAGAAAGGTGATTATATATCATGGTGAAAATCAAGGTAGAAGTCTCACCTTGCTTCTTGTTCTTCAAGAGTGCTCTTTCTCTTTCCTTTTTCTTTTTCTAGGCTTTTCCCTCTAATTTTTGGTGTTGGCCGACTTTTAGTGAATAGAAGAGAGTGTCTATTTGATTTAATATCCATTCCTTACTTCTTGAATCTCTTGGCCGAAAATTGCTTGGGGGAGAAAAGAAAAATCCAAGTGTCACTCAATTGGTGGTGTCTTGAAAATGGGAAGAGTTAATTAACTTGAGTTAACCAAATGGTCTTCCTTCTTCTTTTTTCCTCTTCTTGACCGAAATTTATCATCAAAAGGGAGAAGAATTGTTGAGAAGGTGTTCTTGAAATGTTGCCTTTTTGTCAAACTTTCCAAGTTTGAAATAATTGGAAGATACCTTGACTTTTCTTCTCTTCTTCTTTTTCCTTCCTTTTGACTTGGTCAAGGAATTTTGGGATTGCTTCAATTGCACATTCTCTCTCTCTCTGTCATAGTCAAAACCGAATTTTAAAGTCCCATGGAAGGGATAATTTGTTGACCAATTGATCTTATATGTTTTGACTCAAGTTTGACTTTAGTGTTCCAAGTGGTTTGACATTTTGACCAAACTCTTCTTTCTTTCTTGCCCTTCTGGGCTGAATTTAATCTTTATAAGAGGAGGGTTAATTTGCTTTTTGAACTCATGATTACACTTGCGTTTTTTAGCTAAATCCTATCCCTTCATTTTGATTTCCAATTTTAACCTCAAGATTAAATGGCATTTGTCTCTTTTGCCCTTGATCATGGCAATATTAATCGAATTGCCGTTAGTTCTTTTATTTCTCTTGATTCTCTCTTGCTAAATTGGGGCTTAGCAGTTTGCTTGATTCAAACTTATTCCCAAGCTTCTAGTCCCAAAATTTGAGATATTACACAGCTCATCCTATTCGACTAGTCAGTGAGATACACAACATGTTATGAATGTCTTTTATTCGTGGGCATCTGGAGCCTCATGTAAGGGATGTATGATTCGATTATCCTTGCATATTCATGGTTGAAGCTGAAATGATAGTCGTCAGCGGACTCCCATTCACGATTAGAGAGGCCACGATTCCTAATAACACCATACAAGCAAGGGAATAGTAAATACTTGGAGTCATAAAAATGATAAGTTCCTACCCTTACCTGGGCTCTTTCTACCATGACAAGATTAATTTTTCTTTCCTCAATGTTTAATTCTTCAAATAATTCCAGGGGTCCACAAGTTATTCGAAGCAACGAGGCTTGATTCTCCCTCCAATGACTAAGTATCCTGTATAATGCCAAGTCTGAAAATTCAACAAACCCACTCATACTCTTTATGTTAAAAAAATAGCTACAAGTTATACTATGCTCATACCCATGAATAAACTTCTTTGTGGTTTTTATAATGAAGGATGATTATGTTTGTGTTTGGTTCGCATGCACATATTATTTGCCAGATATCCTCTTTTGCCCAGTGGTAAAATCACATTCAACTTTTTGTTCCTCTTACCTGCTGGTCTTTACTTATTTTATTAATACAACGAATCACCCATTTGGGATTTTCCATATGACCTTTTTATGTTGCTTTTCTTCTGTAAGTGTTTTGAATTACTTGCTGCATTTACTAGAAACAGGAAGGTATTTCTTTTTCCATGTGGCTAGCAACATACCTATTTTTATGAAACCATGGCACGTTGTGATATTGATTTGATCCATCAAGAGCTGTCTTTACTTAATATTTTTCATTTGTTGTGGGTTTAGTCTTTTTGATTTCCAAATGATGCTGATGTTGGTTCGTCCATTTAAGGTATAGGTTTCCTTCAACGAATGAAAAGTTGATGGGTAGCCAGTTTGAATCATGAAGATTTGTCTTATTAGTTTAAATCCTTATAGCTATCTTAGTGATATACTTGTCAGTCATTTTAATAAATATGACATTCCAGACAACCTTAAATGTGATTGTCGTCAGCTTTTCTACATATCTCGAACTGAATACAACTTCTCCCATTCAAATCTTCTATCAAGTATACATGTTGTTTTTAACCTTCTCTTTGTTCAATGCAGATGTTGCCTTTATTTGCACCTTGGAGTAATCTGACCACATTTAAAGGCAATGGTTGACTGTCATAGTTACCATTTTAGTGAAACATCTTGATCAATATTCAGTATTTTTTTTGGTGATAAATGGATCAATATTCTGTATTTCTTGATAGACGAACCCTTTCTTTTCAGCTTGATCAATATTCTGTATGTGTAACATGCATACCCTATTGTTACCCTTTCTTTTCAGCTTGATAAATATTCTGTATGTGTAACATGCATACCCTATTGTTCTTATTTCTTTGTACAAATACTCTATATTTTTACCTCTGTAATGCTGCACATGCATGAAGAATGGACCAATTTCACTAAAACAACGACCCCTAATATCTGTGTGGCTTGAACATGTACGTAGACTACTAATTTTTCATTCTTCATCCTTGCTAAAATATCTGACGTTTTAATTTATGCTTTTCTTTACTGTGTAGGCTATTCAAATTTTTGTAGAGGGAAGACAATTCATAACTGCCCAATATGTTAAACACCAATTTCCAATTTGAAAATTTTGTCCCATCTGTAAGTGAATTATCGCATATATAAAATACAGAATTTTGTCTTTTTCAAACTTTTGTCTGCTAACTTTTGAGTGTGTTTTTTAATCCATTTTGTGTAGGGAATTAAGATCCAACCAAGTGTGATACCTAGGAATAGTAATAACATGTTTCGACACAAATTAGTTGAAGGCAAGACTTGCTTCATTGCTAATTTTATTGTGTCTCAAAATTCAAATCAGTGCAGGGCAACATCTCATCAGTTCAAGATCATTTTCACTCAGCAAACATTTGCCCAAGAGGAAGTTGGAAATATACGCCTTAACACATACTCTTTCTAATCTATTTTAGTTATTTTGAGGTCTTAGGAGAGGAATTTCGCAAACTACTTGATTGGTAAGGGTGGTTCTGTAATCATTATATTTGTTCATGACAATTGAACTAACCATTGTATCCTGATATGTCTTATTGCAGATGTTGTTGCTTTTATAAAAACTATAGGTTCACTTGAGGAGTATCACAGAGATAATGAGACCAAAAACAAACTAAGGATGTTGCTCACTGACATTGAGTAACAAATTTTATTCCACTGATGCATTTCATTGTTGAAACATTATTCAATTCATTTAACCATTTAACTTGATTACTCTCACTATCAGCTCTTTATAATGATATTTTTTTTGCCAGTGCTTTATAATGATGTTTTAATTATTCATCATTTATTTATTGCCAATGACAATGACATGGAGTGTGTTTTGTTCAACAAATTTTTCACCAATGCTTACATGGCTCAGTTGGAGAACATGGAGACCCGGTTGTTGTGGTGTTAAATCTTGCAAGTATTGTATTCACTAGTACCAAAAAGGGTTTTTAGACCGGAACATTTAGAACGGTTATATCGGATAAGGTCTTAAAAATATGACCGGTGACATTTTTGTAATTATGATCAAATTTTAAGACTGGTTATCTTTAAAACTGGTCTTAAAAATAATTTTAAGACCGGTTATAATAAAAACCGGTCTTAAAATATCTACAATTAAAAGAATAAAAATATATTTTCTAAAGCTGTTTTATATATAACCGGTCTAGAAAATATTATCTGAATTAAAGATAATTAAAAAAATAAAATGTTTATTAATTTTAAGACCGGTTGTAAATAATAACCAGTCTTAAATATTAAAACTTTAAGACATTAATAACCGGTCTTAAAAAGTTTTTATATTTTTAAGACCTGTTATTTATTAATAACCGGTCTTAAATATTTCTTTTAAGACCGGTTTTTAATTACAACCGGTCTTAAAACTAACCTAAATTTCAAATCACGCCTAATTTTAACTCTGAAATCCGATACTCAAGCACATCAGTAAAACCCTTTCGGCGGTTTGCGGAAGCTCCTCCTTTCCCCTTCTCTCCTCCCTCCTTAACTTTCACCGTCGTTAATGCAGATCTACGGTTGAATACATTGCCGTAAAGCTATCATCGTTTGTTCCCTTCGATTGGTTTCGTTCTCAACCTCATTTTTATTTTCAGGTTTGTGTTTCAATTTCCTGGCGTTCAATTAAATTATTGGTTTTGTTTTTAGGTATTTCATTAAAATTGTGAGATGTCTTAGCCTCCATTTTCTTTGTTTGATTCTTGTAGCAAGTCGTCAACCCACTTTTTAGAAGCATCCATTGCCTCATAAAAGAGACCTTACTCAATTTGTAAAGTGGCTAAAGACTATTCAAATCCAGAGGAAGGGGAGGATCCTCAAGAAAAGGTTGAAGGTATCATTAATTATTCTGAAGAATTTTACTACATGCATGTGTCTGAGGTTAATATCCTTATGCTTCTGTGGACCTAGGTTTATTTTGGTTGTGTATGATAAGGGTTCTAAGTCTGCCTCCTAGTGCATTTAGGACTGTCTACATGTTCATGGTGCTTCATACTATATAAACTCTTACAAGAACATTTTGATAAATGAAAACTTGATTGTGTTCATATTGCCTAACTGGATGGCTTGACTTTAATACTAATTCTGTATTTTTGCATGTATGTTCAATATAGTAAAACTCTGGATTCATAGTGCTGATATTGCTTGATATTGGTTATCAACTTGTGCATTGCAATTAATCATTTGTTTATGTTTGCATAACTTGGGAATTGCTTTTGAATGATGCCTTTGTAGATAGTGCCGTGTTATAGCAATAAGCACCATGTAGCAAAATTTCCTTAAACCATCACTAGCTATTCTTAAATAGTGTCCTTAAATTAAGGATAATGATTCATCTTAGTGAGGGTACTCCGGATCCAACTAATGTTAATCAAAGCAAGCCTAGCAAGGCTCCGAGCCAGGAACACAGTGAGCTACGTGACCGGTCTAGACGAAGGGGTAAGAGAGCCACCCGATTGAGAGACATTCCTCTCAATCAGAATACCGGGGAAAAGATTCTAATTGAGTTTGATAGATATTGAAAACTAATCGGGCATAATGCCCAACGATATAGGAGTTTTGTCGGCCTCCTAGCACGCAACAAGCTTAGCATCTTAATAGAGCAGTAGAGAAATATGGATAAAAATGTGAAGCGACATATTTGGGAAACTATCTAGCTCACTTACAACATTCCTGAGAATGAAGCCCTATATAACAAGACAATGACGTATTATGATGAATGCTGGAGGAAGTTTAAGACAAGTCTAGCCAACAATTACATGCATATCGAGGTGGAAGAAGGTCGGCCTCGACCTAATCCGTGCGATCAATATTCTTATTTTGACGAACACACTTGGCAAGAATTTAGACGGCTTCAGACTACTCCAGAAGCATTGATGAGTTGACTTATTTTGCATTTGGTTTACTTATGAATTGTGAATTGTCTTTATTGATTGTACCTTAATTTTGATTTCTTATTTGTAGGAAAAAAGGAAAAAGGCCCAAGAGAGTGGTAGAAAGAATGATTGCCCCTATACAATGTCTCGTGGGGCTTATGCGAAGGCCGAAAAAGACTTTTTGGCAGCTAAACGAAAGAGATTGGAAGAAGCATCTCAATCCGATCTTTCTGTTCTTCTTTTTCTACCATCTCCTATACGTCGCGAAGAGAAGTGGTTGTTCGCTCACCAAAAGAGGAGTAGGTCTTATACGAGTGAACAATCTCGTATAATTGGTGAGAAAATTGTAAGTATTGTTGTTGACTTGTTGTTATTAATTATTTAGTAAACAAATTTCATTACTAATATTTGTCATCTGTGTCTTATAAAAGGAGCTTAAAAAAAACAAGCCAAGGGATGGTTTAGGTTGGATGGGAGGAATGACATCCTGATCGTAGCTACAGGAAAACGTGAGCATCCCGGCCGTGTCAAGGGGGTTGGAGGAGGGGTAGGCATAAGGGATTACTTTGGAGCACCCCCACGCCGTTCCTCAAGTAGTATGGTGACTAGGGAGAAGATGGAGCATATATTGGCCGTTATAAGGGCGGAAGCTAGGGCCGTGGCAGAAGCATTATTTAATGCACGATTTAAAGAAAGGTTCAGCAAGATAAAAGAGGAATGTATGATCATGACGAGCACAAGACAAGCAAATACCAATACTCCCCAGGCTCATTCCCTAAACCCTGAACAGAGCACTAAAGGGAGTTGTATTGGTCAGTTATAAGAAGGTCCTAGAAAAGATTTTGGTAATCCTTGTAACTTGTTGTAGAGGATCCTCTAAGATGATTAGTTGCATGAGGGAGCATGCACAACTTGGGATCAATTGTCCACCACCAAGAAATAAAGGATGATCAAGTTAGAGTGGCAGTTGAAGAGGTGATCATTGCAAATACACCTCTCCCTATCCCTGTTGATAACTTCAAGGTTGTTGGCGATATCCTCAACTCTTTCATCTTGTGGCTAAAGAACCTTGTTTCTGATCGAGCTGAGGAATCCCCACCACCTCTATCTCCACCTCCACCTCTACCTCCCTCCACTCAAGATGTTTCACGGCCTCCATTGAATGTCATGCAGCAAGTGATTCTGATAGCATATGATACGTCCTTTCAAATAAGAGATTGGCCTACTGAGTTAGATGTTGGCAAGTCAGGGGCGCAATGCTATTTGAGAGGGATGATTTAATATCCCTGGTAGCTGTAACCCTTGCCTAAACTAGCATAATTAATATTCGATAATGCATAATAAAATGGGTTAGAGACCGTCGAATAATTCAAAACTCATTTAAAACTCCCTCCATGTAGTAGGGACTTCACAATATTTTCAACACTTCTTTCTGATCTGGGTCTCAAGTTCAAACATCGAATATAATTACCTATGTAGTTATATCTACATTCATATATATCAGAGTGTTTAACCAAATTCTCGACAAACCCCGGGTTTCATCTATTCACTAAAAGGTTTATAATTCCCATAAAGGGGATTACACAACTATATTCAACTAATAATTACAACCCAAAAATAATTTACAACATCCCTGTCCAATATAATTAACCAACATGGCCCAAACAAAATGTCCTTATAGGGTTCTAACCGCTCCGGGTCGTACGTTTTTCGTTGGAGCCACTTGCCCTGTCTGAAAGGTTAGTCAAAGGAAAGAATGAGATTCAAGAGAATCCCAGTAGTAACAAAACATTCATACCACACATACGCACACAGCATGTAAGCAAATCATCATACAGCAGCAGCGCAAATCACACTCCACCCTCATCCCCTTTTACCGCCGGGAAGGCACACCATCTTAACCCGAACCGTTGTTAGCGACTCAGGGACTATTGGCATGGCAGTGCATATACATAGCCTCATAGCTCATATAGCCATCCGGCTTTCACAAATGGCCCGTCGACCTTCACAAATAGCCTTTCGGATTTTCACATAATTGCACATATCACACCCCACCTCATGGCGGTGCTTACACATATCCACAAATATTGCAGCATACGAATTCATCACAATCAATGATATAACACACATACAATGCATCACATATGGTATAAAGAAGAAGTCACTACCTCGTTCCTTCCTAACGTTTGTTGGCTCAGTGGGCTCACGAGGACGGCAGATGTCAAATCCTATAACCCAAATTAGGGATAATAGATCAATATCTTTTCCAAGTTCTTAATTCCGTAATACTTTAAGTTGGTATTCATATAAACTCTTTAAGTAGTTATTAAATGCCTAGATATATGCCTAAAGGGTTGTGGTAATTATCCTCAAAGACACCTTTTTCAGAAAAAAAAGAACTAATTTTGGGCTGCCTCACTCAAGTGACGAACACCTCATTCGAGTGATACCCACAGTTGTGCTCGAGTCCCAGTGAGTGAAACACAGAAAGTGTTTGCCCGAGAGCAAGCCTCACAATATCCCTTTCATTCACTCGGGCACTAGAAGTTGTACTCGAGTGATGACCTCAAATGCACTCGAGCACTAAGAAGTGAGGTACCACGAGTGACTACCCGAGAGAAACCATAAATCCCAAAGTCTTAGACTTACTCCCTCACTCGAGCAAGCCTATGCTCACTTGAGTGGGATCATATCTCACTCGCAAGTCAAGAAGTGCACTCTCACATTTCCACTCAAAAACACCACTGAGAACACCAAAGAAAACAGAAACCTACTGATGCACTCGAGTGAGCTCATCCCTCACTTGAGTGATGCGTATCAGAAGCCAGAAACGCAGCAACTGATAAGGTTTTCCAGATTTACCCATTTTACTAGCAATGGTCCTAAAACTTGTGTCAAAGCTTATTCTTACTCATTTGGACACAAGGAACCTCTTAGTAACTACAAAATACCCAAAATCACATCCCAACAACAATCTAGCTCTTAGGTCTCCATTTTACTTCCAACCCTAAATCACCAACACTTTCATTTCCATTTCCCTCAAATCAATCCCAATGACTCCAAGGCACAATAGGTTACCAATACAACAATAACACTCTATCTAACTCCTACATTTCTCCTAACATCATATTTAGGGTAAAATTCCAAAATTCACATCACTTAACCAAAAATCAAAATAAACACACCATTATGCATCAAATTCTTACCTCTTCAACTTGGTAAGATCAAATCTCTATTTTTCCAACTTTCAAATTTGTGCAACCTCCAAAACACCTTTCAAAATTCTGAAACCATAGGATTAAAGCTATTATCCTCATGATCAACATTAAGGAAAACCATTTGAGCATTAGAAGGCATCTAACAAGTCAAAACTCACCTTAACACTTTCTCTTTCCTTCCATTGCTCAACGAAAATGGAGGTTAGATGAGAGAGAAGATGGAGTTGATGATTATGTAGATTTTCCTTGCCCCCATACACACACAGCTGACTTGAAGGAGAGAGGGAAGAGAAAATGAGTTTGAAAATGTTGACTTTAATCCAATGGCTCTCATTTAGACACATGGCAAAATCTCATCCTCCCTTCTATAAATTCATATAACACTTGCACAAGCACAACCAATTTCTTAAACAAAATCCTAACTATTGGTCTCAATTACCAATGAGTCTCCTCTTCGGTAACTGACCAATCGGTCGGTAAATTTATCGTTTTGCCCCTGATGGACATAATGCTTACTAAACTATCAACAAACACCTTTGCATCATAAATCACATTATTTACTTCAAAAATGTTTAATTAACATTAATTACATCACTTTGAAGTTATTAATCCTTAATTACAATTCAGGATATTACAGTAGCTCCTCTATAACAACTTATGATTTTGATTGTCTAACTCTTTTTAAAGTAAGTATCTTCAATATTTTACAAATTACGCCGTTAAAATTTGATTTGTGTGCTTGCATTATTGTAGGTACATGAATCGTAGGTTGGTTGACTCTGGCAAAACCAATAAGTTTGAACTCCTATGCCCACTTCAACTCTACCGACAAAGGGACCACTACTGCTATCAGACACACAAACTTATCACACAGGCTTAGTGAAACCCCAATTGAGTGTTTCTCGGCTCCATATTTGCATGGGTAAGAAACAAATTTATATTTCATAATATACATATGTTTTATATTTGCTTAAAAGTCTTCACTTTTTTTTAGTGATCATTGGCAATTGGCTATTTTGTGTAAGAAGAGTTATTCTATCATCCTCTTATGCTCCCTCCACCTCAGCAAGCCAACTAGTGAATTGAAGAAGTCCTTGAACTCGTAAGTTTTCTTGCATTATTAATTACCTTTCATGTGCAAAATTTATGGAATTTGTATAAACAAGTAACCTTTGTGATTTTGATGATATAGGGTTATGCAGACATTCCTACACACTACTTGTGGTAGGCTTATTCGTGAACTAAAAGACCCTACATGGATCTTGCCAAAGGTTAGTTAAATATTGATTTGTTTTAAGAATGTATTCAATAATAAGCCATGTTTTAATTTTATACTTGTTTAAATGATATCATATTATTTTTCAGACCATAGGCAACCACCAGGGTCCAACTTGTGTGGGTTGTATATTCTAAAGCACATTTATAATATTATTACCCTAGGCACGAAAGAATTTACTGAAGAGGTAAATGTATATATATTTCAAAAATTTTGTATTACTTTTATTTTTTTTAAAGTAAAGTTAATGTTTTTCCTGTCTTTGGTGTTTCAAATGTTTGAACTTGTTGACCCTTTTCAAAAGAAGATATTGATCACATTCGCAATTGTTATGCTGAATTCATTTATGAACTTTTACAATAGTAAGTTCTTGTAAAACTAAGGAACTTTTTGTATATATTGATGAATTGACATGTTGGCCTGGTTGGTTACAAATATTGTTGGTTGCATGATTTGACATGTTTGTTGTTTTTGTGATTATGTGCAACCATGCATTTATACATGTGAATCTGTTTGATGAGCCATGTCATTGGCCTACATGTGTTTTAAACAATTATGCATATATATAGATGGTTTTAAACAACACATTACATGAGGATATATGACATGTTATGTTACAAGTTCCCAATGAGAAGGTTAAAGAAAAAAGAAATGGTAAGAGAAAGCAAACTGAACACCTTATGGCACTTAATAAGTATGGCATTGCAAGTAGAAATTCTAGGATAAGTTCTGGTAACTAACCTAAGCACACACAATTAAAAAATTTATAATACTTTTAAGACCGGTTTTGCATATAACCGGTCTTAAAATTGAATTTTTAAGACCCATTATATGCGGAACCGGTCTTAAAATTAAAATTTTTAAGACCAGTTATATATGAAACCGGTCTTAATATAAATTTTAAGATTGGTTATAATAATAATTGGTCTTAAAAATGTCCTGTAATTCCCTTACAAAAGAGGTCTTTTAAAACCAGTGCTCATAACAACTAGTCTTAAAATTGTTTACTTTAAGACCGGTTATTAATACAACCGGTTTTCAAAGTGAGAATTTTAAGATCGGTTACCAAACCGATCTTAAAAGTGACATACTTTTAAGACCAGATGTATCAAGACCGGATCCATAACTGGTCTAAAAAGTCAATTTTAACCAGTCTAAAAAGCCATTTTTCCACTAGTGATGTTTAGACGATGGTTAGAACATTCTTCAACACATCACATCTGGTTTGTTGCAATAATTCTTAGTAACCCCCACTTATTTTTGTGGTAGATCTAACAAACTATTTTGATGTCCAATTTCAGATAAAGCACTAGTTTGTAGTTCATTTAATGCAATAAGAGTTTTTGTTTCAATCCTCCCCTACAAGATGTCACAGACTTAATTGAAAGGTCATGTACTAGACATTATTATGTTTGAACATTGTCTAAAGCACTTTTTTTTATTTTACCTTCAACGCAACTTATCCACTTATCTATTTTGTCTACTGTTTAATATTTATTATTCTAGGACAACTCATGCCATCAAAATCAAGCCAACAATCTTCCTCAAGCATCTTGCAAAATAACTACAAGATTTTAGTTTCTGATATCTACGAACAGAAGACTGTACTCCCATCAACCTGTTTTCCTTTTATACCTTGTCCTTTTTCTCTATGCATGTCTTACAATATTATTTTGCTTAAGGAGAAAGTTTTATTGTTAACTGTCTTATCCAAAAACTTGAGACCCGTCATGGGTAGACATATGATGGATGTGCGAAATGTCACTCCCTTATTTCCACAATTATCTAATGAGCCTTTACACAATATATTCGAACCACTAAGCCAAGTTTCGATCCTAGGACAATTATACCTTTAAAAATAATTGAAGATCCCAACCTCAACACAGGGTTTGAACCTGTATTTGAATGGGCTTTTTTGAAAAATTATAAATTTTTAAAACAATTATGTAGTGGTTCGTAACTTTATTATGACTCTTCAGTCCTTAACTTCATTGATCATTATCAAGGTGCTTCTCTGCTTGTAAACAGGTGTCTAGTTTATTAGCTTATGGGCCCTTACGATTGCCCAATCCAAGTTCGATTATCCTTTTAAGGGAAAATATCAATTCGCTATGAATGTTATACTACTATCTCTATTACTACTAGTACTATGGTTATGTCTTTACATTTATATACAAGACATGTAGAACTATAAGGTTACCAAAATATTCCAAGTCTCAATGAAAATAGATAACTAACAGAAATCTTAAGTCCTTCATCTCCATTCTTTACTAATTGGTTTTTACCTCTTTGCCTTCTAAGCCGCTTGCCTTCACTATATGTCAATTATTGGAAAGGGTGAGATTATCAAGAATCTGAGTAGTAATAGCAATCAATCATAACATGTGCAAGTTCATGAAGCATGCTAAACAAACCATCATACAGTCAGCATTCAACAAATAGATGTAGCATAAATATCAATCATGGGACACACTAGTCCAATACTACAACACTTGGTAAAATCAAGTCTTACAGCTCAGGGCCACTGCCCCATGCAAACATGCACATCGAGTCTTACTAGCTCAGTCACTACCCAGTACAATTTTGAATGCATATCAGTTTGATTGTATCAAGACCCACTGGTCCAATATCAATGCCATATATTCATGAAACAAATATATTTGATGGTACAAACATACATGCAGAACGATTACACAATATATTAGAGAAAGAGTTACTATCTGACTGCCTTTCTGGTGTTTTACCTTTATCAACCAACTTCTTCTCCAGGCTCGGGTAGATGTCGAACCCTATAATTTAGAATTCATGAATAGATGGGTCATTACTTAGTCCAATTCTATTGACATAATAAAGATTATGTTATTCTTGAACCATCCCTATTCTTATCCTTTACTTAGCTTTATTGGTTATCTATAGTACTTTTGTACTATGGTTATTGCATATACATTTTCCTTCCTTGTGATTTGGGTGCTCAATGTGGCCATATTAGTTTCTAAAACATGTTTCAAATCCTCATATCCCTACTAAGCACAATTCCCTTCAAAAACTAGAAATTCCATATTCAACTGTAATCTGCCAAATTTCATTAGACAACTTCACAAATTCATATCTTAAGATAGAGAACTCCAAATGAGGTGATTCGAGTTTCTATGTGAAGTTGTTCAAGTCCTTTGTAAAGGAAAATATCACCTAATGCCAATTATAGGTGCTAAATTTTAGGATCCTCTACCAACCTAACTACCTCATGATTCTTTCTAGTTTTGATACCTAAACTTTAGCAAATCATAACTTACAAACTACTAATCCAAATAATACAGTTGATACCTTATGTTAAAGCTTGAGATGTTTAATAATGACCTGACAAATTTCACAATAATTAGAAAACGTTTGACTATCCAAAATCGAACCTAAAACAACCAAATTCCCTGAAAACAAATTTGGCAGCACTAAACTTAAACAACCTTTAACTTCAATTTTAGGGTGTTTAACTCCAATTCTTCTAAATTCAATCCCAGTGCTTCCAAAATCAATCTCTCACCTTTAACCTACACAATTTTTCATTCTAAACTCGCTGGAACCCTCAAAATTAATAAAATCTCATTCCTTCCCATTGACCTGTTCTTGGTCGAAAGTCACCCTAGGTCAAACAAAGTGATTTTGCAATTTTAACCACAAGACTTACTAAACTCAATTCCTATCATGCTTAATCCTCTTCTAACATCATGCTCATGTACACAAGATCATTAAAACCCTAAGATTAAATCTTGACCAAAAATTAGGGCAGCATGCTAACCTTTTGAAAAATTAACAAAATTTCAAGATACTTAATTCAAATCAGAGCTTATGCTTACCTCTATCCAATACTATAGCTCTTTCTTGATTCTCAACTTCAACACCAACTAGATAGTATTAAATATGAATAGTTTTGATGATGTCAAATATAGATGTCAAGTATGAAGAGCAAAAAGTTTGTATAATATACTTATTTTATACATTGACTAACTACTATATTTAATGTTGTATATCTTGTAGATTAGTCATAAACCTAATGGAGAGTTGATGTTATTTTGCTTATAATGCCTCATAAATGGAGAATGATCATCAAGAAGAAAATCAAGAGACAAGGGATTGAAGAAAGAAGACATTGTAAGATCTAATGGGAATATCAAGATTCAAGATTAGTCAAGCAAAGAAAAAAGAAGATTGAAGATATTCAAGAAGATA
The DNA here is from genome assembly GCA_963242795.1 of Inga leiocalycina. Lineage (NCBI taxonomy): Eukaryota > Viridiplantae > Streptophyta > Magnoliopsida > Fabales > Fabaceae > Inga > Inga leiocalycina. The sequence goes on from OY725327.1 coordinate 32,282,354, forward strand.
TCTAGTTGGGTTATGAAGAATGATCATCAATTGGCAAAACAAGAAGAAAGAGATTGAAGAAAGAAGAAGAAATATTGAAGAAAGAAGAACTTGCAAGATCACATGAGAATATGAAGATCCAAGCTATTAGAAGTGATATCGGAGGTTTCTATGGTCAAACGAAAGTTAGAATGGGTCAATACGAAGCTAAAATGATGTATACGGAAGTTATGGTACCTCTGGGGATGATTACTTGAGTAATTACCCGAGTAATATGGCACTGCCTCATTTTGGAGGTGATTACTCAAGTGGCTACTCGAGTAACCTACAAAGTTACTTGAAGATTACTCGAGTGACCACTCGAGTAATGGCATTCTATTTTTGCGCGTCAGGACAGAGGTTTGGTATGTTAGTCATATCTCTCTAACCACACGTTGGATTGATCTGAAACTGGTGGCATATGAAACTATACTCCCAACACAAACTATAGACACTGAGATCACATTCAAAAGAGTTCAGATGTGAGAGATATGATCTGTTGAATTTGACATATGAATCAGTGTCTTTTACCAGAACAATGTTCGGTATTTTGGACATAACTCTCAATATAGATATTGGATTGAGAAGAAACTAGTGCCATATGAAAGTAGACTTAAAGAGCTTTCCATGGACATATAAGTTGATATATTTCAAGTTATATACTAAGAGCTATGACTTCTAGAAATTGATGCTCATGATTTCAGAATTTCTCTTAGTGCAGAAGATATTCTTTGGATCATAACTTTTTGTATACAATGATTTTGGAGCTGATTCTTGTTGCATTGGAATGTAGATGATGAGGGTTTTCTGATGATATATGATTTTCCATGTTTTGAATCAAAATCAAGAATTCACTTGAAGGGCTTTCTTAGTAATATGCAGAATTATTTGAAATCTCACTTGAGGGACCACTCGAGTAATGCGGTTGGAAATGCTGTCGGCTAAGATTTAAATGACATTACTCAAGGGACCACTCGAGTAACCTATAAAGTTATTTAAGAACTTACTCGAGGGATCACTCAAGTAACCAAAGAAGAAATTATCCAGTAGCTCTCAACCAAGAAATGACAGACTTTACTCATAGGACTACTTGAGTAATCAGATATTGAAGAGTACATTACTCGAGGGATCACTCAAGTAATTTGTAGAGTTATTTGAGACAGTCACTACTACAAAAATAGGCTTTAGTAGCATGCCAATTGTAACACTTACATGACCAAGTGCTACAATTAGAAATAAGTAAAGAAGCTGTAGTGACTAGCTAATCAAACGCTACTGCTTGTTATAAATTTATTTTTTTAAAAATAGCCTATTGTAGCGTGTGGTATGGCCGGTGCTACAGCTTGTAGTCAATTTATTTTTTCAAGTAAATTTTAAAAATTTGTAGTACTTGTTCAACCAAGGGCTACAATAACTTATTTTATTTTATTTTGAAAAAAATAGACCTCATCCATACTTTCACGCAAACCCTACCTAAACTTTTTTATTTTCTTTCGGGTTAAGGTGCAAATTGATCAATGAAGTTTTGTCCGAGGAGCATCTGGTACAAATATCTTTTAGAAGGGGCAAAAATACCAATGAACAATTAAAAATGGGCATTCACCACAAAAATCGTTAAATTCATACTAACGCCGTTAGTACGGATTTAACGGTTTTTGTGGTGGATGCCCCTTTTTAATTGTTCATTGGTATTTTTGCCCCTTCTAAAAAATATTTGTGCCAAACGCTTCTTGGAAAAAACTTCATTGGTAAATTTGCTCCTTAACCTTTTCTTACTCTTTCTTATCTTTCATCCCTCTCGATCCCGACGACACCCACTTTTCCTTTTCTCCTTCCTATTTCTTTTTTGTTTAACGGTAACCTCCCTTTCAACGCAAAGCTCCCCCTTCTTATCTTCTTTCCTAACCCCTTTCTTCTCCTTCATCTTGCCCCCACCATGTTTATGCTCTGGTTCAAAGACCCTCTCTTCCTCATTCTCACCGCCTCAGTCCCAGCCTCATTCTCACTGCCTTAGCCTCATCCTCAGTCTCGCCATCCCGTTTCATAGGTTTTGACCCCCTCTTTCTCATATCTATGGCATCTAAGTTGATTATAAGTGTCCCCTTTGGCTAAGTCATCAAATCAAAGGTTTGTTTTTGAGCCCTTATTTGTTTGGCTGGATCTAGTTTGTGTTCTTTGTGCTTGATCTGCCACATTTTTTCTAAGTTTTGGAAAGTGGTCTAATTAGACTTTCTTTCTGGATCTGTTAAAGAGAAATGTTATTGACTTATTCCTTCGCATGCACTACAAGCCAAGTCTGAATGGTTTTAGTTTATTATCATTAGCTTCCTTGAAGCTCATTTTCAGTTATGATAAATTCATCCTAATGTGTAGAAATACTCAATATTGACAAAAGTGTTTCATTGTACCCTTGGCTACTTGAAATTTGCTTCAAAATGGTTTACCAGAAGATAGTCCATTCTTGCATGGTGGTGGTGAACGAATTGAAGGCCATGTGACTTGAAACAATCAATTCTTTTATTTATCATGGAAAAGAGATGTGATTTGTTACTTCTAACTTCTAAATTTTTTTCCTCTTTCTTGTGATGCATTGCAATATATGTTTGTTTTCAATTATAAGCTTATTAGTTCTGTCGCTGCAATTAAATAAAAATTACCCTACTTTTTATCATATGAAAGTTCTTAAGTATGAGAAGCACTTTCATTTCTTGAGTATTTATGCATAGAAACACATGGAGCTTTGTTTTTATCTAATGAAATAACCCAAAAAGTTTAGCCAAGATTTGGTGCCAGGGACTTTCAACTTGTTAATGAAGCATTCAACTGAGGAATGGTGTGGCATAATTTGGAAATGAATATATGTAAGAAAGTTTGGATTGATTTCTAAGTTCATAAGAGACAAACTAACCTATTTATATATTGTGTAACTAGAATCAAAGTGAACAGGCTCTTGCTGATAATGAACAAGCTGTTGAGATGCCACTTCTTGTTGTTAACTAGGAAATTAATAAATTAGAGAGTGTAAGAAAGGTAAATGTGGTCTCTATGCCTTAAGAGATTTGATATATGATTGTATTATTGTACTTCTTTCCTCTTCATCTCAAATTTTGGATTTTGTAGGCTTTATCTGTGCTGTCTAGAGTTTTAGAGACTGATCCAACATCAGTGGTTATCTGGATTGTTATGTATGTACAGTTCAGCATCTCTCAAAAGTTGTTTTGTGCATCCTCTAGGAGCTGTCCTTGCACCTGCCGAGAGTATAATGTCAATTGGTAATAGTCAACATTTAATTTCTCAATACTTTTCCATTTTGTTTGGAACTTATGATTGCTACAGGGAAAAATTTATCTCATCAACTTTTTTTTTTGGTTTGACAATGTTAAAGGTTGTAGAACTACCAAAAAACAATGAAAAAGCTTGCAAAACTTGGGCTCATTTAAAATCTTGAATCCGAATTTAGTGCTCTATTTTATATTGGGTTTATTTCAAGTTGTTGACATTGTCTGCTATGTTGTTTTCTCAATCATCTATTTTGAATTTTGGCTGTCATTCTAAAGGATATGAATTAATACCTTAGATGAACCTGATTCATATTACGGTTAGTACAAGTCAATCATACTTGTTCACTTTTTGGTGGCTATTGGAATTTATAGCTCTTGAATAATGAAAATAAACATCATATAATTTTCACCGGACTTTGTTATTTTCTCTTATTCAGTTGTCATTACATTGTTGCTTAAAGGGATAATTACTGCAGTTGGAAGATGATTGATCCTTCAATTTTTGACAAGGTAGAGGCATATAAGAAGCCTGGTCCTTATATAGAGTAAGTACTGATCCTTATATAGAGTAAGTACTCGTAGGTTGTTGAATGTCAATGGATTTAGAGACTTCTATGTTTGGAATCTTAGTGGTGGAATTGCTGAAAAATTCTTGCTCATTGGGTTTAACTATTTGATTGCTATATATATTTACATGTTTTTACCATTAGATCTTTGGTTTAAAAATTTGAATTAACATTTTGATTTTAGGTTATTTTTTGAGTTTTTTAGTATAATCATTTAAAGTTTATTACTCTTTATGTAACCCCTTCAGTAATTATATCCGAAATACACGATTAAAATGAAATAGAGACCAATAATAATCAAATAACATTTACTAACCCATCATATGACGGGGTTTTCACGAATACTTTTTGAAATCATTTATAAACTTGGTCTCATATTCACATTTCGAATACAATTACTACGCGAAGATAAATCACATTCATATAAATATCAGAGTGCACAACATAATCATCCCGGCAATCTCGGGTACATACCTTCGCTAAAGATATACAGGGCACAATTGCCCATTACAATTCTTCAAATGGGGATTACACAATCTCATCTCGAATGAGTCCTGCCGCTCCCTCCACGAGCCACTTGCCCTGTCTAAATTGTTGGTAAGGGAGGGTGAGATTCGAGAGAATCTCAGTAGGGAAACATTATCAATATGCAGGCAAGATAAGTGTTTAATGCATGACATGCTTGCATCACATAACTCATGCACACATACAATGACAAATCTATAAGCTCAATGCTTCGAACGATACATATATGGCCATAGCATATATTGAAACATAGCTTCAAATCATTCATACATGTTCCACATAATCAAGCAAAGCAATAACATGCATCAACATATTAACACAGTTAACAGAGCATGCAGGAGAGATAAGTTCCCTACCTCCAGTCTTTTCTCCTCGATTTACGTGCCAACAACTCGGGGCTTCACATTCGATCCTACAATGTCAAACGTACTATTTAGATACTTCCATAGCGTTTCTGAGGGTCATATGAAGCTATATTGAAAATTTGCTAAAATGCCCCCGGGGACCCGGTCCGGCCCCACCGTACCCGGTCCGGCTGTACTTTTCCTGAAATTTTGACATGGGCTATTCTAACATATTTTTGCCCAAGGAATCCATTTCCGGACTCGGAATTATCAAATTCAATGTCAATTACAAAATTACCCTTGACAGCCCCACTTTAAGGGTTTCAGGGGCGTTTTCGTAATTATGCTTTTTCGGCCTTTTATGAAAAAGTGCCCAACTGTAACCCCACCTAATTTTTGTTCCTGAACTCAATGGAATCATCAAATCATTGAAAATCCAACTCTAAGACCCATTTATAGCCTTGGCCGAAATATACATGTACTCCGGGGAAAATTGGGGTTTTTCGGTTTCGGCTCCGTAAACGCGTTCCTTTCTACTCCTGACCACTTTATTGACTATTCCATTAAGTTAGCACTACCATTTAGTATCAATTTGGGCAGCATAACAGCCCCACAAACCCATTTTCCATTTTTAGAACCAAAGACAATCCGGCAAAATTTCACCGATTAAATTGTCTATAACAGCCAGAATAGTCAATATGCACGAGTTTGGAAGTTACCTCAAGCTCCCACTAGCTTTTCCTTCTTGTGGCTGAAAACCCTAACTTCAAAACACCAAAAGAGGAGCTTCCAAACCTTAAAGAACATAAAGGAGTAGCTTAGTATCGGAGTTATACGCGTTAGGAGCTAGATCGTCGGAGAAATCGACTTACCTTGTGAGATTTCTTCCTCTTTCTCTCTATTTTTCTCTCAACTCCTCTCTCCATATTCAGCTGTGCAGCACGTCGGAAATGAGAGATGAAGATGATGAGAAGATGTTTTAATTCCATGCTTATGTCATCTTGCCTTTTGATGATGTCATAATTCCCAAAATTGGCATTTTCGGATTTTCTGGCAGATTTTCTGCCCAAATTTTGAAAAATCATAACTAATTCTAGAAAAATCGAAATGAGGTGATCCCAAAGTCAAATGAAATCTATTCAAGTCCTCTACACAGGAAAAATATTGGCTTTTACTAGAAATCACCACACAAATACAGAATTCCCAAACATTCAAGACTGTCCCAAAACAGAATCCATTTTCGACCTCAAACTTTGGACAGCTATAACTCCCAGTTCCCAAAACGAAATGGCACAATTTATATGTCCATTTTGAATCTTGGGAAGTGAAATTTAAGACTGGAAAGTTTCAGAATTTTTAGACACCATTTTGTCATTCAAAACGTTCACACAAACTGACAGCCCAGAATAGAGTTTCACTGGACAGCATTTCCAGTTTTGCAACCAATGTGTCCAATCCAATTTAAATCAATTCCAATGATTAAATACCACAACATGACACCATTTCCATCACAATACCCCATTCAATTCTTCCCTCTATTCTAAGTCAATTTGGATGTTAATCCACAATTGAACTCAAATACAGGGTTTTGGCGTTGCTCATAACACAAGTGACTACAATCCTCTTTATATTCTCTAAAAGGGTTCATTAATCACTAACCACGTCCACTTTTGTAGTCATTAACCCCTAATCACAATTTGGAATCTTGCTAAACCGGGGCTTAGCAATCCACTAATCTCAGGCTTATTCTCTATCCTCGAGTCTCAAAATTCGGGGTGTTACACTTTAGATGCATCTCGTTTAAAGAGAATCTCACAAGCTCTACCCAATATTTATTGATTTATACTGTCAATATTAACTGGTATGTTGAGTCAATGTTCTTTTGCTTATCTCCTAGATTGGATTTAATTTAGTGAACACATGCTCTTACAAGGCTTGTCCTCTATAATTTAAAATTTAACTATGTGATTTGCATAATTGCCTTTATTATATAAACGACTTGTGTGCATGCCTTTGTTTGGTTTGTATAAGTAGTCTAGTGCTCCCATATTTTGATCATATTCTTTGATTATGTGATGCAAGGAGAGAGATATTTCAACCTTCATTCACTAATGAACATGAATGGCTTTTATTTACAGGTAATAAAATATGTAGAAGCAATTTTTTTGGATCGAAGGTAATTCAATCCAAAAAAAATTGCCCCAATTTCTTTTTTAAAAAATCATCTTTTGTAGCGCTTCCTTGGTGAAGGGCTACAAAAGATGAATTTTTTTATAAAAAAAATATTATATTTTGTAGCTCTTTACCGAAAACGTGCTACAATAATGTCCACCATAGCACGTACAAAGCGCTACAAAAGGCTTTTGTAGCAGCAGCTTTTGTAGCGCTTTAGAAGGGCTACAAAACACAAAAAATAAGCGCTACTAATTACATTTTTTGTAGTTGTGATTACTCGAGGTGCCACTCGAGTAATCAGAGAAGAAATGCTCTCAGCTAGGTTTTGAAAGGAATTACTCGAGGGATCACTCGAGTAATGAAGTTGGAATTACTCTCAGCCAAGATTTGGACAACATTACTCGAGGGAGCACTCGAGTAATCTGCAAAATTATTTGAACTATTACTCGAGGGATCACTTGAGTAACCAGAAGAAAAGAGAGGCTGACTCAAGTAACCACTTGAGTAACGAACCAACAACGTATCCGAAGATTATGAAAATCATAGGAATGTTTATGTAACTTACTCTTCTTGCTTCCAATCACTCTAACACTTCATTATTTAGTTTTAATGCATTTCTCCAGGAATATAATGAATAGATGATGTGAAGAGACAAAAGTTGACTTTACAGAAGCAGAGCATTGACCAACCACAACTCTAGTTTTCAAAATCAAAGAATAGTCAAACGAAGCTACGCCACTCTAACGAACAAGTTGAAATGCTTCCAATGGCTATCACAACTCATCTATAAATATGGGAACATTCAACAAAGAACAAGAAAAATGAGAAACATGCAAAGATCATGAATCATCTACTCCAACCCAACTACTCTCTGTTCTTATCCATTTTCTATATCATGTATATTTGAGAGAGAGATTATTTGCATTGTACTTCAGTACTCATCTATTCATTTCTGATAAAGAAGATTGATTGTAATTGTTTATCATCAAAGTTGTATCCTTATGGGATGTGTACGGAGGAGTAACTCGGTTGTAACCTTACAGTGTGTAAGGGGGAGTAACTCTGTGAAAGATTTGTAAAAGGCTTCACAAGTGCCCGGTTAAACTTGTGAGTTGTAAAGGTTGTTCTTGTGCCTAGATTAAACAAGAAGATAGTGGATTTGAAAATCTCAGCAGGAGCCTAGGGACTGGATGTAAGCCATCACAGATTGGACCGAACTAGGATAAATCACAATTTGTATACTCTCTTCCTTAAACTCTTATATTTCTAGCATATATTAACTGTTGATTTAGAATTCATTACTTTCATATTTATTGCTTCAACTAAGATGCGAAAACATTTTTAAGTTCTTAAGTTTTTATCTTACACCCAATTCAACCTCCCTCTTGGGTGTCAGCCGGTTCTAACATTCAGTATCAAAGCTGGACTCTTGTTTAAAGGACTTGACCATCTCAAGAGTTTATAATGGCTTATTTTGGGTGTTATATGCTTTCTGAAGGTTTTGACTATACAATTCCACCTATTTTGAAAGATATTGATTTTTGGTTTTGGAAAGCTAGAATGACATCTTTTATAAAATGCTTTGATTATGATATGTGGGATGTTTTTACAAATGTCTTTGATTTCAAACCGAGAAAGAATTGGACAGAAAGAGAAAAGAAAATGTTTTTGTTGAACATTAGAGTAATGAAAAGTTTGTATAGTGCTTTAACTGAAAATGATTTTGAGAAAATTAGATTTTGCTCTACTACTAGAGATATTTGGGATACTCTTGATTCTATTTATACTTCTAACATTTGTATTGAAGTTGAAAGCATTGACAGTTCATGTGCAACTATAAGCTGCATATCTATGGTGCATGAACAGTTGGAAGTTAATAATGAAAAAGGAGAAATCATAGAAAACTTCCATGATCCTGATCCTATTAACATAGAAGAACAAGAGGAAGATGATTCCCAAGAAGAGCTCATTATGGATGAATTTGAGGGATCATCCTCTAGAGCTCAAGACACACATATGGTAAACAATTCCAATTCTTCTGGAGTTATTTCGAAAACTGATTTTCAAAGTTTGCATAAAATTGTTTCTTAATCAAGTATTGATTCTATTCTGAAAAGCAAAAATGTTTTCATTCATGCTGGAAAGTTTATTGGAAAGAAAGAATGTTCAAATGAAATTTATTCAGGTTTTTACTCTCTTGACTGACATAATACTTACATAAAATCTCATAATGCATATCATCATATTATTTGCAATTATTGTGGTAAATCAGGTCATATTTCTCACATATGCTATACTAAGAGAAATTCTAATGTGAGAAATAAATTTGTTTGGATTCCTAAAACGCAAGTGAGTTCAAATGCTAACGTTCAAGGACTCAAAGAAAAGTGGGTACCAAAATGTACATATGGTGTTTCATGTGTGCAGATTGATTCTAGAAAGGGTTAATATAACTTTTAGTCCCTGAAGTTTCATCCAATTTTGGTTTTGGTCCCTGAAGTTTGAAATTGGTGATTTTGGTCCCTGAAGTTTCACCCGATTTTGGTTTTGGTCCCTTAAGTTTGAAAATGACTTGGGTTTTTTTCCGGGTCGGGTCGGGTTTCAAAATCGGGTCACCAAGTCCTTTTCAAACATGAGGGACCAAAACCAAAATCGGGTGAAACTTCAGGGACCAAAACCACCGATTTCAAACTTCAGGGACCAAAACCAAAATCAGGTGAAACTTCAGGGACCAAAACCATCGATTTCAAACTTGAGGGACCAAAACCAAAATTAGATCAAACTTCAAGGACTAAAAGTTATATTAACCCTTCTAGAAATAATGGACAAAAGGGTACTAAGAAAATGAAGAAGATTCCAAGAGTTCCTAATACACCTAAATGGAGATTCGCATCAACTAGGAGAACTCTCTTATCACTTATTGCTGGAACTGCAAAGTTTAACCACAAAGAAAGGCAATGGAGAAAAGGAGTACGTTCCACCTCATGAATGAACTACCATAGAATATCGTTCAACTATATTGAGGAGAACAAGAAAAGGAGGATCTCTCAAGCATCAAATAAAAGACTCCTGGAGTCTATATATTTTGAGAGAAGGTTGCTAGCACCCAAAGCAAGATATTTAAAGTATCAATATCATAGCAAGATGCAATGGGTAAGCAAAAGCAATCCTCCTATCTAAGGTAAAGGTATACAATGACAAAACCTCCTATGCTATTATCTGTAATATTTATTGAGGTTTTATATTTTGGAACCTTAGGAATGAGCATTGCAAATGATTTTGAAATTATGTTTTCGCATCCCTTAAAAAGCCATTTAATAGATTTATTTATAAAGGGATTGTAATACTCAACAGGTTAATTCTTTATGCATGTATAAAAATTTGAGAAGAAAATATTTCTCTTATGCATAAAGACATATTTAATTCATTATGCTCAATTGTCTTGAATTAATTATATTCTTAGAGCATTTGAATTATGATTTCTACAAGGTAACCATGAGTGGATCCAAGTAAAACTAGATACCAAATAAAGAAAAAGATATATATGGTTTTGTAGGAAGAAGAAAGAAAGAGCTTCATCTCAAGATTATGAATACATAGAATTTAATTCAAATCTTGGGGAGGTTGGACATTGAAGCTGCATTTTTTAATGTGCAAACAAAAGGAGGCATTACTTAAGACAACACTGCAAGTGCCTAGCTAGCAATGAAGGAAGAAAGATGCACAGTGAAGCATCACTCAAGTAACCAATGAGTGATCATCATCACTGCGTGACAACTGGGAGTAAATGTTCAAGTGATAAGACCAACTGGAAGATTGGAAGGCAAAAGTCAAGGAATTATGCAAATGAACTTCAAAGGATAATTTCTCAAGTAATTACAAGATTACTTGAGTATGGTATTATCTTTTTTATTCTTACCCGATATTGTGCTTATATAAATTATTTGTTTGTGTAATGAATAATTTGCTCATTATTGCATACCATTAGCAATCAATTATTTATGGTTTTCGAATTGTGTTTAAATTGCCAAATGGACTTAAAGTGAAATTGTGTATTTGAGTTTTGAAATGTACATTTCAAAAATGTACTTAGATTCCAATTCATCTTGTTTATAAAAATGCATACACATTATTTGAAAATTTTTCATATTTTGTTTGCATTCAAATTGGTGTCAAAATTGGAAGTTAATATTTTTGTATACTAAAAGTCAAAAATGCTTCGAATTCATCCACTAGAGTATTTCCTCATCATTGACATATTGATCATTGATATTAAATGTGCTATCCAATGCTTGAAACCTTTAGTCTTAATTCTCTAACATGTTAGACCTTACGTCTAACAAGTTAACTATCTATATGAGGTTCAAGTGTATTAATCATAAAAGAATTAAATATATGAAAGTCTTATGCTTAATGCATAAATCATTAGTTGGCCATGTTATTCCAAGCATTATGAATGTTCATTAGTGCATTGAATCTTAATGCATTAACCATTATTGTGGAATAACTTACAAGAATAATATTCTAGAACTCTAGTCATTTGTATCAATGAGTATGTGCTTCATCATCCATAAATTCTTATACTCATCTTGTTGCTCAAATGCATTACCATTTGTCTCCATCCATTTTTCGAGTAACTAGAGCCTTCTATTCAAATTCTTAAGTTGAATATGCCTATTCTTCAAAACACAACTCTAAGAGTCAAGCTTATCTCTTAGTCAATAGCACAGTCATTGTGCTTATATATATTTGTCAAATTAAGCCTTTTTGGCTAATTCATTTTCAATATGACTTTTGCTCTTGGGAAAATTCTCTCCAATGTCTAACATGTTATCTTAGTTGTTCTCTAAAGGAGAAGCTTTCTGGTATATGTATATTTAAACTGTTGACTTCCACCATTTTTTACATAAGCATCGATTGTAAACATGTTTCAAAGATGAGTTTTGCATATATTCAAAGTCCCTATTTCAATGCACTATTATGATTTGAAATTACATATGAGATTTGAAACAATTTGCATATCTCATTATCATTCTTGGAAAATTTGATTTCATTCATGATTTATCCTTTCATAAAAGTTGGTCATCATAGATAGATTTTGTAACCCCCTTCATAATTATGATTCGAAATACGTATTTTAAAATGAAATAGAGACCAATAATAATCAAACTCATTTACAATCCCTTCCTTACGGAAGGATTTTCACAAATATTTTCAAAGATTCTGCCTTACCCTGGTCTCAAATTCCATAACTCGAATATAATTACCTTGTGCAGTTACATCACATTTATATATCAGAGTATGCAACAAAATCCCGGCAACCCTCAGGTTTCATACATAAACTAAAGGTTTATAAATTCCCATTAGGGGATTACACCACTGTCTCCAAAACAACATTTATAAGATATACGGTGATCTCCCAACAAAACATGATATCCAACACCAAAATATAAATCTCCCTAAGGAGCCTTATCCACCCTTGGTCGTCTCCTTTCCCTTGGAGCCACTTGCCCTGTCTGAAGGTTTGTCAATGGAAAGAATGAGATTCAAAAGAATCCTAGTAGTAACAAATCACTCATACCACATGTAATCATAAAGCATGCAAGAAAATCATCAAGCAGCATCACAACATAAAGCACAGCACGCAGGCTGCCACATATGCACATAATCACATAATCTCATCCCCCGTATTCCACCGCCCGGAAGGCACGGTCCTCCCACCGTCAACACCGATGGGCCGCAGGTGAAGGTTTCACAAATAGCCTTTTGGCTTTCACATATAGCCTTACAGCTTTCACATAGTCTCATCCCTTGGATTCCACTGCCCTGAAGGTACGATCCTCCCACCGTCAACACCGATGGGCCGCAGGTGATAGACTCACAAACAATGATCAAACAAACATATCATGTATCACATATAGTATAAGGGAAAAGAGTCACTACCTTGTTCTTTCCTGACATGCGCCGGCACAGGTTGCTTGTGATTAGGACAAATGTCAAACCCTCAAGCTCCCACTAGATTTTCCTCAAGGTGGCTGAAAACCCTAGCCTTAGAACACATAAATTTGTGCTCCACAAACCGTACAAGTTCTCTTCTCCTTCTCTCTCTAGAATTTCTCACACCTTCTCTCTCTTGTTGTAGCTGAATATCACGGTTTTGGGCTGATGGAGGAGGTGGATGATGATTTAATATAATATAATATTATTTTCTAATTATTTACTAAATTTCCATCAATTTCGGATTTTTACAAAATTCTGGCAGATTTCTGCCCAAACTTTGAAAAATCATAACTAATTCTAGAAAAATTAAAATGAGGTGATCCCAAAGCCAATGGAAAGCTATTTAAGTCCTATTTATTGGAAAAATATGGATCACTTCATTTAATAACCTCAAAAATATATAATTGCACAAAAGTCCATACTGCTCCAAAACAGATTCCAGTTTCCATCGCAAACTTTGGAAAATCATAACTCTTAGCTCAAAAATTGAAATGACACAAATTATATGTCCATTTTGTAGCTTGGCATGTGAAATTTATGACTGGAAAATTTCATAATTTTTAGACACCATTTGCCTATTTAAGACGTCCATACAAATCGACTGCCCTGTACAGAGTTTCAATGGACAAGTTTCCAACTTTTGCACAATTGTTCCCAATAGTTCCAATTTCACAATAAACACTCTCCCCACACGAATTTTCACAAGGAAGCCATTGGAATCATTAAAACATCCAAATTCCCATCACTCATTCTCCAAAAGTGTTTATTCAACAATAATTACAGTCACTTTTGAAGTCATTAGCCCTTAATTGCTTTTTGGGATATTACAGATTTTCTATTCTTTTGATCCTGAATTGCATGAAAATCTTATCAATCACATATGTTTTAAAGTGTATTTACAAATTGTCATTGATCTTTAAAAATCATCATTCTTGGTTCTTTACCCTTTATAATTCAATTGCTTGAATTTATTTAATTGGGTAAAATTATATTCTCGTCTTTGTTGATTATTATACTCTTTGCTCAAGTATCATATGATTCAATTGTATAAGAGCATAAGAGTTATAATGTTTAATACCATATGGACCCAAGAGAAAGTTGGGTACCAAAGAGCATATATTTATACTTTTGCAGGAGTTGATCAAAATGCTCTACTTTCGAATACAAAGATAAGAGGCTAACAGAGGAGACGTGACTGGCAGTGTTGCAGTATGAGTAGAAGCTAAATCTATGGTTTTATTGAATTAATGACTCGAGTAGCACCCCATCATTAGCAAGTAACTAGCTAGTGGTGCAATCAGAGAAAGAGGAAGAGGAAGAAGACCTCTTAGTAGGCCTAGCGGAATTAAATTCGAAGAAGCTCAAGCCGAGACACCAAGGATACTCATGAGTTAGACTCATACTTCTAACACTATAAGCCTTCACCATCCAGCCATCTTCCCTATTGCCAAAAAGGATTTAGACTTCTCTACTGCAACATGGAGCATGATAAGTTATGTTTTGAGGAGGCACAATAATTGAAGAGACATTGGAGATAACAATCAGAGATTAGAGGGTCATCATCTCAGCCTCAAAGATCAATAAGTGGTTGGGATTCAACAACCCTCCCATTAAACCTTTCAAGGAGTTCAACGAGCCTGAAAAGTATAGAATCATCAAACCATAAGGACTAATAAGGATTCTCAACTACCATCATAGCTCTTTGTGCAATCTTCACTAGATTATATACTACACATATACTAGAGCTATGGTGAATAAGGCCAATTCAATCGGTTCAAGGATTACCACAGAATGACCTATATTATAAGCAAGAAAGATCATGTCTGTCAGAGAATAAGAGGTATATATATATACTTCTATAGGACTTACTCCAAGTAATCTGAAATTACTTCAAGTAATATGCAATTACTTCAAATAGACCTTCAATTAATCTACAATTACTTCAAGTAAACCTTCAAGTAATTCGCAATTACTCCAAGTAAGTTTGAATCTCACTCCAAGTTAACACAAGAGGAATAGAGGATGAGAGCTGAGACTTCAAGAATAAATGAGAGACAACACTTTGCTAGAGTTGGTCTCCCTGATCATCCATTCTTTGGTCCATTTGTCTAAGGCTTTCTGAGATAGGAGCTTCAACAATCACATAGAGCTTACTACAAACATGCTGAGTTCATCACTTCTGTGAATGGCAAGATTAGACAACTCTGTGGTTTGATCAACCAGAACTTCAAGGCCTTATTCCGATCTCATCTTGGTATTCTTAAGTAATCACAGAGCTTATGCTTCAGAATCCCTCCATACTGATCACATCTACAAACAATGACTAACCAACGATGCACCAATGGACTTCATAGGATTATGGCTCGAGTGATTACGATATTACTCGAGTTAGGTATTGTATTCTTTAATTCAAATTTTCTGAGTTGCATCACTCAAAGTGAACACTTGAGTAATGACTCAAGTAATACAGGGTTACAGCCTTAAAACCCTGAATTGCATCATCATTTTCAACATCTGATTTCTCTCTAAATCTTTGAATTTTCATACTCATTTTCCCTACAAAATCTCAGCAAGAGCCTGGGGACTGGACATAGGCCATTACAGATTAGACCGAACTAAGATAAATCACAGTTTGCATACTCTCCTCCTTAAACTCTTATATTTCCAGCATACATTAACTGTTGATTTATGATTCATTACTTTCATATTTATTTCTTCCACTAAGATGCGCAAAGATTTTTAAAGTTCTAAAGTTTTTATCTTACACCTAATTTACCCCCTCTTGGGTGTCAGCCAGTTCTAACAGATAGCACAAATTCCTCTTTTCAAGAAACTAAAATTGTAGAAACATTGGTCTTGATGAGAGGAACAAGATTGGTGAAGACACTTTAAGCTAAATATGTGAGTTTTGGGATGAAATTGGCTCAAGAACACTTTCTCGCTTTGGTTCTTCAAGTTTCAGCACCTTCTCTCTTCTTTCTTTTTCTCACTATTTTTCTCTCTTATTTTTTCCCTCTTGGCCGAATTTTAAGGTGTGTGGAGTGTTAGAGTTTATTAGTCACATGTGTGTATAAGTGTTTAGCTTATAAGGTGACATGTGTCCTCTTCCTCTCCCTTTGGTGCCCTTAGTCGACTTACTTAGCTTTAGGGGAGGGAAGTCCGTCAATTTCATCTAGCTTGCATGTGTAGTGTCAGGGGAGGATAGCCATGTGGCTTGACAGAAGAGAGGTGAGATGTCTGATTAATTATGCATGTGATTTTCATGGGCTAGGTGGCATCCTAATATTGAGCCAACCTAAAAGCAAAGTTTGGTAAAAAACATTAAAGGGACGTAGGTAGCGTCCTATAGTGGCACCAACCCAAAAGTGAAAGTTAGGTAAAAGGCCACTTATGTGTGTATGCCTCAAGAATGCGCCATGTGTGTGTGTAAGCCATAAAAATAACGCCAAGTGTACACAAACACAAGTATATTTTATCCAACTAATTACACACACTAAGTAACATCGATTACCGAATTTCAGTATGTTACACTAATGTGCTTCCAAGCATAGGGATAAGAGAAACACATTGGTTTGTCCTAATTGTAAGAAGCCTGAAATGATTGAACTAAAGTAAGGCCAAAATAATTTGAAATAATGTTTAAATAGTAATCCATGGCTAATTTGTTACCATTAAATGAAAGAGGTGACTGACAACTTTATGTCTTACTGTAGGCTTAAGATCCAATACACAATTGTTGTTGAAATTGGGAGTGCTTCTATTGTATTTTCGAACAAGCTTGCTTCCTAATTGCTTGAAAAGTTTATTGTATAGCTTAAGGCGATCCTGATCAGTTATAGGATGCAATACTATATCATCTTGCTTTATGTATTTCAATTGGTTTATTTCATTATTACATTGCATTTATTGGATTCATTTTTGACTAAACAAGTGTGAGTATGATTTTCCTGATCAGTGTCACTCAATTGCTAGGAAGAGGATATTGCTTAAGCTGAAGCGTAATGAATTCAATGTAAAGCTTACAAGTTCTAGCATTAGTGTTGGGCAATACACAATGTGTGAGGACTTGTATGAACATTTCAATGAAGCTTCAAATGAAATGGTGAGTATTCTGATCTCGATTTTCTATTAAATATTTGTTTTAACTTGTGCTCCATGAAACTCGCTCATTACCCCATTTTATAGCATGCCACACCCACTCCAACTGACCCTGTTATCATTTCTGAGGTTAGGTGGACCAAAACATACTTTTGGGATTTTGAATATTAATCAAAATTAATAACTAATGAATATTACATGTCACTTTCTAGCCTGTTGTTGATGTGCATGCACTTGAAAATGATATTGCAGCTACACAAGTCACCTGGCAAAGATACTACAAATGAGTCTATAGCTACCTCATATGCAGTGAATATATCGCAGCCTTCCCAGAGTGCAGCTCCTGTGCCCCCTAAAAAGGAAGGCGTACATGAAAAGGACTATTTTGGATCCTAAAATGGCCAATGAAACACAACATGCACAAGCCCCACTTGCCAATGATCGATTGCTGAAGGTTGTTAAGCAAGAGAAGAAGTAGATGGCTTAGTTATTGTATTTTAGATGTGGTCCTAATCTGATGTATGAGCTTAGGATTCAACTTGTGTGTTGTGAATGGCTTATTCACATACACAATTATCTTTATCAGTGTCTTTACATTTCCAGTCCTTTTTTTTAAGGTTTAGGTTGTAGTTGTTGTGGTTCCCATGTTTGTAGTTTCTGGTTATGTTTAAATTCCAATGTAATGAGTTATGCCCTTTTGTCAAATATCAATCTTTACATTATGAGTTACTACACAGAATTGAATTAACTCACATTGCAATAACATTAGCATGATTTTCAACTTGAAAATCAAACTACATAAATAATAACAATGATTACATGAACTAAACCCAACAAAAAATCACGTCCATACACAACGAATAAAAGATTAGCAGATTGAATGATAGTGTATTATCAACTATTCTTTTAACATTATGGCTACATATGTTGTCAAATATTTTACATATATGGACATGGCCAAAATAGAACACATAGTAAAGTTTGATCTTAACCCCCTGTAACCATGATCATTTTAGTATGACCTTTATGCTAATTAAACTGAAGATAATAAATGACATTACCAGCTATATGTGCTATTATCTAATACACTCTCGCTTAAAAAATCAATGCATCAAAATCCAGCTAATAGACAATCTTTATTAACCATGTTATTAAAATAACATTTCACCAAGCCATTGACATCATTAGTTCTGATGATTGTTGACTTTACTCATAGGCAGGGCTATATCATTGACTTTACCTTAGGTCAACAAAGCTTCTTAGGAAAACTTAAAAAATATTACTTTAATGGTATAATGTATAATTTTGTATATCAGTTTTAAACCCCTTCAAAAAATATCTTAAATGACTATAATACTCTCTTTCATTAGGTTTCCATCTCATAAACATTTAGTAGAAGCTTTATTTGCCATTGACAACAATTCTCTATTTTATCGCGGCACCTTTCCTCATCCATAAAGCAGCTTCAAGTTGAAGCATGAGAATATCCTTATTTTCTTTCCTGTAACTTTTGGGCAAAATGTACAATCTCATGCATACTGTTTAGTCAGTAAAAACATACAAGTTAAACCTCTTCCATTTTTTTATATGTTGTTCATCATCATCAACAAATATAAAGGTCATTCCTTTGTTAGCATCTCACAATCATTCTTTGGTGGAGTAGTTTCAAATGAAAGAGGTGAGCAAGATGAAAACTTCTTCACTTAAAAGCAACAAAGAAATTATGGTGCTGTCAGGTGGAAGGCAAATGAAAAGCATATATAGACGTCAAGTGTTCTTCCTCATTAAGTCGTGACAACTATTAGTTGTTTCTTACCATTATTACAATACAAAGGTTCTTCCTTTGCAGCTACCAGCCATAATACTACATTATTAGATCTTGGTCAGATGGATGTTGGCAATATGATTTCTTTATCACCATAACAAACTTAGGAAATAATACAACTCCTTCTATTAACTCAGCTTCTCAATGATGAGGTGATTTCTTCATGTAGCCCTCTATAGTTATCACTCCGTCTACTATGAACACGTAAAGAAAATATCCAAGAAGATGAAGGATTTATAGGATGTAACAAATGTTGCTTCTGACTTGTCAAAATGCTTTCTTCATAGTTCTTCATTAGGTTATCACTGTTACAATATCTCAACTTTGCTTTCTGCATGCCTTAACACCTTGCCATCATAACTCTTTGTAACAAACAGGAGGTACTTCCAAAATGGAGCACACATTTGAATCTTTATTGAATGACTCCTTACCACTGATTGAGCAAGTGTTCAAGAGAGAGAGTGCTAGATTGAAGGGACTTCTTAATAACATGAAAAATCATACAACACCTACTAATAGAATGAGCCACACATGTGGTTAGTTTGATGTTCAAACATTTGAAGCAAACTCAACATTTCCAGGTTTGATATACATGAAGCTCAATAACTATTAAACGTTTTCTTTATTAGATACTATGGTAATACTGTTCTAACTTGTGCATATTTTTTGACAGTAATCTTTATAACTCTTCATTGTTATAATGATGCTCAAACAAGATGTGTGAGCAGAATAAATCCAATTAATCCCAAAACAATCTTAACTCATTCAAACTTAAGTTCCTCTGAAGGATTTATCAGTTCACAAAAGCTTATAAAGAAAATATGGAATCTTTAAGATCCTACTAGCTCAGGTTACTCTTCCTATACTCTTACATTATTTTACCATTTGATTGGATCAATTTTTTTGACTGCCTAGATTATTTTTTGCTAACTTTTTTCCCTTATCTATTTTGTCATTCTCGTATTTAAAACTGTATTGTCCTTTGCATTACATAGTCTTTCTTCTAGAATTCTGTTCATAGTTTATTGCATATTCTTTTTGACAAGATCATGATGTAATCATTTTTAATTATGTGTTTAGTTTGCAACCCTATCTAATGCCATTGTTCATTGGGTGTTAATGAAATGCCTACATTTTAGTGCCATTCATCACATTACTCTATTTATTACCTGCTTCCTTGTCAATCAAGTGTTGCACTCATAATTATTAATGCTTGGACTAAGAACAGAATCGACAGGTGCTTTTGCAAACTTATAAGCATACTTATTTCTTGCATATATGATTATGACTCATTACTATAACACAATCCATACCATTAATACATTAAGTTACCATTTGCGTAGAAGGTATTGATTCACTTTTCATCAGTTTTTTTAATTTTTCTCTTTATAAATAGAATTAAGCTGAGTTTAGATTTATGCTTTGGGGTTTCTGAAAGCTCCAATGATTTTAATGTATGTCCACAAATGTCATGGGTACTGAGCATCTCAAATTCACATTTCATTTTTTATCTGCTTTACTGCATTTTAGGCTTAAATAGTGCTTATAGGGCCAATTTAACGAGTATAAGTAATGAGTTAACTCATATGGGTCCTAACCATTTTGTAATTTGGCACAAAAGCAATCTTAAGGCCTTGTTTTTTATGGATCTTTAACCTATGTGAATTTCCACCTTCTTTTATAATTTATTATCCTCTTTTTAGGTTTGATTGCCCTTTTAACTTTAATTCCTCAATTTCCCTACAATAAACACAGCCAAAAATACCTTCATGCAAATCAAGTTAAGCCAGGAAAATAAAATATGACAATTTTACTCTTTTATCCATTTATTTTGTGCAACACCTAATCCAAAATAATCATAATAATAATATTTAAGCATAATAATACTAATAAAATCCCATAAATGGGTATAAAAATATATAATAAAATAGGGATATATGATGTAACCCCCTCACCGTAATTACATCCGGATTACGAAATTTAAGTGAAATAGAGACCAATAAGATGAAATAACAATTTATAATCCCACATCCAAGAGATGGGGTATTTCAAAATCAGCTCCAAAACATAGTTATTCCTGGTCTCACATTCACAGGCGGATATAATTACTTGAGAAATCAGAGTACATAATAAATATCAAAGTGCGGAAACCAAAATCCCGGCAAAACCCCAGGTTCATCTACATATATTTACATCATGGGTTTACAAGTTCCCAAAATGGGGATTACATGACCAAAATATTCATTTATATTAAATATACACTTGGCAATCCCAAATCCAAAACTAAGATAACCAACATCCACTAATTCTCAGAGTAGTCCTAACTACTCCTGGTTGTCCGCTTCCCTTTCGAGCCACTCACCCTGTCTGAAAAGGTTAGTCATATGGAAGGGGTGAGATTCTAAAGAATCCCAGTAGTAACAACAATTTCATACCACATGCAATCACAGAGTATGCACACAATTCATCTCATACAGCAACACACGTCACTCCACCCTCATCCCCTTTTACCGCCGGGAAGGCATACGACCTTCACCCGAACCGTTGTTAGCGACTCAGGGACTATTGGCGTGGCAGTGCATACAAATAGCCACACGGCTCAATTATAGCCCTTCGGCTTTCACAAATGGCCCGTCGGCCTTCACAAATAGCCTGTCGGCTCACAATTAGCCTTTCGGCCCACATATACACATATCACACCCTAACCTCATCCCCTTTTACCGCCGGGAAGGCATACGACCTTCACCCGAACCGTTGTTAGCGACTCAGGGACTATTGGTAAAGCGGTGCTTCCATAATTTCCCATAGGCGCATATATGACACCCTAACCTCATTCCCTTTTACCGCCGGGAAGGCATACGACCTTCACCCGAACCGTTATTAGTGACTCAGGGACTATTGGTATAGCGGTGCTTCCACAGTTTTCACAACACTTGCAGCATACAATATTCATTTCAAAACAATGACATAATATACATACAAGGTATCACACCAGGTATAAAGAAAGAGTCACTACCTGTATCCTTCCTGACTGGCTCTGGCACCTTAGCCTCATGAGGACGACAGATGTCAAATCCTATATCAATTAGGGACAACCAATCAATCTCTTTTCCATATGTATGTTTCAATAATACTCTAAGTTGGTTATCATTTAGGACTCTTTAGGTGACTATTAGAGGCCTAAACATATGCCTAAAGGGTTGGAAGACACTACCCAATAGACCCCTTTTTCGAAGGCAAAACACTGATTTTTGGTCATCTCACTCGAGCACAGATGCTCTCACTCGAGCACAAGTACGGACATCACTCGAGCACAAGAGAGAGTGAAACTGCGAGTGAGCACCCGAGAGCACAAAGTAACTTTCAGGAACTGGCTCACTCGAGCACGCTGAACCTCACTCGAGCACAAGGCCAAATGCCTCACTCGAGCACCTGCGAGTGAAGTTCAGGGAGTGAGGACCCGAGAGCACACAAAGCTCTCCAAGACCCGGATCACTCGAGCACAACCACATGCACTCTAGCACACACCTCACACCCGAGAGTGAGAAGGCACACTCGAGCACCTTACTCGTGAGTGAGAACCCGAAAGCACAACTCCCACCTGAAGCACAAGCTCACTCGAGCATGACCCCCAGTGCTCGAGTGAGACGGCTATGCCCGCGAGTGTCAGAGCACACTCTTGGCAATTAGCCCGCGAGTGAAGACCAGAAAGCAACCCCTCACTCTGGACTCCCACTATCACTCGAGCAGACCATGCTCACTCGAGCATGTTCTTCGCTCACTCGAGCACAAAGCGATGTGCTCGAGCATTGCTCATAGAAACCCAGAAGAACTCGAAGCACAAAGGGAAAACTCACGCATCACTCGAGCACGTTCTTCCTTTGCTCGAGTGAGGTGTATCAGAGACCCAAAAATGCAGAAAAACCAGAAAACGCCAGATGGTCAAAATCATGCCCAATGGTTCCCAAACTCTTCCAAAATCTCATACACTCTTAACTCTATCTAGGGAACACCTTAGCAACTCCAAAAACACCCCAAAACCATCTTGACCACAATCATTCACTAAGGTCTCTAAGATACACAATATCCAAATTTCCTTTAACACATTTCCATCATTCCATATTATATCCAACAATCAAATAATTCAACATTAAACCCTTTTCCACTATCAAACACCATAGAATCCATATTTTCAACATTTAGCACAATTAGGGCAAATTTCCTAGATTTTACCAACTCAGCCAAAAATCATAAACAATATGTCCAAATGCTCTAAATGCCTACCTCTTCACTTTGCCCAATCCAGAATCTTGATTCTCCAACTTCCAATTTCGACCAATTCACAGATCAACACTATTTCGAGATTCTGAAATTACCACAATGTAGCTCTCAATGAGATACACAATATTAGAGAAGAGGATTAAGGCATTAGAGGATCATAACTCACCAAGGTTCAAGCTTTCCTTCTTCCTCTTCTTGCCTCAAGGTCACCGGAAATGGAGGAGAAAGAGAGAGAAAATGGTGAGGTATGAAGGAGATGATGATGAGATGTCACTTCCTCCCCTAGTCACACACACACAACCGAAAAAGAGAGAGAAGGGAGAGAAAAGTGCTATTTTGTCTCTTAGTGCCATATCCAATGGCTCACACCATGCCACATGTCATCATCCACTCAATTCCCTCTATGGGCTCACCAAATCACAACACGTAGGATTCCGACCCACGGTCAAGGAATCACAACCCTTGATCTTAAATACCACATATATTTATTCTCAAAATTCATATTACATTAATCCCAAATATATTTAATCAAGATAATTACAATAATTATCGGAGTCATTAGCCCTAATTACAAATCGGGATATTACATATGACATAGCCACTTCCATTATTAATCTCTTCAATTTTGCATGGTGTAGATATGTGGGTTGTAATGGAGTCTCCTCTGAATGCATTCATGCTCTGTTCTGCATACTCAAATTTCGTCTACTGCTTTTTACATTATGGATGAAGATCACACTTTTGTTAGCTTCCATGAGCTTACATTGTACCATCAACTACATCGATGGTTTTGAGAAGATCGTCACTTTCTTCGCATCATTACTAAAAACATAGCTTTTGTTATGGAATATGACCAAGCTTTGAATGAAACTCATCCTATAGCTATGGAACATAATAGTTTCATCTACCAGATCCCTACTGCTTTAATGACCAATTTCTTTGGTTCGGGTGAATTTATGCAGTTTTCTACATGCATAAACTCTGATATTCGCTGGGAGGACTCAAATCACACAGGATATGAAATTGTTATGCATGTCCCTTTTATTCACCCTCAACTTTACATCATTTTTAGGAGCTTCATATTTCATAGCTCCTTAGTCTCATCGTTCACTTCTCTTGCACTATCGTGCCTCTCAATCTTACATGCATGTCTTAGCTCAAAGTCCTCCTAAGTTTAATGCCACTAGAGCTCACTCTCCAACTTTTAAGGTACCAGCATTGGTGACACGCTTTGTTACATGGTTGTCTCATAATAGTTATGTAGGTCATTGCTGTTTTCATGTTGAATATGAAGCTGAGGAGAAAAGGTTGAGGCGAGCCATCCTCTGCCAAGGCTTGCCACCAGTCTCCATGGATCTTATTGCATACTTTCATTACAGATTGAGCAGCTTTGTAATGATCTTTTTGGTTCTACTGCTGCTATACTATTACACAATATTATCATTATCATAGAATTTGGGCTTTTATCTTTACTTTGTAGGTTTATGTTCGTCTCTACTATGTTCTCCTTACATGTTGTTGCTATTTCTACATAGAAAAACCAACCTTAAAACACTTTTCATATTGTAGACGTCGTAAAGCTCTAACCCCAGTTAGACCTTCAATATGGTGTGTACCTTTGCAATTCCCTGCTTTGATGCTCATTGAATGGATTACTTGTTGCTGGGTTTCAAATACTTTAATATCTGTTCCCGTACTACACAAGTGTCTACTTGAAGCAAAGGGGCTATGTGCTCATTCCTTTATCATCCCCAGCTTATGGCTCAAGGCATGGAATTACTCTCTTTTGTACTTTAATTTCTCTTTGTACTGGTTTATCTTATCACCTAGGCCCAATTATATTTGTATTACCTTGCTTCAATCATGTTTTTTTTAATCTAGGGCCCAATATAAATATACGCTATATGTACCTATCATTTTATCTTAATATATTGATTAAGTTAAAAAAAAAGACATTGAACGGTCAATCTTGACTGTCTTTTCAACCATGTTCCCTATCCTTCTTAAGAACGCCTTTTCAAGCACACAAAATGCAATTCTTCATACGTATAATGTTGCCTTCTACCTCACTCTTATATATGGCCCTCCAATATAGGACACGAAAAGCCCTCACTTACCAACGTTAAAAAAACCCTCCTGTAATAGTGATTAGCACCAAGGAATTAATTATTTGGATCTTTGCATAAAAAAAAATAATTGGATTTGGCCAGACAAAAATTTTACCCTATATATATATATTAATTTCAAAACTGTGATGTTGATATCCATAAGCAAATTCGTTTCTATAATGCGTACATGAAATTTCAGTACACAAAGCTGCAATATCAATTTAATTAAAACATAGGCAAGAAACAAAATACATAGTTATCGACACATAAACTGATAGCATCAAATTAAAACATAAGCTTGAACTAAAATGATCGAGTGCAGTTAAGTGTCTTTTTTTCTTTTCCTAGCCTTAGGTTTTTATAAACTACTCTTCTTAGCTTGAATTTTTCTCTTATTATAAAAACATAATATTCTCCTCTTCAAAACCCAAATGCCTTAATTGTCATCATGCCTGATGTACAAAGCATCTTCTTCAGCTAAATTTGATGGTTCAATTGACCTTCCTTTGAATAGATCATCCTCAACTACAATGTCTCCATAACCCATTTCCTCATTATTCACTTTATTTGTCAATAAAAAAATAAACCATCCATATTTAAAAGGATTGGTTGACTTAGTCTTCATCGTTGGGATACAAGGCTCGGTTGACTTGGTCTTCATCCTTCTTAGGTGGCACCATATGATAGCTTATTGGAGAGGAAACCATGAAAAATGACCCTTATGGCCTTCATTAATGAGGTGGCATCTTCTTATGACTTGGAGAGGAGGTAAGCTTGAAAAATTACCTTACTACCCTTCATTAATTGTATGTGGTCATGTTTTTGCTCTTCATGGGATATAGAAGACATGTATTTGGGCTTAAGTAGTGGGTATAGGACCCATTTAAGGAGCATAAGTGATAAGTTAACACATATGATCCCTAACCACGTGTAATTTGACCCAAAAACAATCTTTAGGCCTTGTTTTTCATGGGTCCTATAGTCTATACGAATTTCCACCTTCTGTTATGGTTTATCATTCTCTTTCTAGGTTTGATAATCTTTTTTACTTTAATTTCTCAATTTCCCCAGAATAAGAGCAACAAAAAATACCTTCATGCAAATCAATTCAATATAGGGAAATAAAATATAACACTTTTATCCTTTTTAGCCATTTATTTTGTGCAAAACCTAGCCCAAAATAATCATAATAACTATATTAAAGCACAATAATACTGATAAAATCCCATAAATAGATATACAAATATATAATAAAATAGGGATATATCACATAGCCATTTCCATTATCAATCTCTTTAGTTTTGCATGGCGTGGACACTTGGGATGTATTGGAGGTTTGTCTAAATGCATTCTTATAGGGTTTGCAACTTTTATATATAGCCTTCGATCATGCTTTATTTTGCATATTCAAATTCCATTTACTACTATCTATGTTATAGATAAAGATTGCACTTTTGTTTGCTTCCATGTGGTTGCATTTTACTGTCAATTGCATTGTGGTTCAGAGAGGGTCATCACTTTCTTCACATTATTACTGGAAACGTAGCTTTTGTTATGGAATATGACCAAGCTTTGAATGAAACTCAGGTTGTAGCTATGGAACATAATAGCTTTTATCCACCAGATCCCTACTAGTTTAATGGCCAATTTCTCTGGTTCAAGTGGATTTATTCAGTTTTTCACATGCATGGACTCTCTGATCTCTATTAGGAGGACTTAAAATCATGTAGGTTATGAAATTGTTGTGCATGTCCCTTTTAGTCACCCTCAACTTTACGTGGTTTCTTAGGAGCTTTGTATTTCATACCCGCCTCAATCTCATCGTTCACTCCTCTTGCACCATCGTACATCTCAATTTTACATGCATGTGTTGGCTCAAACTCCTCCTAGGTTTAATGCCACTAGAGCTCACTCTCTAGCTTTTGATATACCAACATTGGTGACACACTTCGTGACATAGTTGTCTCATAATGGCTATGTAGGTCATTGTCGTTCTCATACCGAATATGAAGCTGAGGAGAATGGGAGGTCTAAACCAGCCTTAAACATTTTTCACTTATAGTGTAGACGTCATGAAGTTGTAACCCCAGTTGGACCTTCGATATGGCATGGCTTTGCAATTCCCTGCTTTGATGCTCAATGAATGGATCACTTGTTGCTGGGTTTTAAATACTTGAATATCTGTTCCAGCACTACAATAGGCGTCTTCTCAAAGTAAAGGGGTTATGTGCTCATTCCTTTGTCATCTCCAGCTTATGGCTTAAGACATGGAATTACTCTCTTTTTATACTTTAATTTCTCTCTGTACTGATTTATCTTATCACCTGGGCCTAGTAATATTTGTATTGCCTTGCTTCAATCATGTTTTTTTAATCCTAGGCCCAATATAAATATACTGTAACCCCCTCCGTAATTATATCCGAAATACAACATTAGAGTGAAATAGAGACCAATAATAATCAAAATTCATTTACATTCCCTATCCTTAAGATAGGGTTTGCACAAATACATTTCACAAATCAAACACTTTAACCTGGTCTCACATTCACGTTTCGAATACAATTACTTCGTGAAGATAATTAACATTCATAATATATCAGAGTGTACAATAACAATCCCGGCAATTTCGGGTTCATATCTTCACTAAAGGTTCATAGGGCAATACGCCCATTACAATTCCTCAATGGGGATTACACAAATTTCATTCCCAATACATATCCCAATACACCTCCATAACATATACAACCATATATCCATTCTAACATATACAACTCTAAGTACATTGAAATCAACTACCATTATCCCAAATGGCAACGATAACCACTACCAAGTCCAAATGCCCATAAGGGATTCTCATCGCCCCTAGTCGCTTGCTCCTTCCTCGAGCCACTTATCCTGTCTAAAATGTTGGTAGGGGAGGGTGAGATTCTAGAGAATCCCAGTAGGAAACATATACCAATATGCATGTAAGATAAGTGTTTAATGCATGACATGCTTGCATCACAATAACTCATGCTCACATAATGATATATCCGCATGCTCAATGTTTCAACAACATACTCATGGCCATAGCATAAATAGAAACAGAGCTTCAATCATTCATATATGTTTTACATAATCAAGCAAAGCAATAACATGCATCAATACACAAACACAAATATCAATACATGCAGGAGAGGTAAGTTCCCTACACTTATTATTTCCACGTATGCTCCAGCGTCGGCTACTCACGATCCAAGCAGATATCAAATCATGATCAGGGTAAATACCCAACCCTATAACCAAATCAAGAACATATGGTCATTCTCTTTTCCAAATTCTCACTTTCATAACACTTAGATTTGGTTATCATAATTGACCCTTAAGAGGCCACAAATGCCTCTAATCAAAGCCCTAAAAGATTGGGAAACAATAGGTTAGAGGTCTCCTTTCGAAAACTCAAAGTGTTGGAACATAGGGGTTGGCCGCGGCCAGCCCTTCCTTGGGCCGCAGCCCAAATATGGTCAGAAGGTCGTGGGCCGCGGCCAGCCACCCATGGGCCGCGGCCAGAATCAGGCCAGAAAGTCGTGGGCTGCGGCCAAGAAATTTTCTGATTCTTGGCTGAACTTCCAAAATTCATAACTAAATCTAGAAAAATTGAAATGAAGTGATTCCAAAGCCAAATGAAAGGTACATAAGTCCTCTTTCTAGGACAAATATGTATCATTACTGGAAATCACTACAAAATTCCAGAATTACACAACACTCATCACTGCCCCCAAAACAGAGTTCTGTTTCAATCCCAAACTTTGGACAACCATATCTCACAGAATACTAAATGAAATGACACAAAATATATGCCCATTTTGAAGCTTGGGATGTGAACTTTAAGACTGGAAAGTTTCACAATTTTATGAAATCATTAGGTCATTCAAAACGCTCGTGCAAATGGACTGTGCAAAACAGAGCTTAAACAAGACAACTTTCCAACTTTTCCCAAGTAATTCAAATGAACCCAAAATCAATAACCAAGCTCATTCCCACACAAAATCACTCAAGGAATCCAATGGGAATGTCAAAATCACCAAAATCCTATTCCATTATCATGCTTTGGTTTTGGGTAACATTAAACACTAAAATCTCCAATTTTCCAAACTTAACAATTTCCAACCCAAACAATTCTATCTATCCAAAATGCATTCCAAACATACAAATTCCATACCAAACACATACCAAACTCTCAATGGCCCTCATTTTCGAAAATGGCCCAAGAATTCCAGAAAATCCAAGTTAATCCATTTGGCATAAAACATAGATAGATAGATAGGTCTCATTCACCTTATCAACTTTCTTAAAGGGAGTTCTTGATTCACCACCTCCCAAAATTTTGTGTGGCCACAAACCACAACCAATGGACAAACTACAACCATAGAAATGTAGCTCTTAACTCAATGATCAACTTTAATGAAGGGAGTTTGAGCAATTGAAGCCATTTTCCTTATCTTTTTGCAAGCTTTCCCCCCCCTTTTCTGCAACAATGGCAAGAGAGAGAAGGAGAGAGAGAACGAGAGAGAAAGAGAGATGGAGGAGAGGTGAAGATGATGATGAATGTAGAAAAATCTGCCCCACCCCCCCCCCCACATAGGAATGAGAGAGAGAGAGAAAAGAGGGAAAATGAATAAAATAAATGGTGCTTTGACTTTTCCAACACCCTCTCTCATCCTAACCACTTGCCACATGTCTCCACCTCATTGGCTCTCATAAAGCAAGTAACCAATTTAGTTACTCTAATCCCTTCATTAGCCATTTAATTTCACTTCCCATGCCCTCTTAATTAGTAATTAATCTCTTCCATTAATCACTAATTTAGAGCCATTCTTTTAATTTCCCAACAATTATGGCATATTAATTAAAATTGCCATACAACACATAATTATTCCACTTTAATTCGATAATTATCCTCAATAATTACCATTAGCCTTTAATCGAAAATTGGGGTGTTACATATACCCTATGTGTACCTGTCATTTTATCTTAATTTATATTGACCAAGTTAAGGAAAAAAAGGAAGTGGAACGGTCAAAATCTTAAGTGTTTTTTCAACCATGTTCCCTATCCTTCTTAAGAATCCCTTCTTAAGCTCACAAAATGCAATTCTTCATACGTAAAATGTTGACTTTCTACATCACTCTTATACACGAACCTCCAATATAGGACATGAAAATCCCTCACTGACCAACGTAATAAAAAAAGCCCTCTTGCAATAGTGATTAGCACAAACAATTAATTAATTTGATCTTTCCATAAAAAAATTAATTGGATTTGGCTAGACAAAAAATTGCTATATACTTGTATTTTAATTTCAAAACTGTGATGTTGATATCCATAAGAAAATTCTTTTCTATAGTGCATACACGAAATTTTAATACTCATCAATTCCAAAAACAAATCAGGTCTATAATTTTTTTTTACTATTGAATGGTTTTGATCATGTTCTCCAGTTCAAACTATAATGTAGGTCTTATATTAGGCCAAATGAGTATGTCAATTAAGCTTCTTATGGTGGCTACAATTAGGTTGTGTTTAGGATAGCGGCGGGAAAAGTAGCTTGTTTGCAATTTGACTTATAGAAACTGAAGATTAGGTAAAAGTAAGATTGTGTATTATGATGTATGTTTTCGATTAGTGGTAGGATAAGTGCTTTTCTGAAACTAAAACATGTTTGAATTGGAGGTAGCATGTGTCAAACCCCTTAACATTTTGATATTCATAGAGTAATAAATGCAAAGTTCAAGGGCCATACAGAATTAGCATAAACATACTAATACAAAGTGCTTGTTTAAATTACAGGAAATCCCTATAGGGTTTGAAAAATATATACAGAGGCCAAAATAGTCAAAATGAAACAACAAATAACCAATAGTAGCCTACACTGTACTGAAACCCTCATTTACCAGTAACCACGTCCTTGCCCTTAGAGCCATTACCTCTAGTTAAGTAAATTTAAATTTTGGGAAAATGGGTGAGATTCAAACGAATCTCAGTAGTAACACATAGTCCTTCATAGAAAATGTGATAAATAAATATGTAATGCACCATATAAGCAATAGAATTATATCATCATACTCGTGTGTGTACACTGTTCAAGGCCAAATAACTGTTTGGACCCTAACTGTTCTCCTGTCTCAGCGTAGACGACTGCCTGCCCGGAAATGTTTCACTATCCCGGCATAGATGACTTCCTATCCAGAAATGTTATTTCCCTATCCTAGTTAGGTCCCACTGGGCTAGATAGTACTTGTGAATTTCCCACCGGGTGCTACTGATGCTTTTCCCACACCACAACTCGGTTGTGTGCCTATAACTCCTATCACAGAACATGGCAATAACATATAAATAATCACATAGTGTATATGTAACATCCCAAATTTCAGTTACCAAAATTCCTTTGAACCTTGTGACATTAAAAGGAATAAATGGTGAATTATGAAGCACTTGAAATGGACAAACAGTACAATCGGTTGCCATATGAATTTTGGGACACAATAAAACATAAAATTTAATTTGTGTCTTAATAAAAGCCCATTATTGGGGCACAAATTGATTAATGGAAGAACATAATTGTTGGGCCCAAAAAATGGTGATTTTTGGCTCAACACAAAGAAAAATGAGAAAGCCCAATTTAATTACAAAAAATGTATAGGCAAAATGGTCCTTTGGCTAAATAAAAAAATTAAAAGCCAATATTTTTCCCATTTTCCATATGTGTGGAAGTCCAAAAGAGAAGCAAGAAGGGAAATGGATATTTAAAATACTTAGCCAAAAGTTGAAGCATTTTTTACTAAGTAAAAAATGGAGTTGAAAAGTACAACAAGGTATGTAGTTGTGAAATTCATGTGGTTTTGCTTCCAAATTCAAGCAAGACTCTCTAATCTCCATATCCATCTTGAATATATTTATAACAAGGAAAAATTCAAGAGAAAGAGAGGAGGAAAGGTACGGCTTAGAGAGAGAAAGAAGGGAATCAAAGGTAAAGCCATAAAACCTTGTTATCTTGTTAAGATTCAAGGATGTTGATGTTGTTCTGGTTGGTTTGTGTCTTTGTTTTGGCTTGGTTTGTGATTTGGGAATGTCAAACCCTAAAGGGCGGTGCTGCCCAAATTTTGAGTAATCATGTTTAAAAGGTGTTTCAATGATTAATCATGTGATTAGAAGTGTAAGGAATAAGTTTAATTCCATGAAAAGTAAATATCACATTATTCCTTAATTTTCCCTAACTTTTGGTTAGGTGCATGGTTGTAAGAAGGAATATGAATTTGCCAAATTTGAGGTTTTCAATGGATTCTTTGGGCAAAATTGTGCGGGAATATGATATAGTTGTGATTTTAGAAGGGTTGGATTGAAAAATGTAAAATTGGAATTCAATGTTACTAAGGTCAACATTGCCAGATTTTTGTCAGGTTTTTGTGAAGAGGTTTTGGATACCAAACCTTGTTAAAAAAATCATGAAAATTTCCACACAAAAAAATAGTAGACATCCTAAGCTTTAAAATGATGGATAGAATGCATGATTTGGATGTCTATAAAGTAAGTTATGAATTGTGTAAGTTTAGGCATAGAAACTGAGACGAATTCTGGACCAGTGAGGTTGGTCAAGGATTCTAGGAATATAATCCCTGTAATTAGCAGTGCTTAATATTTTTCCCTTAAATTAGTCTTAACTAGATTTACTTAGGACTTTGAACCACCTCATTTGGAATCCTAGAGAATAAGTTATGATTTTTCAAAATTGAGAGTCAAAACTGGCAGATTTGGTTTGACCTACAAAATTGTGAAATTTAAAGGGAAATGTAGGAATTGAAGACATAGCTCACGTTCATGACTCTAACAATTCATATGGTTATATGTCTAGGGTCATGAAGTGACAAATAAGAAGCATCTTCAATGGTTGGACCGTTGGAGTAAAGGTACAAGAGGTAATGAACTTACTTAACTTGATTGTATTTTATGTGTTTGCTGTGTATTCATTTGCAGTATTGCTTTGATTGATTATGTGAAGCATATATGAATGAATGAAGCTGTGTTTGTGTTTATACTGTGGCCATAGATATGTTGCATGAAACATTGAGCATGCAAAAATGCGATTATGTGAACATGAGCCTATGCAAGGCAAGCATATCATCATGCACTAGCATTCAGCTTGCATGGATTGTTAGTATTGTTTGCTACTGAGATTCCCAAAATCTCACCTTTTCCAACCAACCATTTAGACAGGTGAAAATAGAAGGTATGCTGAGAATAAACAAGAGAAATGCATGAGAGGAATGTAGTGGTGGAACAAAGACGAGAAGATGTTTTCGTTTCAATGTAACGGGTTTAAATACCCTAGTAGCCCTGTACGACAACATTATTTTTAATTATTATGTACAATCCCTGTGGAGAATTCCTGAAATCAAGTACTTATTATCAATATTTTTATGCTATTTCTGTGTACCCACCTAACCTGCGCAAATACTCTGAAAAATGTGGAAACAAAGTAAGGACCTTACAATATGAAGGAAAGAGTCACTACCGTAAGTCCCTTTTCGCTCACTAATCATTCCTTAACCTTGACTCGGCTTAGGCAAACTGTCTAGTCTTAAAATTCCAAGTTTATAAGAATTTAGTTATTACTCATTCATGTACTATTCCAAGCTTATTTTATTGGTTATCTTTACCCTTAGAGTTTAAAGTAATTACATTTTTACCATTACCTTTTAATTTTGCACATTAACTAAAACTGCCAGAATTTTTGCATAAAACTTTGAAAATTCTTAATTTTACTTACAAATGTCCAATTGCTGTGGTTCTAAAGGTTATAAGACCCTTATTAAATCTATTTTTAAGGGAAATTATTTTCTTTAATCAATTATGTCTATAGAATTCCAGTATCAACATTGTTTGTACACTACTACCACAACATTCCAGTTTTACAAATCCAACTTCAATAAATTATAACTATTAACATAATAATCCAAATGGGACAAATTAAATATCAAATTGAAACTTGATATGCCTACTTTTATTCTAGAAAATCTCACTCATTGGACAGCATTTGATTATCCAAAAACACATGACAACAAGATTGACATGCAGAACCCCTAACTGGCAACAAGTTTCACAGTTTAAGAATTTTGTTCCAATGATCCACAATTCATAACCAGGGCTATTCCCACATAGTTTTTCATATAGAACACAATTGAACCATCAAAAACACAAAATGCTAGCTCTAACCCTCTATTCTGTAGCTGGCCGAAAATAACCAAAGAAAAGGGAAATTGAGTTTTCATGATTTCATTCCACCAACCCCTTCTTTTCACTTGTAATCTCATAATTAACCCTTTAAACACTTCCTAATCATGATTAGTGGAAATTTGGGCAACATAACCCCTAGGGTTTAAGTTTCCAAAATTACAAAAACAATCCAACAAACCAACCACAACACCAATAACAAGTATAAATCATTAAGAGAAAACAAGCTTTCAAGCTTACCTTGATTTCTTCTTCTTTCTCTCTCTAAACTATCCTCCTTTTCTCACATTTTCCCTTGATTTTCTTCTTGCTTTGCATGATTTCAAGAAGGATATGAAGATTAGAGAGAGTTTACAAGAATTTGAAGGCAAGAACACCCAAATTTTACTACTAATGTTACCTTGTTTGCCTCTTGAATCACTTGAGCTTTCACTTGCTCTTGTTTTCTCAAACACACTCTCTCTCTCTCTTTTGGCTCTTGTTGCTGGCCGAAAATGAGGTCTAGGAAAGATGATATAAGTTCTTTAAAATATCCCTTCCACCTCCTTTGTTTATAATATTTAATTACCTTTTATCACATGCCAATTTGTTAAGCTTTATCTCTTTCAATTTTTGATCATAAATGTTTCCCTTTTCTCTCTCCTTCTTGACGTCAACAAGGGCATTTGGATGAACTAAATATGCCTCTTCAATAAGCTTCATCCAAGTCTTTGTGATGACCATGTAAGGCTCTTTATTACAAACTTGTTTTTTGAATTTTCAAACTTCACTTTTTACTTGGTTAAAATGCTTCAACTTGTGGCATTTGTATTTCAATAATTAATTTCCTTTAACTCTTGTCAAAAGTGACGTAAATGACCCCCCAAAGAAACCAAATAGGCTTCTTCAATCACCTTTGTCCATTTCCTTGCAATTAATGGTGCAATAGCCATTTATTACAAATGTTACTTTTGACTTTTCCAACTTAATTTACTTGGCCACAATTATTATAATTCTTGTCATATCTATTCAAATACTCATTGCCCTTGCTTCTTCCATCTTTTTGGGACATCCCACCTCTTGGAAATGGGGAAATATTGGCCTTTTAATTTTTATTAGTCAAATGACTATTTTGCCCATATATTTGTGTGATTTCTTGTATTAAATCATGGCTTCTTCCTTTTTCTCTCATTTTAGCCGAAACTTGACCTATATATTGGGCCAATATTTGCGCTCTTTCATGCTCCAATTTGGACTTCCTTGTGAGACCTTTAAGGCGCTAAAAGTTGCTCCTTCGTGGCCAAACTTAATTATATTGCTTGTAGTCACTAAGTGCATTGTTTCGTCACTCTATGTGCACCATAATTCACCTTTTTATTCCAATAAATGTCTCAATACACACAAAGAATATTGGTGATTAAAATTGGGATATTACAACATAAGTGGCTTTTATGATAATGATAATAGAAAAAGTGAAATAAAAAATATAAAAGAGTTAAAAAAGTGAAGTTGGGAAATTTGGCAATGCAAAAATACAAAATTTGATGAAATAATATCACATAACTAATTGGCTCATATGTCTCGTACAATTTGGTCTCTAATTGTGTCATGATATTTGGATTGAAGATGAGGCAGCATAATTTGTCGAGGAAGGCTCTTTATCTACACTATTATTATCAACATGACCTATATGCCCAGTTTCAGCTTCTTGAAAATTAACATCAGTTGCAAAATTTCTCCTAATAAAATTATGTATGGTCATTGTTGAACAAACAATATAGACTTATGCATTGGTGTGAATTTATTGCAATAATAACGGTTGCAGAATTCCCAGAAGCGATAAGCTAAAAGCATCTAGGTGTGGCTTTTTAAAAAAGCTGCTTATACACCACAAGCCCAATTGACCAATCACCCAGCCAAACAAAAACCATTCGCTCCTTTTGCACCAATCGGGATTATTCATGACCAATCGGGCTTACATCACTACAAAAAAATACTGAATTTCCGACGGAATTTGCCATGGAATTAACAAACAGACTTTAGACAGAATGGATTTCCGACGGAATGGGTTCTATCGCTAATAACAGCTTGACAAACCGATTATTCTGTCGCAAATTTCTAACTGAGTTTTTTGTTGGAAAATTTGCGACGAAAAATATTCCGTCAGAAATTGCGAGAGAATTTCTGACAAAATTTAATTCCTTTGCAATTTCCAACGGAATTAATTCCATCGGAAATTCCCTCACAATTTCCAACGGAATTTTTCCATCGCAAATTCTGTCGCAAACTTATTTTTTATTTTTAAAATTTTAAAAAGCCAAGTGGCAACTCCGGCGGCCGCCACCTCATTGCAGGCAACAGAGTGTGGCAGCTTCGGCAGCTTCCACCTTATTGCCGACACCTAGATCTGCCACATGTCGCAACTTGGCTCTACCAGGTGTTACAGCCTCCCTTCGCCACGTGTCGCAACCTCTTTTTTCCTGAAAATGCAACGCAACTTGGCCTCCTTTGGTTTGAACCCACGACCTCGTCCGTACGCGCGCGATGCCTTACAGATGGGCTCGACTGCTTTGGTGTTCTATTATTACACAATTATATATTTATATATAATCTTATTATACATAATCAATTATTTATAAATATATATTTGTTTCTTATATATAAATGTAATAATAATATAAAATAATTTTATATATTCTTATAATTTTTAATATAAATTAACTTCAAATTAAAAAATTTTACATCTTAAATAAATTTCATATGTCTATATTTTTGTCTAATTTTTAAAATTAATTTTTTATTAACATTAATTCATAATTAATAAATAATTATTAACTAATATTTTTTACTAATATTAATTAATAACTAATAAATTTTATTTTTTATAAATAAATTTTTATATGACCATTTTGCCCCTACTAGGACCAAAACATATGATTAGAAATAAAAAATATTTTAGAAATTAGAAAATAATAGTTAAAAAATAAATTAAAAATATTAATTAATAACCAATAAATTTTATAAAATTTAATTTAATTAAGAAAAAATAATTAATTAAAAATAATAATTTTTAAATTTTGCCACTGAATAAATTCCATCGGAAATTATAAGGGAATTTCCAATGGAATTCTTTTCCGTCAGAAATTGCAGCGGAATTTATTCCCTCACAATTTCTGACGAGATTCAATTTCATCACAAATTTCCAACTAAAATTCTGTCAGAATTAGTGCGTCAGAAATTATATGGCAAATGACGAAATTTGCTCCCAATTGCCCAACCAAACATAGCCTTAATCAATCCCATTTCCTTGACGCAATGCAGGAATATTCAAAAATTCAAGAAAAAATAAACGGCTATATTTATAGGAGGTGATAGTGTCCCTAGGATATGGATTCCAAGAATTATTGAGAGTGCTGGTCCTCTTTTGAGAATAGTTACAAGTTGAGAATAAAGAGTGGGAGCTCATCGTCTGAGGTTTTTATATTTTTTTTCCAATTTAATTATTAATTAAATGCTGGAATATTAATCCTGTCTGACATATATGAAGACTTGTGAGTGATGGGATTCCTCCTTATCGAACCACACGTGGTCAATACGCAGGCACATAGATGCCAATATAAAGCAGAATTCTTATATATGACTCATCACATCCTACCACATCTAGACCATTTATATCCGGAGACGGTTTAAAAAATGCGACAGTTGGTGTTTTGTAAATATCAATATAAGTTTAGAATGATCGCGCATTAGTGTGGTCTAAATAATGCTTTCTAAACTGGTTGTAAAAGAGTCTGGTATCAATACGAATAAAATATTTTTCTAATTTTAAAATAAATTTATTTTGTTAAAATAGCTTAAAATGTTATTTATGTATAAAAGTCTTTATCTTGCAACAAAGAAAGTACTACTTTCTGTCCTTATTAAAATAAGATCTCGTTTTAAAAATAATTTAAACTAAAAACAGTATCTTATATTAAAAACCGGACATGGTATATTAATTATTAAAGATACATCCAACGTTGAAATGAATTCAAGCTTAATGCCACTGCCAAAGGTGGTACATGAAATTTGTGCGAAGTTCAGATTTTGATAAATTTTTTTGATCAATCTATCTATTATACTTTTAGAAAAGCCGTAGAAATGGCTTTGTATTACAGGGTTAACATATTGAGCTTATTATGAGGTTTTAAATTGAACGGGGTTAAAGATAACAAACGGTTTTGCCAAATTCATGGTAGGATTTTAATGAGAGGTTTTAACGGTTTCATGAACAACTATGAATTATATTGGTTTCCTGTGGCATACATTAATCAATGATTAGAAGAAACTTTTATGAGCCACTTTCATTATGTTACACTTAAACAAATAAATAAATAAAAGTTCAAAAACTTTGTCTTAAAATTTAATACTCTTCTAATCATTCTTATAAGTCACTTTCAACATGATCACAATAGTCAAAGAAATCTTTAAATCTCATTAACTCTACCTTTAAATTTAAAACCTTTCTAACTGCATCCCTATTTAATGTAACACTATTTTATAAGAATAAAGTTTACACAATAATTAACGAAAGGCAAATTGAAACAGGGGAGTAACTTTTAAACTTTACTCATATTTAACACAATGGAACGAGTGAGAACTAAGAAGACTTGTTAACACTTAATTAATAATAAGTAATAAATAATTAAAATTAATTTAATTAATACACCATAGTAAAATTGTCAAATATGCTGAGCGATTTGTTGTGTTCACATGCAAGTTATATATATTTCCATTCATTTTACTTTATCACCATAGTAAAATTATCAAATAAGCTGAGCGATTTTTGTTTGTGTTCACATGCAAGGCATATATATTTCCACTCATTTTACTTTAACTCTCAAAAATATTAAAATAAAATATGACAAGTGTTCTCCATTAAATTTTTATATAAGAGCAGCGTGAGATGCAAGTCATATTTTGACTCATTTTACTTTAACTCTTAAAAATATTACAACTGAATATGACAAGTGTTCTCCATGATCATATGTCTTCAGTAGACAAACATATATAGTATCTATATATAAACAAATGTCAAGTATGATTAGTAAACCTCTTAATCAAGATCATTTTATTTAATTTGTCTCTAATTTAAAAATTAATATCTTGAATATGACATAAACAAAAAACAATGTCCCGTGCATTGCATGACGGAGAATACCTAGCTACATATGTAAGTAGTGGAAGAGTATAGCTAAGGTTAATTAACTTAATCAAAGGGGCTGATATTGAGTTTAAAAAGGAAATATACCTGACTTTACTTTCATGTTAGTTAAAGAGCATATTTTAAACATTTTTCTTGTAACAACTTCTTTATATACTTGTGTGATCGTTAATATGAGATCTATTTATCTAATTTGAAGGGACTAAGAAAATTAAATAAATTACTTAACTATAATGTATGTGATATGATCTCCCTAAAATATTTATGTAACATTATATATATATATATAAATTTATAAGTGAGACGATTTAAAAAAATGAAAATTATAAGAGATAAAATGAAGAAAAAGTTTTACATATATTTTTTGCATGGAGCATACATCAGGTATCCTTGATCTACCACTACAAAAAAAAAGGTATTTTGTAGCGGTGCAATTGTAGCGGTTATATTAAACCGCTACAAATTATAGTATTTGTAGCGGTTTTCACCTAAACCGCTACAAATTTGTAGCGGCAAGGTTTTTTTGTAGCGGTTGCGTACAAAAAACCGCTACAAATTTGGCGCCAAATTCCCGTCAAAACTTGTAGCGGTTAATGCACAGAAACCGCTACAATATTCCCGCCAGTTGGCGCGCTAACAGTGTAGCGGTTATTTGTAGCGGTTATGCCCCTATAACCGCTACAGAATTTCAAGAGTCTCGACATTTGTAGCGGTTCTGGGCAATAACCGCTATAGAATTTCAAACGTTGTTACCTTTTGTAGCGGTTATTATAGAACCGCTACAAATTTAATTATTTGTAGCGGTTACAGTAGCGGTTATTTGAATAACCCCTACTAATATCTGGCCTATTTAAGCCACCGCCTCCTTCATTTCTCATTTTGCTCATTTTGTTTCCTGAGGTTTCTCTGAGTGATTTCTTCGAGATTTGAGCGTTCAGACGTCTCTATAGGAGTTTTTGCTCAGTATTTCTCAGTATTTGCACTTGAGGTATGTATATAACACGTATTTTATTTATATTTGTATTTTTATTATATTTTTGCATAATAATGTGACTAATTTTTTTTTTTATTTTTACAGTTGATATGGCTTTAGGACAGGATAAGGGGAAGGCCCCTAAGGTCCCCAGACCGATTTTACAGGGTGGCAGCAGCCGGGCAGGGGGCAAAGGGAGGGGGCAGCGCGGAGGCAAGGCTACCACGGCATCTCAATCCATCCCCCCACAGGAGTCAGCCCTACCACAGGCACCGCAAACGATCCCACAGGCGACGACCGCACCAGAGGTGCCTGAGGTTGGAGGCCAGATATTAGCGTTGAGGACTTTATCAACGAGGAGGAGTTCGAGATCCCGATTGGGTTCAGAGAGATGGAGCAGTTCCTTGATGAGGAGGACGCTCGGGAGCAGAACAACCCACGAGGGTCGTCTTCGCGGTCCACTGGGTTTGAGGTGTAGGTCAAAGATAAATTAATTTTTTAATTTAGTAAATTATTTTTTTAAATTAGAAATGTTAACTTTGAATTACAATTTATCTAACGTGCGGTAAACTGTGCAGACGAGCAGGGGAACATTTCGACGAGGAGGCTAGACGTGGCCGGTGTGAACAGCTTAGACCGGAGCCTCCGAGTTATAATGCCGTGGAATGAGGGCACTGACCAGCCGATCCACAATGGGGGTCACCTACTCAACCGCTTCCTGAATGACCTGGGCGCGAATTGGATGCGGTTCCCCCTTCACTTCACGACGTAGAGACACGCTCCGAGGGGGCCAAAGGACCAAGCTTGGGAGGAGGTGGTTCAGGTAATTAAAATTATTTAATTAATATTTTTTGTAATTAATTCTATTTAATTAATTTTTTTTAAATTATGGTTTTTATAATTATTGATATTTAAATAATTTTTTTTCAGCTGCGGTTTGCCGTCCGGGCCAACCGGAAGAGGCACGCCCTCGTGAAGATGGGTGACGCCTGGAGGAACAGGAGGAACCGTCTCTTCCACAGGGTGGATAAGGACGGGACGATGCCTCTAGAGCAGCTGATCGAGAGCGTCCTGGACGGCGTGCCGTCGAACAACTGGGCGCGTTTCATCCAGTTCAGGAGGAGCCCTGAGGCACAAGTAATGTATTTATTAGATTTTTTATATATAATTTTGTAATTGTTAAATATTAAATTATAATTTCAATTTAATTTGTATTTAATTTTAAATTATAATACATTTAATATTTTTTTTCCAGGAGCTTTCTCAGAGGAACACCGAGATCCGAGCGCAGCAGACGATCCACTACACAGTAGGATCGAAAACCTTTGCTGTGACCTACAGCGAGCTGGTAACTTTTCAAAATATCACTTACTTTTAGCTGATTATTTCATAATACTAATTATTGTTTTGTAATTGTTTCAGGAGACGAAGGCACAACAGGAGAACCGTCAGACAGACTATGGGGAGCTGTACGCCATCACACATAGATACCGTGACGGGACTGCGACCTCTCAGCAGGCAGAGGCAGCCATTGTAAGTAATTTTATTATTATATTTTTTATAAAACCAAGTTAATAATGAAAAATGCTAATTAGTAATTGTTTCATAAAATGGCAGGAGCGGATGCAGCAGTCGCAAACTGAGCTGCGACAGACCCAGCCTGAGGAGTCATAGGGGTAAGTGGACCCGACGGCTCCTTTGAAGGCGGGTCTGGCTCAAGCTTAGCACCCCGGACGCGTGCGGGGTATGGGGATAGGCGCCAGACCCAGTATGGTCTACGGCAGGAGCACCGCCTCTGAGGCTGGCAGCTCTAGAGGGGTCAGATGTCGGAGGGACGAGTCTATTGACTAGCTGCGGTCAGATTTGGAGTAGCAGATGGCGCAGCAGCAGTAGCAGATGCAGCATATGCAGCACCTGCAGCTGCACGCTGATATGATGTACACTCAGCAGACGTAGTGGCGTGAGATCATGAACAACATGCTCGAGGAAGCATGGAGTCGCCTGTTCTCGAACGAGCAGCATCCAGCGGTTCCCCCTGTCCCTCACTACATCGTCCCGAGTACTACTCCTCCTCCTCTTGCTCCTGCTCCTGCTGATGACGATAGTGCGGTTCACTCTGCGCAGCGGCCTGAGCCAGCAGCACCTGAGGGAGCCCCACCTGAGGGAGTACCAGATGATCAGCCCCCAGCTACTTAGTTTAGGACATTTTTTTTGGTTTAAACATTTGTAAATATATATATATATATATGAGTTTTTATTTCAGAACTTTCTTATTGTGTTTATAATATAATTATATTTATATTATTAGATCACGTTGTTTAATTTATGAATTATTTATATCTAAATTAAAAAAAATAAAGCATATATATTTCAGAATTATAAACGTTGGAATTTCAGAATATAAGGTTCTAGGCATTCGTCATTATCTTCTTACTCATCTTCTTCTCTATACTTTTTTCTCTCTCACTTGTAGCTATGGATAAATCATGGATAAGGTTGCCGCACAATTCTCCTGAATATTTGTATGGATTAAACAGTTTCTTAGATTTCGCATTCACTCACGCCAGCTGTAACGGCAAGATCGTCTGTCCGTGTCGGAAATGCAAGTTCA
The DNA here is from genome assembly GCA_963242795.1 of Inga leiocalycina. Classification (NCBI taxonomy): domain Eukaryota; kingdom Viridiplantae; phylum Streptophyta; class Magnoliopsida; order Fabales; family Fabaceae; genus Inga; species Inga leiocalycina. Next base: position 32,325,611 of record OY725327.1, read on the forward strand.
AGAAGTGGCATGCACGAAATGTTGTGAAGGAACATTTGCTTGTGAAGCCTTTCCCTGAGGACTATACGTTCTGGGCAATTCATAGTGAGAAGGCCAGAATTAGATATGACTATGCTTTTCCTAGAAGTTCTTAAGTAGGCGTTCAAGTAGATGAAGATGATCCTGTGAATGATGCTGTGCGTGATACGTTTGGATTTCAAGGCGACAACTTCAACGAAAAAGTGCACGGCTCTGAGCCGGCTTTTATGGGGAATGAAGCAGCTCAGGATTTTTTCAGCTTGATGGATGAAGCAGATCGTCCTTTATATCAAGGTTGTCGCAAATATTCTAAATTATCTTTCTTGATCAAATTGTATCATATCAAGTGCTTGTGTGGGATCACAGATAAGGGAATGTAGATGTTGCTCGACTTATTACAAGATGCATTCCCCGACGCCGAGATTCCCACAACGTTCTACGAGGCCAAGAAGATTATCAACAGGTTGGGGTTGAATTATCAAAAGATTGATGCATGCCCAAATGATTGTATGCTGTATTGGGGAGACGATTCCAGCAGGGAGACGTGTAAGAGATATCACACATCGAGGTACAAGACAATTCGGAAGGGGAAAAAGCAGAAGAAGAAACCTGCAAAGATTCTCAGGTACTTCCCTTTGAAACCTCGTCTACAAAGATTATTTATGTCGTCTAAAACTACTGAGCACATGAGGTGGCATGCTGTTGATAAAAACGAAGATGGTAAATTAAGACATCTGTGGGATGCAGCTGCTTGGAAAACATTTGACAACGAATTTCTAGATTTTGCGACTAACCCCAGAAATGTTCGGCTTGCGTTGGTGATCGATGGTTTCAATCCTTTCGGGAATCTTAGCACAAGTTACAGTATTTGGCCGTTAGTCTTAGTTCCCTACAACTTACCCCCTGGATGTGTATGAAACAAAGCTCTTTCATTATGTCTATGATCATTCCAGGAAAAAAGGCACCGGGCAATGACATCGATGTGTATCTCTAACCGCTTATTGCGGAATTGCTTGACCTGTGGAATGTCGGCTTGGAGACGTACGACGCTTACAGCAAGACTTTGTTCAATATGCGTGCTGCCTTGATGTGGATGATTAGTGACTTTCCTGGCCTTGGCACATTATCTGGTTGGAATGTGCATACTGGGTTGGCGTGTCCAGCTTGCAATTTTGACTCTGACGCATTGCGCCTTCCCTACAGCCGAAAGTGGTGCTTTATGGGGCATCGGAGGTTTCTCGATGAAACGCATAAGTTCATATTGCAACGGAATCGCTTCAATGGGAAACCAGAGAAAAGAGGACCACCTCAGACTTTGTCTGGTACAGATATCTTACAGCAGCTTGAGCATGTTGACTTCGAGTTTGGAAAAAGCAACGATTCAGCACAAACTCACCAAAAGACGCGCAGGACTTTGGCGCCTCAGCAGTGGAAGAAGATAAGTATTTTCTTCACGCTTCCCTATTGGAGATCTAATTTACTTCGCCACAGTCTTGATGTAATGCACATTGAAAAGAATGTTTGCGACAATGTGCCGTATACACTACTTAACGAACCTGGCTAGACAAAAGATCACCTTCAAGCGAGGAAAGATTTATGCGACATGGGAGTTCGTGAAGACGCTTGGCCAAATGAGCATGACAGATTTACACCGGCAAAGTTTACCCTCACAAAACCGAACAAGGAAGTGTTCCTCGCGACATTGAAGAAATTAAAAGTTCCTGATGGGTGTTCAAGCAACATTTCTCGATGTGTTGACTTGCAGGCTCGAAAGGTTGCTGGCCTTAAGAGTCATGACTCACATGTTCTTATGCAGCAGTTACTCCCTCTGGCTATAAAGAATACACTTCCTCCCGATGTTTCCATCGTTTTGGTGGAACTTTGTTCTTTCTTTCAGAAGTTGTGTTCTAAGATTTTGATCGTTGAGGAGCTCGATCAGCTGCAGTCAAAAATCATTCTTACGCTTTGTCATTTGGAGATGATCTTTCCTCTGTTCCTTTTTACTGTGATAGTTCACCTCACAGTCCACCTCGTTCATGAAACAAAGCTCGCTGGACCAGTACAATATCGTTGGATGTATCCGATTAAGAGGTACTCATTTTAAATATGTGCTTTCATTTATTGTCTGTATTTTGCTAGTCGTCCTTTTCATCATTTTATATCAATTTTCTCTTCTGTACTTCGTAGGTTCCTTGGGAAATTAAAATCTTACGTGAGGAATAAGGCGTGGCCAGAAGGTTCTATAGCTGAAGGCTATATAGGGGATGAGGTGCTATATTTTTGCTCAAGGTACTTTGATGATCTTGAGACGGCTTTCAACCGCCCGCCTCGTGTTGACAATTGTCCTGAACCTGCGCCAACATCAGGAGAATTTATCCCTCATGTTGGTAAACCAGTTGGAGCAACTGAGAACTTCAAACTAACGACAACTGAGAAGTTCCAATCACATAGACATGTCTTGATTAATTGCACTCAAGTTGAACCTTTCATACGGTAAGAATTGTACACTCACATGTTATTCGATCTATATCTTTCGTAACATTTCTCACTTTCATTTCACTAACGCCTTTCTATTATTAATTGCAGGGAATTCAGAAGTCATGTTAAGTGTCAACTCAGGATCTGTACACAGACATCCTCAGAAGTTGATAGGAGGGTCCACAGAGAATTCCCGAGCTGGTTTGCGCTCAGAATACTAAATGACCACAACCCACACTCACCAGATTTCAGAGCTCTCGCAATCGGCCCTCTTGATCATGCAAAACGGTTTACAGCATACAATGTCAATGGTTTTAAGTTTTTCACGGTTTCACGGGATCAAGGATTGCAAATACAGAATTCGGGTGTTTATGGCACATTTGGGACAAGGAGTAATGCGAGCAGCAGTGACGCCAACATGCAGTTCGGAGGTGTCCCTTACTATGGCAAGCTTCTTGATGTGGTTGAGCTTAATTATCAAGGCCGTTTCACTGTGACGATGTTCAAGTGTTTGTGGGCAAATACCACTACTTCTCAGGGACTGACAACTGACGACCTAGGGATCACATCAGTCAATTTCTCACGACCGATTCATACTGGTATTTCTCAAGATGATGAGCCGTATATTCTAGCTTCAGAGGCACATTAGGTTTATTATGTCGAGGACGAGAGGCATAGGGATTGGCACATGATCGTTCATTTAAAGCCAAGAGACCTTTACGACATGGGTGAAAGCGATAACATCGTCTACGAGAGTGAGTCATTTCAACCAGCTGATTTTGAAAACTACTTCCCTGAAGACGATGACAATTTACCTCTACTGCGGTGAGGTTTTTTAAGTCCACGTCATTTGAATTAAATTTTTTAAATTTAATAATACATCAATAACAATAATTTTTCTACAAAATTTCTGTAGGGATGGCGATGATGAGTGATCAAATTCAAATTATGCTTTTGTCTTTACAAAAAATGCAAAAAAAATTTTAAAATAAAATGTAAAAAAAATTTTAAAAAAAAATTAAAATAATATTTGTAGCGGTTATTAAACTGCTACAAATAAAAAATTAACCACTACTAAATGAATAACCGCTACAAAATGGATACATTAACCGCTACAAATAGCATTATGAACATTAAACAGCTACAAAAATATAAATAACCACTACTAATTAATAACCGCTACATTAACCGCTACAAATAGTACGTGGATTCCTATAAATACCCTTACCACAACTCATTTCAAACACTCCCCAATTTCTTTTCACCTTACCTTTCTTTCATTTTCTCTCATTTACAACTTCTTTCGTATGAGTAGAGGAGCTGAATAATACGATCACATATGGTAACAAGATTTTTAATTTTTTTTAGAATACTTCTTTCCTTTCTATAAAATTTATTCTAACCATTTTTTTTTCTAGATATATCATAACTGTATCTCATTTTCATCTATTTTTCATACACAATTAAATTATATTAGATAACATAATAATTCCTTATTACCTACCTATCCTTAATAATATTATTAATATAAATTTTATACTAATTCAATTCAATTACATTTTTCCTTTTTATTTATTAATAAGTTAAACTATTGAATAATAAACTAATTGAAATAGATAAAATAATAACAAAATAAACTATTTAATTTAATATTGAAAAAATAGAAAAAAATAATTGTATATTTTTAAAAAAAATTTTAAATATTTGTAGCGGTTATTAAACCGCTACTAAATAACGCGCCTTTTTACAACTCAATTTAAATTTTTTGGCGCCAATTTTGAATTTCATGAAATTAGTAGCGGTTTTAAAAACCGCTACTAATTTCATGAAATTCAAAATTAGTAGCGGTTTGTTAACCGCTACAAAATAAAAAAATGTCATTTTTTTTTCGCCAACAAATTTTTAATTTTTTATATTTGTAGCGGTTTGTTAACCACTACAAAATAAAAAATTCTTTTTTTTAGCTCTCAATATTTCAAATTTTTATATTTGTAGCGGTTATATAACCGCTACAAATATCTTTGAAAAAAATTTCGTCCATGTGGGTGTTGTAGCGGTTAAGTTGAACCGCTACAAAGGATGTATCGGTTATTTTTTATTGAGTAACGGTTTTATATAACCGCTACAAAACTGCTTGCAACGTACGATTTAGTAGCGGTTTGAGTAACCGCTACTAACCTTGTTTGTAGCGGTTAGAACCGCTACTAATATCCATTTTTAACCGCTATTAAATCACGTTTTTTTTTATAGTGTACCTTCTTTTAAGGAGGAGAATTAACCGGAGGTCTAGACTAATTTGGATCCAGCCCATAGTAGGAACTCTAGAGCTATGGTAAAGAGGGTACAACCCCTTATCAATTGAAGTAAGTGCTTAGTGGTAATGTCTTATATATATTTAGGATTTAAATTCATCCCAAATTATATCCTATATTTAGGATAAGAAGAGAATAGTCAACTGTGTTAGCATAGGCCCCCGGTGCCACGTCCGAGGGGGTTTACAAAGGTTGGAGAATCCAAATATTATGTGGAAAATCCCAAGAGCTGAGGATATTCAAGTGAGTTGTACGATCTGAAAGTATGCAATTTCTTCCTTTCTGTGAGTGGGGTATTGACAAGACAGAAAATGCATTGGCTATTTAATATAGATATATACTTTTTCCGATCCTACATATAAGACAGAATTCACTTGTTTTTGAAGAGAGTAAGGAAACAAAATAAGTTACTTAATCATATCATATGTTGTGTATCTTTATTCTCCAAAAAAAAAAGTCAACTGAGTCTTATATTTAAGATTAGAAATAGTATATATGTAGATAATGTTTTCATATATGTAGATGTTAGTTACGTAAGAATTGAAAAGGACAAACGAAATCTGTGTTCATAAAGTTCTTATAGTTTCACATACCATGAATCCTTAGTCTCGTCTCTACTACACACTCTCTTGTGTTCATAAGGCTATTTGAATGAGACTACTGGACGATTTTTGAAAACAAGCAACAAATATTTGCTTCAAATATTTTACAGTTGTTTTAATAATCATCAAATAGTTTTAAATTTCTGAAAAATAAAAAACTAATACAACTCTTTGACGGTCTTTTGATACCTGCCAAACATTTTCCATACTTATTATGATTGCAATAACCATCAAATACAGCCTTGCTCAATGTATGCCTCTTGTTACTTGACGCTTTTTTGTTTAACTAACAAAGTATATGAAGCGTCGTCAAGTATGAACTTCCTTTTATAGTAATGGTATACAAATTTTTCATGTTGCTATCTTCAGTCCTAAATATAAAACCGGGTTGACTTTTGGGATAGATAAAAGAAGCTAATTAAATTACGTTAAAGTATTTATATTTATCATTTTTTCTCCAAAATAATTTGTTTAACTTATAAAATGATATATAATTTATCATACATAATATATCATATGATTAAGTAACTTATTTAGCTTCCTTAAATAAACTACATCTAATATTTAGGACCAGAGGTAATAATTTGGATGAGTTTAACAGCCTCCAACAAGCCAAGGTAAACATTGACTTTGGAGAAATTTTAAGAGAGTGAGGCGTTGAAGGATGCTTAGGAATTCAGTGACATTGTTGGGGTGAATACTAAGTATTTATATATTCATCTAGTCTTATTTATAAAATACTTTCAATAAATTTTACACATACAAAAAAAATTCATTAACTTTGTCTTAGAAGATAACAACTTTCCAACTTTGCTCATATTTAACTACACACTTTCTAAAAAAATACTCCGTCAGTTTCTTTTTATAAGATAGGATTTTTGGATATGACATGTTCCTTTTTATAAGATAGCATCTAGAGATTTGGGTCTGTTTGCTATGAGGGATTTGGAAAGGAGGGAAAATTTTCATAAATTGAATTTTAAAAAAATTGGAGAAGTGATGTTACAAGATTTTAATAAAGAGAATATATAAGATAAAAGAGAAAAAGAAATTAATTAAAAAATTTTAACCCAACTCCTTTCATTTTTCTTAAAATTCAACTCTGAAAAATTTTCCCTCCACTCACTCTTCCTCCCCTTCCCTCATACCAAACAAGCTTGTTGGCCTCTTCGTACTTGCTGGCTTCCAGATCTATTCTCGTCACATCCAAATCTGTACTTGTCATGTCCAGATCATGCTATCTCAAGCTTTCATCCTGTCATCACCCAGATCTATGTTTGTCTTCACCGTTGCCAGATTTGTTATAAGATAATGCATCAAATTCTTTTTTCTCTTTTTTTTTTAATTTTACCAAATATATTCTTGTTGTCTAAATTATTATGAATCAAGATTGTTTCAGCCAGACATGAATGTATCATCTTTGGATGTAATATTTTATACGCTTCTACTATTTTTTATGGTTGGATTGTTTGTTGGGATTTTATTACATATGATTTTGTTCTTAAAATTTTCAAATGTATCTTCTTCTCTTTTATCGAGATTTGGATTTTATTATGAGATCTTATAAAATCGTAGCTTATCTCCTATTATTTTATGATATATTATCTAAATCTCAAAATCGCAGCTTCGTTTAAGCTGGGATTTTGATATCTAGAGTTTTCTTATTTTTTTTAATTTTAATTTTATTTTTTAGACCAATTGCCTATCAGGTCTTGAAAATGTTTGACTTTCTAAACTGCTTGATACTAAACCTAACCAAAGTGAGGTCTAAAAAACTATTTTTAGCCGGTTAGAAAAGCTTTTTTCCCCCTAGTAGAGAGCTCTAAAAAGTTATTTGCAGACTCTTCATTTTAACCACACTTAATTATAAAAATTACCCATATCACTATTGTATTTAATTCTCATATTTGACCAAACTACTCAATATAACATATTCTCTCTTCCACATAAATGAGAGTATTTTCAGAAAACAAAATTCATTTTTTACATATTTGTTACACCTAACTAATTTTAACTACCTCTTTGGTTAATTCTATCTTATAAAAAGGAATAGATGGAGTAACAATCTGCATATGAATAAATGAAGGACAACTTGTACATTTATGTAAAAAAAAAATTCAATGAGATGCCTTAAAAATAAGACAAAAAAAATATACTCTCTCTACTTATGAATAGGAGACGATGACTATTGATTTACTCAATTCTCATACTCATCATGGATAAGCCCGCCACAAGATACACCTCCATCAAGCTTGATCGACTGAGATTCATCAACACCCAATCTCACCCACCTAGCTAGTTTGACTTGGTTCTATTTGGAGTGAAAGTTACTCTGTCTCAAAGATAAGATACGTATAAATATCTTGACATCCATATATTGAGATCCTTCACACACACACGCGCACACACACACATGAATTTAAATGAAAAGGGAAAAGGGAAAAGGGAGAAATAAAGCCTCATGTGTGAGGTGCACTGTTCGCATATTGCAAACTTGTATATTTTACTTTATATGTGTGTGTATTATAGATTTTGATTTTGATTTACCTTAAGCTTAAATAGGGGGAATTACTATGAGATCCCAAAAAAAAGATTTAATTATCAAGAAGTTTAAATAACAATTTAAGAACATGCAATGAAAAATTTTACGGTAAGAAATGACAACACATCACTTGTCATTAGGATTTCTTAGTAAGTGTCTTCCTTAGGACTATATAGTAATTCCCCTGCATAAATATCATACTAATTCCTAATTAAGAACTACATTTCAAAATATCTAACAATAAACGCATGTGGAAGGATTATTCATGCATATTCTCTGGTTATATCCTTTAGAAAGTTTAAATTGTAATACTTAAACAGCGACATGAGGAACTTTTATATTATTAGCTAGGTCTCGCACGAGTCAATCACTTGGGATTAATCCCGTTTAAAGTACAGAGACTACCCCACTATGTAACTGCCTTTTTAAAAAAAAATTCTTTTTTTTATCTTATGTTTTCCAAGTCTGGACATTAACTTTATATATATATATATATATATATATATATATATATATATATATATATATATATATATATATATATATATATATATATGAGAATCAATTAAGCTACTACGCACAGATATTCCAATATGGTGTGGTTCGAAGAAATTCCTTATAGGGAACCACTTTTAAAAAAGTAGATGACCAGGTTCGCTTGTCTATATTCGGCACAACGTCGGTCCGCCACAACCGTCCTCCTCCATATATATTCCAATACGGTTTCTTAGCTTGGCTTCATACACACAAATGACGTATAGAAAAAGGAAGAAAAAATAAAAAGTACATTATATTAATTTGATACAGTCTTGCAATGGGAGAATGAAAGAGAGCTTTCTAGCCTTGCATGTTTGTTTCATTCGAAAAAAAAAAAAATCAATGGGTTAGTTCAATTAGGATCTCATAACCCATCAAAAATGGGTTCAGGTTCTAGCATAAGAAAAAATATAGATAACGAGCGGGGATTGGGTCTAGTGAAAGAGATCAGTCATTTATAATGTAGTGAATTAAGATTTGAATCTCTGGTATAAGATGTGCTAATATTTAGTGCTCGACAATACCTCAAATAAGAGTGCCTCTAATAGCTAGGAAGATACTTATACCTAACTAAAAAAGTGAGCAATTTCATAATGCAACAATTTATAAGATAAAAGAAGTTTTTCTTTTGGTCCCTATGAGTGTTGCAACCTTTAAGCAATTTTGGAAGAGAAAACTGAAGTGAAAAATTGGTAAAAATAAATATATATACACAGACCCTATATGCTAGTTTTCCCCCCTCCATTTTTTCGTAATTTCTCTTACTATCCCAAGAGAAAAGGTTTTATTTTCCCTCATTTCATTTTCTAATTTTTCTCTTTCCCTACTTTTCTCTTCATCTAAATATATATTGTTCCAGGTTTTACTCGATCTTAGTGAGGCTAAACATTCCAAAAAAAAAAAAAAAAGAACTACCAAAGAGAAAGGGACCACTATGGCCCATATCGTTGAGAAGAAAGATTTTTAATTGAACGGAGACGGAAGTGGAGACGGAATTAAATAAGCATGGCAAAAATGTATTTCGACCTTTTCACTTCAATTTCATGATGTCAAGTCACTTTCCAATTTCCATGTGCATAAAAAACTATCGAACCCACAAATGCATTAATCCAACAATTAATTTGTCCCCAGAAAACAAAACCATGCATGAAAATATTGCTAAATGGTCTTGTGCCATTTCTGCACTTAGGGTTTTTTTTTTATTTTATTTATAGGCATAGATATCTTGTTATTGGAAGCAATTTTATTTATGGCACTGTTGAGCATTAAATTAAATGTGAGCATCTTTCTCTAGTGGAGATTCGAACCTTAGTTTATCACGTTATAAGAAACTAACCCATTTGGTTAGACCTAACCCCCATTAGTTAGATGTATAATTTGTTATATATAGCGCATTTATGTTAATCATTTGAATGTTATAACCAAGAATTTAGACATGCATATACTCGTTTACGATGATGGGAGACAATGGATTGGTGTTTGATAATGGAGGTGAATGTTCGAATGGAATTTCAATTATTGTCATAAAGTGATTGAAAAGAAGGAACAAAAATAACTTGGAAATGGATATGTGCATAACCAGTGAAGGTTTATTTGCAAGTTGGGCGAGTGACATGCACTGTTTTGCCCATCCAAGCATGGATCCTGTACTCTATTTATCTTGAATATAAGAATAAGATAACTAGTTTATAAATATTAAGAAAACTAGTTAGTCATTTGCCTTAGAAACTACCACCGTGATGAAAACCCTTTTAATATATATAATTAATAGTGACAATTTGTGAAAATAATTCAAAATTTGAAAAATAAAGTATATTAAAGTCTTGTATCGATGATTAAATCTAACTTCCAATTAGCTTCTATATTAGGAATCAGAACTAGTCGTATCATTTAGCTCATACATATTAAGGGTAAATCAACATCAAGCATCCTGATATTAGATCACTACAAAAAAATTGACTTTCAGCGATCACTGCTAAAAGTGTCACTTTCAGCGGCAACTATCAAAAGTTGCCGCTGAAATTCACACTTTTAGCGGCGACAATTAAAGTCGTCGCTGAAAGTCAATTTCAGCTTTTTTTAAATTAATCCTTTTAAAAATAATATTTATAAAATTAAAATATAATTATTAAATAATTCTATTTAACCTTAATTATTAAAATTATATTATCATTTATTAATATTATATTTAATATTTTCTACTAAAATAATATTTATGATATTATTATTATATTAGTTATTATTTTATTTTATTTAAAAATAATATATATGTTATTAATATTATATTTATAATTTTATATTAAAATTAATATTAAATTATTATTTATTAAGTAATTTTAATTAAAAAAAAATTAATTTAAATATATAAATATTTTTTTCGTTTTTATTAAATTTTTTATTATTTTAAATAATATTATATTTAATTAATAACTAATTATATGTATGTATGTATGTTTATATATTTGATAATATTATATATATAATAATATGTAATAATATGACACAAATTCATTTCGGCGTAACTAGTAAAGACTCGTGCAGGAAGGCGTCGACTCCCTAGAGTCGCCGGTTCTAACTGGAGGAGCGTTACTTGGAGGAATTATTAGGTGATAACATGTGGCAGCCAGGGGAGGGGGACATATGGCGCTTTAAGGAGCAAACACGTAGCAATTGTAAATTAATTTTTTTTTAAATTTGATTTTTTTAAAAAAAATATTTTTTGAATTTTTTTTTTTTAAATTGACACTCTTGAGTCGCCACTGAAAGCCACCTTCAGCAGCTACAAAAAGTCGCCGATGAAAGTCGCCTTCAGCGGCGACACAAAAATATCCATTGAAAGTCACCTTATGTCGCCGCTAAAACTATACTTTCAGCAGTGACAAAAATTGTCGCCGCTAAAACTTTCAGTGACGGTCGCAACAGCGGTAACTTTTAGACTTTCAATAGCGACTTTTGTCACCACCGAAAGTCTTTTTTTTTGTAGTGGATGTTATTTCCCTATTGCATTCAGCACCCTAATCTTATTTATAATGTATCCACCACCGTAATGTTATTTTTCCAGTGCTTTCCACCCTAATCTTATTATTAATGCATCAAGCACCCTAAACCACAAATAAGATTAGGATGTTGGATGTAAATGAAAAGTAACAACAGGGTGCTAGGTGTATTAGGAAAATAACATTAGGACAGTGAATACACTATAAATAAGATTAGAATGCTAGGTGCAAAATAACATCAGTGTGCTGGATTGGACTTTATCCTACATATTATCAAGCCAACATATGTGGGGTCCAAGGGGATATTAGATTCTCGTGAAGTCTTCCACATAGTTGCTCCCCCTTATAACGCCTCTCGTACCCCGCATATGTTCTTCTCAATAATGCATAGGAATCATGAAAAGAGAAGGGCAAAATGGGGATTTTGGATCGGAAAACAATGCATGTACACACACCCTAATGTTATTCATTCAATCCCACTTTTAGAAACCCATTTCCCTCCCTAGCTCTCTAAGAATAACGAGCTAAACTGAAACAGGTTTTGTTATTATCTTGCCCTTTAAAAAATTTTCTACTGTTGGAATCCACATCTTAATAAGAAAGCTATCTCTTTGATTATTACCAGTGAACCCAAAAAGGAACATCCATGTCCCCCACACAGGAGAGTGGTCTCTCATAAACTAGTATATAAAGCCCTCCCAACTTCACCACTAGACTCACCACCAGCCATATCTACATTTTATATATTCTCCAGCTCTCTTATTTCACAGTTTATTCTTGTAGCAGCAAGCCATTTTTTGGGTGTTCATCATTCTGTACTAAGGTAATTAAACATCTCAGAATCTCACTCCTATGTTCATCCAAATTTGTCTATCTTTAGTTATAGTTTAACCTCATGCTTCAATCATAGTACATGAAGCTCCTACACACACACACACATTAGTTTCTGCTATTAATAGTTTTCTATGTAAAACCACTTTTCCTGATTACTCATTTGTTAGTAGAATAACAAAATTTAAGGTTCATAAGAAAAGGCTTTTAAATAGTTTCCCATGCCCAATGTGTTAAATCATGTGATGACTCTCATGAACAGTAATACTGAGATTTGATGAGAGCTGATATATATATATATATATATTTGTAATTCGTAATTAACCTCACATGTTAAGAGTTATAAACAGGGGAAAAAATGAGCTGGACTGGAGGAGATTGGATGTGTGGAGCTTGCCAGCACGTAAATTTCAAGAAAAGAGATGCGTGCCAGCGTTGTGGGTACCCTAAATTTGGTGGTCCTGACCCTTCAACCTATGGATACAATAATAGGACTCAAGATCAGGCTTTAGCAGGGGACTGGTTTTGCCCTGCCATGAACTGCGGGGCCCACAACTACGCGAGCCGATCTAGCTGCTACCGATGCGGCGCAACCAAGAATGATTATGCTTCTCTGTATGGCGGAAACACGGTGGTGGCTTCTGATGGATATGGATCAGATTGCAGTTTCCCTCCAGGATGGAAGAGTGGTGATTGGATTTGCAATAGGTCAGTTAATAACCTATTTATATATATACATATATATATATATAGATTGAGCATTGAGAATAGTATCTGTGCCATTTTCTCACCTGCATTAGTTCAATGGATCATAAAAGGGCCCACAAAAATCCCAACTCCAGTTGTAAATAGAAGGCTTAGTTTATTTTTTTTGGAGAGATTAAGGAAACTAATTAAACTACTTTAAAATCTTTATATTTATAATTTTTCTTCAAACTAATTTGATTACTTATGCTGATATATAATATAATTATATATAACATATTATATGATTAAATAACTTATTTACTTTTCTTAGATTTGGATCAGAGGGAGTATTAGTTTATGTTATCTTCTAGATTTGCAACTTTCAAAAAAGTAGAGCAACTTAGCTGCATTGGCTTTGTTTATTTTGGTAGATAAGCAATTTCTAGTTAGACAAAAGACGAATATGGCTGAGACAGTGATTAATGAAAATGAACGAATTTCATATATGTGTATATGTTAGGGTTGTTTTTCCATCAAAATAATTAAAAACTACGTAATAGGACTCCTTTTTATATTGTATACCTTTAATCTCTTCTTTGACTAATCAATGTGGGACTTCTATATATTATGATAATGTTAACACACCTTATAGGTGAACAAATTGTAGCATCGGAGAATGAATATGTATTGAATACACAATATTGTCGTAGTAGAGTCTGACCCATCTTCTGTCTATCTTACCAAATAAATAAATAAATGAGATAGCCACATTTCTTCATTTTTCATATATATATATGTATATGTATATGTATATTAGTGACGCAAAGATTTTGTTCACTGTCTGATGTAGCAGATATGGCTGTGGAGTGCATAATTATGCTAGCAGGACGGAATGCTTCAAATGCAAAACGCCAAGAGATTTTGGTGAGCAAAAGTTTGGCTTTCTTGGAATTTTCTCTTTTTTTCTTATGAAAATATTTTAGAAAAATTTTGGCTTCTTATTAATTAGAAAAATAATATTCAACGCCCAGATCAATGATAAAGCTATTATTATTATTTCTATTTCAGGTGGTGCAGATTGAGAAAAGAAACGATAGAAGATCCTTGATTTCACACATTTCCATTCTAGGAAGCATTTCCAGCTTTCTAGCTGCTTGATGCTAAGCTTTCTAACAAGACATATTATAACCTCCATTGTTGAGAGTTTGAGATAAGCTTCAAAAAGCTATTGTATAATAACTATTTTTCTTCCCTCAATTTTCCTTTTTTCCCTTCTTCACTCCAAGTGTGCCCGCGCGCAGAGAGAGAGAGAGAGAGAGAGTCTGTACTTGCAAGCCTCAGTTGATGCGATAAATAATCTCACCCCGTAAAAAGGAGAACATAAGTTTAAATCACAAGAAACACATTTTTCAAAAGATAAGATAACCCGTCAAACAATGCACTCTCACTCCTCGAAGCCAACCGGTCAGTTGCTCATATACCTAGCCCATGTTGAAGAAGGCCAGGGTCCAAAAAATGTCCCAGATACCGGTTTCCCCTTGTACAAAAAAAAAGACAACAAAGAAAGAAAGAACCTGTGTGATGGTGAGGAATATCCATTTTATTGAGCTTCTTCACCTCGAGTTCTCTGCAGAATGTTTTGCATGGTTCTTAGATCGGCCTGAGAATTGGGACCTGAGACCAACGTAAACTATATATAGATTCGACAAAATATTAACCAGAATTACAAGGGTATTTATTTAAGTTTGTTAACAACAAAAGCCAGACTTTATTGGAGAACAAAGTTCGGGATACCTTTAAGCATATAGAACCCTTTTTATCAAATTATTTTGCGGATAAGAACCAGATGCTACGTTCAAAAGTTGATAGATGCTACAAGTGCCAGTAAATTTTTAGCAAGTCAAATAAATTTGTTTTGGGCGCAAAGAGATGCTTTTAATTTCATAATTTTAAAAAAAAATTATTTATTTTTAACCATATACAAAGGGCAGGCATGCACCATCATCCCTAGGGACGATTTTTCTTCAGTTAGTTAATAGAAAAAGTGCTTTTTGACAACGATAGGGGTCAAAAAATATACAACCTCAAGTTCTTAAAAAAAGATATAGTTAATTAATTTAGGAAAATTAAAAAAAATGAGTACATACATTATTTATCACATATGTTATATGATCATTCTGAATTAGTCATGTGTATCATTAGATTATACCTTATATAAGTCAGATAAATTAGTTTAGGAAAAAACAATAAATAAATATACTTTAAAGTAATTTATTTATTTTTTCTTAAAATAAATATATTTGAACTTTTTTTTTGTTGAAGTGCCCCATTATTACTACCTCCGGATCCTTAATATAATATCTTGTTCATAAGGACCGGAGGTAATGTTGGCTTTATTGTGGGCTTTATTTAAGATTGGTTTTCAGAGGATTGCTTTCAAGATGTTAAGAAAGGAATCGCCTTTAAGGAACCAGTTCCCCAAGCACGTTGCAAGGATCCAAAGTCGAGGACCAGGTAATTGCATGATGTCGGATCGATGCCTGTGCCTTTCTTTCTTCGCCAATTATATTCTCTTTCGTATCTGGGTAAAAACGGGCTAGGTCTGCCCTGCCAGGCCGGCCCTTAACGGAAAGGGTCCTGTTTTGAGGCTGGTTTTTTTATTCACTGGCTTGGGTCGGCCCGTAGGTTTCAAGCCCGTTCGCTACTATGAAAATAGAGAATAGTAGTACACATTTTGTGGCCCTTCTTTAAAGAAGTGCCGCAACTTCTTATGAAATTATTTTTCATTTTTTATTTTTTATTTTTTAAAAACTTGGCATGTTGTGGCCCTTCCTCAAGAAAGCGCCACAACTGCTTGGTGGCCTTATATGGTGCTTGCTCACCTAAGGTGTTTCTTTTTTTCTCTTAAACTAAAGTAGTAGTTGAGGCGCCACTACTATAAAAAGGTAAAAAAGTGGCACACATTTTTGTAACCCTTATTCAGAAAAGTGTCACAACTTCTCTTTTTATTTTTTTTTTTTACTTTTTTTTAAGTTTGTGCACTAGCTATAGTGCTTAATAGGGAAAGCGGCACAACTAGTGGGTCTGTTTACGTGGCACTTGCATGTAAGCCTGAGCTGGCCAATTGACCAAGCGCCACAGTTGAGCGCTAGCCACGTATAAGGCAAGAGCCACATTACCAATCACGTGTTCCCCCGCCCCCGTTCCCCCTCCTCATCTTTTTCAATTTCCCTCCTTTTTCCATTAATCTTTCCCTCCCTTTTTTCATCCGCCCGCTCCCCCCCATTTCCGCTACATGTAACAGCCCAAATTTGATTCCCCAATATATATTGTAATTATTTGAAATAGTCAATAAAATGGTGAGTTTTGAAGAAAGTGAGTATGCTTTCAAAGAAATTTTCTGTGAGGCAGTGAGCTTGTCATGCAATTTTGGATGACCAAATGATGAACAAAAATTATGAAATTTTACAAGGTGAAAATAAACATCCTAAAATTTAATTTGATAGGTCATATGAATCAATTAAAGCTATATATAAAAAGTTATGTATTTTTTAAAGTAGCCTAAAAAAACTCTGAATTTTCTAAACAGCATTCAAAGAAATTAATTTTAGGATTTTTGTCCTTTTAATTGGCCAAGTTCTATATTTTTTCTTGAAACTAGACTCAATAAGGGTTCTATAGCCTTTGGAATCTCTCCGAAAAGATGCCTACAAATTTAATTATGATTTTTCAAAGTTAGGGCAGAAATCTGCCAGAATTGGCACTATTCCAAAAATTGGAAAATAAAAATGTGCCATTAGTTAGGATAATGAAAGAAGCTCAATTGGGTCATAAAGGACCCTTAAATGGCGTGTTCATGGCCATGGGAAGAATAGGAAATTAGTTCAAATTGAATGGAAATGTATGACACAATTTGAAAGAAGACAAGACCAAGTACAAGCTTTGTCATGACTCCAATTTAAAAATAAAACAAAAAGGAAAAGATGATGAGATGTTTTGAGTGGGCATCATCATATTTTTCCCCCTCTCCTTATATTTGCGTTGAGCATTAAGGAGAGAAGAAAGAGAATTTGTCATATGAGATAAAGTCAAAACACTTTAGGCCTTAAAAGTCAAATTTTGGAATTTTGGTAAATAAGAAAATTAGAGAAAAGGGAGATATTTTATACAACTCTTTCCTTCATCTTTCTTATTCATTTCCACAGCCATAGAAGAGAAGAGAGAGAGAGAGAGAGAGAGAGAGAGAGAGGGAGTGTGTTCTTGAGAAATCTAAAGAGAAAGGAGAAATCTTAAGATAAATGAAATTCTCTCTTATGATTTGGTTCCTAAGTTGTGAAATAACTCCTCTAAGCCTCTCCTCTCCATGATTCAAGGTATTTAGAAAGCGCTATAGGAGACCCCACCCTCCTGTGGCCCTTCATTCAAAAAGCGCCACAGGAAGGTACTTTTTTTTAAAAAAAATTATTATGCTATGGTGCTTCCAATCGCCACAACTTTTTTAGTAGCGTCCTGATATGTGGCACTTTTTTATCGCCATAACTTTGCTTTTTTGTAGTAGTATGCATGCTCAAGGAAATACCGCAGCTGCTACGTACTTTGTGTAGTGCTTAGCTTAGTAAACACCACACAAAGTAATATTTTTATTTTTTTTTTCAATCCCTTCTATCTCCCTCAATTTGCTTCCATCACTTTTATCCTCTTAATTCTCACTCCTCATCCAACACGTGCATCATTTCTTATCTTCTCAGTCCCCATATTTCCTCCTCCTCTTTTTGTCACTCATCATCCCCACTTCGATCGGCACTTCCTCCTCATTCCTCTGTTCCATCACTTCTCACATTTCCTCCTCCTCCTCCTTTCATTTTTGGCATTTTCTCCTCATTTCTTTGGTCTCATTTCTTGCATCAAAGCAACCCACTCCTCCTCCCTTTTGGTCCCATTTGATCCCCCTTATAGTTTCATTTCATCCTGTAAGTATGTACACACTCACTTTTCCTTTTTTTCTTTATATATATTTTAAAGCTATGTATAGCACATTATCTTCTTAACCACCATTTTTTTAAAACATGCATGCAACTTTGTCTTTGTTTTTTTCCTTTATTAATTTTTTTTTCAAGTGTTGTATTTGAGATTTCAGCTCACTCTATTCAGGCTTCCTATATACGGTAACTTTTTTTTTTATTTTGAGCTTACAAATCTAATTTTATTAGTATTTAATAGTTTAATTTGCTCAATGTATTTTATATTTAATTTACTATGAAATCTGAAAAAATTATTCTCATTTTTATATGCTGAAAAATAAATGTGATAAAATTAATGTTCTTATATATAGATTGAATGTGAAGATATGTAGTAGTTATAATTTTTAGTTGTTCTAGTAATTGTTAACATTAATGAGTTGCATAAGTAAAATAATTATTTATTTTTAACACTTGTATTTTACTTAGTAGTGATTTTGTTGATTAGTTATTTGTTAATTTATATTATTTTGGAGTTATTTGATAGTGGTTTGCTTTTCCTCATTTTGTTGTGGATATAAAAATGTGTTTAAAGTGTGTTATCAACTATAATTATAGGGTTCTAAAAGAAAAATACAAAAAATTTATTTTTTTTAAAAAAATACTTTCTATGGGACTTTCTTAAAAAAGTGTCACATGAAGCAAAAATTTTAAAATATATATATAGACTTCTTGTGGCGCTTCCTCAAAAAGTGCACTTACTTAAAAAAATATATAGACTTCATGTACCCTTTCTCAAGGAAGCGCCACAAGAAGTGGTTTTTTAAATAAATAAATAAATATATATATATATATATATATATATATATATATATATATATATATATATGATGTGGCGCTTCTAAGCACCAAAGCTTCTTTTAGTAGTGATGAGATATGTGAAATTTCTTAAGCATCATAGTTAGTTTAAAAATAAGGGTCACAGCCCTTTTTTGTAGTAGTGGTTTAACAAAAAAATATTATTTTTTGTATTCTCTTAAAGAAATTAAATTAAAACACTAAAATTTTTAACTTAAGAAAACATACTTTCAAAGTATTAAATGTTTTATCTTTTTTAATAAATAGAATAAGTGAACATTTGCCTTAAAACAAAATTCTTCATGAGATACAGACTTTACCTTCTCATTTTTTAATGTGTGTTATTAGTTTCTCGTTTTGATATAGTTTGCATAATATTCAAACATCCTCAAATACAATTAAGAAATTGTTGTCTTTATTTATCTTACATCTATAAAAAAAATGATTCTTTCAATATTTCATAGGGAAAAATTTCTTTGCAAAATTATTAAGAACAAATGAAATATTTTTAAAAATTGAGTAATTTTTTTTTAAAAAAAATCAATTAGAAGACTTTTAACTAACTATAATGTCATCAACAAGCTTCTCTTAGTTTTTTAACAAGAATATAATCAATTTTTTTCATTTAAATTTGAAAAATATTTCCAATTTAAAAAAATCATTAGCCTCAAAGCAAAACTCAACTTGTAGTTATTTTTAAAAATTAAAAAAAAATTGGAGGGCTTAAACGGGCCAGCTTGCGGCCCTACAGGGCTAGCCCTTTTAGGCCCTACAAGGCTAACCCTTTTAGGCCCGACTCCATCTGGAGACACTACAACTTACGCCCGGCCCTTGACTTAAACAGGCTTAAACAGGTCAGCCCAACAAACTCAGCCCATTTTTCCGGCTCTATGTGCTATCGCCAATCCTAATTAAAGCGAGTCAAATTAAATTGTACACCAAGATTCATACATGAATTACTTTCTCTTTCTCCCTGTTACTTGGAAAGAAAATAAAACGCTTTATTATAAACAAACCAAAATAAAGCTGGGTTGCAAGCCTAAGCCTAGCTCATTCCCGCCCTTTCTTTGGGGAAAATTCCAGAAAACTACAAATAAAATTAGAAAAGGACAGAAAGGTTGGGTGAAAATAAAAAATCCCAAATTAGTGAGGCATGAGGAATCTGGGATATGAAATGTTAACAAAATGACCTAAATACCCTCCTAAAAAGGGGAACTAAAGACAGGAGCAGGCATATCAGATCAGAGAGTGACGGAGAGTCGGAGAGAAAGGAAGAGACACGAGGCAAAAAGGAAAGGAGGAGACACGAGCTCGAGCTGAGGGAAATGAGGAGACACGAGTGTGGGATGAATGTAATTATGCAGATTGTGATATGACAGCAACTGATAGATATATGAAGGTGTTAATCAACATAACCATGTTATTATAGAGGCACGTGGTGTTATTATGCTGGTAACATCTTTTTTTTCAAACTTGTTCCTACACACGTCTTCTGTTGTCCGTGTGAATGGAAGATGTGAAAAGTGTTTCATTTGGGCAACGAAGCTAAAAATTTCACATTTCTTGTTAGGCAGATGTTAATCAACGAAATAATGTTGTTAATAAAGAAAAGAATGATGTTATTACGTGGATACAAGTTGTGTTTTTCCATCTACATGACAACGTCCTTGTTCCTTCTAAGATGTTAATGGACGAGGCCTAGTCATTAATAGTGAATGTAATGGTGTTATTATGGGGATACAAGTTGTGTCTCCCACCTACAGACGACCTCCTAACTTGTTCCTTCGAAGATGTTAATAGACGAGGCCTAGTCGTTAACAGCGAACCTAATGATGTTATTACGTGGATTCACGTTGTGTTTTCCCATCTACATGATGACCTCCTAACTTGTTCATTTGAATATGTTAATGGACGAGGCCTAGTCGTTAATGGCGAATGTAATGATGTTAGTACGTGGATACATGTTATGTTTTCCCATCTACATGACGTTGTCCTAACTTGTTCATTCAAAGATGTTAATAGACGAGGCATAGTCATTAATAGCGAATGTAATGATGTTATTACGCGAATACAAGTTGTGTTTTCTCATCTACATGACGTCGTCCTAACCTGTTCATTCGAAGCTGCTAATAGTCGTGTTTCCTCGTTTCCCTCAGCTCGCGCTCATGTCTTCTCGTTTTTCTCAGCTCGAGCTCGTGTCTCTTCCTTTCTCTCCAACTCTCCATCACTCTCTGATCTGATATGCCTGCTCGTGTCTTTAGTTCCCCTTTTTAGGAGGGTATTTAGGTCATTTTGTTAACATTTCATATTCCAGATTCCTCATACCTCACTGATTTGGGATTTGTTATTTTCACCCAACCTTTCTATCCTTTTCTAATTTTGTTTGTAGTTTTCTAGAATTTTCCCTTTTTTTCCATAAATCACGTATTCATTATGCCTATTGGCCTTGTTTGGTACATATACTAGAATTTTGATGGATTGAGATTAAGATTGAGAGTGAGAATAAGAGGGGATTAAGGCTTTAAAATTACATTTGATATGGAGAAATATTTGAAGGGAATGGTTTCTTTAATTTTATTTCATAAGTAGCTATTAATTATGAAAATACTCTAATTATAGCCCTTGCCCTAATTAAATGAAAAATTTAATCTAAAACCCAGATGTGACCTTCACTTTCTCTTCAAAGGTTCTTGTCACTACTACAAAATTGTCTATATTTTACATTTAGTCTTAGCAATATTTTATGGTTATGAATCGTAAAATATATAAGAGTTAAATATTAATATTTTACATTTACCAACCATAAAATATTTGAGCTAATACTTTGCCGTTGTAATAAAGAAATTGTGGAGTATTTTTTTTATTTACTTCACGGTTGTAAATTAAATATTATGACCCATCATATTTTACGGTTGTACAACAAAACTGTGGAAAATACAGCCAAAAAAATTTTACAATTGTGATGTTTAATCGTAACGTATTTGTTTCCAGTTTTGGTCATTTCAGAAGCTTATTTCATGGTTGTTATTTTAAAACCATAAAAATATGTTGATGTACTTCACAGTTGCTTTCAATAATCATAAACTATGTCTCAATATTTTATGGTTATTAACAAATACTTGTGAAGTAATTGTGACCAATGTTTTTTTTTAAAAAAAGTAGGGGCTCATTAAACCAAAACAGAGATCCAATTTGCCAGTGTTACTCCACAGCCAATTATATATATAGAAACAATAAATCCTCATTCCTAATGGATCCAACAAAACAGTGTAATCCAAAGTGGATCAAAAACCACATGTCTATATATACTTAAACAAAAAAAAAAGCTAATCTAACTTTGTTCTACCACAACCCTTTAATGATAAATAGTTATAGTCAACTCTTCTATGACTTCTTCAATTTGGTAGGGCAAAAAATGCTCACAAAAAGTGTCTTCAAAGTGCTGCAGACAAAAAAGAATTAAATATGTTACAATAGATCATTTAAAATTTAATTTAACTTAAACACATACACATAGACACGCACACAAAGACACACATATACACACACACATGCCTTAATAGTAATTGAGGTAGGATTGTAGATGACTATGTCCTTCATGAACTTCATGACACAGTACCCATAATCAGAGTTCTTATCTAATTATCTGGTTGTAGTGGACACTATAAAGAAAAAAAATGTAATGTATTAGTCCCTGCTTTCATTTGTGTAAAAGGAACACAAATAAACAATTCTTACTAATAATAATCAAAACTCATTTACATTCCCATCCATAAGATAGGGTTTTCACAAGTTTCTTTCACAAACACTTTAACCTGGTCTCACATTCATATTTCAATACAATTACCTCGTGAAGATAAACCACATTCATATAAATATCAGAGTGCACAACAATATTCCTAGTAATCCCAAGTTCATACCTTCACTAAAGTTTCATAGGGCATATATGCCCTTTACAATTTCTCAAATAGGGATTACACAATACTCGTTCCAAATACACATTCCAACCTATCATCCGAACATATACATCCAAACATATACAGTTATCCCAATATATGACGATAACCAACTACCAAATCCAAATGCCCATAAGGAATTCTCGCTGCCCCTAGTCGCTTGCTCCTTCCTCGAGGGTGAGATTTGAGAGAATCCTAGCAAGAAACAATACTAATATGCATGTAAGATAAGTGCTTAATACATGATATGCTTGCATCACAATAACTCATGCTCACATAATGATATATCTGCGTGCTCAATGTTTCAACAACATACTCATGGCCATAGCATAAATAGAAGCAGAGCTTCAATCATTCATATATGTTTCACATAATCAAGCAAAGCAATAACGTGCATCAATACACAAAACACAAATATCAATACATGCAGGAGAGGTAAATTCCCTACACTTATTCTTCCACGTGTGCTCCCGCACAGCTTACTTACAATCATATGAACATCAAACCATGATCAGAGTGAATATCGAACTCTATAAACCAAAACAAGGACATAGGGTTATTCTCTTTTCCAAATTCTCACTTTCATAACACTTATAGTTGGTTACCATTCATGACCTTTATGTGGCTAATCAAAGCCTAAACACATGCCTAAAGGCTTGGGAAAACACTTAACTAAAGACCATCTTTGAAAGTCCAAAATGTCATCTTTGAGGGTTGGCCACGGACAACCAATCCAATGGCCGCGGCCAACAATAGGTCAGAAACATTTGGGCCACAACCTAGAGTCCTTCTGGCCGCGGCCAAGAAAATCCTGTTTCTTGGCTAAACTTCCAAAAATCGTAACTAATTCTAGAAAAATCAAAATGAGGAGATTCCAAAGCCAAATAAAAGGTATTTAAGTCTTATTTATAGGACAAATATGGACCATTACTAGAAATCACCACGAAATTCCAGAATTACACAAAACTCAACACTGCTCCAAAACATAGTCCAGTTTTGTCCCAAACTTTGGCAAAGCATAACTCTCAGTTCACAACACAAAATGACATGAATTATATGTCCATTTTGAAGCTTGGGATGTGAAATTTAAGACTGGGAAGTTTTAGAATTTTACAACACCATTTGCTCATTCAAAACTCGTGTAAACTAACTGCCCAGAATAGAGTTCACACTTGACATATTTCCAATTTTCTACCAAAGTGTCCAATAACTCTAAAATCAATAACCAAACCTATTCCCGTACAATTTCTCACAAGGAACACAATGGAAACCTCAAAATGACCAAAATCACAACCCATTGACATGCCCTATTTTTGCCCAATACACAAACCAAACACAAAGTTGCCAAACTTCACCTTTAAGCTTCAATTCAATTTTATTAATTCAAAACACTAAACAAGGCACTAATTCCATGACAAAAACATGCCAACAACACAATGACCCTCATTTTTGAAATTCAAGGAAAAATTTCCAGAAAATCCAAACTCAACCAATGGCTACAAAACCTATATGAAAAGGTTTGTCTTACTCACCTCTACAACTTTCAAAAAAGGAGTTCCTTGGTTCTCCTCACTCCAAAATTTCTTGAGAGCACAAACACCACCAAATGGACAAACTAAAACCATGAAATTGAAGCTCTCAATACAAGAAACAAGTTTATAGGAGAGAGTTTTTCTATTAGAAGTCATTTAGAGGGTCAAAAACTTACCTTTTCACCAAGTTCTTCTTCTTTCTTGGTTTTGCAATGGCACCGAAAATGGGAGAGAAAATGAGAGAGAGATGAGAGCTAGAAGATGAAATGATGGAACACACACTCCCATACCCTCTTGTCAGTAGAATGGAGGGAAGAAAGAGAGAGAGAAACTGAATTTTTTATTGATAATTTGACTTTCCATTGTCTCTCTCTTCATCTCCACTTAACACATGTTAGAATTCTATTGGTTCTCATAAAGTAATCAACCAATCAATCACCTTAATCCCTCCATTATCAATTTTAATTTCACATCTCATTTTCCTCTTAGTTAGTAATTAATCTCTCCATTAATCACTAACTTATGGCCATTCTTTTCTTTTCTCACTGATTATGGCACATTTATTTAAATTGCCACATAACACATAAGTAATTCTTTTCCTCTTCTTTATGTGCCATTTACCCCTATTTTAGCCCAAATAATTATTTCATCACATAATTATGCTAAAATACAGGGTGTTGGGCATTCCCAATAACTGATTCATGTCTCAAATTAACTTTAATTCCCAAATCATTTTCAATAATTGTCATTAACCCTTAATCAAAATTTGGGGCATTACAAGGCGTGTTGTGGATCATGTTCTCCCCTTGTAAGCGAGTATTTCTGGTATCTGTCATTCCTTTCTACTCTTGGGTGAGCACTTTTTGCTCCACACTTCCTATGACTCAGGTGAGTATCTGACTATCACTTGAGTGTTACTTCCATGACTCGAGTGTCCGTACATTATTACTTGAGTGAGTTCATCTTTACTCGAGTGTCTCAGTGAAAAATACTAGCTCTTGTGCTTCTAAAAGGGGGATCATTGGGATAGTTCTTCCAACCCTTTAGAGCTTTAGTTAGAGGCATATATGGCCTCCTAAAGAGCATAAATGATAACCAATTTAAATGATATGAATTTATTTAAATATTGGTGTAGAGAATAACACTTCGTCCCTAATTATGAATATAGGATTTGACATTTTCCCTACTCGGGAGAGACCAGTGCCAGAGCACGCCCGGAAGAATCAAGGTAGTGAATTTTCTCTCATGTTGTGTATGATGCTTGGTATGCATATCTTATCATTGTTTGTTGTGTAAGTCTTTGGTATTCTGTTATCTCCCATAGTGCATTACAGCCTGAGCAGTCATAGGGGGTGATGGTTATCACACCTACCCCTGCCGTTGTTTCTGTCATTGTAATTACCAGGGGTGCGTTGTGGAATCGTTCATTCCTGTTTGAGTATCTGACCATTGGGGATGTGTGTATATGTGAAATATTTTATATAGATCTCAGTTGTGGTGATATATGTGATATGATCATGTGATAGTGCAATACATCATGAGCACTTCAGCGTAAGCAAACGTAAGGGTGACATGAGTCATACCTTCCCTTGCTACTATAACTGCCGTTGTAGTTGTTATGTGTTGTGTGATAATTTGCTTTCATGCTTTGTTGTTGTGCATATTATGAGTGACTTGACACTATGGGGATTCCTTAAAATCTCACTCTCCCAAAAACAATTTTTGACAGGGCTGAAAGATCAAAGGGGAAGCAAGTGATGAATAGTGGTTAGAGCTCCGGGGAGGAGTTTCACTTTGGGAATATTTGGTTATCATACTTGTAATTTTTAGATATATTCTTGGGAATCAATTGTATATATTTATGGTATGATATAGTTTGTGTAATCCCCAAGAAAAAGGGAAAGAGATTATGTGCGTTATGCCTTGTATAAACTCTTTATTTATCAATGGAACCTGAGTGTGTCGGGAATTTATGTTGTACTCTAATATATATGAATGAAATCAACCTATACAAGACATTTATGTTTGAAATGTGAGTATGAGACCATTGTGAAATAGGTGTCGTAAAAGTTTTTGAAAACCCTGATTTTTGGGAAATTTTATTTTATCTAAGTCCTAAATCATACATGGTCTCTAATTCAAAATTAATTTCATTTTTACGAACTAATCTCGGCCTTGAACATGAAGGGGGTTACAGTCCATCTAAACCATGATTAAACAAGGAGGGACTCGGGACTATGATCTGTTGCCTGGTGGACTAGTTCGATATAAGAAGAGAATCTATGTTCCACTGAAGGCTGACCTGAGGCAGAAAATCCTAGATAAGGAATGCAAGAGTCAGTATACTCTTCACCCAGGAATGACCAAGATATACTACGGTTTGAAGTCTATATACTAGTGGCTAGGATTGAAGAGCGATTTGACCAAATAAGTGGCATAATGTCTTACCTGTCAGGAAGTAAATATTGAACATCAGAAGCCTCCAGGACTACTTCAGAGCCCTGAAATTCTAGAATGGAAATAGGAAAGTGTGACCATAGACCTGGTAGTAGGATTACCGAGAATTAGAAACTATGATGAGATCTGGGTGATTGTTGATCTATTTATGAAGTTGGCACATTATATATCGATCAACGCCAGCTACTCTCCCAATAAACTGGTAGAGATACATCAAAGAGATAGTAAGACTATAGTACACCGAAAAGCATTATTTCAAATAGAGATCCTCATTTTACTGTGAGGTTTTGGAAATCTCTACATGATGCTCTGGGTATGAAATTGAGGTTCAACATGGCCTATCATCCATAGACAGATAGATAGTTAGAAAGAACCATACAGGCTTTGGAAGACATGTTAAGGGCATGTGTATTGTAAAATCCTTTCCTTATACACAATAATTAACTATGGACTTGATAAAACCATTTTTTTAATATATTATTATAATCATTTACAACCTCTACCATGGTAATAAAAAGATTACAACTCATCTTTCAAAAGATTACCATGGTAGAAAAGAGTTCAACTAACTATTTGAAAACTCTTTAACTAAATAATATCTCATCATATATTAAAATATCCATATCAGACCAAATTATGGTTCCAACAATTAAAAACACATCATAAGGCCCGCAAGCCATCCAACCTCATAAGAGTAATTAAAAATATATAGTTCAAATATCAAATCTCCAAAATAAATTAGAGTACGCAAATTGAGCCCTAACGTGGCAATATGCAATAATCCAACATATATTATAAAGATAGAAGCACTACTTTTAGCAGAAGTAGTTTAAGCTTCCGGAGTCTTCCCTGATGGACCCGCACGACAACTATCACCTGGAAAAATGTTAAATCAACGGGGTAAGACAAAAGCCTCAGCAACCAACAATCCATCTCATTGGGCATAAGAGTAAGTGCCCATGAGGCGCCAAGTGGGACAGTTATAAAATCATATCATTATTAAAATGTCACATGTCCACATGTATATACACACATTAATTTACCATATCATAATCCCATTCTCATATTTATCACTTAAGTATATAAGAATCAATATACAATAATTTATTCTTTGTCCTCCCTTATTTCCTCTCCTGCCTTATTTCCTCTGACTGAACCCATGGGCTAGCACTGACCCATATGACTGGTAGTTTAACTTAACAAGCTCACCAATCAAGTGATATGGACCGGCCAAAATCCACAGAGCACGAGACCGGACCATAGGTTCCCCCTCTAAATATATTAGTGGGGTGTCAAGGCCCTACTGAACACAATTGGGCCAAAGGACTAACCAGTGTACACTTGGAAGTCCACCACCTTATTACCTCTTTTTGTACAAAAGTTCACCCCCTTATTTCCTCTGTAAGTAACAACGCATCAAATCAACATCCACCATCCCCTCTCATATCAATATGTGTGATTATAACTAATCATTATCAATTCTCAATTATCAAAAGGATATTTTCAATCTCATAAATACATATCAATTCATATAATAAAATATCACTACTTATTTTCTCAGCGAAAAATAAGTCCCACAAGACTATTTCATTAACAACATCTTTTTCAAAGTCCACATCACATATCAATAGCCAAATTTATAATTCTATGTAATTAAAAATCACTCACAAACATCATACAAATATGCACAACAAGAGGAAAGTGGTTACCTCTCGCCAAAGCAAAATTATAACCACAAGCTCCTAATCCAAAGCTCAAATACACGCCAAAAATCAATCTACAACAATTAATTTATTATACATTAATAACTCCTTGAGTTATTGGAAAAATTAATTTATTTAACTAAATTCTAAAATTTCTAAATTTTGAATTAATTACTCCTAAAATTCCACTGATAAAATTTAAATATTTTTCTTAATTCAATAACCTATTCAAGTAATTGATTATTGTTAATTTCATTCCAATACATGAAAATCCCCAAATTTTAAGTTTAAGATCTAAAATACTAAATTATAAATCTTCATCTAAAAAAATTTAAACCGATTAAAATTCACTATTAATCATCCTCTACATTTCTATAGTCTTGCTCTTTAAAAGTTGAATTTTTGAATAAATATATTACAAAATATTTATTTGAATTATATGGAAAATTGGAGATAAAGGACCAAAAAGTAAAGATGCATAAGGACTAAAGAAGAAAATGAAGTTCTACATGTGGGTAATGGTAATTGTGACAGAAATTTGGGGCATTTTCTGTAATATTATCCCCTACTTTCAGTGAAACTGTAACACCCTGCCTTTAATCACGTAATTATAATTCGATATTTGGTAATTAAATTAGATTAGAGACCGTCGAATAGTTTAAAACTCATTTAAAATTCCCTTTAATAGTAGGGACGTTACGAAATTTTCAAAACTTCATTCCTCTCTCGGTCTCAGGTTCAACTATCGAATATAATCACTTGTGCAGTTTAACTACATTTACGTATGACAGAGTGTATAACCAAAATCCCGGCAAACCCCGGGTTCAACTATAGATATATAGTTTCAAATTCTGCTAAAGGGATTACAGGTTTAAGTATTCAAACTATTTACAACCCAACAATATACAGTAATCCCTATCCAACCAGTCTAACCAACATTTCCAAAATAAATGTCCCTACGAAACTCTACCCGCTCCGGGTCACGCGCTTCTCCTTGGAGCCACTCGCCCTGTCTGAAAGGTTAGTTCAAAGGAAAGAATGAGATTCAAAAGAATCCCAGTAGTAACTAAACATTTATACCACATATAAGCACACAGCATGTAAGCAAATCATCATACAGCAGCAGCAACCAATATCAAACTCCACCCTCATCCCCTTTCTCCGCCGGGAAGGCACACTGCCCTAACCCGAACCGTTGTTAGCTACTCAGGGACTATTGGCGTGGCATATCACACTCCACCCTCATCCCCTTTCTCTGCCGGGAAGGCACACTGCCCTAACCCGAACCGTTGTTAGCTACTCAGGGACTATTGGCGTGGCCGTGCATACATATAGCCTTATAGCTCATACAGCTAACCGGATTTCACAAATGGCCCGTCGGCCTCACAATCAGCCTATCGGCCTCATGTCACATAATCACACCTCATCCTCATCCCCTTTCTCCGCCGGGAAGGCATACGACCTTCACCCGAACCGTTGTTAGCTACTCAGGGACTATTGGACTGACGGTGCTAACACATATCCACATAAGTCGCAACATACGAAACTTTCACAAATCAATGATCATACACACATACAATGCATCACATATGGTACGAAAGAAAAGTCACTACCTCGCTCTTTCCTGAAGTTAACTGGCTCAGTGGGCTCCCGAGGACGGCAGATGTCAAATCCTAGAATCAAATTAGGGACAATAGGTCAATCTCTTTTCCAAGTTCTTAATTCTATAATACTTTATGTTGGTTATTATTTGGACTCTTTAGATGGCCATTATATGCCTAAACATAAGCCTAAAAGGTTGGTATAACTATCCCCAAAGATCCCTCACAAGAAAACTAAACACTGATTTTTGGCCCTTTCACTCGAGCACAGAAGGCCGTGCTCGAGCACAACCCTCGCTCTCACTCGAGCACACATGCGAGTGAGACAGGAAGTGCTTACCCGAGAGCAACTCCCGCGACCAACCTACACTCTCACTCGAGCACAAGAGGCTGTGCTCGAGCAGAGACACCGAGCACACTCGAGCACCACGGAAGTGAGGCCCTGCGAGTGTCTACCCGAGAGCATCTCTCAACCTCTTCCTCCACCTTCACTCGAGCACTGACCCCCAGTGCTCGCGAGCACACGGAAGTGAGGTCCAGCGAGCGACAACCAGAGAGTAACTCCACCCCCAGGCACAGATTCACTCGAGCACAAGTCCCAGTGCTCGAGTGATCCCCCAATGCTCGCGAGTGCCAGGCGCACTCTTAGCAATCACTCTCGAGTGATACCCTAAGACACTCACCCGCAGCACCAAAAAGGCACCCTCACTCGAGCACGTTCATCCTGTGCTCGAGTGAGTTCTTCCCTCACTCGAGAAATCACACCAGATACCCAAAACGCAGCAACTGAGTTGATTTACCAGAATTCACCAATTGCACTCCAATGGTTCTAAAACTTGTGTTAGAGCTCATTTTCACTTATTTCAACACATAGAACCCATTGGCAACCAACAATAACCCAAATTCAACCTACTCAACCCATTCCCTCTCTAAATCCTCAAACCACTCAAAAACCCATTCTAACAAATTCCCTTATTCAACTTCCAACCAATTTCTAATCACTCCCAAATGTCAAAACTGACCAAATGAACAGTGACACTCTCACCAAAGTCTACACTTCATTTAACATCATAATTAGGTCAAATTTCCAGAATTTCCATTGATTATGCAAACATCTTGACATATACATCAAAATGCATTACAAACCTACCTCTTCAACTTGCTGAAATCAGAACTTGGATTCCTCAACTTTCAATTTCCCTCAAGTTGCCACACACCACAAATCCAAAGTCTGAAAACATGGAAATAAAGCTCTTGACCATTGGAACAATATCAATGAAGGGTGGTTAAACATATAAGATCATTTACCTTCACAAATTTCAAACCCTTCCTTTCTCTTTCTTGCTTGGTTCGCCGGAAATGGAGGTGAGAGGAGAGATGAAGAGATATTGATGAAGATGAACTTCACTCACTCCCAAGCTCATCATCGGTTTTGAGAGAGAAGAGAAAAGTAACAATGGTTGAAATTTTGACTTCATCCAATGGTCCTCATTTGGCCACTTGTCACCATCTCTTTCTTCCTAACATGATTTCATATAAATCCATTCACACTTGATTCCACCCCTTGATCTTTCAATCTCAACCATTGATCTTGATTACTAAGAGGTTTTATCATCCGTGGCTAACCAGACGGTTGGTAAATTTACCGTTTTACCCCTGATGAGTACAATACTCATTAAATCATCACTAATGATCTTTATATCATAACACACAACATATACTTCAAATATGCTTAATCAACATTAATTACATCATTTGAAGTTATTATTCCTTAATTAAAATCCAGGATGTTACAGAAACCATATCAGCAAAAATTACAGAAAACTAATCCGAATTTCCAAAATTCAGGTTTGAGCCAAAAATCTGAAAACTCTCGTCTTTCACTGAGGAATATATCAGCACAAATTACAGAAAATTGTCCCAAATTTCTAAAATTCCAGTTTGATCCAAAAATCCGAAAACTATAGACTGAGGAATATATCAGCAGAAATTACGAAAAATGACCCTGAATTTTTAAAATAATAGTTTAGTCTAAAAATCCGAAAATCACCATCTCCATCCGATGAAACTGATTTTCTGGCTGCTAAATCGCTGATATAAAATGAGGGAAAAATCTAAATATGATCTTGGAGGGATTTTTCGACATCTTGTATGGGATTTGATTAAGATTGCATATCACAATTTAAAATAAAGGCATTGAGAGTCTTTTTGCTCATTTTATCCATCGTTTGCCCAAAATTCTAACTCTAGATTATTCTCTAATCAGCAATAAATCACTATCATGAGAAAGATAAAATTATTTAGAACATTTTTCATAAAAAGAGTTTTGTGATCAAAAGAGGATTTAAGTACCTTATTGATCTTCGAAGAACTAAAATTACTCCTGCCAAAACCTCACCCTCCACCTTCCGGAAGACTTCACGCAAGGCGTGAAGTGGTGATTGAGGGGGGTATTTATAATACCCCCTCCTCATTCATGTGGTGCCAAACCTGGCTCCACTTTTAATTAATTAATTAATTTTTAGAAACATAATCATTACCTTTTCTTTTTCTTTCTTTTCTTTTTATAAGGACAATGATTATGTCCTTTTCTACCGAAAGCTTTCAGTAGTCTCTCCCCCTTCCCTTCTATTTTTTAATATATATATTATATATATATAATTAATTAATTCTAATTTATAATTATATTATGAAAATAAAAATGAGGATGTTACATGTATGGACTTTAAAGGGAATTGGGATCACTTCCTTCTACTTGCTAAATTTGCCTATAACAATAGCTATCATGCGAGCATATAGATGGCTTCATATGAAGCACTGTATGGGAGAAAGTGCAAATCACCCTTATACTGGACAGAGTTGTCAGAAAGAAGGTTGTATGGGCCAGATCTGGTTGATCAGACCACAAGCATATCAAAATTATCAGAAAGAGGCTCCTAGTAGCGTAGAGTAGACATAAAAGCTATGCTGACAAAAGGAGAAGACCTCTAGAATTTGAAGTTGGAGATCACATGTTCTTGAAAGTATCTCCTGTCACTCGAATCGATAGAACAATCAAGAGAAAGAATTTAAGCCCACTATACATTGGTCCATTTAAGATTCTTGAGAGAATCGAACCCATAGCATGCAAAATAGTCCTACCCCCAAACTTGAGAAAACTCCATGACGTATTCCATGTCTCACAAATAAAGAAGTACCAACCAGACCCTACACATGTGATCAAGTATGAAGATGTCAATATGCAAATAATTTCACTTATGCGGTGGATCCGGAAAGAATCATTGATCGACAAGAAAGACGACTTAAACACTGAAGTATACCATCTGTGAAGCTGGTAAGGGACTATCTCTAAGAAAAGCAACCTAGGAAGCAGAAGCATACATGAAAATGCATTATCTGGAGTTTATGCCTTAAGATGTGTAACAAATTTTGGGGTCAAAATTTTTTGTACAAGGGGAGAATTGTAATGTCCCAAAATATGTGTAAGGGCTCAATTACTCCAAAAGAGAATGTAATGAATGTCAGACAAATGCTTTTGGGGAATAAAGTGTAATTAAGACTTAAGTTAGCAGTAGAAAATGCCCAAACCCAGTATCTGAGTTTAATTATAATATTAAAGGCTAAATTGGGATAAAAAAGGGAAGGGAATGGCGTATGGAAAGGAAAGAAAGAAAAATAAACATGGGACATCAAATGGCAATTTAATTAAAATTTCCATAATTAAGGGCAAAAAGGGAAGAAATTAGTTAGTAATTTCCTCTCCTCTTGGAAGAAGAAAATTAGTTATTAATTAAAAGAATAAGAGGGAAGACTAAATGGCTAACTAAGTTGGTTAAATTAACTAAGTAGTTACTTACTTTTGGTATAACCACAAGGTGTTGACACTTGGCATTATGAGAGCTAAGTAATTAGGATTAGATAAGGTCAAACAATTAATACTCCCTCTCTCTTCTCAATTTCGGTCAAGAGGCTAGGAGGGGCTAAAGATAATTCATTTTATCACATTTCACTCACTCTCTCCAAGCTCTCAACGTTGGCTAAGCAAAGGAGGAGGAAACAGAAAGAAGCCAAGGTGAAGGTGAGCTCTTTCACTTGGATTTTGACCTTATAAATCATCTCTATTGCTCAAAACTTCTTTCCTAACCTTGTTCCTCTTTATGAGAGGTTCATTTCTATGGTTTTATTTTTTCAAGAGGAGGAGTTTGGTGATTTCAAGGAAGAACTAAAGGTTGAAAATCAAAGAACAACCTAAAGGAAGTGCTAGAGGTGAGTAAGAACAACCTTTTTTGGTGTATATATTATGATGATTGGTTGAGAACTTTGGCGTGTATAATTTTGCCATATTCTTTAGTCAAATTAGGGTCTTTGAAGTTTTATGGTGTTTCGTTGTACAAACGGTGTCTTGTGGTGTGTATTGGGCATATGAAACTAGTTTGAGGCTTAAATGAGAAGTTTGGTAATTGTTGGAGTTTGTGCATAATTTCTTCCAAAACAGGCCATATAAAAGGAGTGTGAATTTGGTTGTTTTGAGGTTTTCATTGTGTTCTACATGAAAAACTATGTAGGCAGTAGCCCTGGTTGTAAATTATGGACCATTGGAAACATATGTTGCAAAACTAGAAGTGTTGTTAATGAAGGTTTTGTGAGGGAAGTCGGTTTGCATGACATTTTTAAATAAGTAAATCATGTCTGAAAATTATGAAACTTTTTAGTTTAATAGTAGACATGTCAAGCTTTAAAATGATATAAAATGGGTGTCATTTAGATGTGTGTACTGGAATTATGATTTTTTGAAGTTCGGCCAAGAAACAGAACAATTTCTTGACCACAGCAAAAAAACTTTTGACCAATTTTTGGCCGCGGGCAAAGGTTTTTTGCCACAGGCAAGAGTTACTAACCATTTCTTGGACCCAATTTTAGCGTTTTATATTTTTAAAAGGTGATATTTGGTTTAGGTTTTTATAACCCTCTTAAGCATTTATTTGATCTTCTAATAGCTACTTAAAGGACTCAAATGATATCCAACCCCAAGTATTTTGGAGTTATTAAAGAATTGGAATAGGCAATAACTCGTCATCCTTAATTATAATTTATAGGATTTGATATCTACCCTAAACATAAGAAATCTGTGCAAGAACAAGACCGGAAAGACCAAGGTAGTAACCCTTTCTCTTATATCATGTATAATGCTTTATATGCATGTTCATATCATCCATTGTTACGAATGTTAAAAATGTCAAGAATGTTATGAATTGTCAAGAATGTACTACTGTTATGAATGATGTTATGTGATGATTGTTTACATGCTCTACGAAATTATATGTCATATGAGTGAATTGTTACTATTGAGATTCATATGAATCTCACTCTTTCCAATGACTAACCTACAGCAAGGGCAAACGGCTCAAGGGGTAAGTAGGTAAGCAAGGACAGCTAAAGCATGCAGACAAAGTATTAGGACTTTTGTTGGTTATCTAGTTTTGAGAAACTATACATGATGTATATATAAGTACACTATAAGGCTAGTACTCCTCATAATAGTAAATGAACAAAATGTAGACTCGAATATGAGTACAAACCCCAGTGAACGAAGTAAAATAGGGTGATCATGCACTATGAACCCTTTAGTTAATGAACTTAATCTGAATATCTGCTAAGGATATAGGTAAGGACTCTAATATTCACAAATGGGAGCAAAACCAAATAAAACAAACAGATTCAAAAAGTGAAAATGAGACCACATCAAACATATCTTGAAAAGTTTTTTTTTGAAAACCCACTTAAGTGCAGGACTAAACCTTGTATTAAAGCTGGAATCCGAACGGGTTTAAAAATGTTTCTGGTCTCTAGTTTGACTTTATGACACGTTTTAAACTATTTTAAAGGCTTTGAAATAATGGTGTTGCAGATAACTTCTTTCTTCAATATCTTCTTTATTTTCTTAACTAATCTACAAAATATTTTACATTAAAAATAGTAGTTAGTCAATGTATATGATAAATATATTATGTAAACTTTTTGCTCTTAATATTTAGTATCTATATTTGACATAAAAAAATCATATCTAACATTCTCCCCCTTTTTTATGATGGAAAATCCTGAAATATATATGAGTATAAATTAAGTATACATTTGATGCAACATATTTTGATTGCCTTTCTCTCCCTCTATTTGACATCAATAAAAAGTTTGAAGAATAAAGAAGAAATGCTTGTGGGGAAGCAAACATGAAAACAAATTAGCAATGCTTTTCTCTCCCATATTCAAAAGTAATGTGTCAAGAAAACAATTTTCTCACCTCTTATTTGAAAGTGTTTTCATTTTTAAAGTGATGCAAATTAAAAAGGGTTTAATGAAAACCAATTTTAGATGATTTGCAAAGGTTTCAAGAAAACTTCATAAGCAATATTAAATTGAAGCCAAAGATTTGCAAGGTATGCACAAATATAAAGAGAGAAGGTTTAGAAATGCTTATATAGATTCGAAAAAAAATGATGAAGTGCTCCATGTAGTCCATTGCTTTGCAATGCTAGTTGATGTTGTATTCTCCACACTTTTGCTACGTAACTCTGATGTATATTCTTGTTATCTCCAGGATTCTTCTATTGAGTTGAGCTTCTATTCCATATTTCTATAACATCATGCTTAATGCTCCTTTGTATTGGCATAGGTATTTGTTGCTTTAAATGTTGTAACCGATATATTTCCCTTGATTGAGCGTTAAAGCATATTTCCTCAAAATTGATATATTCTCTTTTTAGTGCGTTGAGGAATGATCTCACATAGAACATATTCTCCTGTGATAAGTGAAAATCATTCTTGCAACAAGAATGGTTACAGCAATCAAGTATCAAAAATATCATTTCTATACGGTATTTTCAAATTAAGACTATGAAAAGAAAATATGAGTAACTCTTCATCAAACATAATCAATTGAGAGTGAATACAAATGAGTAAGGTATAAAGATTTTCTTCAAATAAAAGAGAAGAGATTTTGAGATATAAAACACATGTAAACATGAAGCTCCCTGTTAATGAATACATGGCTTAAAAAAATTATGAGAAGTAGAGTTAAGAACTCTCCTAGATTTGAAAAACCATTGAAAACTTTATAGAGAAAATGAGTATGAAAGTCAGAAAATGACAATGCTATATTTTAACGGTTATAACCCAATATCACTTAAGTGATCGAAGTACTCACTCGAGTGATGCAACTCAGAGAATTTGAATTAAGTAAGAATACAATACCTCACTCGAGGAATGTTGTAATTACTCGAGTCATAATCTTCTAAAGTCCATGATACATCATTGGTTGTTCATTATTTGGTGATGTGATCAATACTGAGGGACTCTGAAGGTGGATGCGGAGGATCCTTAGAAGGATAAGTCTCTATAGCTAACGGCTCTGAAGGCATCTCAGGAGTAGAAATCCTAAATGATCTTTGAATAGGATCTCAAAATAAATCAATCTCTACACATAGATTGTTATTAGGCTAATATGCCCCTATATCATCTTGATATAAGCCTCTTGCTGCTCAAATAGAACTTTGAAGTTTTGGTTTACTATGTCACACAGCTAACTCATCTTATCACTCACTAAAGTGATGAACTCAGCATTATTTGTAGCAAGCTCAATGTGAAATTGCTGAAGCACCTCTCTTAGATAGCCCTAGATTGATGGACCAAAGAATAAAGTACCAGGGGGACTATCTCTAGCAAAATATTTTGTCTCATCTATCTTTGAAGTCTCAGCTCCCATCCTTTGTGCCTCTTATTGAGTAAACAATATTTGAAAGTTTTAATTCACCATACACATAACTTCCTTACTCTATCATCCACAACCTTAATAAGCTTATCATTGGTATTGGTAACATTAAGTGAAAACTTCTAAAACTTTGTCTATTTGAATGGTAGATCCAATAAAAGAGGGTCTATGTGATCTAGCTCTAGTTGAGGATTGTACTTCATCATCTCTTGATGCCTTAGCTCTGCTATCTGTCTCTCACTAGGACCACTCACTACTGACAAGTATATCTTTAATGTTTGGATGTGTAGCCTCTTCAAACATAGGAATCCATATAAAGGGGCTCATTTGATTCCAAGTACCAAATCTTGTTTGCCTTTAGACATAGTGAACCCAACTAAAGATAAAGAATATTAGTGGACTTGGTAGATTTGTATCTTTTGATCTCAGAGAAGATGATTTCCCCAAAGTTCCTCTCCTCCATGCTGATAATAGAGACCATCATGTGATAATTCTTCTCAATAAAGTGAGTGAAGTTATTAGCCTTGTTCACCATAGCTCTGGTGTAGATGTACAATAATTTTGTAAAGATTAGACATAAAGCTAGGATTGTAGTTGAGAATCCCCATAGGCTCACCAAGCTTGATGATTCTGTACATATTAGGCTTATTGTACTCTTTGAAAGGTCTAGTAGCAAGCTTATTGATACCTTTTCCACTCATTAATCTTTCAAGTTGAGACAGTGACCTTTTAATCTCTAATTGTTGTTTTCAATATCTTCTCAATCACAATTCTTTCCTCAGAGACAATCTGAGTAGGCTCTATGTCACAGAAGAGATGTCTAACTGCCTTTGGCGATAGGGAAGATGAATGGATAGCCCAAGCTTATAGTGTCACTTCTAGTGATGAGGTGTTACTCGAGTGATCAATACCATAAATTTTGCTTCTGCTCACACTGCAACACTCTTACTCACACCTACTCTATTAGCCTCTTGATAAGTAAAATATTTGCATATTTATTTTTCGTTATATGATGATTTTATGGATGATATTTGAGTTTAATATAATAAATTTGGGTGTGATTGATAAATAAATAATATTTTTTGGATAAATAGTATTTTTAAAAAATAAATAAATAAAAATATAAAAAATGAAACTATTATGGCAACATGATCACTATAGCAGATGGTTACACTGTAGCGTCGAAAGCACTATAGAGCCGCCAGATACTGTAGCAGCCACCATATACTATAGTTGTTGCCAATAGTCACTGTAGCAGCCTCCAGATCACTGTAGCAGTACTGTAGCATGTGGTTTTTTTTCCCTACAAATAGAGATCAAGGCCAAGTTCAAAGGAGAAGGGAGAAAAGTAGAGGTTTCCTTCTCTAACAATGAAAGGTTCTTCTCTGACCATGAGAGATCTTTCTCTAACATTTCTGAGTTCATTGTATTATTTCTTTAGAGTTAATTTCATGCATTGTATTAAATTTTGCATGCTACCTATATGGAAGGTTTTACCTCTTAAGTGGAATGCTAGATTTCTTCATTTTTCATGCATCTTTTGGTTGTATATTTATGTTTAAGAAAGTAATATTCAAGTTTTATGTAGTATTTATAAGGATTTCATTCTAGTTTATGTAATGTTAATTTATTTTTATTTTGTTTTTAATTTCATCATGTGCTAAATTTCCATTTTCCTAGGGTGATGACGTAGCTTACTAATGACGGATTGAATATTAACTTATTAAATCTAATTTTAATTTCTCCTTCATGATTGAGTTTTAATTATTATTCTTAATGCTTTTAATTGACTAGCCATCTTTTGAATGATTTCAATATGAATGTTGAGACCAAAAGGAGATGCATGTGTGTAGATCCTATAATTAAAACCATGACTTGCATATGAAATAGGAATTTATTCATATGAGTTTGTAGTCTTACTGAGTTCCTTAAATCTTAATGCATAATTAATTGCTTAAATTCATATAGGAATATATTGGATTAGCAATTAATTATAGAACTGCTTGACCTTGGAAAAGGCTAGTAATTAAATTAAGGAAACTCGACTATCAATCATGTGGAATCAATTGAACTAGAATAGATAAGTGATTCAATTCAGAATTTGTTAAGTGAAATCTAATCCCTACGAATTTTTCTCATAATTGTTTCATATCATTTGCATTCATATTTAATCATCTTTTATTTTGTACTCTCAATCACCAACTAATTGATCAACTGAATAGAGTTAAAATTACTCATTTTGGTACTTAGTGATCAATCATCATGGGAATGATACTCCACTTACTTATATATTACTTGATTACGACAGTATACACTTGCACTATTTAATGGACCATTCACACTCGTATCACCTCTATTCTTTGTACCCGAAAGCATAGCATTTTGGTCAACTCCTGAAAAGTATAAATGCATGTTCTTTAGTACCCAACTTCTCTTGGGTTTGCATAATATTAGACATAAAGACTCTTATGCTCTTATATCATTAAACCATATGATATTTGAGCAAAGAGTATAATAAACCAACAAAGACCAAAGTGGATTTACCCAATTAATTAAATTCAAGTACTTGAATCATAAAGTGTAATACACAAACAAAAAAAATATAATGTTACCCAATTAATTCAAGCCGCTGAGCATAAATCTATGGTATTGAATCAGTAGTAAGGACCAGATTCATTGCATTGAGTCAGTAGTAAAGATAGCCACGCTGAAAGAAGAGAATAGCTTTTGTAAGAAAAAGCTTCGCTCCCTTCACATGAATCAGGATAAGGAGCAAGTGATGTTAAATTGAGATGGCTATGTAAATGTGGCTTGTGTGTATAGTACTTCTGGGAGAATGACTAAAGCAGTGTTGTACTATAATATTAAGGAATACCAGGTATGTGCAGGTGCGGTCTTTTAGCCATCATTTTCAAGTGGGCAATGACATTCTAAATGAATAAGATGATGTATTATGACAATCAACCTGGTTGAGAACAAGTGAAGGGTACCACTGGGAGTAGAAGGTGGGAGAGTGTTAACAGTTTAAAATGGAATAAAAAGTATCTACGTGACGAGAATGAGTCAGTAAATGGTGTTGGAAGTATGTATTGTGAAATGAACCTCAGTATCATGGTGACTTGTGGGAAGGGTAATAATCCAATTGTACCAAGAATCATGAAAAAAAATTATGTTTTTCAATGATTAATGACAATTTGTAAATACTCTTTATATTGAAAAGATGTCATTGATATGAATCTCTTGTAATGCATGAATGAGATCGAGTTTGTGAAAAATGATAATAAAACATGCAAATTTAAAACATCTTAAATGTTCTTTCAAATCATGATAATCCCTTATGAAATTGAGATTTTCAGTATATGAAAAACTCATTTTTGAAACATGTTTAAAATCGATGCTCATGCTAAGCATGGTAGAAGTCAGTAAGTTATATATATAAAAATATATCAAAATGCTTCAGTTTTGTAGAACATGTAGAATATTGAAGTTAACATGTCGAAGAATTTTCCCAAGAGTAGAAGTTATATGAATAAATGAATTAGCTAAAAAGGTTAAGCTCGATAGAAATATGCAAGTCTAATGACTTTGCTTGTCATCAAGAGATAATCTTGCCTCTTAGAATTGTGTCTCGAAATATATGAACATTCAAGGAAAGAATTTGAATACAAAGCTCTAGTTACTTGAAAATGGATGAAGAAAATCATTAATGTATTATAGCAACAAAATGAGTACAAGGATTTATGGATAATAAAGCACATACATGTTAGTCCAAATGACTCGAATTCTAGAATATTATCCTCATAAGTTATTCCACTATAATGGTTAATGCATTAACATTCAATGCATTAATAAATATTCATAATGCTTGGAATAACTTGGCCAATAAGGATTTATGCATTAGACACAAGGCTTTTACAAATGGAATTCTTTTCTTGTAAATAGGCTTGATACTCTCATAGATGGTCAACTTGTTAGACATGAGGCCTAACTCATTAGAGAATAAAGACTAAGGAGTGCAAGCACTAGATAGTGTAATGCCCCAATTTTCAATTAAGGGCTAATGATGATTTTGTGGTTATTTTATGAATTTAAAGCGGAATTATTATGTGTTTTATGGCAATTTTAACTAATATGCCATAATTGGTGGAAAAATTGAAAGAATGGAATTAATAGTCATAAATTAGTAATTAATGGAAGAAATTAATTACTAACTATGAGAGAAATGAGAAATGTAATTAGAATGGTTAATTGAGGGATTAAGGTGATTAGTTGGTTGAACTACTTATGAGAACCAATAGAATGCCAACATGTGTCAAGTGAGTAAGAAGAGAAAAGGTATGGAAAGTCAAATAATCAATAAAATAATCAATTTTCTCTCTCTTCCCTCCCTATTTTTGGCTGCTAGAGGTATAGGGAAGGGAGAAACATCATTTCTCCTTCTTCATCAAGCTCTTATCCCTCCCTTCTCTCTCTAAATTCGTCCACCATTTCTATCCAAGGAGAGAGGAAGAGTTTTTGACAAAAGGTAAGCTTTTGACCCTCTAAATGGCTTCTAATGGAAAAACTCTCTTCTATAAACTTGTTCCTTGTGTTGAGAGCTTCAATTTCATGGTTTTAGATTTGCCATTGGTGGTGTTTTGTGGCCACAAGGAAATCTAGAAGTTTAAGAACCAAGGAACTTCTTTAGGAAAGTTGTTGAGCTAAGTGAAAGCTTCATTTTCATATAAGTTTTATGGTCATTAGTTAGGCCTTGAATTTCTGGAAATTTTTCCCTAATTTTCGTGATTTAGGGTCATGGGGAGTATAGTTTGTTGTTGTCATGGAAATGGTGCCTTGTTTGGTGTTTTGAATTAATAGAATTGAATTGAAGCTTAAATATGAAGTTTGGCAACTATGTTGGTTTTGTGTAGTGGGCAAAAATAGGGCATGCCAATGGGTTGTGATTTTAGTCATTTTGAGGATGCCATTGTGTTCCTTGTGAGAAATTGTATGGGAATAGGTTTGGTTATTGATTTTGGAGTCATTGGACACTTTGGTAGAAAATTGGAAATCTGTCAAGTGTGAAATCTGTTCTGGGCAGTCGGTTTGCATGAAAATTTTGAATGACCAAATAGTGTTTAAAAATTATAAAATTTCCAGTCTTAAATTTC
Organism: Inga leiocalycina; assembly: GCA_963242795.1. NCBI lineage: Eukaryota > Viridiplantae > Streptophyta > Magnoliopsida > Fabales > Fabaceae > Inga > Inga leiocalycina. The sequence continues at coordinate 32,368,594 of OY725327.1, forward strand.
ACATCCAAAGCTTCAAAATGGATATATATTTTTTGTCATTTCGTTTTGTGTGCTGGGAGATATGATTATCCAAAATTTTGGGATGGAAACTAGACTCTGTTTTGGAGTAATGTTGAATTTTGGGCAATTCTGTAATTTTGTGGTGATTTTAGGTAATGTCCCATATTTTTCCTATATAGAAGACTTAAATACCTTTCATTTGGCTTTGGAATCACCTTATTTCAATTTTTCTAGAATTAGTTATGATTTTTCAAAGTTCAGCCAAAAAATAGAATTTTTATTGGCCGCGGCCCAAGGTGGCTGGCCGCAACCTATGACTTTCTGACCATATCTTGGCCGTGGCCTAAGGGTAGGTTGGTTGCGGCCAACCCCTGTTTTCCAGCACTTTGAGTTTTTGAAAAGTGATAAACCTATTGTTTCCCAACCCTTTAGGGCTTTTTTAGAAGCATTTGTAGCTTCTTAAAGGTCATTATTGAAAACCAAATCTAAGTATTGGGAAGTCAATTGAGTATTGGAATAGAGAATAATGCTTCATCCCTAATTATGAATTATAGGATTCGACATTTGCCCTATTCGAGAGAGGCCGATACCAGAGCACACCCGGAAGGATCAAGGTAGTGACTCTTCTCTCATATTGTGTATGATGTTTTGGTATGCATGATTAATCATGGTTTTGTGAAATGTGATTGGAAAATAAGCCATGGTCTACTACAGCGTGAGCACTTTAGAGCGAGCCGTTTAGGGATTGATGCTAGTCATCTCTACCTCAGTCGTTGAACTATCCTTGTAATCGACATGGATTATTATGAAATTGCTTTGTGAATCCGACCCGTGGGACGGGGTGTTGTGAATCCAGCCATGGGCTATGTGTTATATATCTTGCCGATATGGCTTGCGTTGTTAATCTTGCCTGTGTAGCTTATGTATGAAATGTTTTATATGAATCCCAGTTGTGGTGAAATATATTATGTGAACTGTTGTGATGCAATATAGCATGAGCATTTCAGCGTGAGCACTCGTAAGGGATGACGTGTGTCACACTTACCATTGCCGCTGTAACTACCGTTGTAGTTGCTTTATATGGGTTATGATTTTCTTATATGCCTTATTGTTGTGCATACTATGAGTGATTTGATACTATGGGGATTCCTTAGAATCTCACTCTCCCATAAACCAAATTTTTAGACAGGGCCGAAGGATCTAAGGGAAAGTGGGCGACGAAGAGCGGATAGATCTCCAGTGTAGGAAATTATTTTGGATATTGGTTATCATGTAAAATTATTTGGATGTTTTTGGGAAACAATTGTATATATTGGGATTCGTAGTATAGTTTTGTGTAATCTTCAAGTAAAAAGGAAAAATTTTATGGGCTTTGTGCCTCTGTAAAACTCTTATTTATTGAATGGAACCCAAGTGTGTTGGGAATTTGCATTATACTCTGATACGTATGAATGGAATCAACGCGTACAGGCCATTTATATTTGAAATGTGAGTATGAGACCATTATGGAACATGTGTTATAAAAGCTTTTGAAAACCCTACTTTTTAGGAAATTTTATTTTGTCTAAGTCCAAAATCATACATGGTCTCTAATTCAAACTTAATTATGTTTTTACGAACTAATTTCAGCCTATGGTTGTGAGGGGGTTACAGATAGCACATTTAAGATCAATGATCAATATGTCAATGACGGGAAACCTCTAGTGATCATATTTAAAGCATTTCTAAATTTTAGTACATAAGGATTTAACTTCAAATTTTTGAAAGATCATTTGAATTCAATCAAAGTATGAATATTTTTCATAGCATGTGTATGCATTTTTATAAAACAAAGTGAATTGATATCAAAACAAGTTTTAGAATTGTGCATTTCAAAACATAAACTCATAGAAAGGCTATGCACAATTTCACTTTCGATTTATTTACCAATTTGAAAATAATTTGACAATAAAACAATATTGATTGCTAAAGGAATGCAATAATGGACAATTACATAAATATGAATTTCAAATAAGCACAATATTGGGTAAGGGTTAGATATCACCATAATTCCTCTTGTCCTTGTGACATCTTTTTTGGTTTTGGTGGAATAATGTTGATTTTCCTCCTTTGCACATTTAGCACCAAACTTTAAGCTTGAAGGTCCAGCTTCATCAAGATTTAGATTAGTTTCCATGTAATCACACTCTTAGTATGAAGTATTCACTCTTATTTCCTACAAAACCATGTGAATCTCTTTCATTCTTTGGTATCTGATTTTACTTCAATCCATTCATGGTTAGTTTGTAGGGTTTATAACATGATTCACATGTTCTAAAAATATAATTAGATCAATTAAGCAATGCATAAAGAAATTTTTTCATTTGAAACATGTATATATGCATAAAGAACTATACTATTGAACATTGCAATCCCTTTATAAAATACTTATCAAATGGATTTTCTAAGGGATTTGAAAACATATTTCCAGAATAGTTTGCAATGTTCATTCCAAAGGTTGTGAGTTATAAAACTTTAATAAATATTAAAGATGATAGTGTAAGAGGTTTTACCATTGTATACTTTTACCTTAGGCACTTGGAGGATTGGCTTTGCTTATCCACTGCACCTTTATGATACATTTTGTCTTTGCATATTTAACCTTGGGTTCTTGCAATGCTCTCTCATAAGATGTAGACTTAAGAAGTTTTATGCTTTGTGCATTTGAGATCCTCCTTTTCTTATTCTCCTCAAGATAGTGGAATGGTACTCTATGGTAGTTCATTCTTGAGGTGGAAGGTGCTCCTCTTGCTTGTATCCATTACTTCTTTTAATTTGATGATGAGGTTGTAGCAATGGCTTCTCCATGAGTTCTCCTAACTGATGTGAATCTCCTTTTAAGTTCACGAGAAACTCTTGAATTCTTCTTCCTCTTTTCCGTACCCTTATGTCCATTCTTTTTGGAATCAAGCTACACACAAAAAGCACTAAATGGATATTTTGGTTCCCACATACATTTGGGTCCTTGATGATTAGTATTGGACCTTACTTGTCCTTTCAAAACCCAAACATATTTATTTCTGACATTAGGATTTCTCCTCATATAGCATGTGTGAGAAATATGATTATATTTTCCATAATAATTACAAATGATAGAATAATGCTTATCATGAACATTTTTTCAAGTATTGTGTTGTTCAAGGGGAGGTGATCTCAAATGATCAATTTGCCTAAGTTCTTTCTTCCTACATGAATTTCTAGCATGGTTAAAAATATTTTTGCTTTTCACAATAGAATCAATAATTGGTTGGAAAACAATTTTATGCAATCATTCAAAATCTTTTTTCTTAAATGTACAAGAAGAATTGGAGCTTTTTACCATAACAGCATCTTGAGCCTCTGATAAGGATTCATCAAATTTGTTCGGACTGAGCTCTTCTTGGGAATTGTCTTCCTCTTGTTCTTCTGTGTTGACTAAATTATGGAAGTTCTCTATAATTTCTCTTTCTTCATTCTCAACTTCCAACTGCTCATCAATCATAGATATGCAACTTATAGTTTTAGAAAAACTATTAACACTTTCAACTTCAACATAATTGTTAGAAGCAAAAATAGAATCAAGAGTATCTCATTATCTTTAGCACTAGAGCAAAATTTGATTTTTCTCAAAATCATTTTGGTTAAACCATCATACAAAATTTCCATTGCTCTAATGTTCAAACAGAACAATTTCTTTTCTTTTCCTCTCCAATCTCTTCTTGGTTTGAAATCAAAGACAATTTTAAAAACATTCTACATATCAAAATCAGATGCTTTAATAAAATAAGTCATTTTAGCTTTCCAAAACCAAAAATCGATATCTTTTAAAAGTGGAGGAACTGTGTAATCAAAACCTTCAAAAAACATGTGTAACCCCCTCACCATAATTATATCTGAATTATGAAATTCAAGTGAAATATAGACCAATAAGACAAAAACTCATTTATAATCCCTCATCTTCAAGATAGGGTATACCGAAAACAGTTCAAAAACATAATTAATCTGGTCTCACATTCACCTTCGGATACAACTACCTGTGCAGTTAAATCACATAAAAAATATCAGAGTGCGTAACTAAAATCCTGGCAACCCTGGGTTACTTGTATATATATAATGGGTTTAGAGTTTCCCAAAATGGGGATTACATATCCAAAATTATTATTTACATCTCATATACATAGTAATCCCAAAACAAAGACAGATAACCAACCCCCAACAAAATGTCTCTAAGAGGTCCTAACCACTCCTGGTTGTCAACTTCCCTTTTAAGCCACTTACCCTATCTGAAATGTTAGTCATTAGAAAGAGTGAGATTCTAAGGAATCCCAGTAGTAACAAATCATTCATACAATATATAAAAACAAAGCATGTAAATTCATCATGTTCAGCAACAACACTATGAGTCATGGCTCAAGCCACAACCGACAGCACTCACGGCTGTATCACAATGCACTATGCTCGCTTTCATGATAATCACAATGTCAACTTTCGCTGTAATCACTATGCCAGCTCTCGCTGTAATCTCAATGCCCGCTTTTGCGATAAACACTATGCAACAGCATCACAAGGCACAAAGTATCACAAATCTCCACAAAGCGTCACAAGGCACAAGGTATCACGAAGCAGAGCAACACAATGCATGATAGGCATACATACAATACATTTACACAAAGTATAAGAGAGGAGTCACTACCTGAATCTTTCCTGACGTTCTACAGCACAGTGGGCTCACGAGTTTGACAGATGTCAAATCCTATAACCAAATTAGGGACAACCGATCAATCTCTTTTCCAAATGCTTATTTTCATAATACTCTAAGTTGGTTATCATTTAAACTCTTTAGGATGACCATTAGAGGCCTAAACACATACTAAAAGGGTGGAAGAAGTTACCCTGAAGACACCTTTTTTTGGAAACACAACACTGATTTTTGGCTGACTCACTCGAGTAAAGATGACCTCACTCGAGTGATAAGAAACTTGCACTTGAGTGAGAACGACTCTCACTCGCGAGTGTTTGACAGTGAGCAACAACCATGGCCAGAGAGTGCTCACAACACTCGAACATAAGGCTCTGCACTCGGGTGATGACTCTAAATTCAGTCGAGTCCCCGAAAGTGCAACACAGAAAGTGAGAACCCGAGAGCACATGCAACATCAGAGGGAAAAGCTTACTCAAGCACCACCCTTGGCACTCAGGTGAGAAGCTCACACTTGCGAGTGTTAGAACACACTCTTGAACATTGACAAGCGAATGACAACCCGAGAGCAACCCTGACTATGAACTCACACCATCACTCGACTGAACCCATGCTCACTCGAGTTATCACCAACATCACTCACGGTTTAAGAAGTGCACTCGAGCTTTCTTCATGGAAACCCAGGAAAACACAAAGGAGAAAGGGAAAACACACGGCAGTACTCGAGTGAGCTCCTCCCTCACTCGAGTGATGCTATTAGATTGCCAGATCGCAGCAACTGACAGAAAATCCCAACTTTGCCAAAATTAATCCCAATGGTTCTCAAACTTCACACAAAGCTCATTTCTACTTAAAATTGCCTAAGGAACACATTAGTAAACTCCAAAACACTCAAAACTCATCATAACAATAATTCATACTTTTAGGTCTCTAATTCACACACAATACCCAATTCCAATCAACACACTTCCAAATCTCAAAACCACTACCAACACTCAAACAACTTCACAATGAACCAATTCCAACATCATTCAACATCTAATTCATACATTCAAAATTGGCATAAAACCAGGGCAAATTCCAAAATTTCTCAAACTTATCCAAAAATCAAAATAAATATATCAAAAAGCACCAAATACTCACCTCTTCACTTTGCCAAAGTCAAATGCTTAATTCTCCAACTTTCAAATTGCTCCAACACCCAAATCACCACTTTTCAGAATTCTGAAACCACCAAAATGGAGCTCTTAACACTATGAACAAGTTTAATGAAGGATTTGAGCATATGAGAATTATTACTCACCCAAAATCCAAGCTTCCACTTTCTCTTTCCTTGCTTGGTAACCGAAAATGGAGAAGAAGGAGAGAGAATATGAGAGATGAGGAAGATGATGATGATGTGTGAAATTTTCCCTTGGTCCACACCCCCATAACCGAATAGGAGAGAGAAGAGAGAGAAAAAGTGGGTATTTATCTTTTAGCTTGATCCATTGTGTAACCCCCGCTTCGATAATCAAGCCGAGATTAGCATTTGAACGCGTTTAATAATTGGATAAGAGATCCGGAGTAAATAAAAACTTTTTAAAACACTTGTACAAATAGATCTCTGTTCATTCATTTATAAAATCAATAGGCCTATTCGGTTTGTCACATATATAATATCAGAGTATCAGCACAATTCCCGACGTTCACCTGGGATAATAACATTAATCCAACAGTTTATACAAGGCATCACTGCCCATCTCAATATCCATATCGAGGATTACGTAAAACTATAATACTATAAATCTATTCAATATATACATTTGTCCAAAATGATAACCAGTTCAGTATAAAACCAAAATATCTAACTAAGACTACCGCCGGTAGTCCTAATTGTCCATTGCCACTTGCTTGCTCTTCGATCCACTTGCCCTGTCTAAAAATATTATTTGGAAAGAATGAGATTCTAGAGAATCCCAGTAGCAACAGTTTACGTATATGATGCATATATACAAAGCAAGTAAACATATATCACAATGTAGCAATCAATATTCGAGACCGGGCTTTCGCCACATTCCCTTCACTATATACGAGGTCGGGCTTACGCTACGCCCCTTCACTTTATCTGTATTCGAGTCTGGGCTTTCGCCACGTCCCCTCACTATATCTGTAATCAAGGCCGGGCTTTCACCACATCCTTTCACTGTAACTGTATTCAATGACTAATGCAAACAAGTAATGCAATATACATGATAGAGGATAAAGTATCACTACCTTGTTCTTTCCGTCCTTGATTAGGCGTAGGCCTTCTACAAACCGGGCAAATATCGAATCCTATAGTCATAATTAAGGACGAAGCGTTATCACTTATTCTAATACTCAAATGACTTCAAAACACTTAGTTTTGGTTATCATTAAAGTCCCTTAAGTAGCTATGAAAGTCTCTAACAATCGCCTAAATGGATTGGGAAGTACTATCTCAAATACCACCTTTTTAGTGTGCCTCATAAAACGTGCTGCTTCCGACTTCCGACTCGGTCCTAAAATATTAAATGTACAAGAAATAGGTCATAACCTATCCAAGTATCATTTTATACTCTTCCATAGTGGTTCTTATGGTTATATTAGCCTATGGTAAAAATTTACCAAAATGCCCACGGGACCCTGGCTCAGCCCCACCGTACCCAACCCGATGGTACATTTTCCCAAGGAATCCATTTTCGGGCTTGAAATCACCAAAATCATTGTCAAATTATGAAAATACCCCTAACAGCCCCTATTTAGGGATTTCAATGGCGTTTTCGTAATTATGCTTTTTCGGCCTCTACTGAAAAAGTGCCCAACTGTAACCCCACATATTTTTGCCCACTAAGTCCAACGGAACCATTTATTTCATGAAAATCCAACTCCTACTACCAGATATGTTCCTGGCCGAAATGTTAAAGGAAAAATAGAAAAATGGAGCTTTGTGTTTTAGCTTCCAAAACTTGTACTTCTCCACTTCTAATCCTTGATTAACTCACTTAAACACTTCTTAATCATAATTCAAACAAATTTGGGCAGCATAACCCCTTAGGATTAGGGCTTTCCAAATTTACCAAATCAACCAACCAATACCAAACCAAGCCAAGAACAACAATAGCAACAACAATAAACCATAAGAGTTGATGTTCTTGAGATTACCTTGGTTTGCTTCACTTTCTTTCTCTAAAAATCGTCCTCCCTTTCTCCCCTAAACCTTGAGATTTTGCTTGCTACCCCATGTTTTCCATGAAGATCAAAAGGTTAGAGGAGCTATTTGACAAAAAGGGAAGCTTAATCACAAGATCTACAAGACTTACTTTTGGATTTTGCTCCTTCTTCTCTCTAGCTTACCTAAACTTCTTCTTGAAGCCTCTCTCTCTCTCTCTCTCTCTCTATGTTTGGTCATGTAATGAGAATGAGAAAAATGAAGCATTAGCTTCATAAATATCTTCCTATTTTTACTCAATTTATTTTACTTCCAAAATTAAGTTTTATGACCTTACCTTGTACTTTGATCTTATCCTCTTCCAACTTTAGCAATTATAATTTTAATCGCTTGGCTTTGGATGATGCCACTTGGCATATTTATCTTCCAAGTAAATATTTCCCTTCTCCTAAATATCCACCAATAAAAATATGGGCTTTTACTTTATTCCACAAATCTTAATTTATTCCACCAGGAAAATTCAATTTATACATTTTCCTTTATTTTCCTTAATTAATTGAAATTAACTCCAATTAATTGGAAAATAATTAATCTTGGGCTAAATTGGCAAAATTATGATTTTTCTATCACCTTTGTAATTTAATTCAATTCTTGAATTTATATGTCTATTTCCTTATGAATATTTCAAAATTCACAAGCTCTAATTTCCATGAATATTCACTATAATCATCATTAGCCCTTAATCAAAATTTGGGACGTTACACATTAGCTCACAACTTGACACTTGTCATCATCTTGCTCACTCTTCCATGAGATCACATAAGCTTAAAGCATAGGATTCCGACCCATGGCCAATAGCCCTTGATCTCTAATCACCAATGAGTTTCCTCTTTGGTAACTAACCAATTAGTCGGTAAATTTCCAATTTTACCATTTTGCCCCTGGTTTCACTATGATTAATAAATAATCACTATGAACATTTATATTAAATTCATATCACATTTATCCAAAAGTGTTTAATTACACTAATTACAATCAATTTCAGAGTCATTAGCCTTTAATCTAAAATTGGGTCATTACAACATGTAACACCCAAAATCAGCCATTAGAAACTCTTGAGACGGTTATGTCCTTTAAACAAGAGCCCTGATCTGATACCAAATGTTAGAACCGACTGACACCCAAAAAGGGATGAATTGGGTGTAAGATAAAAAATTAGAAACTTTGAAAAACTTTTCGCATCTTAGGGAAAATAATAAGTATGAAAGTAATGAATTATAAATCCATAGTCAGTTATTCAAATCATATATGCTGAAAATATAAGAGCTTAGGGAAAAGAAGATACAAACTGTGATTTATCCTACTTCAATCCAATTCACGATATCCTACATTCAGTCCCCAGGCTCCTCTTGAGATTTTGATCCACTATCTCCCTCAAGTTTAATTGGGTACTTGAGAACCACTACAATCCCACAAGTTTAATCCAGGCACTTGTGAAGCCTTTAAAATTTTTCCACTGAGATAAAGACTCTCCCTTACACATTGTAAGGATACAATCGGTTTCCCACTCAAGATCTCCCAATCTTGAGTAATTCTCACAAGGATGGAACGATTACAATGAAAACATACTTCTCTTTATATGAAGTAGATAATGATTAACACTAAAGTACAAGGTAGGAGTATGATTATAGAGCTTCAGTCTGGTAAGATTCAGAGTTTCTGCATATCAACATTGTGTGTGTATGCTCTCCATCGTTGTTCATTTTGAATGCCTCTCCTTTTATAGTTGTGAAGAGTATTGATCGTTGAGCACATTCTTCCTGTTAGGCATCTTAGAATATGACCATTGGATGTCCGTTGGAAGTAGTCGTTGAAGCTTCTGACATAAAGTTGCTTTTTGGCTGTTGAGCTCTAATCCAATTTTAATCACCTATAATCATCATGCAAACTTGATTGGTGAATATTAGGATTAGTTGGGAACAAGATAATCAAGATTTAAATGAGTTTGAAAGAATATCTAAAAAATCCAAGACGGTGATTAAAAATTGTGAATAATATCACTTTGAGTGTGACTTAAAGTCATCTCTCATCACTTGAGTGGTTCTCATATCACTTGCAAGTGATCATGGATCACTCGATTGATTTTCATATCACTATAGTGATTTCCTCAATCACTCTCACATTGATTGCAAGCCACTTGCAAATATTTTCAAGTGATGGTCCATTTTTAGACCATAGATAGTTTGGCAAAGAGGTAAACTTCTAGTAGGCATCAATCTTCGAATATAACCCCAAATTTTGCAAATGACCTATCCCCAAAAATCCCGTTAAGTCTTCTTTCCAATGCAATAAGGACTAGTCCTAAATTCATTATATTCTAAAAGTTATAATCCAATTTGTAACGTCCGGTCTGGAACACAGTATTGATTTCAAGTACCAACTTTTGAAGTTCATATCTCTTTCATTTCACAATATTTGAGAATGAAATTAATGTATTTGAAATTCCTCTTGAGTCTAGTTTTATTTGCAATAAGTTTCAATTCAAAACTCATTCTCTTCTAGAAGTTATGATCCAAAGAATGACTGCTATTTTGGAACATCGTGGGAACATTGTGAGAACATCGAGTGTAAACTTCCAAGATCTATGTTTCTTTTGTCTGAGACTCTTTGGGCTTGATCATTTCTTCTAAGAAACGCATTTTGAGTGCTATTTCACATGCAACAAGGTTCACCTCATTCATAGGTTTGGTGTAGGAGATATGTCCAAATTATTGAACCTGTTTTAGAACAACTTGAGAAATTCTAGTGTCAACTTCCAAAACTCATATCTTCTACATCTAGTTTTAGCTCAATTAGATTTGTGGTTTGGGAGATATGACCAAATTACCCAACCTCTCTCATGCTGAATGAAAACAGAGCTGAATAAAGTATGCTGAAATTTGATAATCACTCGAGTAGAGCTTCTATCACTCAAGTGAAACATGTAAAAATCACTTATGGAGGTGCAACTCGAGTGATAATGAAGTACCACTCGAGTGAAATTGATATGACTCCATATAAGGCACTTTAACTTCCGTTTAAGCCATTTTAACTTCCATTTGATCATAGATACCTCCAATATCAAATCTCAAAACTTGAATCTTGATATTCCCTTTATATCTTGTAAGTTCTTCTTTCTTCAAATTGTTCTCTTCTTCCTTTTCATCCTTCTTGATCATTCCCAATAATCAAACTCAATAACTCCTTCCTTTCTTGACTTCATCTTCCTTTATTTGATAACTTCTTTCTGTTGTAAAATATAAGTGTTTGAGTAGGTGTGTCAAAGAAGCTAGTCCCACATTGCTTAGGAGTAAGAGGTCACAAGCCTATAGATATTACTTTACTAACTTGGGCTTGTAAAGAGGCCTAGAGGAGTGGTGGGCTCACACGCACACAACAACGGGCCACCGGAAGGCAAACATAGTTGAAATCCGGCGATTCCCCCCCTGCGCGTGAATAAATACGTGGTACTGGCACTTTTTGTGAATTAATTTTTGCTCACCGGAAATATTATTTTTAGATGATAAAAATAATATTAATTTTGGCTTGCCGAAAAGTCACTATATTTTGGGTTTAAAAATTCGTGACCCTCTGTGACTGGAAATTGCTGACGGTCCGGCACTTCATCAGGAGACCTTCCCGTTCGCAACTCACAGGCTTGTCTGTTCGGTGGTGCCTCTCCGGTCTCAATGGACGTATTGTCCGGGTTCCTTCATGACCGATGGCTCTTCATGAAAATGCCTATAAAAGAGACACAGGCAGGGTGCTCAGTACATCACAATCTCATCTCCTCTCCACTGTTCAATATTTTCTGACTGTCGTTGCCATTATCTTCCGCCAGTTCTATTGCCTTGAAATATCAAGAAGGGTCTGTTTAATCCTGGGGGTGCTGCTTCCTCTCTGCCGGTGGTTACGGAATAACTTTATAGGACAGCGTCCTCAGACGTGACTCAGATCATCTGTTCCGATCCTTGTAGGTTGTTGTTCGTCTGTTCGTCCAGTTGTTGTGACCGTCTACAATCTATAGAGTTAGTACCAGTATGGATAACAACGCTGATAGCAACGTCCCTGACACTCAAACTTATCCCGGTGCAATAGTTCTCGAGCCTCATTCCACTGCAACAACGGTGCCTTTTGCCATGCCACTCCCGAGGCCTGTTCCCGACACCTCCAAGATTGATGTTTTTTATGGGAAAAATTGTAGGCGCTGGCAGGAACGTGTTTATTCTATTCTCGATATGCATGGGGTGGTTGCTGCTCTCGATCAACCAGAACCTTCATTAGATTCTGACCAGGCTGTGAAGGATTCTTGGACGTACGCGAATAAGGTTTGCAAGCACACTGTAACACCCCGATTTTCAATTAAGGACTAATGGTAATTATTGAGATTAAGCCTGAGATTAGTGGACTGCTAAGCCCTGGTTTAGCAAGAGTCCAAATTGTGATTAAGAAATATGAAAATGAGTTGATGGTAATTCCAAGTGAATTTCCATAATCAGGGGCAAAACAGTAAAGTTACTGACCAGTTGATCGGTTACCGAGGAGGAAACTCATTGGTAGTACCAAGATCAATGGCTATGATTGATTTGTGTAGTTGAGTAAGGGGCATAATCATGTGTATGTGTGTGCATGTGAGCCCATGAGAGTTGGAGTGAGATGGTGACAAGTGGCAAAGTGTGGACCCTTGGATGTGGGATAAGTGATGTGGGACACATCATCATCATCTCCATCTACTCTTTTCTCTCTCTCTCGTGCTCTCTCTCTTTCTCTCTTGTGCGCATGGTTGAAGGAAGAAGAGAAAGGAAAAGCTTGGGAAAAGGTGAGTAAATGGTTTCCTTTGCTCAAATCCTTTTCATAAATGTTGATCATTGAGTTGATAGCTTCAATTTGATGGTTGTAGCTTCTCCATTTAGTGGTGATTTGAGGATCACGAAAATATGAAGCTTGGAGAATCAAAGAGTGTCTTTGAGAAAGTGGATAAGGTATGTGAAACCAATCCTTCTATCTATGTTTCATGCCAAATGATTATGTTTGGAATTTCTGGAATTATTGCCCTAATTTCGAAAATATGGGTAATGGGTAGTTTGGCATGATATGGTTATAGAAATGGTATATTGGTGTGAGTTTGGAATAGATAGAATGGATTTGGGATTGCAATGTGTAAGGTTAATGATTTTGGAAAATGGATGATTATATTGCCCTAGGCCAAAGCTTGTTAATGGAATGGGATTTTGGTAATTCCATTGATTCCATTGAATTCAATAAGTGACTTTGTGTGGGAGTAGCTTTGGTAGAGGTTTTGGGTCCATTTGGATCAATTGGGCAAGAGTTAGGGGAATGTGGTATGTTTGCTGCGTTTTCCTGGAATCTGATAGATTCACTCAAGCAGACAGGGGTGTGCTCGAGTGAGGGATGAATGTTGCTCGAGTGAGGAAGATCCTGCTCGAGTGATATGTGAGTTTTCCCTCGTTTTGCTGCGAGTGCGCCTGAGTTTTCATGAACGCTGCTCGAGCACATCGCTTTGTGCTCGAGTGAGCGAAGAACATGCTCGAGTGAGCATGGTCTGTTCGAGTGATAGTGGGAGTCCAGAGTGAAATGTTGCTTTCTGGTCTTCACTCGCGGGCAAGGTGCAAGAAGTGTGCCTTCTCACTCGCGGGTGGGGGGCATCTGCTCGAGTGAGCCGTGTGTGCTCGCGGCTGAGAGGTGTATGCTCGCAGGTGTGCTCGCGGGTGAGAGGTGTGTGCTCGCGGGTGAGAGTGGTGTGCTCGAGTGATCCAGTGCTTGGAGAGCGTTGGGGGCTCTCGGGTCCTCACTTCCTGGATTTCTCTCGCGGGTGCTCGAGTGAGGCTTTTGGCCTTGTGCTCGAGTGAGGATCTGTGCTCGAGTGAGCTTGTGCCTCAGGTGAGGGTTGTGCTCTCGGGCATGTGCTTTCTGTCTCACTTTCTCTTGTGCTCGGGTGTTGTCCGTACCAATGCTCGAGTGAGAGCATTTGTGCTCGAGTGATGTCCGTACTTGTGCTCGAGTGAGAGCTTCTGTGCTCGAGTGAGGCAGTGAAAAATATCAAGTTTGAGTGTTCAAAAGGGGATCTTTGGGAATAGTCTTCCAACCTTTTAGAGCTATGGATTGAGGTGTTTGAGGGCACTTAAAGGGCAATAATGATAACCAACTTGAATGTCTAAAAGTTAAGGAAATTGGAAAAGGGATTAATCCTATGTCCTTGATCTTGGTTGTAGGATTTGATGATTTCCTGAGCATGAGCAACCGGATCTGGAGCTTACGTGGAAAGAGTGTAGGGAACTTACCTCTCCTGCATGTATTGATAATTGTATTTGTGTATTGATGCATGTTATTGCTTTGCGTGATTATGTGAGACATATGAGAATGATTGTAGCTCTGTTCTATTTATACTATGGCCATGAGTATGTTGTGTGAACATTGAGCATGCGGATATATCATTATGTGAACATGTGTTATTGTGATGCAAGCATGTCATGCATTAAATACTTATCTTGCATGCATATTGGTATCTGTTTCCTACTGAGATTCCCCAGAATCTCACCCTCCCCTATCAACATTTTAGACAGGGAAGGAAGATTGAGGATGAAGCAAGCATCCAAGGACGAAGAGGACTCGTTTCTGGGTGAGAGCTTAGTAGTTGGTTATCAAGGCGTAATTGGGATTATGTATCTGATTGTATGGATCAGTAATTGAGAATGTATTCTGATAAGTTGTGTAATCCCTGTTATTTGAATTGTATGGGCTAATGTGCCCTATGAGAATTGAGCGAAGATATGACCCCGGAATTGTCGGGAATTTATATTGCGTACTCTGATAATTGTATAAATGTAATTTATCTTCGTATAGTAATTATATTCGGAGTGTAAATATGAGACCGGGTTTAAAATGATTTTGAAATGTAATTGTGAAAACCCCGTCTGGTTGATGGGTTTATAAATGATGTTTTATCTTATTGGTCTCTATTTCACCTTAATCGCGTAATCCGGATATTAATTACGGCAGGGGGTTACACACACCCTTATAAGTACTCTCTCTAATGATCTGTTCGATGTTTATTGTGTCTACAAGGAGGCACAAAAGATTTGGGAGTCACTTATCTTGAAATACACTGCTGAGGACGCCGGGAAACAAAAGTTTGTTGTGGGGAATTTCTACAAATGGGAAATGGTCGAGGATAAGGACATCAAACTACAAATCAATGAGTATCATAAATTGCTTGAAGAACTCCGGGCTGAAAAGATCAATCTGCCAGATGAGTTTGTAGCGGGAGTCTTAATTGAAAAACTGCCAGAGACATAGAATGATTACAAGCAACAATTAAAGCACAAGCAGAAGCAGTTGTCGCTGTCAGATCTGATTACGCATATTATTATTGAAGATACCAACAGAAAAGCAATCCAAGCAGCAAAGGGAAGACAAATGACTGTAAAAGCAAACTTAGTGGAAGGAAAGCCGCACGACAAGAGGTATGGCTCTAAACATCAGCACAAAAAGAAGTCTAATTACAAGCCTAATGATTCTAACCCTAGCCCCAATTTCAAGAAGAAAGGAAATTGTTATTTCTGTGGAAAGCCAGGTCACTTTGCCGCTCAATGTAGGAAAAAGGCAAAAGTTGAAAATCGTAAAAGAGATGAAAATCCTCTAAAGCCAAAAGTAAATTTGGTTGAAGGAGAAGAAAACAGTGATGATGAAATTATTGTTGCGGTAGTTTCTCAAGCCTTATTGGTCTCTGATGTGAAGAAGTGGGTGGTAGACTCTGGTGCCACTAAGCACATTTGTGCAAATAAGGACATGTTTGCCTCCTTTGAAGAAGGAGAAGACCACATTTATTTGGCTGATTCATGAACTGTAAAAGTTCAAGGAAAAGGAAAAGTAGTGCTAAAACTCACATCTGGGAAGACATTAGCACTGAATGATGTTTTGTATGTGCCTGAACTTAGAGCAAATTTAATATCTGTGGCTCTATTAGGAAAATTTGGGGTTAAGGTTTCGTTTGAATCTGATAAGATCATTATGACAAAGAACAATGTTCTGATAGGAAAGGGTTACTGTAATCAAGGTCTTTTTGTACTGAGTGTTGATGAAAATAATAATAATGCATCTTCTTCTGCTTACTTGATTGATTCCTTTGATTTGTGGCATGCTAGACTAGGACATATACATAGATCTTATATAAAGCGATTGCAAAATCTTAGGATAGTCTCTGAAATTAATATGAACAATGTTAATAAATGTGAAGTTTGTGCAGAAACTAAATTGTCTAAAAGAACTCATTTCCCCATACAAAGAGATAGTGAGTTATTATCACTAATTCATACTGATTTAGGAGATTTAAAACAAACTGAGACTAGAGGTGGAAAAAGATATTATATAACGTTTATTGATGAATTTTCTAGATATACTAAATTATACCTATTAAGGAATAAGGATGAAGCTTTTGGAAAATTTATTTTGTACAAGGCAGAGGTAGAAAATCAGTTAGATAGAAAAATCAAAAGAATTAGGTCTGATAGAGGAGGAGAATATTTACCATTAAATGACTTTTGTGAAAAAGAAGGCATAATTCATGAAATAACTCCTCCATATTCACCTGAGTCTAATGGGATAGCAGAAAGGAAAAATAGAACTTTGAAAGAAATGATGAATGCCTTACTTGTAAGTTCTGGTGCACCTGATAATTTATGGGGAGAAGCCTTATTAACTGCCTGTTTTCTACAAAATAGAATACCTCATAAGAAAACCAAGAAAACACCTTATGAGTTATGGAAAGGGTATACGCCTAACTTGAAATATTTAAAAGTGTAGGGGTGTCTTGCAAAAGTTCCTTTACTCGATCCCAAACAGAAAAGGATTGGTTCAAAAACTGCTGATTGCATGTTTATTGGTTATGCTTTACAAAGTGCTGCTTATCGTTTTCTAGTTTTGAAAAGTGATATTTTAGAGCGTAATACAATTATTGAAACAAAAGATGCAGAATTCTTTGAGAATATTTTTCCTTTAAAAATTGAGCAAATTCCTAGAAGAGTCAAAAATTTGTCTGAACAAATTTCAAATGATGATTTGGTTGGAAATTTACGAAGAAGTAAAAGACAAAGAAAAGAAACATCTTTTGGAGATGATTTTTATACATATCTAGTAGAAAATGAACCTAGGAATTATTATGAAGATGTCTCTTCTTCGGATGCAAATTCTTGGAAGGAAGCTATTAAAGCTGAGATAGATTCTTTGAATCAAAATAAAACTTGGGTTTTAGTAGATTTACCTATAGGATCAAAGCCTATTGGTTGTAAGTGGGTGTTTAGGAAAAAATACTTTCCTGATGGATCTATAGACAAATACAAAGCTAGATTAGTTGCCAAAGGTTTTACCCAGAAAGAAAATATTGATTATTTTGATACTTTCTCGCCTGTGACAAGGATTTCCTCTGTTAGAGTTTTAATTGCCTTGGCATCAATTCATAATCTTGTTATTCATCAAATGGATGTCAAAACAGCATTTTTAAATGGTGATTTAGAAGAGGAAATTTATATGGTTCAACCTGAAGGATGCATTGTTCCTGGGCAAGAAAACAAAGTTTGCAAGTTAAATAAGTCATTATATGGTTTAAAACAAGCGCCCAAACAATGGCATGAGAAATTAGATCAAGTTTTAACAAATGGTGGTTTCTCTACTATTGAAGTAGAAAGATGTGTTTATATAAAAGCTTTGAATAATGATTGTGTGATTATTTGCTTATATGTGGATGATATGCTTATCTTTGGTACTAGTTTAAAAGTAGTGCTTGAAGCAAAAAAGTTTCCTTGCTTCAAACTTTGATATGAAAGATCTTGGAGAAGCAAAGGTAATCTTGGGTGTAAAAATCATAAGGAATGAACATGGTATTCAATTTTCTCAAGAACATTATGTTGAGAAGATTTTGAGAAGGTTTGAACAGTTTGATGAAGAGCCTTTGAGTACTCCTTATGATGGTGGTATACATTTGAAAAAACATGATGGAGATCCAATAGTTCAATCTAAATATGCACAAATCATTGGGAGTTTGTTGCATTTAATGAATTATACTAGGCCAAACATAGCATATGTTGTGTGTAGATTGAGCAGGTATACTCACTGCCCAGGCAGTAAGCATTGGGAGGCTCTTATAAGATTATTACGATATTTGAGAGGTATCATGAATTATGGTATACAATATAGTGGATTTCCCACTGTATTAGAAGGGTACAGTGATGCTAACTGGATCTCAGATTCAAATGAGACAAAATCCACAAGTGGCTATGTCTTTATCCTTGGTGGCGGTGCTGTCACATGGAAGTCAGCCAAGCAAAACATAATAACACCGTCCTCTAGGGACTCTGAGTTTGTTGCTATAGAGTTGGCTGGTACTGAGGCTGAGTGGTTGAAAAACTTCTTAGCAAATATCCCACTAGGTGACAAACCAACACCATCAGTGTCGTTACACTGTGACAATAAAGCAGCAATAGCCACAGCTAAGAATAAAACCTTCAATGGTAAGAGTAGACACATAAGATTGAGACATAATATTATAAGGCAGCTGCTAAAGGATGGTGTTATCTCAATCGATTATGTAAAGTCAGAAATGAATTTGGCGGATCCGTTAACAAAACCTCTTGGGAGGAAAATGGTTGTTGAAACGTCAAAAGGAATGGGACTAAAGCCGACTACTAATTGACAGCAATGGCAACCCATCCTTTGTGATTGGTGATCCCATGAAGAAGGTTCACTGGGTAAGAACAAGTCATTCGTCAGTTCTGACTAGCACAAATATTTTATGTCCCTTCCTATGACATTTTGAATGTGCTAGACTGCATTATTGTAGGTTGAGCAAAGCTCTTAATGATTTCATAGTCTAACAAGACAGTGTGCATAGTGTAGGTACACTTATATGAAATCACCTCTATGAATGTGGAGTGTGGCCGCTCCTATGAGATCATGGCAAAATCTCTAGAGCATTCATTACGCACCAAGCACGCGCATGGCCGACATAACGCGCAAAACCGTCATTAACAGCGGAAATGTTAGGATATAATCTGATTCTTAATGCCTCTGATATACACCAAAGAAATGTGAGTTCATAGTCCATAGGACCACTGACATCTCTGTGTATCATGTGTTATTGGTCTAGGTCTAGTTCATAGTCCATCAGACCACTAGATACAATGGTTATATCCTGTGGGTAACACAGAGGGTTTCTTTGACACATGTGGGAGATTGTTGTAAAATATAAGTGTTTGAGTGGGTGTGTCAAAGAAGCTAGTCCCACATTGCTTGGGAGTAAGAGTTCACAAGCCTATATATATTACTTTACTAACTTGGGCTTGTAAAGAGGCCTAGAGGAGTGGTGGGCTCACGCGCACACAACAACGGGCCACGGAAGGCAAACGTAGTTGAAATCCGACGATTTCCCCCCTGCTCGTGAATAAATACGTGGTACTGGCACTTTTTGTGAATTATTTTTTGCTCACCGGAAATATTATTTTTAGATGATAAAAATAATATTAATTTTGGCTTGCCGAAAAGTCATTATATTTTGGGTTTAAAAATTCGTGATCCTCCGTGACTGGAAATTGCTGACAATCCGGCGCTTCGTCAGGAGACCTTCCCATTCGCAACTCACAGGCTTGTTTGTTCGGTGGTGCCTCTCCGGTCTCAACGGACGTATTGTCCGGGTTTCTTCGTGACCGATGGCTCTTCATGAAAACTCCTATAAAAGAGACACAGGCAGGGTGCTCAGTACATCACAATCTCATCTCCTCTCCTCTGTTCAATATTTTCTGACTATCGTTGCCATTATCTTCCGCCATTTCTGTTGCCTTGAAATATCAAGAAGGGTCTGTTTAATCCTGGGGGGTGCCGCTTCCTCTCTGCCGGTGGTTGCGGAATAACTCTATAGGACAGCGTCCTCGGACGTGACTCAGATCATCTGTTCCGATCCTTGCAGGTTGCTGTTCGTCTGTTCGTCCAGTTGTTGTGACCGTCTACACTTTCTTCAATATCTTCTTTCTTTTATTGACTAATCTACAAGATATTTCACATTAAACATAGTAGTTAATCAATGCATATGATAAATACATTATGTAAACTTTTTGCTCTTAATATTTAGCATCTATATTTTACATCATCAAAGCAAATCATATCTAACATAAGTCTTATAACAAGAATGGGAATGATTAAAGGAATCCAAACGATCAGCACCCGAGTAACTTGTTAAGGTAAAGACATGGCCACTCAAGTAGCCACTCGAGTAATCAGGTATTTCTAAGGTTTGTGATATAGCTCACTCCATGTCTTACCCGAGTAATATCTTATGTAAAATGTTAATTTGCTCACTGCAATATTTTTAATAGGTTTACTCGAGGGGCCACTCGAGTAACAAACTTGATCACTCGAGTAGCCACTCGAGTAAGGCAGTCCAGAAATTATGCTTTTCATCGAATGTTTATTAAATTGTTATATATATGATTAACTCTTCATTGCATTAGTATCCTAAGTACATTTGCAGAGAAACAATGAAGAGATCATGCAAGAAGTGAAAAGTCAAATAAAAGTTCGAACGTTCACCTACCGCTACCTACTGCAAACGGATAGTTGTCAAATTCAAAAAATAGTCAACCGTTGCTGCGCGACTCTAACGGACATGTTTGAATTGCTTCCAACGGACACTACAAGTCATCTATATATATATGAAGCAATCAAAGAAAAGAAAGACACAAGAAGTGAGAACACACGAACATCAACACACTCTTAGTGCTTTGCTTTTCTTATACTCATTCATTGTACTTCAGTGATTACATATTTGCTCTGTGAGAGAGTTTTTCATTACAAACTCAATATTTGTTATTGAGACAACTTAAGGTAGTGGAACCTTGAGTTGGGGATTTGATTACAACGTGTAAGGTGAAGCGAGTGTCCAGGTGAAGGAACTTGCTGTGTACTGAGGTGTCAAGAACCCACTGAATCTTAGAGAATATAGTGAAACTCTCAGAGAAGCTCTGAGGACTGGATGTAGGTCAAAGTGGTTGTGGCTGAACCAGTATAACTATCGGTGTACACTTCGGTGATATTTCTCTTTGCTCTTAACTACTTTAAATATTTTGTCAATTTCCTTATACACAACGAAATTTCTGGTATCACCCAATTCACCCCCCCTCTTGGGTAAAACGCTTGCACTAACACACACAACTCTCAATTTCATTCAAATCACTTCCAAACTTCAAAACCATTACCAACACTCCAATAACCTCACAACATACCATTTCCAACATCATCCATTATGACATTCATACATTCAAAAATGGACATAAAACCAGGGCAAATTCCAGAATTTCTCAAACTTATCCAAAAATCACAATAAATATACTAAAAAGTATCAAATCCTTATCTCTTCAACTTACCAAATCCAGAATCTTGATTCTCAAACTTTCAAATTTCTCCAACACCCAAACTATCACCTTTCCAAATTCTGAAACCACCAAAATGGAGCTCTCAACACTATGAACAAATTTAATGAAGAGGATTTGAGCATAGGAGGACCATTACCTACCCAAAATTCAAGCTTTCTCTTCCTCTTCTCTTGCTTCAAGGTCGCCGGAAATGGGAGAAGGAGGAGAGAGATGGTGAGAAATGGAGATGATGATGATGATGATGCAATTTTTTCCCTTGGCCCATACTTCCCCACCGAATAGGAGAGTGAAAAGTGAGTATTTTGACTTTTAGCTTCATCCCATAGTCCACAACATGCCACTTGGCAACATCTTTCTCACTTCCACCATGAGCTCACATAGATGTATAGCATAGGATTTTGACCCATAGCCAATAGATCTCAACCCTTGATCTCAAATCATCAATGAGTTTCCTCTTTGGTAACTAACCAATTGGTCGGTAAATCTCCAATTTTACCATTTTTGCCCCTAGTTTCACTATGATTATTAAATCATCACTATGAACATTTATTTCAAATTCGCATCACATTTATCCAAAAGTGTTTAATTACACTAATTACAATCAACATCAGAGTCATTAGCCCTTAATTTGAAATTGGGTCATTACATAGAGCAAAACCCATTAAAAGAAGAGTATGAGACTTACAAAGGAAGCTCAAAAACATTTAAAAAAGGAATTTGAAGAGTTGCGTTAAATAACTTCATAATCTCACTCCTTATATTTGATATTTTTCAGAATCCCACCTTTTTAGATGAAAAAATACTTAACGGTTCCTTATAAAGAACCATAATGTATTGTCCATAATATTAATTAATATATTAATAAAGAATATATTAATATATTATTAGATTACTTAACGGTTCTTTGTGAAGAACCGTAATGCATTATCACATAATTTTTTTTTATTATAGGATACTTAATGGTTCTTTATAAAGAATTATAATATATTGTCAAATAAATTCTTTTCGGAATCCAACCTTTTTATATTAAATAATAGGGAGATTTACACTTAGGTCCCATGCAAGAAATAAAATGAAAAAATGGTCCCTATAGATTACAAAATGAAAAAATGGTCCCATGGAGTTGTCAATACAGGCTCTTGGAGTTGTCAATAACAACTCCAGGAGCCTGTATTGACAACTCCATGGGACCATTTTTTCATTTTGCAATCTATAGGGACCATTTCTTCATTTCTCCTCTTCCTTGGGACTTCACTGTCATTCTCCCTAAATAATACTTAACGGTTTTTGTGAAAAATTGTAATGTATTGTCAAATAAACTTTTTATAGAATCCCACCTCCTTATATTTGACATTTTTCAGAATTCCATCTTCTTATATATGATGGTTATTATTTTTAATCGTTAAGTAATCTTAGTGCCCATTTGATTCATAGAATTAGAGGTAATGTAATGCAATGTAATATAATGATGATTACATAAATTTGTTTAGTTCGTCATTAAGAAAAGATGATGTATATGCATAAAAACGTTTGATTCGATATTGAACATGAGAATATATGGGAAAGATATAGTAAGAGACAAAATTACCCCTGATTACACATATATGTATAATGTATAAGTTGGATTCATGGTAAGTTTTTCAATTTGTGTAGTGTACATGTTGGATCCATAGTAATTTTTTAATATTTAATGGTGAAAATATTATGTAGTGTACATGTTGAATTCATAGCAATTTTTTAATATTTAATGGTGGGAATATTATTTAATGGCATACTTTAATATTTTTAAATGTGAAATATAATTTTTTAATGGGGGAATTTTTTTAAAAGTTTATATTATTAATTAATTTTTTAATATTTAATGGTGGCAAATATTTAATATTTGACTGCATGTATGGGTGGGCACTTTGGTTAATTTAAAAAATTATAATGACAATAATGTTTTTTTCACTTCATTATGGGATGTTTGCATCCCCATTCATTAGTTCTAGCAATGTAATCCTGATTACATCAAATGATGTAATCAGGATTACATATTTATATTACATAGGCTCAACCAAACGCTATGACAAGTCTATTACATCAAGATTACATGTAACCCTCTCCTATGGAATCGAACCAAACAATCTATTAAAAAATATATAACAATTCTTTGTGAAGAATTGTCAAGTATTGTAAAATAATTTTTTTTTACAATCCAACCTTCTTATATATGATGGTCTGAGATTCATGGTTGCCTCTCCCAACCAAGGTTCTGAAACCTGGACCGATTACAGGATCAATCGGGGTACTAGGTTAAGAGTCAGTCGGCCAAACCGGAGTTAAACCGGGGCCAAACCAATGAGAAATTGAATATTTTTTACTTATTAATATGAAATTCTAAAGAAAAATAAAAAAATTGATTTTAAAAAAAAAAAACCTAGACTAGTCCGGACCGGTTGGCCAGTTTCCAGTCCGGTCCGGGTTTAAAAACATTGCTCCCAACACAATCATCTCCTCTGGGACTCAAACTCGAAATCCAGAGAATCTAACGAGGCCTTACACTGCTATACCAACTTTATATTGATTTTTTTTTATACATTAATCCCCCCCCCCCCAAATAATTAATGAAGATAAATTAGAACGAAAAATTTAATGTTGGTGAATTGGACTGAAACCAAGGCCCATTGTGAGGGTACATGATGTGTTCCACTAATGCTTTCATTAAAGGAACGACTAAATGGGCTTTTAAATATTTGGGCTAAGCTTAGGCGGTAGTTAAAAACTGATCTAGATTTGTCCGCAAGGCTTTGGTGTCGGCTCTTAAGCCCTTTTGTTTTTAAGTTTTTACATTAAAAGATTAAATTATACAAAATTCTTCTAAACTTTATATCATATGTAAATTACCTCCCTAATTTTTGAACCCTTTCGATGATCCTTCCTGAACTTTCACATTTATGTAGATTAGGGGTGGGCATGGGCAGGGTTGGGCAAGGCGAGACCCCTGCCCGATGCCCTGCCCAAGGGATGAACGGGCTGTATTTTGCAGCCCGATGCCCTACCCTGCCTGCTAAAAGCCCTAACTATTTTGGGCTGGGCAAGGGTGGGCTGGGCAGGGTGGGCTTCCCTGCCCAAGTGATAACGCCTTATCTTGTCCACTTATGAAAAAAATAATTCCTTATGAATTTCATAAACATTCCTGTAGTTACTAATACCATATATGTCTTAACTTCGCCCTAAGTAATATAAACTTCAAATACATTCAATGATTTCACATCTTGAGATATTTTAAAACAAGTCTACAACTTAGAGTCTTGAAATTTAAAAAATACCATATGTCTTAGCAAATATCCATACTTTAAACATTAAACAACATCCATAATCCATTATAAATAAGAAAAAAAATGATTTAATTAAAGCCGTGAAGTCAAAGTAGTTTGCATCAATTCAATGTTCCAAAAGTTGATCAAATGATGAAGCATCTGGAAAGAAAATAAAAAAGCAACTATAATTTAATACAGCACAAAGTAAAGAAGAAAGGAAGAAATCTACTTGTAAATAGTGTTTAGTGGTTAGGGCAAAAAAGAGAGGATCAGAAGAGTATTATACAATAGACAATATATATTTTAAATAAAAATATATATATGAAATAATATTTAATTGATATGAAATTTTATATTTTAAATAAATGAAAATAATTTTCAGGGCAGGGCCAAATGGGCAAGGCAGTACCCCTTGCCCGATGCCCAGCCCTGCCCGATTATTAGCCCGCCCAAAGCTGCCCAAAATTTTTTCGGGCCACTTTTTTAGGGCTGGGCTGGGCAATTTTTTGCAGGGCCATGGTGGGCGCACCGGGCTACTGGGCACCATGCTCACCCCTAATGTAGATAACCACCCTATTATTAGTTTTGTTTTTTATTATCTACAATTGGCTTAAAATTTAATGAGTTTATTTGCATATAGATCGAAGTTTAAGAGATTATACCCGTACAAAAATAAACCTTAAGAAGTATAAAATTAATAATTTGGTGTTATATAGTATCTCTGATTCTATATAGATTTAAAAGCTTAGGGTTGAGAAGATTATTTGTACAGGGTTCAGTTCAGCAAAGTTTTATGCAATTTAGTCTAAAATATATAAATTATACAACATTAAAACTTATACTTTTTTGAGAAAATCCCTTAAAAAGAACTTTAAAAATGTCAAAATAAAAAAAGGTGTTTCGAATATTCATAATATCAAAGAGGTGTTAGTTCATGATTAGTTATTTTTAAAATTAAAAGGAAATGACAGAATTGTCTCTCTAAGTTTAAAAGTAAGAACAGAGAGGAAGGCGGGATTTTACAAGTTTTGATAAAAGTTTTCACAATTTCTCATAAGAATTTCACAAGTTGCAAATCAAAATTCATAAGATCTTATAAGTATTTGACAAGTTTGGATAAGGTTTTCACAAGTTCTCAAAAGAATTCCACCACTTCCTTAAAGAATTTCACAAGTTACAAATTTGAATTCATAAGATCTGATAAGGTTTTCACAAGTTTGAATAAAATTTTCACAAGTTCGAATGAGGTTTTCACAACTTCTTTAAAGAATTTCACAAATTTTCAAAAGCATTTCACAACTTTCTTAAAGAATTTCATAAGTTGCAAATTTTGATTCACAAGATCTGATAAGGATCTCACAAGTTCTGAGAAAGGTTTCATAAGTTTGGGCAATGTTTTCACAAGTTCTCAAAAGAATTTCACAAGTTGTAAATCAAAATTCACATAATCTAATAAGGGTTTCACAAGTTTTGATAAAGGCTTCACAAGTTCAGATAAAATTTTTACAATTAATTCTGTCAAAGTAAAAATTAAACTCGGAGGGACAATTTTATCATTTTTTTTTTAGTTTTGAAAAGGATGAATAACATCTATTTATAACATTATGAATATTCGCAACATCTTTTATCTTTTAACGTTTTTAAAGTTCGTTTGAAGAGATTTTCCAAAACTTCTTTATCCAGATATTAAAATTTATAACTTAAACATGCACTATGATGCTCTTTGGTCCAATATTCATCGAACCCACTCTCGTTGAGGTTCTGCCGCCCCACGACGACTTTGTTAACAAGGTTGTGCTTCCACCGCCCAAAACCAAAGCTCTTGCTCTTGTTGAAAGTGAGTTATCTTCTTTCTTGTTGCTTCTCCTTTATCAATATTTTCCTTTTCCTTCTCAATTTCATCGAAGACTTTTTTCAAAAAACGGAATTTCAAAGTCTGCAATTTTGATCTCTTCTCTCACATGCTCTTAACTTCCATATGAAAATGGATGCAAAAGGGACGTTGGAGTCTCATGGATATAACGCCATCTTTGATAGAGACGACGTCTACGTTGCTGCCATTAGCTATGAAATAAGGACAAACATCTTTGAGAACGAGGTCAATGTTTGAAACGGTGAGATCGAAATTTTCGGCAGAGTACAACTAAGGGATGAGGAACTGGTCGACGCACTTTGACTGATTGAGGACGTAAAGAATTGTGGGTTTCTTGAGACGGAATCATGCAGGAGGGAAGAATTTGTGTTCATTTGGAATACAAAGTCACAAATGTAATAAAATAATGAGGCTCCAGAATGAATGGTCTGGTCCTCTGTATTTCTATCTATAAGTGTGAGTCATCAATTACATCGTGACATGTGTCTCTCAACAGGATTACTCTAGAAAACATTCATATAATGCATAAACAATATAAATAATAATTTGACTCCCTCATTTAGTCTAGACTCCCCTTCTCTTCCTCTTTTTGCTGATAATGTCCTTGTTTATTTCAAGTTGCTGCATCTTCTTTGCTGGTGTCACAGTGATTTCAAGTTTGTCTCGCTGGCTCCAGAACTTTGCATGATTCAGCGGTTTTGTGAGGCAATCAGCAAGTTGTTCTTTTGTGAGTATATACTTTGTCTAAAGCTTTAGACATGACTTGATCCCTTACAAAGTGGACATCTGTTTCAATGTGTTTTGATCGAGCATGGTGAACAGGATTAAAGGCAAGAGCTGTTGCATTTGTTTTGTCACACCATATAATGGGGACTCTTTTTATTTGCAATTGCAGTTCAGACAATAATGATTTAATCCAACATAGTTCAGCTGAAGTATCAGATGGGGAGCAATATTCGGATTCAAAACTTGATCTAGATACCACTTTCAGCTTCTTTGATGACCATGTGATCAAGGATTCACCTAAAAAGACACAGTATCTGTAACACCCCAAATTTTATTCCCCAATATGTCTTGTAAACATTTGTGGCATTTAATAAAATAGAATGGTGAATTTTAGATAATATAATTATGTCGCTAGTGAAATTTTTGGCGAGACAGTGAGATTGTCATGTAATTTTGAACGATCAAATGATGAGCAAAAATTATGAAATTTCACATAATAAAAGTAGACATCCTAAGCTTTAATTTGATAGGTCATATGACTCAATTAGAGCTATATACAAAAATTTATGAATTTTTGAAATTAGCCCAGAAAAACTGTTGATTTTCTGGAACAGCATCCAAAGAATTTAATTTTGAGAATTTTGTGCTTCCAATTGGTTAAAGGCTATATTTTTCCTTGAAATTATACTCAATAAAAATTCTATAGCCTTTAGAATCACTCCAATACAAGGTCTAAAAATTAAGTTAAGGTTTTTCAAAGTTTGGCCAGAAAATCTAAAAATGAAAATTAAATAAATAATTAAATATCATATAATAAATATGATAAAAGCAACATCATCACCTTCCTCCTCCCATTTCACGTCAGTTCTGGGCTGCCAAAGAGGGGGAGAGAGAATTTGGATTCTAGAGAGAAAAGGAGAAGAAAACTCACAAGGTATGTTGATTTCTTTGGTGAACTCATACGTAACATGTATAACTCTACACCTAAGCTACTCTTCTATGTTATTCAAGGTGTGGGAAGCTTAGATTTCCTTGTGTGAAGAGTTAGGGTTTCATCCACCTAAGGGAAAAAAACAGAGGAAGCAAAAGGTAACTTCCAAACCTTCAAATATTGATTGTTCTGGCTGCTTTGAGTAGTTTAATTGTGGTGAAAATGGAAAATGGGTTTTTGGAAGTGTTATGTTGTCGAAATTGACACTAAATGGTAGTTGTAACCTAATTAAATAGTTAATAAAGTGGTTAGAAGTAAAAAAGAAACACGTTTGCGAAGTCAAAAGTGAAAAAACCCAATTTTTCTCGGAGAGTTGGGAATTTCAGCCAATGCTGGTTTAGGGGGTTAGAGTTGAATTGTCAATGATTTGATGATTCCATTGTGTTCAGGAGGGAAAATTAGGTGGGGTTATAATTGGTCACTTTTTTGGAAAAGCTCGAAAAAGCATAATTACAAAAAGCTCCTGAAACCTGCCAAGGGCATTCTTGTCTTTTGGCAATGAATTTGGTAATTCTGAGTCCGAAAATGTATTCCTTGGGCAAAAATAAGTCAAAATAGCCCTAGTCAAAATTTTGGGAAAAGTACAGTTGGACCGGGTATTGCAGGACCAGGCCGGGTCCCCAGGGGCATTTTGATAAATTTTCACAATAGACTTATATAATCACCAGAAACACTATGAAGTGTCTAAATTGTATATTTGTAATTTTAGGACTACGTGAGAGCCTGAGGGGTTGGCATACATTACGAGGCACGAAGTTCAAGGAGCTTACTTAAGAATCAAAAAGGGCTAAGGTAGGGAACTTACCTTTCCTACATGTATTTGATATTTGTGCTAATGTATTGATGCATGTTACTGCTTTGCATGATTATGTGAAACATATATAAATGATTGAAGCTTTGTTTCTAATTATGCTATGGCCATAAGTATGTTGTTTGAACATTGAACAAGCATATATGTCATTATTTTAGCATGAGTTTATGTATTGCAAGTGTAATATCCCGATTTGTATTTAGGGCTAATGACTCTGATAATTATTGTAATTATCTTGATTAAGCATTATTATGATTAATGTAATGTAAATGTTGGGATAAATACAAGTGGTATTTAAGATCAAGGGTTGAGATGCATTTCATATGGGTAGGAATCCTATGTTTTATGACTTGGTGAGCTCATAGAGGGAATTGTGTAGATGGTGACAAGTGGCATGATGGTGGCCATTGGATAGGGCACTAGAAGACAAAAATCACTTTTCTCTTCTCCCTCTTTCCTATTCGGTTGAGTGTGTGTTTGTGTAGAGGAAAGAAGCCATCTTCATCATCACTTCATACCTCTCATTTTCTCTCTCTTTCTCCTCCATTTCCGGCGACCTTGAAGCTTGGAAAGGGAAAAGAAAAACTTGATCTTTGAGTAGGTAAGTGATCTCTATTGCTCAAACTCCCTTCATTAAAGTTGATCCTTGAGTTAAGAGCAACATTTCTATGATTGTAGCTTGTCCATTGGTGGTGGTTTGTGGCCACACGAAATTCTGGACTCTGGTGAATCAAGAACTCCCTTTGAGAAAGTTGTTAAGGTGAGTTTAAGAAACCTTTCTATATAAGATTTGTGCCAAATGATTTAACTTGGAATTTCTGGAATTTTAGACCCATTTTTGAAAATTAGGGTCTTGTGGTGTTTGAATTGTTGTTGACATGGAATTAGTGCCTTGTTAAGTGTTTTGAATGAATGGTATTGAATTGAAGCTTAGAGGTGAAGTTTGAGAACTCTATATTGATTTTGTGCATTGGGCAAAAACAGGGCATGAAATTGTGTTGTGAATTTGGTCATTTTGAAGTCACCATTGTGTTCCTTGAGTGATTTTGGGTGGGAATGAGCTTGGTTATTGATTTTGGGTTCATTCAAATCACTTGGGAAAAAGTTGGAAAGTTATCTAGTTGAGCTCTATTTTGCACAGTCTGTTTGCATGAGTGTTTTGAGTGACCAAATGGTATTTGAAAATTGTGAAACTTTCCAGTCTTAAATTTCACATCCCAAGCTTCAAAATGGACATATATTTTGTGTCATTTTGTTAAGAATTCTGTGAGATATGATTGTCCAAAGTTTGGGATGAAAACAGAACTCTGTTTTGGAGTAGTGTGTAGTTTTTGGTAATTCTGTATTTGTGTAGTGATTTCCAGTGAGGGGCTGTATTTTTCCTTGAAAGAGGACTCATATACCTTTCATTTGGCTTTGGAATCACTTCATTTCGATTTTTCTAGAATTAGTTATGGTTTTTCGAAGTTCAGCCCAGTGTCAGGAAATTTCTGGGCCGCGGCCCAAGCGTTTCTGACCTGTTTTGGGCCGCGGCCCAAGAGTGGTGGGCCGTCGCCCAAGACCTTCTGACCATATTTGGGCCGCAGCCCAAGGATGGGTAGGCCGCGGCCCAAGCCTGTGGTCCAGCACTTAGTGTTTTCGAAAAGTGACCTTCAACCTATTGTTTCCCAACCTTTTAGGGCTTTCATTAGAGACATTTGTGGCCTCTTAGGAGTCCTAAATGATAACCAACTTAGTGTATTATGGGATTAAGTAATTGGAAAAGAGATTGATCAATTGTCCCTAATTTGGTATAGGATTTGATATCTGCCGAACACATGAGCCCACTGTGCCAAAGATTGTCAGGAAAGATACAGGTAGCGACTCCTCTCTTATACTTTGTGTAAATGTATTGTATGTTTGTCTGTCATTCATTGTGTGGATGCTGCTGCTACTGCTTTGTGATACCCTGTGCATTGAGATACCTTGTGGAGTTTTTGTGATACATTGTGCTTTGAGATGCTTGGTGGTGCTTTGTGCTTTGCGTTGCTACTACATAGTGTTCACCGCAAAAGCGGGCGTTGTGCATAGTGAATACAGCGAAAGCTGGCATAGTGTTCACCACGAAAGTGAGCGTAGTGCATTGTGATTACAGCCATGAGTGCTGTCGTATGTGGCGCAAGCCAGAGATCATTGTGAAGCTGCTGAACATGATAAACATGCATGCTCTATGTTTATATATTGTATGAGTGTCTTGTTGCTACTGGGATTCTTTAGAATCTCACTCTTTCCATATGACTAACCTTTTCAGACAGGGCGAGTGGCTTGAAAGGGAAGCGACCAACCAGGAGTGGTTAGGGCTTAGGGACATTTTATATTTGGATGTTGGTTATCCTTGTTTTGGTTTTGGGATTACTAAGTGTATATGAAATGTAAATGAATATTTTGGATATGTAATCCCCATTTTTGGGAACTCGCAACCCATGATATATATATAGATGAACCCAGGGTTTACCGGGATTTTAGTTTCGCACTCTGATATTTCTTATGTAATTTGATTTCTCAAGTAGTTATATCCGCATGTTAATGTGAGACCCGGAATTAATATGTTTTGATTTGATTTTGAAATACCTCATCCCGAGTTGAGGGATTATAAATTGTTGATTTGATTTTATTGGTCTCTATTTCACTTAAACTTTAAAATCCGGATGTAATTACCGTGAGGGGGTTACAGCAAGCATGTCATGCATTAATCACTTATCTTGCATACATATTGGTACTATTTTCCTACTGAGATTCTCTCAAATATCACCCTCCCCTACTACCAATTTAGATGGGTGAATACAGAAGGTATACAGAGATCAGAGCAGAGAACTATATGAGAGGATTGCAGTGGTAGAAAGAAGATGAGAAGATGTCTCCATTTCACTGGGACTAGTTTAGATACCCTAGTAGCATTGTGTAGCTACATTGATTGTAATTACCAGGTATAAAACCCTATGTAGTAATCATGTACATAATATCAGTATATTTATGTTATTCTTGTGTTGTCCACCGAACCTCATATCATTTTCCGCAACTACTTTGAAAAAGGTGAAATTAAGATAAGGGTATAACATTTTGGTATAAGAGCAAGGATTCTGGCCACAAAATTGTCTGCTCAGAGTAAATGCGGTGGTTCTGGAAACAGGATAGTATACTATACAGTCTTGATTACATAGCGATATGAAATATGCACGGACAGGGGTACCAAAGAAGTGAAACACCCTAGTATGTGAACTCACCCCCAAGAGGCAAGTAGTGTAATACCGGACTAAGGATAGATCAAGGAGGTTGTGAAACCCCAAAAAGCGGGTACAACCAAGGCCAATGTGTAGTCCACAAATAGTATCTTGACAACCGAAGATAGTTGGCATGACTCTCGAGGTAAGGGTAGTCTTGGGATACCGATAGTTGGCATCAGATATAGCCGGTATCTACGATTTAGCACGGGTACACGAAAGTTAAGCGTGCTCAACCCAAGGAAATCTTAAGATGGGTGACTCCCTGGGAAGTTAAGTTGGCAAGGTCATGGAGACTTAAGGAATAGTGATTGTCTTAAGGTTTTTTCATGACTAATAATTATTTAAGTTAGAAGATTTAAAGGGTGCTTAAATGCATGGAGGTATTGATGTAAGGATTGATTTTAAATCTGGACAGTTTTGTCACGGCGAATTCTGCCTAAAAAGGTCTGTTTGAAGGGATTATGGAAATTTGAGGTGTAGAAAATGTTTTGAGATTTCTCCATGCTAAGTGATGATCCATAGTAACACTATAGTGTTAAATGTATGTAGGTATGATGTACGGTGATGCATGATTAAGGGTAATTATGCTGTATATCGATCCTAAAGGATCTGAACCGATAATACTGAATGTTGAGAATAGGCTTGAATTTGATCTAAGATGAAATAATGCTTAGGTCGAAATGTGAAATTGGTTGCACTATGGTTCCGTTCCATGATAGGAGTTTGAATCTTGTAAACCTTGTGGATAGTGTTAAACCTATAATGACGTTTTGAGGATGTTATTCAAATACTGTGAATGTTAGAATAGGCGCTATTGATCTTGACTCTTAGCGAACCTATTGGGTATAATTGAGGGAAATGATTTCCAATTTGTGTGATGTTGAGGTTCTAGATTTCATGATAGACCTAAAAATTAGGTTAGAGACCCTAGGCTGTAAAATCCTACATGCCAGATATATTGTACTAAACTGAACTGAGCACCTACAGGTACATTGAACTGAATTGAGTACCTATGGGTACACCGAACTATGCATTCCTACTCTGATTAAGATCGATAATAGTAATGAGCTATGAGAGATGCATCAGAACACAGACCAAGGGAAGATTAGAAATTCAATATTATCTAGGAAAGGCCAATGTAGTAACTTTATCCTTCATACACTATGTGAATGTTTATATGATTTGTATATACCATCTTCTGCAATATGTATGATACATAGTACCTCTGGGTACATTGATGAATAATGCCTATGGGTAGTGCCTTCGAATGCACTGATGAATAATGACTACGGTACACTGAAATGCCCAGTTGAGGACTGGGGTATGGAAGTTGCAACAGTGGTTGGCTCTGAACACATTTCCAACTTAACTGAGTTATGTATTAGTATAATATTGCATTATATACTATAAGGCATATACATTATTGCATTCTCTATGAATGATTGTGTGTTACTATGAAGGTCAAGTGGGATCTAACTAAAGTGGTAAGCAAATGTGGGATTTGGCTTTTGAAAGTTAGACTTTTGGACCATATAGTTTCACAGCAAGGAGCCTCAGGGGATCCTTGCAAGGTGGAAGCAATATTAAACTGAAAAAGGCTAGAGACTGTTTCTGAAATATGCAGTATTCTGGGTCTTACTAAATATTAACGAAAATGTATACCAAATTTCTCCAAAATAGTTTAAAAACTCAACATTATCTGTGGGACCGTAACTGGGAGAAGGGCTTCACTGAGCAGTGATGAAAATCAACGTCAACATTGATACTAATAATCCCAATCTACTGTGGACCTTTTTTGTTCTTGTTGATGCAAGTAGGCAGGATTTAGAAGTGTTTTAATGCTGCATGACCATGTAATGGCTTATGCATATAGAGAATGGAAGCCTCATGAAAAACAAATTTAATTTGTATCCCACATATGATCTTAAGTTAGCAAAAATTGTGTTGCACTGAAAATCTAGAGATTTACCGTTATAGTGCAACTGTAGTGTTGTACTGCGACCACCAAGATTTGAAGTTTTGATATAATCAAAAAGAACTGAATATGAGAAAGCATTACTCGAAATTATGGCTATATAAGTGTGGCAAATTTCGGGAATGAAATTTATCTAAGTGGGGGAAAACTATAACAACCCAAATTTTATTCCCCAATATTCCTTGCAAACATTTGTGGCATTTAATGAAATGAACAAGTGAATTTTAGAAAATATAATTATGTTGCTAGTGAAATTTTTGGCGAGGCAGCATTATTGTCATGCCCTTTTGAATGACCAAATGATAAGAAAAAATTATGACATTGCACAGGATGAAAGTAGACATCCTAAGCTTTAATTTGATAGGTCATATAACTCAATTAGAGCTATATACAAAAATTCATGAATTTTTAAATTAGCTTAGAAAAACTGTTGATTTTCTGGAATAGCATCCAAAGAATTTAATTCTGGGAATTTTGTGCTTCCAATTGGTTAAGGGCTATATTTTTCCTTGAAATTAGACTCAATAAGGGTTCTATAGCCTTTAGAATCACTCTAATATAAGGTCTACAAAATTTAGTTATGATTTTTCAAAGTTTGGGCAGAAAATTTGCCATAAAATCCGAAAATGAAAATTAACTAAATAATTAAATATCATATAATAAATATGATAAAAGCAACATCATCACCTTCCTCTTCCCATTTAACGTCAGTTCAGGGCTACTAAAGAGAGGGAGAGAGAATTTGGATTCTAGAGAGAGAAGGAGAAGAAAACTCATAAGGTAGGTCGATTTCTTCGGTGCACTCGTACTTAATGCGTATAACTCTACACCTAAGCTACTCTTCTATGTTATTCAAGGTGTGGGAAGCTCAGATTTCCTTGTGTGAAGAGTTAAGGTTTCATCCACCTAAGGAAAAAACCAAAGGAAGCAAAAGGTAACTTCCAAATCTTTGAATATTGATTGTTCTGGCTGCTGTGAGTAGTTTAACCGATAAAATTTCGCCAGATTGTCTTTATTGGTGAAAATGGAAAATGGGCTTTTGGAAGTGTTATGATGCCAAAATTGGTACTAAATGGTAGTTATAACCTAATTAAATAGTTAATAAAGTGGTTAGGAGTAGAAAGGAACACGTCTTCGGAGTCAGAAGCGAAAAACCTCAATTTTGTTTAGAGAATTGGAAATTTCATCCAGTGCTGGTTTAGAGGGTTAGAGTTGATTTTTCAATGATTTTATAATTCTATTGTGATCAAGAGGGAAAATTAGGTGGGGTTACAGTTGGTCACTTTTTCGGAAAAGCCCGAAAAAACATAATTATGAAAACGCCCCTAAAACCCTTAACGCGGGGTTGCCAAGGGCATTCTTTTCTTTTGGCAGTGAATTTGGTATATTTTAGGCCAGAAATGGATTCCTTGGGTGAAAATAAGTCAGAATAGCCTAAGTCAAAATTTAAGAAAAAAGTACAATCGGACTGGGTACGGCGGGATCGGCCGGGTCCCGGGGGCCATTTTGGTAAATTTTCACAATAGACTTATATAATCACCAGAAACACTATGAAAGTATCTAAATTGTACATTTGCAATTTTAAGACCAAGTGAGAGCCTGAGGGGTTGTATGCATTACGAGGCACGAAGTTCAAGGAGCTTAGTAAGGATCAAAAAGGGTTAAGGTAGGAAACTTACCTCTCCTGCATGTATTTGATATTTGTGCTAGTGTATTGATGCATGTTATTGCTTTGCATGATTATGTGAAACATATATGAATGATTGAAGCTCTGTTTCTAATTATGCTATGGCCATAAGTATGTTGTTTAAACATTGAGCACCAGATATGTCATTGTGTTAGCATGAGTTTATATATTGCAAGCATGTCATGCATTAAGCACTTGTCCTGCATGCATATTGGTACTTTTTTCTTACTGAGATTCTCTCAAATCTCACCCTCCCCTACCAACAATTTAAATAGGTGAATACAGAAGGTATGCAGAGATTAAAGAAGAGAACTATGCGAGAGGATTGCAATGGTGGAACGAAAACGAGAAGATTTCTCCATTTTATTGGAATGGGTTTAGACATCCAAGTAGCATTGTGCGGCTATATTGGTTGTAGTTATTAGGTACGAACCCTATGGGGAATTTTAGTAATCATGCACATAATATCATTATACTTATGCTATTCCTGTGTTGTCCACTAAATCGCATATTGTTTTCCATAAATACTCTGAAAAAGGTGAAATTAAGATAAGGGTACGACAATATCCTCCTACTGATATCCTGTCATCTGGGCATGATGCCTAACCACATCTGAATAAGCAACAAGGTCCAGTAGTATAGTTGGTTTAATATGAATTCCATAGTACATTGTGCCCTTGAGATACCTTAGGACTTTCTTAACTGCTTTCCAGTGTTCGATTGTTGGATGAGCTAGGAACTGAATCAGCATGCCGACACTGAAGCTTATGTCAGGTCTGGTGTTGTAGAGATATTGAAGGGCTCCTACTGTACTTTTGTATTGTAAAGGATTTGAAAGTAGCTCCCCTCAGTGTACTGATAAGGACTTTTTAGCAATCATAGGTGTTAGACAAGCTGATGCACTTGTCATCTGAAAGTTTTCTAGGATGTTAAGAATGTACAAGGCTTGTGAGAGCTAAAGTCCTATCTATCCCTGTATACTTCAAGGGCTTAGGTTCTCTAACTTGTATAATCTCTTCTCCAACCTCTTGAGCTTCATGGAAATCATGTTTAGCAAGCTCAAAGTCAAGAGGAAGAGAGAGGAGGTGGGATGGTTCTAGAGTTAGAAAGAGGAGAACAAAAGGTAAATCATGAAACCTTGCCTAAAATATTGATTTATGTTTGTTATATTAGTGGTTTGGTTCATTATTGGCTTGGTTTTCATGACTTTGTGATTTTAGGAAGCTCAAACCCTAAGGAGATATGCTGCCCAAATTTTCTCAAAGCATGTCTAATAAGTGTTTAAATAGTTTAACAAGTGATTAACAATGAAAAAGAGCAAGATTTGGGTATTGGATTTCAAAAATCATATTTTTTCCCTTTTTAAGATACAAGTTTAGGCCAGACCTTGTTAGAGGGGTTAGGGATAGAATTCATTAATCTGATGGTTCCACGGTGTTCAAGAGGGAAAATTGTGTAGGGTTGATGTTAATTACTTTGTGCGATAAGCCCTAGAAAGTGAAATTACAAAAATACCCCTAAAACCCTAAATAGGGGCTGTCAAGGGCAAAACTGTCAGTTGGCAGTGATTTTGTAAAAATTGAGGTAAAAAATGGATTCTACATGTAAAACTGTGTAGGAATAGCCCGGATCAAAATTTTTGAAAAAGTACAGTCAGATGGATAAAAAGGGGCTTAGACTGGGTCCCCAAGGGCATTTTAGTATTTTTGTAGAATTGAACTAATATAACCAACAAAAGTATATTGGAAGAGTCTAAAGTGATATGTGAATAGGTATTAACCTAATTGTTGTAAACTTCGATTTTTAGGACAAATTGCTGAGCCTGAGCTGGATCGAATTGAGGACTTATTTGTGAATGAAAAGGAACTTAAGGCAGTAACTCTATCTTTCATACATTGTGTCAATGATTATGTGCTTTGTGTATGCCATTTACCATAATATTCGAGGTGGTAATATGGGTTGGGACCGTGGGCCGAGCCCGCCTAACCCGACAAAATGGGTGGTTTGGGCTCTACAAAATTGAGACTATATTGATGCGGTCTTTTAGGCCCGAACCCATATAGTCCTAACCCGTGACAAGTTGGACCACCGAGTTGGCAGGTTGGGCCATATTTTATTTTATTTTTTTAAAACCATGAGGGAAGAGCCATTAACCAAGGCCTAACCCCAACAATCTAATACCGTCACTCCAGAGTCCAGCCAATACTCCCACTCCTCAGTCCTTACTCCTCACCTAGTCAACTCTCTGTTGTTTTTGCTTGAAATAGTCTCTCACTCCCTATCTCTCTTACGGCTCACGCTCTCAGTCTCAGAAATCAGAAATCAGTCTCAACTCTCTTTAATTTGCAATGTATTTTTAATTTTATTTTGTTTAGGTGTGTAGAAAAAAAATCTTATTGTATAAAAAAAAGATAATCTTAGTATATTGTTAAAAAAAATTGAAAAAAAAATATGGGTTGGCCTGCCCAACCCCCCAACCCGATAGTTATTGGTTTTGCCAACCCATATTGATACTGTCCTTTTGGGCCTGAACCCATATGGTCTCAACCCGTGGCGGGTTAGCCTGAACCCATCGGTCCGGACCATATTACCACCTCTACATAATATGACTGAGCATAGTACCTACGGGGATAATAAACATGATTGAACATAGTGCCTACGAGTACACTGAACATGACTAAACTAAAAATAGTGCCTACGAATACATTGAACATGACTAAACATAGTGTCTACGGGTACACTAAACATGACTGAACATAGTGCCTATGGGTACAATAAACATAGTACATACGGGTACACTGGTATGCCTCGTTGGTGGCCTCAAGCCTAACTGAGGTACGGGACGAGTAGGGGTTGCAATAGTGGTTAGCTCTGAATATTTCTGACTGAATTGAACTAAACTGAACTAAATTGCGTGTTATTATAATTTTGTTATATGGGGTACATGGCATAGTTACTTTTCAAAGGCACATTACAATTCCTAAGTACTCTTCTAAGAGTATCTTTATTAGGATGGCTAAGTCTCCTATGCCATGTCTCTAAAACAATAGGAAAAACATGACTTGATTGACTCTTTGGCTCGAAATTTGATCTGGTTCTTTGTAAGAGTAACTCTGCAGTACTTTGTTCAGCTGGAATCACCTTATTACATATCCTATATAGACCTGGAGTAGACCCTTTTGTGGTGACACCTTTAAGTGGAGTTCTATGCTAGTTCTTGTCCTTCACAAAGCAATCGTGTACGTCAATTTCAACAAACACATTTGCATTATCATTTGTCAATTTAAACCTATTGATAAGGGTCTTAGCAATACTTAGAGCAACTAGAACATGATTCAGCTTTAAAGCTTATGAGGGAGTATCACATAGCAGTTTAGAGTTTCCTATTTTAATCACTTCAATAGATCCACCATCACCA
Source organism: Inga leiocalycina (assembly GCA_963242795.1). NCBI lineage: Eukaryota > Viridiplantae > Streptophyta > Magnoliopsida > Fabales > Fabaceae > Inga > Inga leiocalycina. Next base: position 32,408,007 of record OY725327.1, read on the forward strand.
ACAAAAAGAGAGTTAATACATGAATCAATGTTGTTTAACTCAACATTTTCTGAAGAATGGGTCACATGATGTGTTGCTCCTATGCCCAGATGCTAGGTAGGGTCAGTTGTAGTTTCAAGAGTAGAGACATATGACGATACATTCTTAGTTTTCTTGGGCCCTCTGTATTTCGATCATAATGATGGAAACATTGAAGTGTTTTATGACCAAATTTTTCATAGTAGCAGTAGTTTTCCACTTTTTCTAGTTTTCTTCCACTATTTCTACTTGTTCTACCCCTTCCACGTCATCCACTACGACCTTGCCAATTATTGTGTCGACTAGTGGAGTGATGTCCCGATTGAAATAAGAGGTTTGCAAAAGCATTAGAGAGACTAGTTTGTGAACTAGACTATAAGTGTTCCATATGAGAGTCATATGCGAGTAATTTGGATTGAAGATCTGTCCAGTTCAGATTATCTCTCTCAAACAACATTACCATAATGGGCGTGTAATCAGCATCTAGGCCTGCCAAGGCTTGAGTGATTAAGTCTGGTAGAGAGAAAATAGCTCCAACTAGAGTCAAATTATCTGAAAGGGCACTAGTGGAAAAATGGCTTTCAAGACCGATTAAAATTAACTTTTTAGACCGATTTTGGATCCGATATTTATACAGCCGGTCTTACAAGTATGTCACTTTCAAGACCGATTTGGTAATCGGTCTTAAAATTCTCACTTTTAAGACCAATTGTATTAATAACTAGTCTTAAAGTAAACAATTTTAAGACCGGTTGTCATAAGCACTGATCTTAAAAGACCTCTTTTGTAAGGGAATTATAGAACATTTTTAAGACCGGTTATTATTATAAGCGGTCTTAAAATTTATCTTAAGACCAGTTTTATATATAACCGATCTTAAAAATTTTAATTTTAAGACTGGTTGTAGATATAACCGATCTTAAAAATTCAATTTTAAGATCGGTTATATGCGAAACCGGTCATATAACCGGTCTTAAAATTACTTTTAAGACCGGTTATTTTTATAACCGGTCTTAAAATTATTATATTTTTTTTAAATTTTGTGTGATTAGGTTAGTTACCAGAACGCATCCTCGAATTGCTACTTCTAATACCATACTTATTAAGTGTCATAAGGTGTTCAGTTTGCTTCCTCTTACCATTTCCTTTTTCTTTAACCTTCTCATTGGGAACTTGTAACATAACATGTCATATATCCTCATGTAATGTGTTGTTTAAAACCACATATATATATGCATAATTGTTTAAAAGACATGCAGGCCAATGACATGGCTCAAACATATTCACATGTATAAATTCATGGTTGCACATAATCACAAAAGTAACAAACATGTCAAATCATGCAACCAAAAAGTTTTGCAACCAACCAAGATGTCATCAATTCATCATCAATATATACAAAAAATTTGTCATTTTTACAAGAACTCACTGTTGTAAAAGTTCATAAATGAATTCAGCACAACAATTGCGAATGTGATCAATATCTTCTTCTGAAAAAGGGTCAGCAAGATCAAACATCTGAAACACTAAAGCCAGGCAAAACATTAACTTCACTTTAAAAAAATAAAAGTAATACACAATTTTTTAAATATATATACATTTACCTCTTGAGTAAATTCTATCGTTCCTAAGGTAATAATATTATAAATGTGCCTCAAAACATACAACCCACACAAGTTGGACCCTGGTGGTTGCCTACGAGTCTGAAAAATAATATGATATTATTAAAACAAGTATAAAATTAAAGCATGGCTTATTATTGAATACATTCTTAAAACAAACAAATATGTAACTAACCTTTGGCAAGATCCATATATGGTCTTTTAGTTCACGAGTGTGCCTACCACAAGCAGTGTGTAGGAATGTCCGCATAGCCCTATATCATCAAAATCACAAAGGTTACTTATTTTACACAAATTCCATAAATTTTGCACACGAAAGGTAATTAATAATGCAAGAAAACTTATGAGTTCAAGGACTTCTTCAATTCACTAGTTAGCTTGTTGAGGTGAAGGGAGCATAAGAGGATGATAGAATAACTTTTCTTGCACAAAATAGCCAATTGCCAATAATCACTGAAAAAGGGAAGACTTTTAAGCAAATATAAAATATTATTTATATTATGAAATATAAATTTGTTTCTTACCCATGCAAATATGGAACCAAGAAACACTCAATTGGGGTTTCACTAAGCCTGTGCGATAAGTATGTGTGTCTGATAGCAGCAGTAGTCCCTTTGTCGTAGAGTTGAAGTGGGCATAGAAGTCCAAATTTATTGGTTTTGTTAGAGTCAACCAACCTACGATTCATGTACCTACAATAATGCAAGCACACAAATCAAATTTTAACGGCGTAATTTGTAAAATATTAACTTCCAATTTGAGAAGACACTTACATTAAAAAGAGTTAAACAATCGAAATCGTAAGCTGTTGTAGAGGAGCTACCAGGGACATTAAATCATCCCTCTCAAGATAGCATTGTGCCCCTAACTTGCCAATAGCTGACTCAGTAGTCCAATCTCTTATTCGAAAGGATGTATCATATGCCATCAGAATCACTTGCTGCATGACATTCAATGGAGGCCGTGAAACATCTTGGTGGAGGGAGGTAGAGGTGGAAGTGGAGGTGGAGATGGAGGTTGCGGGGATTCCTCAGCTCGATTAGAAACAAGGTTCTTTGGCCACAAGATGAAAAAGTTGAGGACATCGCCCAACACCTTAAAGTCATCAACAGAGATAGGGAGAGGTGCATCTGCAATGATCACCTCCTCAACTGCCACTCTGACTTAATCATCCTTTATTTCTTGGTGATAGATAGTTGATCCCAAATTGTGCATGCTCCCCCATGCAACTAATCATCTCAGAGGATCCTCCACAAACAAGTCACAAGGATCACCAATTTCTTTTCTAGGACCCTCTGATGATTGACCAATACAATTCCCTTTAGTGCTCTATTTAGGGTTTAGGGAATGAGCCTGGGGAGTACTGGTATCTATTTGTCTTGTGCTCGTCATGATCATCAATTCCTCCTTCATCTTGATGAACCTTTCTTCAAATCATGCAACAAATGATGCTTCTGCCTCGGCCCTAGCTTCCGCCCTCACAGTGGCCAATATATGCTCCATCTCCTCCCTAGTCTCCATACTACTTGAGGAATGGCGTAAGGGTGCTCCAAAGTAATCCCTTATGCCTACCCCTCCTCCAACCCCCCTGACATAGCCGGGATGCTCACGTTTTCCTATAGCTACGGTCAGGATGTCATTCCTCCCATCCGACCTAAACGATCCCTCGGCTTGTTTTTTTTAAAGCTCCTCCTATAAGACATAGATGACAAACATTAGTAATGAAATTTGTTTACTACATAATTAATAACAAGAAGTCAACAACAATACTTATAATTTTCTCACCAACTATACAAGATTGTTCACTCATATAAGACCCACTCCTCTTTTGGTGAGCGAACAATCACTTCTCTTTGCGACGTATAAGAAATGGTGGAGAAAGAAGAACAGAAGGATCAGATTGAGATGCTTCTTACAATCTCTTCCATTTGAACGCCAACAAGTCTTTTTTGGCCTTCATATAACCCCCACGAGACATTGTATGGGGGCAATCATTCTTTCTACCACTCTCTTGGGCCTTTTGCCTTTTTTCCTGCAAATAAGAAATCAAAATTAAGGTACAATCAATAAAGACAATTCACAAATCAAATGCAAAATAAATCAACTCACCAATGCTTCTGAAGTAGTCCGAAGCCATCTAAATTCTTGCCAAGTGTGTTCGTCAATATAAGAATACTAGTCACACAGATTAGAACGAGGCTGACCTTCTTCCACCTCGATATGCACGTAATTGTTGGCTAGACTTGTCTTAAACTTCCTTCAGCATTCATCATAATACGTCATTGTCTTGTTATACAGGGCTTCATTCTCAAGAATATCGTAAGTGAGCTGGATAGTTTCTCAAATATGTCGCATCACATTTTTATCAACATTTCTCCATTGCTCTATCAAGATGCTAGGCTTGTTGCATGCTAGGAGGCCGACAAAACTCCTATACCATTGGGCATTAGGCCCGATTGGTTTTCAATATCTATCAAACTCAAACGGAATCTTTTCCCCGGTATTTTGATTGAGAGGAATGTCTCTCAATCGATGGCTCTCCTACCCCTTCATCTAGGTCGGTTACGTGGTTCACTGTGTTCCTGGCTCGAAGTATTACTAGGCTCGCTTTGATTAACATTAGTTGGATCCGGAGTACCCTCACTAGGACGATTCATTATCCTCACTTTAAGGACACTATTTAAGGATAGCTAGTGATGGTTTAAGGAAATTTTGCTACACGGTGCTTATTGCTATAACACGGCACTATCTACAAAGGCAACGTTCAAAAGCAATTCCTAAGTTATGCAAACATGAACAAATAATTAATTGCAATGCACAAGTTGATAACCAATATCAAGCAATATCAGCACTATAAATCCAGAGTTTTACTATATTAAACATACATGCAAAAATACATAATTAGTATTGGAGCCAAGCCATCCAGTTAGGCAATATGAACACAAGCAAGTTTTCATTCATCAAAATGTTCCTACCAGAGTTTATATACTATGAAGCACCATGAACACGTAGACAGTCCTAAATGCACTAGGAGGTAGACTCAGAACCCTTCTCATACACAACCAAAATAAACCCAGGTCCACAGAAGCATAAGGACATTAACCTCAGACACATGCATATAGTAAAACTCTTCAGAATAATTAACGGTACCTTCAACCTTTGCTTGAGGATCCTCTTCCTCTTGATTTAAACAGTCTTTGGCCACTTTACGAACCAAGTAAGGTCTCTCTTAGGAGGCAATGGACGCTTTTGAAAAGTGGGTTGACGACTTGCTGCAAGGATCAAACAAAGAAAATGGAGGCTAAGACATCTCACAATTTCAATGAAATACCCAAAAACGAAACCAATAATTTAATTGAATGCCTGGCGATTGAAACACAAACCTGACAATAAAAATGAGGTTGAGAATGAAACCAATCGAAGGGAACAAACGACGATAGCTTTACAGTAATGTATTCAACCGTAGATCTGCGTTGACGGTGGCGAAGGTTAAGGCCGGAGGAGAAAAGGGGAAAGGAGGAGATGCCGCGAGCCGACGAAGGGGTTTTGCTGATGTGCTTGAGTATCGGATTTCAGAGTTAAAATTAGGCACGATTTAAATTTAGGTCAGTTTTAAGATCAGTTGTAATTAAGAACCGGTCTTAAAAATAATATTGAAAACCAGTTGTAAATAAAAACCAGTCTTAAATATTAAAAATTTTTAAGACTGGTTATTAATAATAACCTGTCTTAAAGTTTTTATATTTTTAAGACTGGTTATTTATTTACAACCGGTCTTAAAAATAATAAACATTTTATTTTTTTTAATTATCTTTAATTCAAATAATATTTTCTAGACCGGTTATATATATAGAACAGATCTAGAAAATATATTACATATTTTTAATTTTTTTACTTGTATATATTTTAAGATCGGTTTTTATTATAACCGGTCTTAAAATTTGATCATAATTACAAAAATGCCACCAATCATATTTTTTAAGACCTTATCTAATATAACCGGTCTAAATTTTTCGATCTAAAAACCCTTTTCTGTACTAGTGGGGTTTTCATATTGGCCAAGTAGTCTCGCATCTTGAGACTGCCCTTTTTGGTTTGTTAAAATTCACTTTTTAAGAATGTCACTCTGGATTTTGAGTTAGCACTGATGAATTCTTTGACAGAACTCTATAGGGCAGCAGCGGACTTGTAGTGCATCATTTAAGAGGTGATCTCTATCTTCATTGTGCTAAAAAGCCAATCGAGAAGGATTTGATCGATTGCAAACCAATCTTCATAATCAGGGTTTAGAATAATTTTCTTGAAAGCATCAAGAGTGTATTCTGGTGGCATGGCTTTGGCTTTGGTGAGGTAACCTTCAAGGTGATGGCCTCAAATAATAGGTAGAACAGTCGATTACCATGTGATGTAATTGTCTCCATTCAGCTTGATGGAGCCAGCTTAATTGAGGGAGCTTAAAAGTGGTACTAGCTGAGAGGCCACAGACGGTGAATGGTAAGCGACGGAAAATGGGTATGGAAAGAAGCCACTATTAGCAAGGTATAGATGAGGAATGAAAGTAGGATTTGTGGAAGTAGGAATGGACGGCATTAAGGTTGGTGGGAAAGAAGTGGCTGAAGAAGTGGTGAAGGAACTTGATTGATTGATATCAGTGTTTCTGGGATGATAAGGGAAATATCTGGTGAATAAGGTATAAGGGAAAGGAAATGGTGAGTGGGTTGATTGAAGAGAGAGTGACGAGGAAGGTATGTTGTAGAGGAGGAGTGTGCGGCTTAAGTGATTGATGATGAAGGCAAGGTCGAGGTCAGGGCAGAGTCGGCGGGCAGAGTCGTTGTCTGAGGTGTAAAAGCAATAGAGGGAATAGGGTTTGTGGTGGCAAACAGGTGGCTAGGGTTTTGTTGGCTGCTAGTAGTGGTGTTTCCAAGAGAGGATGCCATTTCTAATAAAGCAGCTCTGATACCAAGTCACAAATGTAATAAAATAATGAGGCTCTAGAATGAATAGTCTGATCCTCTGTATTTCTATTTATAAGTGTGAGTCATCAATTACATAGTGACATATGTCCTTCAACAGGATTATTCTATAATACATTCATATAATGCATAAACAATATAAATAATATTTTGACTATTAGGGATACGAAAACTGGGTCTTGATAGGATTAGGCTCTGGTTATGCCATAAGTTGCTATTTTCAAAAATCCTAAGGCAGTGAGCAAGGAGGTGCATGATTTATTTGGCAATGCTATGACTATGAGAAATGAGTTAATCGATTGCTTTAGAATAATCACATAACCCTATAAATCTTTACTTGATTTGTAATTATGTTCTTGGTTTGTTTGATTCTCATGTTCATTGTAAAATCTGAATCTCGTTAAAGGGGAGGGAAGAAAGAAGAAACATAGAGAGAAGAGTAGAGGATAAGAGAGTTGATGGGGATGAGGAAGAATGTAGGGTTTTTGAGAGTTGACATATGCAAAACCAAGTGGGACCTACAAAAAATGTAATGTCCGTTCAAGGCCTTTAATGAATGGTGGTGGTAAAATTGCCTCTTTCAAAAAGTTTATGTATATTTTAGCACTCATGAAAATTTAACAATGCCAAATGCCCCTAACATAAAATTTTGTTATTAAAATTACATCTTCACCCTTAAATATATCTTAATTTTTTAAATTTGCCTTTATTAGAGAATGTGTAAAGACGATATTTACCGTCACTCATCTCTTTCCTTATTTAATAAGCTAAAATTAGAAAATAATAATTAGTAACTTTCTATGTGAACTTATATTTAAAATAAAAAATTTCTTCCACATTGAACTTATAATAAAAACCACTTAGTATATTCATACTTTAGACAATTCAAAGTCTACACATATAAGTACTCATGATTTAAGTCATAATTTGTAAAATTAAGGCACCACGTTGGCCAAAATAAAAAATAATAAGGCACCCACTCAAATCTTGTGATGGTGTTGACCGTTCCTTCGCTTTTTTTATTTTGGGAAGTGTTTGGTGTTTGTCAGAAATTTTTATCACTTGACTTTGATCAACTTTCATCCAACTCAATTCAAGAGGCATGTCAATACAAGGGAGTAAAAAAAAGATTTAATAGTAAAAATTATCTCTTTTTTTAAGGTTGAGGTAACACTGAGCAAAGGTGTATTTGGAATAGTGGTGGGAAAAATGGTTTTTTTTCAATTTGACTTATGGAATCTTAGATTGAGAAAAAGTAAGATTAGGTAAAATGATTAATGTTTGGATTGGTAATTAGATAAGTGATTTTATAAAAGTAAAAAAGTGTTGGTTTGGCTTTTGCATAAGTAGCTTTTGTGATATTTAAGAGAAAAATTTTAAAAATTATGAAAAGTGAAAAAATAAACTATGAAAATTTGGCAATGGTAAAATACATAATAAAATTACAATAAAATGTGAATAAATTAGAAATTATACAAACTTAAAGTTTTTTATAAAGTAAAATATAACAGAACTAATCAGATCAAAGATCTCGTACAATTTGGTCCTTAATGGTGTCATGAACATGATTCATTTAGGTTGTCACTATTGACAAAGTAACACGCATAATTGTTCATATTCATATAACTCAGCCTCAATAATTGAGGCATCGTCACTATCTTCATCTTCCTCCATCCCCTACAACCTATTTTGGTTGTTACAATTGTAACCCCCCTTTATAATTATATCTGAAATATACGATTGAAATGAAATAAAGATCAATAATAATTAAAACCCATTTACAATCCCATCCTTAAGATAGGGTTTTATCAAATACTTTCGAAATCTAATTGACCTGATCTCATATGCCCATATCGAATATAACTACTCTGCGAAGATAAATCACATTCGTATAACTATCAAAGTGCACAATATAAGTTTCTGGCAATCCCAGATTCCTTACATTAATCCAAGCTTTACAGGGCACATTCACCTTTATAATTTTCCAAATAGGGCATTACACAAATTCTCATACCAAATACATACCCGAATATACATTCAAACCTATACAATCATAAATTCATCAAAATATATACATAATCCCAACTATTGAATCAATAACCAAATACCAAAATGACAACCCGAAGGAGTCCTTGTAGCCCTTAGATGCTTGCTCCATCCTCGATCTACCTTCCCTATCTAAAATGTTGGTAGGGGAGGGTGAGATTCAAAAGTATCTCAGTAGGTAAACAGTACCAATAAGCATGCAAGACAGATGTTTAATGCATGACATGCTTGCATAACTCATGCTTATACACAATAACAATTCTGTAAGCTCAATGCTTCAAACAATATCCTAATGGTCATAACATAAATTGAAACATAGCTTCAAATTACACATAATCATGTAAAGCTAAGACATGCACCAACACACTAACACAAATATCAAATACATGCAGAAGAGATATGTTCCCTATCCTTATTCTTTCCATGTATGCTCCAGCACCGGCTACTCATGATCAAAGCGAATATCCAACCCTATAACCAAATCAAGGACATAGGGTCAATCTTGATTCCAAATCCTTACTTCCATATCACTTAAGGTTGGTTACCATTCACACCATTTAGGTGGCTATAATAAGCTCAACGAAAGCCTAAAGGATTGGGCTAGGTTGGAAATCACCTTTCAAAATCACAAAATATTGAAAATAGGGGTTGGCTGCAGCCAAAACGTGCACAGAAAGTTTTTGGCTGCAGCCAAGAATTTTTTGGCTGCTGCCAAAACATATATAAAAAGTTTTGCGCTGCAGCCAAGGAACCTTCGCAAATTCATAACTAATTTTAGAAAAATCGAAACGAGATGATCCCAAAGCCATTAAAAGCTTTTTAAGTTCTATTCATAGGAAAAATATGAGTCATTACCAGAAATCACCACACAATTCCAGAATTACATGAAATTCCCTTGTTGTTCCAGATTTGCACCCAGTTTTAACGTCAGACTTTAGAAAGCCATAACTCTCAGTTCACAAAATGAAATGACATAAATTGTGTGTCCATTTTGAATCTTGGAAAATGAAATTCAAGACTGGAAAGTTTCAGAATTTTCTGACATCATTTGCCCATTCAAAAAAGCAACACAAACAGACTGTCCAGAACAGAGTTTCAAAAGACAGAATTCCAGATTTTGCATCTTTGCTTCCAATGGTCCCATTTTCATATCAAACATCATTAAATTTTACAAGGAATCCATTGGAAACACTAAAACAACTAAATTCACATCACATTGACATGTTTTACCAACAATCTCAACATGTCACACAATTTCACATCTCAAACTCTAACATTGCAACTTTTCCATTTCTAATGCCAAACCAATTTCAATGATCAAATTACACAACAAATCACCATTTTCAATACAAATCAACATGCAATTCTCCCAATTACATGCCACACGAAAATACCACAAAAATCATGGCAAAATTCACAATTCACAAAACCCAATCAATGGCCACAATATAAAGATCAAAATGAAGCAAATACTAACCTCTTTCTCTTTCCCAAACAAATTCCTTGACTCTTCATCTTTCCACTTTTGCTCAAGCAACAAAACACCTTATCTCACAAATCTAAAACTATAGAGATGAAGCTCTCAGCAACATGATCAAGATTAAAGAAGGGTATTTGAGCGTTAAAGGCCAATTAGAGTATCATACCTTGAACTTCTTCTTTCTCTTTCCACTTTTTTTTTTATGCAAAAATTTTAGAAAGGAGTTCAGGCTTAACCCAATCCAAGGGCAGGGCCCCTAACTCAAGATCCACTGGAGGCTTGTCCCTGTGGGCTCCTAGTTGGCAAGCCGCCCAATCCACACAAGTAGGTAGGGGACTTTCACCCCTATTTTTTCACCCAAGTTTCACTTAGCTGTGGAGATGCCTCCCCAAGCGCCGCAACTGGAGGCATAACTAAATGCCACTCCCAGGGATCGAACTCATGCCAAAGGGGTCACCCAGGCACTCATTGTCCGCTCCCCTCGCCAATTGAACCCACGGACGATGGGTTCTTTCTCTTTCCACTTTGAAGTAGGAGAAAATGGAGAACAAGAGAGAGAGAGATGAAGATGAAGATGATGAAGTGAATGCAGTTTTTTCCCTTTTGCCTCATGTGTTGGCCAACTTTAAAAGAGAGAGGGAAGAGTTTGAAAGTTGACCAAGATCCAAGGGTCCAAATTGTGCCAAGTGTCATCCTCTTGCTCCATCAACCATGAGTTCACTTAGGCACACATGCATGGGATTCCACCCCTTGATCTCTTACACAAATCAATCACAACCATTGATCTTGAAGTTACCAATGAGTTTCCTCTTCGGTAACTGACCAATTGGTCGGTAACTTTACCATTTTACCCCTGATTACGGTAATTCTCACTGAATTAGCACAAACACATCCTTTTCATTCTATTTCACCATACACACGCCCTCCCCCTTATTTTTGTCCAATTTAGATATTAATCTATAATTGAACTTAAATACAGGGTTTGGGTACGAATCTCAACGCATACGAGTCACATCATATACCACATTCTCCAAAAGTGTCGAATTAATGATAATCACACTCACTTTTGGAGTCAAAATTCCTTAATCGAATTTTGGGGAGTTACAACACTAACCTCTTCATATTCAGAACGAGCCCCAAAATTGATCTAAATATAACATGTATTTCCATCATAAATACAGGTTCTCTTTAGTAACAAAATAATTAATATGCCACTTTCCAGTCTTAACGACCAAGATGAATTATTCATCTACAATCTGCAAGGATTTCAAGCAAAAGACCAGCTTTCCAATAGCATTACTGAACATACTAAATTATGGGACACCTGGAAACAGAGAATCTTTCAAGATCAACAACAAAATTTCAATGCAATAGCTCACACTATTAGTCCTTACCGAACATACACTTAGGTTGCATGGTTGATCTCCTTGCTCGAGGAGATTTCCCTAACATTGCATGAGAATATGGGTATAGCAGGAATGAAATTCAGAAGCAAATAGCATTTGGTTTCACGGTATACATAGAGTATGCAAACCAATCCAACTTACTGAAAAGTGAGAAACCGTGATAAAAAAAGAAAGCAACATTTGTACCACTGAACCAGCCATTCCCAAAGATAACAAAAATCATTGCTGAAGTGAAGAAGCCAAGAAAACCAACAGAACACACCCAATAGTAAATCAAACATGGTTTCATTCTAATCCATCCAAACACTGAAGCTCAAACATGGTTTCATTCTAATCCATCCAAACACTGAAGCAACATAGGAGATCTTGTTTAAATGAAGCTCTAAACGTTACTTGCAAAATAGATCAGCGGCATAAAGGATCAAGGACCACAGGAGCTTCAAATGTTGGGGAAAACTTCAACACCTTCTGAAAATGGCCTTGCATGCACAGATCGGCCACTCGCTCACTCAACACCAGCTGCCGGCCTTCAACACAGCTCCGCCGATTTCAATGCTGATGGAGATGAACAAGAAAAGAAAGTAGATCGTCCAACGATAGATCAGAAGTCACACCTCAAAAGGACGACAGAAACCGAACTTCACCGCCGAAACTAGGTCAACGTGTCACCGTCGCGAGAGAGTTGGCTCTCTGTTCTTGGACAAGAAGGCGGCAAAGAAGAAAGAAATAGAGGCAGAACACGAGATTCTCTGAGGAGCTGGGTGTAGGTGTGATTTTAAAAAGCATTTAATGGGGAAATAACGGTAAAATGAGCTTTAGTTACAAGCCTTAAGCCACGACATGATGCTTAAAAAAATAAGTCACTTTTATAAATAAGCCCAACGAACAAATCACCAAACCAAACATAAAAAATAAGTCAAAAGCAGTGTACAGTGTATTTTGGCCTCAAATCACCCGATTGACATGGACAAACACCAAACCAAACATGTTCTAAAACTTTTGAATACACACAATTCCTTTATAGAAACTGCGGGAGACGAAAAATGGCCCCCATAATAACAATGCTTTACGATGAATTGTCGAATTTCATTACTCAAATTTATACAAGGAAACATCAATGGGTTAATGTGCAAAAATATACATAAGATTTTTTCAAAAGTGCGCCCAACATCAAATATTTTTTCAAGGGATAAAAGTAACTATGAACTTCTAAACTATGTGCAAAAATACACATTAATCGTTAGTTGATCGTTTATTTGAATTTTTTAAGGGTTAAAGAGCAAAAATACACTGGAGATTTTTCCAAAACTACGCCTGACACAAATGTTTTTTTGAGGGATAAAAGTAATCATGAACTTCCAAAATATGAGGAAAAACACATATTGATCTCTACTTATCACTTCATCAATTGAATGAAATGGCAACATAGAGGATGACACGGATGATTAAGGAACAATTTAGAATAACAATTTGCTTAATGGGCAAGGAAAATTAATTTCCAGCAAACCATTTATCTCTACCTCATCACTTTATCTCCACCTAACCCTTCCTCTCATCTCTTCCTCTCTTCTAAAAGAAGTGATGAGGTGGAGATAAAGGGTTAGGTGGAAATTAATTTCCCTTGCCCAGTTCAGTAAATTATTATTTTAAATTGGAGAAATACTTATTTTATTTAAGAGTACCACATCGCTTGAACGCTGTCCAGTAAAAAAACAACTCATATCATATTAAATCTGGTTGGCTGATAACTCATTTAAAAAAATTCAAATTTTATCTTGCTTTTCAAGAAAAACATCTTAATTTTTTTAAAAAAAACTAAAATAAAATGTTTCAAAAAAAACATCTTAAATTTTTTTAAACAAACTAAAACAAAATGTTTAACTAATATTTTTTCTTAAAAACAAGATAAGATTTTAATTTTTTCAGATGAGTCATCAGTCAACTAGGATTAAATTAATATGAGTTATGTTTGTATTGGACAGAGTTCAAATGGCGTGGTACTTCTAGAATATATAAATATTTCTTTTCAAGTTGTTTATTAATCATCCACGTCATTTTCAATGTCACCATTTTTAGTCAAAAAATTCAAAAAGTCAACTATAAGTCAATGTGTATTTTTACATAAATATTGGAAGTTCGCATTTATGTTTACCCCTAGAAAAAAAACATTTATGTTGGGTGCACTTTTGGTAAAAGCTTATATGTGTTTTTGCATTTTAACCCTTAAAAATGTAAACAAACAGTCAACTAACAGTCAATGTATATTTTTACATCTATTTTGGAAGTTTGCATTTATGTTTGGCCCTAAAAAAATATTTGTGTTAGGCGCACTTTTGGTAAATTTTCATATATATTTTTGCACATAAACCCTTAAAAAGTTTAAACAAATAGTCAACTATGGGTCACTGTATATTTTTTCACCTATTTTAGAAGTTTATAGTTACTTTTGCCCTTCAAAAAAGCATTTGGCGTTAGGTGCATTTAAGAAAAGATCTCATGTGCATTTTTACATCTTAACCCAACATAATTTGATGTATTTTTTTGTTTACCGTTTTAAAAATCTTAAACACATTCCAAAACAACTTAATTCTGAATATCAAAATAAAATCCAAATTAATCAAATTATATAAAATCATGTAATTGAAACCTAAAATTAAAATAATATATTTGGAGATTTTATCAATAAATACTCCATTCGGGTCTTAATATAAAAGGTAGATAAAAGGTTTACTGGTTCTTAAAATAAAAGGTATACTAGATGTTTGCTTTAATTTCAAATATAAGACCCTTTTTTGATGAATTCCAAATATAATACTTTAATCATATTATCGATCAAATTTATAATTTTCAGTCCAAAATATCATTATTAGTTGTATATATTAAGAGTGATTTCGTAGAAGGATAGTTCTTATACATGTGATTAAATATAATATTCTAGGGAAACCAACGCATATTTATTATAAATAACTAATTGAACTAATTTTTTTAATATTCATAAATTAATTATTTAATTTTATATTAAGGCCCAAGGTAGTATTACAAAACTAATACTCCCTCCATCCCCTTTTATAAGACACATTTAATCGAATCTCATGATTCAAAACGTTAGTTAATAACAATAAATGTATCAAAATTATAATTCTTTTTAATTAGAATTCCCTTATTTAGTTATTTATGAGAACCAATAATACAAAATAGGCTTTTTAAACTATCATATTTATACCTGTTAAAGAGGATAAGGCCGGTCTAAAAAGTGTAATTGGTGATATTTTTGTAAATATCATAAACTTTTCAAATCAGTTATTTTTATTTAAGATCTAAAAGATATTATCGAGACGTTATTTATCATCAAATATTCTCAAAGTGATATGTATTTGTATTAGAAATAATAAAAAAAATAAAGTATTCTATATTTTTTAGAGCTTGTGCTCAACACCACGGGTCTAAAATCTAATTCCTAAATGTATCATCTAACTCTTTTCGGACCTTGCTCTCTGATTCCTTCTCATCTTCGCTGTTGTTGCCACTTCCCTTGGCGACCTCACTCCTTTGCCCCGACCTCCCTTGTCGACAGTTTATGGGCCGAGTTTTGGTATGCTAGATTGCCTTTCCTCCTCATCCGCTGCCTCCTGCTCCGTTGTAGTCGGTCGCTGCCATAATCTCTTCACAGATAGTCGCGGTATGGCACAAATCAGTAAAGAAAAGATCGAGAGGGTCTTTGGCATAATTCTTTATGATGGAAAAATATTATTTATTTAACTAAGAAGGAGATTAGGCGTACCTGGACGAATCCATGTTCGGATCCGGGTCAAAGCCCCAATACTCCATACTTGTGCCCACACCATTATTAGACTACTAGAGCCTAATTGTGATTTGCACAGCAGATCACCAGAACCAGAAAGATGGTAGGAGAGAAGGGAATTGCCAGAAAACTCAATGGCGGGGCAAGTTGCAATTGAGGAGGCACACCCTATTTATAGTGGTTTATGGAGGCCACTAATTAGAAAACGTGTGCACTCCTTCTTGCCCTCCAAGACAGGAATTAATTGTCTCTCAATTAATTATGGTAATTTGTTCCTCTTTTAACAAATCCATAATTATTGCTAAATATTCTCAAATCTGCATCTTATGCTGATTTTATTCTTATTTGATTAGGCTACTTATTTCCTAATCAAATAGTCCGGCCCATCAAGGGCGGACTTGGACCCAAAGTCCAACACTTTAGAATGTATTACAGAGGGTAAGAGGCTTGGTTCCTATTTTCACCATTTGCTTGTTTGATTTTCTAATGAAGTTTGTGGCTATTTATTTTCTCTTCCTCTTCGGTGCAAATCATGGGTTGTTTTCAATAGTATTGTGGTTCTATGGCGGATTCTCTTAGGGCGTCACTCGCCATTTCGTTTGCTCTCATAACAAATTGTGTTGTGATATATATTCAAAATCCTCATAGGCACTTGTTCCACTGTCAAGAAACCTTTCTCTTAACACTGGGCCAGTTTTGCGCTTCAGGGAAGACATTGCTAAATGACATTGGGGGCTCTGTTTGATTTGTTCTTTTATCTTTAGACTCATTTTCAGTGAAGAGGAAGAATTTCTAGTCGAGATATGGGTGGTGGTTGTGGTGAGAAGGAGCAAAGTACAATACCCTTGGAGATTGCAATTCAGAATGAGCTAATATAGCCTGAAACTCAATTTTTATATGTGTTTGTTTGATATTTAGCTTTATGTATATTTACAATTGCATACAACTCATAAGTATGTTACTACATCAAAGTCAGAAATGTTTTTTTTTTAACAGTAAATCATCCTGGTGGTGAAAGGCATCTCAAGATTGTGGAAGGGGTTTCTTTTCGGTTATGGCTCCGTTGTACTTGCAGACGCGTACGGTGGCTGATCTAAACATGCGGTCCCTTTAACAAAACTAGCCTAAGTTATTTCCAGTTTGAGTAGCTCATTAACCAGTGTAAGTGTCCTGTTAGACATACCTTGGTTGCCTTGAAATGACAAGGAAGTTAATCTAATGTATTTCCAGTTTGAGTGGCATGTTTTCTTTTTTTAGTTGTTTCCTTAAACCACGATCTTGTTATCCCAGTTGTATTTCATGTTAGTTCTTTATTTTTCGTTGGAAAAATTATAATAAAGGACCTAGCATAAATAATATTTATTAAAACAGACCATAAAAATGATAATTATTTTGAAGGATCGGAAATTAAAATATCAAAATAGAAAGACTAAATTACCCTTGTCTTATTTCAAGATCCTCTTCTTCCTAATCTTTGCCATTTTGGCAGAAAGGATTTTCACGTGCGGGGTTCTCACTGAGACGATCAAATGGAATCAATTATGAAAACATTATCTAAGAGTGATCCAAACGCTATTCAAGTATTTCCTTTATGCACATAATGCAAAATCAGAGAGGCGCATAATGCTTATTGCTTTTTTTCATATCAGGCGGAAATAATATATTGACTGTGGGATACAATAACAAACGTAAAAATATGCCTATTGAAGATTAGAAAAGAAACAGAAAAAAATTAAGATAAACAAAACGAGAATGTTATTGGGAAGAACTTGGAGGTGAAGAATTGGGAGTCACACACTTAGATGGGAGTCATCAGCAAAAACGAAAATGTTAATGTAGAATTCTTTGCAAAAAGGCCATCTCTTTCTGATACAATTTTATAGATTATTCTAGTGAAACCACTAGTCAGTGGAAGGTGAAGTCGCCTTGTTTTGGGAGAATGAGGTAATTTGAATTGGTATCTATTTGTTATTAAATATCAATCAATCCATATTTGGTTAGGAAGAAAATAGAAAATCTAACTAAGGGCAATTTAGTCTTTCTATTTTAATATTTTAATTTCCGATCTTTCAAAATAATTGCTATTTTTATGGGCGTTCTTAATAAATATTTTTCATCCTAGGTCCTTTATTATAATTTTTCCTTGTTCATTTTGTTACCAGTAATGACTTCAATTTATTACAGGATCTATTAAAATTTATGTAATGACCAAGTACAAGGAAGTTTTTAAGTTGGATGTGATTTTAAAATCATCTCCAATCTAAAAAATTCTCATATTTTTTTTAACTGGTTGTAGGCATATTAGGTCAAAAAAGTGGACATTTTAGACCTAATGTGGGCCTATGAGGTTTGAAAAGTCTACTGTTTAGACCTCATGTGCCTGCACCAGGTTTAAAAGGTCATTCTTTTTAGACCGAATTTTTTGGAATAGGTCTAAAAAAATGTCAAGATCTAAAATATGTCAGGCTTTTCAGCTATCTGTATCTATACGTGTTTTAGAAGTAATCTAAAAAGTGAATTTTGACAAGTCTAAAAAGTTATTTTTATGCTAGTGGACACATGGTATAAGAGAAAGAATAATAAAAATATTATAATACAAAGGATTGTAGAAGAGAAAGAATAAGAAAATAAATATGGTAGAAGTAATAAGCATTTGGGGTTGTGAAAATGTATTATATTGACATTAAATAAGGTAATTAAATAAGGAAAAAATGGAAAAGTAGGAAGTAAAATAATAAGACATTCTCTAAATATTGGGAAAATTGTGAAAAAATCCCTCATTGGCAACTTATTTGTCAAATGGGACCTTCGCGTGCAGATCATCTTTCACGTGTGCAGAATATCTTCCCTGGTGTGCAGATGATCTTCCCTGTGTGTAAAATTCTTCCCTATACGTGTGCAGAAATCTTCCCTACATGTGCAGAAATCTTCCCTCCGTGTGCAGATATCTTTCCTCCATGTGCAAGATATATTCTCAGGTCTCATTTAGTAAATAAGTTATTAATGAGGTCTTTTTTTAACAATTCTCCCCTAAATATTTCTTATAAAAAAGAATGTGGTATGTGTGACGATTGTTTCTTATAAAAAAGAATCAAGAGAGTACTAGAGTGCAACTTTATTTTAAGCCTTTTCCCATATGAAGAATGAGGCCAATATAAATAATTAGAAAGGACCTTTCTAAATTTAATAGACGAAATTGAAATATGAAGTTTACACCTAGGATAAAAAGAATCAAATGATTATTGATTTGAATAATTTATCCATATCATGTTGCTATTTGTGAAACTAGACATCTAGACGGATTATCCCATGTGATGCATATGCCCTTTCCTTAGAAAGGGGAATGGAAATGATTTTCAAAATTGAAAAATAATTTTAATTAGTAATTACCAAAGATTGAAAGTATGAAAGTAAAGGATATGAAGAGGCCAATCACTCATTAATATATTTGTAAGAATATTTTTTAGAAATACAAATATTTCATAGTATGAAACTTATAAAGTGCTTTGAATTAGACAGATTGACTCAACAAATATTAAAAGGTTTTAATATAGAAAGTGTATTAGAGTAACACAGAAACTGGATTCTATCTTTTTCCTTCTCGTTTTTTTCTTAATCTGGATTATTAGATTAAGATCTTAATCGTTTAAGTTTTTTTTATTATAAAAATATTTTTATTATAATAAGGGAGAATGATAGTGAAGTCCCAAGGAAGAGGAGAAATGAAGAAATGGTCCCTATAGATTGCAAAATGAAAAAATGGTCTCATGGAATTGTCAATACAGGCTCCTGGAGTTGTCATTAACAACTCTAGGAGCCTGTATTGACAACTCCATGGGATTAATTTTTCATTTTGCAATCTATAGGGACCATTTTTTCATTTTTTTTCCTTACATGGGACCTAAGTATAAATCTCCCTTATAATAATAATAATATTTTTATAATATAAAAGTATTAAATTTAACCCGTTAAATCTTAATGATGGATGAACGATATAGATTGAGAAAAGTACGGGGAGGAAAAGGACCGATGCGGGATCCTCTCATCTCCTCTCCCTCATCCCTCTGGCAGGATATATGCTACTTGAACCGGGCTCTTCGGCTAAGTCCTGTGGATTTGAGAGACTGACACTACGGCACGTTCGGGGATCAACTTCACTTGAATGTTCCTGGAATCCTTGTCGCTTATTTGCAAGTCATCAGATTAAGATTTGGTTAAGGATGAAGATTTTGCATTGACAAATAACGTCTGGAACTCTTCAACGTCGTCTTCACCTTCTTCGGCGTCTTCGTTGGCTTCAAGTATTGAAATGATTCGACCACCGGCTGCGGGAGATAGAAGTGACTCATCGTCGTCGTAGGACCTGTACGAATCAGATTGCTTTGACTGTTTTTGCGGTACTTTTTGGGGCGGTTCAATAGGCATGGTTCTGAAAACTGGGGATGAGTTTTCCATGGTCTTCTGGGTGGCATTTGGTTTGACAACGCTCTTGTCAACCACGATGTCGTTCTTTTCTGCGGATTCAGTGGCGTGGTTCTCGTTTGCGGCTAGGAGAGGCACGTCTTTCTAGATAGCGTTGTAGACGAGGCTTCCATGTTTGCATACATAATCGGCGATACCGGGAAAGTGAAAGGCGTGAGTGCATTCAGAGGGATGAGGGAGAGTAGAGGAGACGGGTTCAAGATGAAGTTGAAGAAAGCTTGGTGGATTTTGTGAATGTAAGTGGGACCCACAGAAGAAAAAAAGTGACGGACGTTTGGAGATATTTTAAGCATTATTAAATATTAATTGTATAATAAATACAAAATAAATAAATAAATTTCAAAACAAATTTTATAATTATAAAATTAGTCAAATATGTAATATCAAAAAATATATAAAATTTTTTATAAATTATATTATTAGTCGATTATATAATATAAAAAATTGGATCAAACATACATGTGTGTGTATGTATAGTAATAAATTGTGTAACAAAAAATCATTTATAAGTAGTTAGAATATAAAATAATCTACTACAAAATACCAAAGTACAAGTTTAGAGTAGGGATAGGCATACATTTCACTGATTGTTAATAATAGAATATGTCAAAATATAAATACAATAACATTTAACAAATTGTCAATAAAAGCGTACATAAAAATAAGGAAACAATACATGGTTAAAGTTCGTGCATATACTAAATGATTTTGATCTCTTATAGAATCATGAAGAGAAGCCATGTCAGATGAAGATGCAATTGATGAATGTATTGTTGAAGATTTTATATCGTCATCTACATTAGCATCACACAAAATACCCTCTCGATTATGGCGCCGAAAGTTAGGATCAGAAATAAATGTTCTTCTAATGAAATTGTGTATAACCATTGTCATACAAATAATTCTAACATGTGTGGGGAAGCTATACCTACGCATTTTTTGTAATATTTCAAACTTGTTCTTCAAAATGCCAAATGTTCTTTCTATTGTGCACCTAAGACTAGAATGTAAATAATTGAAGGTCTCATTGTGGTTTTCAAACGTAGATGACCTCTGAAAGTCTGGGAGATGGTAACGCTCGGATCTGTAAGGACCAAGGTATCCAATCGGGGTGGGATAGCCAACATCCACCAAATAGTATTTATCTTTATGAAATAATTAGCCTAATGTAAATAAATATATAGATAATTAATAATAATTAAAGTATAGGAGTTATAAGCATACCTTTTGGAGGATGTGGAAAATTCATTGACGGAGTTATCCGTGCATGATCAAATATGTGTGCATCATGCACCGTTCCTTCCCATCCAGCCAATACTAACGTAAAACATATGTCCCAATCATAAACTGCCATCACATTTTGCGATGCAAATCCTTTTGTACCAATATATTTTGTTTTTTTTCCTTTGCTTTGACCTTGCATGGAATGTGCGTGCCATCAATTGCTCCAATAGCATTTTTAAAGAAAGGCCAGTATCTATTGCTGAGGCATATCTTTGAGTGAATGTTCTCAAACTTAGGATCTTGTGGTTTGATGTTACTTATTGCAAGACTACAACATGCGTTTAAGACAGCATGCAGAGCCCTATGAATTATCTCTCATGAGCGCTGAAATCTTTCCTGTTGCAGCCTACTCGAAGCCGCAAATCCAACGATGTTCAAAGAAATTGCAACCATTTCATGTACACCCACATTTCGAGTCTTCGTCAAACCATGTCATTGCAGTTCAAAGCAAAGCTCGTGAAAGACATGCAGTTGCATTCTAAACATGTCATAACAACAGTTCGAATTATCGCTTAAGACTTCACGCACCCATTTAGCACCTGTAAAGTCACTTGTGTGCCGCAGTTCTTTACATAAATATAGCCGAGCATATACACCAACATATACGGCCACTTTTCAAACTCTTTATTTGCACCGTTCCTTATGCTTTGCCATAATTTTCAATGTATTGTCCATACCTACCCCCACTGTTGATATATACATTAAATGTTATAAACGGTAATGACAACAATTATATGGTCATAATATGCGCGCGCACACATAACATTCAATTGTAAATCAATAATGTTAAGAGACAAGTGAGATAACATTTAATTGTAAATTAACAATGTTAAGAGATAAGTAAGCAATGTCATAATTAAACATAATTCCTATTGAAAAGGTAAATATAGCAATACATATCACGAACTTTCATAACATTTATGTTTAAGAAAAATGAGAAGTTGGTGTGGCGTATCCTTCACTGTTGCATACATTTCCCTTACAGGTGGATCCCTTATAAGGAGGTGTACATAGTGTGTATAAAAGTCATCATTATTGACAACTTTAGGAACATGTCTAAGGTGGTTCATTACTCCTGCTATTGAGATCTCGTAAGCACGTGCCTCTGCAACCATCCTATCAGCCCGTGCCTCTATTGCAATCCTTTCTGCTCGTGCAACTTCAGCATCAACATCATTTGCATCAGCAATCCTGCATAGGGCATCGACTATTTTCGTTGAAGCAGGCCCTTTCTTTTTCATTCCAACACCCCTCTTCTTGACCCCCAACGAGCTAGCTGCTCTACCACCACTGCTTGTTCTCTCCCCACCACTGATTTCCTTCCCTTTGTCATTGTTGGCACCACTACCTCCACTGTTGGTATTGACATTGAATGAATTCATCTCCCCGCTCAACCCAGAAGGTGTCCCTAACACTTCATCACTGTCTCCTGATCCTTCTTGCATATCATATTCTGGGATTGCCTCAGTAGAGAGTGGGAGTGGAAGAGACATAAATGAAGGAGCCTAATGTTGTGATCCTATGGTTGCGACACTTGAAAACAATTGCGTCAATTCTTCTTGAAATTGAAGTCCTTTAGTCCTAAATTTTTCATATCCTGAAACTTCTTGTACATTCATCATCAAAGTTATTACACAAGTTCGTACAAGCACAATGTCAGGGAAATAAATATGTTCGCTCACATAAATTAATTACTAACCGCTATTTTCTTCTCCCACCAATCGTCATCGGCAACAACAGTTTTCTTCTCACTATCCCATCCAACACCCATCTTGTGTAACAACTTATCCCACAGTTACCAATCCTTTCGAAGGGCATCATATTTGTTTTTAAACTAACCCCTCTCATATATTCTGCTTGTCTTTGCAGTAAAGGATTCCGAGATCTCTTTCCACCCATCCTTGTTAAAGCTAGTGCTTTTACGTGTTCCCTTCGCAACTTGTTCTATGCATAGGTCAATGAAGACTTTTGTGCTTTTGATATCCTAAGATGCTTTTTCCTTACCCTTACTCATTATGCTTTTACCTTAACCAAACAAAAATCTAGATTTGACGATCATTCTCAATCCACTAATTGCATTCTAACCAAACAGAATTCTAAAGCAAACGAAGACAGCCATTGCATTCTAACCAAATAGAAATCTATTACAAGGATTTCCAGTCATTGTATTTTAACCAAACAAAAATCTATGCTTGACAATCATTCTCAGTCCAGTCATTGCATTCTAACCAAACAAAATTCTACATCATAAAACCAATATAATGACATATTTTGTTATTCTGTGACAGATTTTGCAAACATAATGCTACATCATAAAACCAAACAAAACCCTTAATTTAAACCAATGTGATAGATTTTGCTTGGTATTACAGTCATTGACTACGAAATCATCAGCAATCCTGGATAAGTCTAATGAAAGATTTTCAAATCAATATTTGTGTATTTTTCCAATACAGAATAACAAAAATGAAATCAATATCTACACTAAATCACAAATCTGAACAGATCAGTAGATATTTACATATTTTTCTAGAAAATGTTATCTAATCAGAATTAAAATAACGCTAACAACCAAAATTAAACCAGTGCAATTGAATTTAGAATAGAAGCATAGTTGGTAATTTGGTTATTTTCTCAATCTCAGCCAACTATAATAAACAGTTTCATTTTTTTTTGTTTTCTAATCCTCCCTCTAGCTAGACTTCCATGTCAAAATTCTAGTTTCCAAGTAAGTGAGGCCAAAGAAAAAAGCTAGTTCCAAGTAGCTATGCTTCCACGCCCAAACAAAGAAAACAAAACACACAAATCTGAAAAAAAAAACAGAACAAGAGAGCGAGGTTCTTTGCAACGGCTGGCATGCAATGATAGTGAATGAATGAATGAAAAAAAAATTGCGTGTTCTGTTCACAAAAATCAGAAAAAAAAACAGAATAAGGTGAATCGATACACTCACTAGATAAAGGTTCTTTGCAATGGCGAAGAGGAGAGCGAGTTTTGAGTTGTTGAACGATAAGAGATTCACCGACACAAAACCCAACCATTCAACCTTCTCTAATCACTGACAAGGCATCGATAGCCACCAGCTCCTCAGATCGGACCAGATTTGAAGCGAATAAATGGCGAGAAATGGGGACTATACACACTGCAACTGTAATATCCCAAATTTTGATTAAGGGATAATCATGATTATTAATGATAATTATGGATTTATTGGAATTATTATGTATTTTATGACAATATTAATTTATGTCATAATTAGTGGAAATTGGAAATATTATTGCATATGTGTGGTATTTAAGATCAAGGGTTGTGATTCCTTGACCGTGGGTCCGGATCCAGTGTGTTTAGCTTGTGTGAGCTTAT
Organism: Inga leiocalycina; assembly: GCA_963242795.1. Taxonomy (NCBI): domain Eukaryota; kingdom Viridiplantae; phylum Streptophyta; class Magnoliopsida; order Fabales; family Fabaceae; genus Inga; species Inga leiocalycina. The sequence goes on from OY725327.1 coordinate 32,432,483, forward strand.
TGAGGGAATGAAGGAGATGCTGACATGTGGCACTGTGGTGGCCATCGGATGAAGACACAAGAGGACAAAGGTCCACTTTTCCTCTTTCTCACTCCATCTCTTCATCCCATCTCTCTCTCTCTCGTGCTCTCTCTCTCTCTCGTCAGTTTTGTGGCCAAAGGAAGGAAGAAAAGATTGATCTTTGGGTAAGTAAATGATCTTCTTTGCTCAAACATCATTCTTAAATGTTGATCCTTGAATCATGGGCTTTATTTTGGTGTGTATAGTGTGGCCATTTGGTGCTGATTTGTGCTACACGAAAATTTGGAAAGTGGTGAATCAAAGAGTGTCTTTGGAAAAGTGAAAGAGGTAAGGGAACTCAATCTATCTATCTATGTTTCATACCATTTGAAGTAGTTTATAAATTCTGGAAATTTTGGCTTGAATCCGAAAATTGGATGCCACTGTTCATTTGGTATGTTTTTGGCATGAGAATGGTGTTTTGGAATGAGTTATGATAGATAGATTGATTGGTAAATGAAATGTGAAGTTTGGTTAAGATTGGTGTTTTGTTGAAATTGTTGCCCAAAACCCAAAGCATGATAATGGAATAGGATTTTGAGTATTCCATTGAGTTTGTTGGGTGTTTTTGTGTGGGAATGGCTTTGGGTTAAGTTTTGAGTCCATAGGAAGCAATTGGGCAAGTGTGAGGGAAAGTGCCTCTGTTTCTGCGTTTTCTGCTATCTGTGGGATTCACTCGAGCAGAGAGGGGTCTGCTCGAGTGAAGGATGAATATCACCCGAGCAGAAGGGGTCTGCTCGAGTGAGGGATGAGTTTCACCCGAGCAGGGATGAACTCTGCTCGAGTGATATGAGGTTTTTCCCTTTGTGCTTCGAGTTCGTCTGGGTTTTTCATGTGCAATGCTCGAGCACATCGTTTTGTGCTCGAGTGAGCGAAGAACATGCTCGAGCAAGCATGGTCTGCTCGAGTGTTAGTGGGAGTTCAGAGTGAAGGATTTCTTTCGGGTCTTCACTTGCTGGTGGATGCCACGAGTGTGCTCTGACACTCGCGAGCATAGCCTTCTCACTCGAGCACTGGGGGTCATGCTCGAGTGAGGTTGTGCTTCAGGTGGGAGGTGTGATCGCGGGAGAGAGAGGTGCTCGCGGGTGAGAGGAGTGTGCTCGCGGGTGTGAGTTGTGTGCTCGATCACATATGGCTGTGCTCGAGTGATCTTGTGCTTGGAGAGCTTGGTGTGCTCTCGGGTCCTCACTTCCTGGACTTCTCTCGCGGGTGCTCGAGTGAGGCATTTGGCCTTGTGCTCGAGTGAGGATTTTGTGCTCGAGTGAGCCAGTTCCTGAAAGTTTCTTTGTGCTCTCGGGTGCTCACTCGCAGTCTCACTCTCTCTTGTGCCCGAGTGATTTCCGTACGTGTGCTCGAGTGAAGCCGTTTTCACTCGAGTGTCCGTACATCTGTGCTCGAGCATGGTCATCTGTGCTCGAGTGAAGCAGTGTAAAATCTCAGTTTTGTGCTTCCAAAAGGGGATCTTTGGGATAGTTCTTCCTACCCTTTAGGAGTTTTGTTAGGGGTATTTAAGGACTCTAAAAGAGTAATAATGATAACCAATTGAGTATTATGAAGTGGATTAAGTCTTGGAATAGAGATTGACTCTTCGTCCCTAATTGTGAAAATAGGATTTGACATTTGCCTTCCTTGGGAGAGATCGGCGTTAGGAAACGCACAGAAGGATCAAGGTAGTGACTTTTCTCTCATATCTTGTATGATGTTTTGGTATGTATATCTTATCATTGAACTTGTGAAATGTGTGCCATGGTCCATTACGGCGCGAGCAGGTCAGCATGAGCCGTATAGGGAGTGACAGTGGTCATCTCTAGTCAGCCGTTGGACTGCCGTCGTAATCGACATGGATATTTGTGAATCCGACCCGTGGGGGCGGCGTATGTGAAAACCAACCGTGGGCTGTGTGTGTGTATCTTGCCTATGTGGCTTGCGAATATGATATGCTTTATATGGATCCCAGCTGTAGTGAATTATACTGTGTTGATTGTTGTGATGCAATACAACGTGAGCAATTCAGCATGAGCAATCGTCAGGGATGACATGTGTCATACTAACCATTGCCGCTGCAACTGCCGTTGTAGTTGCTTGTGTGGATGATGATTTGATTACATGCATTATTGTTGTACATTATATGATTGACTTGTTACTACGGGGATTCTTTAGAATCTCACTCTCCCAAAAACCATGTTTTAGACAGGGCAGAAGGATCGAGAGGCAAGCGGGCGACGAAGAGTAGTTAGAGCTCCTGTTTAGGAGTATATTTTGGAGATTATGGTTATCATTGTATATTTTGGAACGGTATATAGTGGATTTTGTGTAATCCCCAAGTAAAAGGGTTTGAATTGTAGGCTATGTACCTTGTGTAAATCCCTTTTATTATGAATGGAACCCGAGTGAGTCGGGAACTTATTTGCACTCTGATAATTGTAAATGGAATCTACCTGTTCAGGCCATATTGTATTAAAATGTGAATAGGAGACCATTGTAATTGAGTTTAGAAAAGTTTTTGCAAATCCAATTTTTGGGCAAAAGATTTCTTTGATAAGTCCCAACTTGAATTATGGTCTCTAATTACAACTTAATTATGGGTTTAAGAACTTAATCTTGGCCTTAGGTGGGAAGGGGGTTACAGCGACACTCCGCTACCGTTCGCCACCAGCCACCCACGGTTTCGAAATAAGGCAAATGGTGACCCAAAATGCTGAAGATGGGGAGACCGGACGAGAACAAACCGTCGACGAGATCTGGAAGAGAAGGAGCCGAAAATGTCAAAGCTTCAATGGGATTTGGAAGAGAAGGACACGAACGATTTTTTACGGGAATCAAAGTTGAAAGGGAAAGAAGAAAATGGCAAGACGGGAGACACACACAAGGAGCAAGCCAAGATCGGAGGTTCAGAGGACAAAGATCGAAGGAAAAAAGACAAGGGAAAGAGAAAAGAGAATGAGAGAGAAATGTCAGAGGTAATAATTGAATCACAACGGTCACAATTTGCTTCACATGGGAGGAAAAAATAGATTTTTGCCAAACCTTGGTTTGGCCTCTCAAAACCTTGGTTTCAACTGAGAATAGATTATGGGAAATTTTTGGGTGTTTGGCTATTTTTTAAGCAAACCATGGTTTAGGCTGAAAATAGCTTCTTTTTTTTTTTTCAGTGCATCCAAACTTGTTTGTTATTTTGGCCCCATTTGAAAGATCTGATGTCTATTTTTGCAGGAAAAAATTATTAAGGTACTAGATGCCAATTTATCAAAACTTCATTATCATATTTACATCTTTAACCTTAAAGAATGCTATATATATATTTTGTTAGTGGAAAAATGCTATATATTTTGTCTCACTTAAACTTCTAATAAGGGTAGAATTAAAAAAAATAACTAATGATTCTGAGAGATAAATTGTATTTAGGAATAAAAATTTTTAACAAACAAACTATAATAAGAACAAGGGTGGAATATTATGAAGGGTATCAAGTTTGTGTCTTTGAAAAAGAAAAAGAATCCGTAAATTCATTCATGTTTAAGAAAATAGTTCGACTTTAGAAAATATATACTCCCTCCGGTCCTAATTATAAGATAAAGTTGACTTTTTTAGAGAAATTAAAGAAGTCAATTAAATTACTTTAGAGTATTTTTATTTTCATTTTTTTCTCCAAACTAATTAATTTGACTAATAAACTAATATATAATCTAAGGATACTAAAAATATAAACATTCTAAAGTAATTTAATTAGCTTCCTTAATTTTTTCAAAAAAAGTCAACTTTATCTTATAATTAGGGTCGGGGAGTAACAATTAGGCCAAATCATATGAATGAAATTAAGAAAAATACTTTGGCACATATTTTTGGCAAAAACACTGAACCAAATAATTTTTAGGAAAAAGATAAAAAAAACTTTTAAAATTGTAAAATCTTAGATCAGATTTATTACTCAGAATTAATAAGGAAATAATGAAATTTAATAAATAACTCACAACTTATTTGTTTTTTTTGGAAACATTGATATAAAATTTTATAATTTTAAAATTTTTTTTCAGACTTTTTCCAATAATATTTTGACTTTTTGCATATCCTGCTTCGTTCAGAGTCTCCTAAACATTGGCTTCCAAGTCCCACTTGTTCTTTCCGGATCGCTGACGTGTATGGCTTAGATTCGCTTCGTTCATATAAAGTTGCCCCATTTGAGTTCCTCAGCGAACCTATTTCGCCGCTCCTTTCTGTTCATTCGTGCATCTCTCTCTACTTTTTCTCTTTTGTGAATTGTATTGCTGTTGCTTCGTCTGGATCTGACGAACAAGCAGCGATCTCCAACTCTGCTCAGCAGATCTTACGCTAAATTCTCTCAACTTGACGGCGCCAACTATTGTATTCGGATCTTTGGGCAAATTTAAGAGAGAGAGAGGAGAGTGAATCTTAACTCATGTTAATTGTTTTTCCTTAGTAAGAATTTCTTTTTTATTTTAATGGATTGCAATTGACCAAAAGTTTTGAATAAAGGGGTATATATGGTCAGTGGCGCTTCCAATTTTGTTAAGTGGAATAATTTGAAAGAGATTCAGGGGTTAGAAATCCTGGTTAAGATGGGTAAAGATCATAACCCTAAAGTCGAAGACGTAGAAGAGGGAGAAATTTCGGATACGGCATCAGTAGAAGAGATCACTGAAGAGGATTTCAATAGCCAAGATCCTAATCTCATCAAACAACGCAAAAGGGATGCTAGGGTTTGGGCGGTGCGTGATCTCTATACCAAATACCCTAACTTTTGTCGTGGCTATGCTTCTGGGTTGTATAATCTAGCTTGGGCGCAAGCAGTCCAGAATAAACCTCTCAATGAGATTTTTGTCATGGACCTTGATTCTAATCAAAACTCCAATCGTTCTTCTTCTCCTTCCCTCCTCAATGCTAAAGAACTTTCCAAGGAAAAGGAAGTTGGTAATAAACTAATGGATGGTAGAGTTGAAGTTGTAGATGTTGAGAAAGAGGACGGCGAACTGGAAGAGGGTGAGATTGATATGGATGCAGAGTGCGCTGCAGAGACCGTTATTTTGAATTTGGACGAAGCTTCAGATAGTAACTCAATGGCAAAGGAATTGGACAACCGAGTGACCGTTCGGCAAGTGATGGAGAACATTACCATCGCCAATGCGGAGAAGTAAGTAAGAGTGTGACAGTTGCTGGATTTCCTTTTGGCTGTATTTGGCCGCCCAAATGCTGCCATGAAAAACACTTGTGAATTGATTTTCTGCGTTCTTGTAGATCATTTGCGGAAACTTGTTGTCAACTTCAGAATGCCTTACAGAGCTTGATGGCATTAGTGTCCGCATCCATTGTTTCTCAAAAGGATGCACTCATTGAAATGTCACTCCAGGCAATAAAAGTTGTCAATTCTGTAAGAACCCTGGCATTCTCGTTAAATTGCAATACTGATCGTTTTTGTACTTTTCCCCAATCGCCCAACGCTATTGGACTTGTACGTTCTCTCAGTGGAAGTGGTTTTGTGATTCCCAAATACTTTTTCTTTATTGTAGGTATTCTTCTCCATGAACAATTCTCAAAGGGAACAGAGCAAGGACAGCCTATCAAGGTTTTCATATTTAACTTTTTATGTCATAGTTGTTACCTTTGTGAACGTAGAGGCAATTACTTACCTTACTCAGACTAACTAACTTGATACCTTGACTGCAATTTTGATTTCAGATTACTTTCTTTTGTGAAGAATCAAGTCCCTTTTATATTTTCTCCGGACCATATGGAAGAGGTGTTGTTTATTGTTATTTGTTTTTGGCAGTGATCACCCTCAAGATTTTCTATCTAGAAATAATAGATGGGATTAACTCTGAAACATGGATTTTTATTTGGTTTTCACAGATTCAGTCCATGGTTATTTCTTTGGATTCTATTGATTGCAACTCGTCGTCATTGACTAGTGGAGCCAGTAGTGAAGAAAAAGAATTTTCAAGTGATGGGGTTAGAGACAAGGAAGTATCAGCCCTATGTGCTTCTGGTGAATTGATTTCTTCTAGTAAGCCTTCAGGCCCTGTGGTTCCGGGGACTGTGGTTGATGGTAATGCTATTGAGGTACTGGAAGTTTTGAAATCTTCCCAATCTAACGTGAAAGGTAGATCAGTTCTGCTTCCTTTGCTAGACCTTCATAAGGAACATGATGCAGATAGCCTACCATCACCAACTCGCGAAGCCCCGTCTGGCTTCCCAGTGAACAAAGCATTTTCTATTAATGAGGAATTGGTTAAATCCAGTTTGCTTTCTGGTAAGATAGAACAGAAAAGTGAAGATTCTAAGTTACATCATTATGAGACTGATGCTTTGAAAGCTGTTTCCACCTATCAACAGAAGTTTGGTGGAAGTTCTTTTCTGATGAATGATAAGCTTCCAAGTCCAACTCCATCAGACAATGGTGATGATGGGATTGTTGATACAAATGAGGAGGTATCTAGTGCTTCTAGGGTTGGTTCTCTAGGGACTGTTAAGCCTTCTCTTTTGGATCAACCAACATCTTCTACATCTGTGGACAGATCCAGCATGCATGGACTTACTACTAGAAATGATGCAATAACAGGATCTGGGTCTTACCCAGTAAAATCTTCAGCAAAGAATCGGGATCCCAGGCTTCGATTCATTAATTCTGATGCAAGTGCTTTGGATCTTAATCGACATCCAGCAATGAACAATTCAGCTAAAGCTGAAACTGTAATTTCAAAGAAGCAAAAGGCTACTGAAGCTCCATGTTTAGATGTTGCTGTAAAAAGACAGAAAAATGAATTGGAAAAACCTGAGAATGATACAAGAGAGGTAAGAACATCATCTGGAGTTGTTGGTTGGCTGGAAGAGACTTCTGCAGCTGGATCTCAGTTAATGAACAAGAACCAGTTGTCAGAGAACGTGGAAACTGAAACCAAAATGGTTACTAGTGCAGTAACTAGTCCTTGTACTGTTTCTCACGCTTTCAATGTGACCACTAGTAATGGAAATGAGCCAGCACCAATTTCTAATGCTACAGCTTCCTTGCCTGCTTTGTTGAAAGGTATAGCTGGAAACCCATCTATTTTGTTAGACATACTTGTAGGGCAACAAAGATTACCGGCAGAAGCCACACAGAAATCTGCTGATTCAACTGCAGCTGTGCCGCATCCTCCAAGCACTTGCTCCATGATGGGAGGAGACTCAACTATGTCTGTTGGTCCATCAAAGACCACTGGGCTTTTGCAAAATTCTTCTGGAATTCCTTTGGCTTCCTCACAATTGACTTCCTTGGTAAAATCCTTTGAACAGAGTATTAACATCTTAAATATATGCTGGCATTATCTTAATTTATTTCATTATTGCCCTTGATTTTTGTAAAATCTGATTTTACTTGAAACATGGATATGCCATTTGGCTAATTTTAGTTTACATTTTTATATGCGCTTATACTTAGGTCCGAAACCTACCGGATGTTTCAGCGAGGATTCACATGAAACCTCGCGATCCACGACGCATTCTGCATGGTAATACTCTCCAAAAGAGTGGGAGCGTGGGGTGTGAGCAATTTAAGGCCATTGTACCGCCTGCATCAAACATACAGGGAATAGGGGACAACGGAAATGCTCCAAGGCCTGAGGGTTTGACAGACACAAAATTGGTGCCTTCTCAAACCATTTCACCACCTGATATTACTCGGCAATTCACTAGGAATCTGAAAAATTTAGCTGATATCATGTCTCTATCTCAAACACCATCAAGCCATTCTGCCATTAGTCAAAGCTTTTCTTCTGCATCAAGACCCCTTGAATCAGATAGAGTGGAACAGAAATCGGTGGTATCAAACTCTGAAAATCTGCGCACTGGTCCAGGGTCAGCTGCTGAAGTAGATGTAGCAGGTTCCTCTCAGCCTCCTTGCACATGGGGAGATGTTGAACATCTTTTTGTAGGCTATGATGAGCTGCAGAAAGCTGCTATACAGAGAGAAAGGGCTAGGAGGATAGAAGAACAGAAGAAAATGTTTGCTGCTAGAAAGTTATGCCTTGTCTTGGATTTAGATCACACACTTCTCAATTCAGCCAAGGTAATTTGCATGGAATGAATTCTTTGGTTGATGAAAGCTTCTGTGTTTGCATATTAACTTTGTCCCTTTCAGTTTGTGGAAGTAGATCCTGTGCATGATGAGATCTTGAGAAAGAAAGAAGAACAAGACCGTGAAAAGGGTCAGAGACACCTTTTTCGATTCCCTCATATGGGAATGTGGACCAAACTTAGACCAGGAATCTGGAACTTTTTGGAGAAGGTGATATAAATTTTAAAATATGCCTTAGGTGAGATGCTGGACTGAGGTTTAATTATAAGCTAAAGCTCTTATTTCCCATATCCATCATAGGCTAGCAAGCTTTTTGAGCTGCATCTCTACACCATGGGAAACAAGCTATACGCAACCCAAATGGCAAAGGTGCTTGATCCAAAAGGAGTTTTATTTGCTGGGAGAGTTATCTCAAGGGGTGATGACACTGATCTTACTGATGGTGATGAGAGAGTTCCCAAAAGCAAGGATCTGGAAGGTGTTTTGGGCATGGAATCAGCTGTTGTAATTATAGATGATTCTGTTAAAGTATGGCCTCATAACAAACTGAACTTGATTGTGGTGGAGAGGTTAGTGTACATTGGGTTGAAACTTAAACACATCTTGTTGCTTCATATGCTGATTGGCTGCTTCATCTCTTTAAGTTTATTGGTATTGTAGGTATACATACTTTCCCTGTAGTAGACGTCAATTTGGGCTTCCTGGGCCTTCTCTTCTTGAGATTGATCATGATGAGAGACCTGAAGATGGGACTCTTGCATCCTCTTTGGCGGTGAGGTTATAGTCAATTTTCTCTTTTTGTGGCAGTTTATTCATATTCTTTGTTTTGTTAGTGATGATTGTCTCTCTTACTCAAATAGGTAATTGAGAGGATACACCAAAATTTTTTTGCCTCTCAATCCCTAGAAGAAGCAGATGTCAGAAATATTCTTGCTTCTGAGCAGAGGAGGATCTTGGCTGGTTGTCGCATAGTTTTTAGTAGGGTGTTTCCTGTTGGTGAAGCCAATCCTCATCTACATCCATTATGGCAGACAGCTGAACAATTTGGTGCTGTTTGCACAAACCAGATTGATGATCAGGTTACCCATGTAGTTGCCAATTCCCTTGGGACTGACAAGGTATACTAGTTGCTATGTTCTTCTGGGGTAGTGTTTATGTGCCCGTATTATTGTTTTTTTTTTTTTAATTATCAAATATCAAATTTCATGTCTTTCATTCTTCCCTTTTGGTTTTAACTATATGATGACTGGAAATAGTGGATCTTCCCCCTAGCCCAAAAAAATGTGAGAAAATCTGTCGGTCCTCTCCACCAACTCCTCCATTGTTTTCCTTGGTTCCACTGAGATCAAACATGGTTTGAAGGCTTTGTTTCTGAACTTGGATAGCTTCAATTGAGGGGATTCACACTTTGCTTCATTGTCAAATCTAAAATCATTTTGATAAACTTAGACTTTCTAGATTTTGATTCTTCTTCCTTTTTTTTTTTTGGAGGGGGGGGGGGGGGGTGGTGTTTGACACGTCTGTTAAGGAAAGCGGAAAGCAAAATAAAGTCTCCTCACTTAAAATTTGAGGGGAAATAAGTTTTCAGCTTAAAATAACTTTTAATGAAGTGAAATTTAATGTCGATTGGTTAAATCAAATTGAAAAGGTTTTAGATTTTACAATTGGCTGAACCAGCACCTGACCTTCTGTAGGAGCGGTAGGGACAATCTTTGTTGCATGTTAAACGATTCTTAAATCTAACAAATAAAATTTTTGTTTTCTGTGGCTTCTGTCCTGGGCAGGTGAACTGGGCTCTTTCTACCGGCAGATTTGTTGTCCACCCTGGCTGGTGAGGATATCTCATATTTATTATGCTAACCTGCTCTCAAATTTTTTCCCCTCCTTTATTAACGAGTGTGGCATGTGCTGCTTCTCTTATGCCTCATGAAAAACAGGGTGGAAGCATCGGCTTTGCTTTATAGGAGGGCGAATGAGCAGGATTTTTCCATTAAACCATAAAAATTCACCAACCAAATTATCTCTTGTAATCTAAAACACGCGAAACACAAATCGGGAATCACATTGATTTCGGGTGTGAAAACCATCAGGTCAAGATGTTGGCCGGGTGGGAGTGGCCAGGAGCCAAATTTTGATTCATCATGCCGGCTCAATAGTATATAGGAGGAGGTGAAGAGTGCAAATTCCCTTGTGATGATGATACCGGCCAGTTTGCTTGAGAGGAGTTAATGGAGGACTTTATGCTGGCCCCATCACTCCCAGTTGTTTCAATGGACTGAGAAATTTTGAGTTGACTTGGGGACTGGTGAGAATTTACAGAGGGATTTCTAGCGGGAGTGTGTGGGTCCTACGTTTATTGGGGTTCGGCTTGCATTAAATAGAGGATACATATTGTTGGCCAAAGAAAAGAAACAGAGGATACATAAGCCAAGCCTAACTTCTAGGTTTTTAACTCATTGATGATGATAATGATGATAATGATGATGGAAACTGCCCCATTCAAGTTTTTTGAAATCCAAGGGAAGTCTATGCCTCAGCCGGGGATAATGATTAACACCATTTGCAAATTGCAAATTGTATTGTGGGTTATAGCGCCCTGGATTATACAGTTTATATTATAAGTGAGAGATGAAAGAGATGGATGAAAAGGGCACTATGCTTGTGATTTCATTTATGCCCCCACAGTTTCAATAGTAAGATTCGAGTGCAGTGCCCAGAAAAGGACCACAGAATTTGCACTGTGTCTCTGGCCGAATACTAAGGACCACCATTCTCTCTCTGCTTTTTTCTTCAAAGGGAATAACTCCCATTCTTACAAACATTTCCGTTTTCTCTTATTTTTGCCCTAACTAGTTTCAAAAATGGGCAGCATTTTTCAAGGTGGTTGCTTTTATGAGCACCCGTGAACCCTCCCAAACTATTCAGTCCCAAAAAAAGGGGAAAAAATTAAGAAGTAAAGAAAAAAATAAGAAATAATTGTCACTTGCCAGACACGAATCTGTGCTGGTCTCTCAACTCTAATGATTTAACGCTAGGGGGGCGTGATTCTGCCAGGTTTTTCACTTTGTTAAGCTTGATTGGTCTGTCTCGGGAAAAAAAAAGGAGTAGATTAGTGCCTTCAAAATTACGCGTGGGAAGATATAAATAAATAAATAAATATATATATAAATACACTGAATACTTCTTGCCAGAAAAGTGATTAATATAATATTAAAGGATTAGAGTGAAATCTAATCCTTAGTGTTATTATAAGCAATATTTTTAGACGACCTTTATGATTGGCTAATACAGGTATTTACTAATTGTAGTTGCTCTGTTGCTATCCAACGTGCCTTGAAGGAAAACTCATCCGTACCTAGCTTATAATGGAAGTAATAACACTTATCTTTATTGATCAAAAATAACGTGCCATAAGGTATGGGAAACAAATTGGAGAATAAATATGAGTGCCGATGATTGATAATGATAGTGCTCGTTTGGAATAGCTTATTTTTGGACAATAAGTGTTTCTAAATCGTAATTTACTGTATACGAGGTAAGTATGTAATAGGAGTTTTATCTCGGCTTACGTAATAAGGATTTATTATCTAAAAATAAGTGATGGAAAACACAAACATAGTAAAGAACATTTTTGTAAGGATCTGGATTAAATTACGTGAAGATTTGGGGCGCAAGAAAAAGAGATGCATGGAGATAATGACAGCTTGATTGCCCGACATATCAACGCAACTAGGAAGGTGAGATGGGTAATGAATGCTGAAGGTTCAAGAAAAAGCATATTTGAAATTTGGAAAATAGAGAGCTTATTGCAAAGAACATATGGGGAATAAGATCAGCATCAGCAGAGTGATGACGTTGGTACATAATGGTTTATCAAATGCGTACAAGAAAAAGAAAAAACAAAGACAATGCAGAATCGTCATGGGGATAGAGAAGGATCGAGTTCAGAAAAATTAACGAGGAAGGCAAAAGAAGAGGACAAAACTGCTTCTTCATTCTCATGGTGGCAGGATAGCCATACTCGTCCTCCTCAATCGCCATGGCTCCATGCTACTCTCTCAGGTCCTTTCCCTTTCAACTACCTAGTTTCATCTATTTCATATATATATATATATATATATTAGTTACCGTTTACTTCTCCGACTATCCTCTGTTTTCAACTTTGAAGCCCACATGGATGCTTTGCTTCGGGTTGGTTTGATCTTTAAGAAAACTGGTTTGTGATATATATTATACAGATCTAGACGAGAAGACAAAACAGATGGTGAGTATTATCGATCAAAACGATGGAGACTCGTTCGCCACAAGAGCCGAAATGTTCTACTTGAGAAGACCTGAGCTACTAGGCACCATCCACGACTTGCACAGATCTTATGGCTCCCTCGCTCGAAGGCACCGGCAACTGGCAAGTCCGGTTTTAAATGTACAGAACAATTCATCATCATCTTCCTATGGAAGGAGGCGATTGGGTTATGATGAGATAAAGGTGGTTTCAGAGTCGGAGGAGGAGAAGAAGGAGGTGGAGGCTGAGATGGCGGAAACAAGGTTAAGGGTTTTGAAGGTGGCGGAGGGTAACTTGTATGAGCAAGCTGAGATGATAAGGACGAACAATGACAACAGAGAATCCATTCGACTTTTCTGTACACGTGTTCAATTGCTAGTGGATGAACATGCGGATTTGAAAGCTTTGTTACGAAGCCACGCCTCCACGTCGCCACCTTAACAGCCTCCACTTTACCTTTTCATTTCATTTATTTTCCCGAAAAAGGAAATCTCATCTAATTCATCATGTATGGAAGAATGTGAGTGAGTGTGTCTGGGTGGCTTATCAATTCCCTGACTTTATATGACGTTGATAATCTTTTTATTGCACAAATATATCGATGTGCCAAGATATTTATAGATTATTTATCTATTGATATAGAGTATAGACATATAACCTTTTCAATAGGTGTTTTTTTAAATATTTACTTATTGTATGGTAAAAAATAGAGGAACCTTGTTCAAAAAATCATTGGGAGGGATGCACATATTTGAGTCTAACGGAGTCTAAAGTTGCCTCTAATAAAATGATATTTATTTATATAAAAATATATGAAATGTTGAACTTAAAAATCATAATATTTTAAATATCATAATATCGGGATAAAATATCTACATTCAAAGAATCACAATTTATTGTTTTTAGGGAAAAATTGGGGCAAAATCTCCTATTACAATTCTTTTTCTAAGAATAACCTAAGCGAGATAAAACATTGTTCTGTGTACAGATTCAACATAGTAATGTTATTTTGTGTGCATACAAAATTTTCATATTCTTCTCATCAATAAAATTTTAACGGGATATTTTTTGGGAAAATTCTAAATAAATACCATTTGAAAATATATAACCCTAAAAAGCATATTAACACTTTAAAAAGACTTAGAGGTACCAAGTATCAAATTGGGTTTTTCAAGTTTTGACACATTTACTATTTTACCCCTTAAATTTTTTTTAAAAAAATAATAGTGGTGCCCCCACCGGAGCACCACCGCCGGCCGGCTGCCGCCGCCCCGGTGGCCGGTCGACCAGGACCCCCGACGGCCAGAGCTCCGGTCGCCGGCCGGTGGTGGTGCTCCAGCAGGGGCACCACTATTATTTTTTTAAAAAAAATTTGAGGGGTAAAATGGTAAATATGTTAAAACTTGAAAAACCCAATTTGGTACTTGGTACCTTTAAGTCTTTTTAAAGTGTTAATAGACTTTTTAAGGTTGTACATTTTCAAATGGTATTTATTTAGAATTTTCCCATATTTTTTTGTAATTTTCCCTACATCCCAGTTGGCAAAATATTTTTCCCCTACATTAATCTTCTAAGGATTTGTTTGAGTTAGCATTTGAGAAGCACGTTCACGCAAATGGAGACAATTTTCACATATTTATCTTATGCACCGTAAATTATGTTGTAAAAACAACTTCTACCACTAATCCAAATAGACATTAAAGGGCTAGACCAAGTGATCACAAGACATTATTATCATTTGACCATCCATTTTAAGATTAAGTGAATTCTGTGTATATGGGATTCAAATATGATTTTTCATTATTCTACGAAATAATAATTCTCAATATTCTAATCAATGCAAAATAATTTATTTTTAAATAATACATAAGAAATTTTTGGACAAAATAATACATAATAATTAAAAAATATCTAATAATTTAGACTTAACAGAGTATTAATTATATTAGAATAAAGTATTTTATTTTAATTTCTGTGTGCATCATACGTATATTTTTTCCTTACTACGATCCATTACCCAATAAGAGTTAACGTTGCTAAAAACTTTTAAAATTAAAATTATTTTGAAATTAACAGTATTTGATGGACTGGGTTGAATAGTCAATCACCATTGGTTCATATATAAGGAAATTTTTACCACGTAGTTTTACTGTTAAAACCGGTTTATGGACTCATTGTATGTTTGATTATCAGGAAAATCCCCACTAAAAATTTTATTAGTGAGAAAGGCCTAAATTAAAGTACCGGATAATTTTTTGGGTATAAAATTCACAGAGAATCAATACTTTTTTGTGTATAAAAATTTATAAGGTTATTCTTATTAATAAAATTTTTAAAATCAATGTTAAAATTTTATCTTATTCATTCTAACTTTTTTTTGGTAGGCCCAGATATCTACTGCGGATAGCAGTGACTAATTCCCTCACACCGTAGATTTTCCGAAGGGCTTTTGTGTTGGCCATGAGACCCTCTCCATACACACTGTCAGGTGTCAAACCCCTAACTAGATACTTAAAAAATCCAGTTAGATGCCAATTATGCTAGGCTCATTGTTTATTTATTTAATTTTTTTTGGTGAAAATACTGGGCTCACGCCCAATTCTTTATTCAACAAGTGACCAAGGATAAGACACCCCCGCAAAGCCCATATACAGATATTGTCTAAGCTTCAAAGGTGGGTCATCATACATTTCCACCAAACTTTCCTAACCTAAACTCAAATTAGCTAGTAGATCAGCACACATATTTCCCTCCCTGTATACATGTTGAACTCTAATATGTGTAAACTCAGATAGCCTAATTTGTACAAGTTTTAACAGACTACTATCAATATCTATATCATTAATCACTTGCTTAATCATACTTACAAGTGCTATAGAGTCACTTTCAACAATCAAATTTTCTACCTTTGCTTCACCAGCCATCTTCAAACCTTCTGCTGCACCCCATAATTCAGCTCTTATAGTTGAACAGTTTCCAAGTCTCTTGGAAAATCCTTTTATTCGGCTCCCATCACATCCCCTCATTAAACCCCCACATCCAGCCCTACCATCTTGCTTTTTATATTCTCCATCAATATTCAATTTTACCCAACCCTCTTCCAGAGCAACCCAGTTTATACTCTTCACAGTCCTCCTATTCCCACTTCTTCCAAAACCTCCAATTTGCTGTTAGAATATCATGAGCATACCTCATGATATGAGTCTTCAAGTCTTCTAGCATTTGATAATTTTCTTCAAAAAGCGACATATTCCTGACATACCATAACTTCCAACATGTTACTCCAAAAATTACCCTCCACTTTTCATCCCTACTATTCAAATTCTGTCTCATCCACTCTCTTCCCTGGAGCTGATAAAATTATGCTCCTACATTCCTTTGTCCCATATCAGCTCATACCTTCCTAGCAATTGAACAATCTCTCAAAACATGTGTAAGAGTCTCTAAATCCCCATCATTCTTAAAGCACAATCTCGAAAATCCAAACAACAACCTTCTTCGCTCTCCTGTTAGCAGCCTATTATGTACTGCAAGCAATAGAAAAACTTGAATTCTACAAGGCCCCTTCCAACGCCAAACTAGCCTCCAAATCTCATCCTTTTGAACCCGTTCTGTTCTCAGCTTCATATACATCTCTGCAACAACATACATACTTTGTAGATTAGACCCCCATTTAACTTTATCAGGTCCAAACACATCACAAGGTGGCGGCACTGCTTTTATTGGTTCACAGCCTTGTGTAACCAGGCTTTGTATCTTTTGCTAATTCCAATCACCATTAGGACTAATCAATTCCCTCACAGTGTGCATCCTCTCTTCTCCCTACAAATTAATTGCATAGTGGTTAATCATCTTGCTCCCATCATTAACCCAGTTATTCAACCAAAATATAACAATTTTTGTAACCCCCTCACCATAATTATGCCCGGATTATGAAATGTAAGTGAAATAGAGACTAATAAGACAAAAACAATAGTTATAATCCCTCATCTAAGAGATGGGGTATCACGAAAAACAGTTCAAAAACATAATTAAACTGGTCCCACATTCACTTTCGGATACAATTACCTGTACAGTTAAGTCGCATTCATAAATATCAAAATATGAAGCTAAAATCCTGGCAACCCCAGCTACATGCTTATATATACAATGGGTTTAAGGTTTCCCAAAATGGGGATTACATATCCAAAATTATTATTTACATCTTATATACAAAAGGTAATCCCAAACCAAAAATAGATAACCAACCCCCAACCAAATGTCTCTAAGAGATCCTAACCACTCCTAGTTGTTCGCTTACCTTTTGAGCCACTTGCCCTGTCTGAAATATTAGTCATTGGAAAGAGTGAGATTCTAAAGAATCCCAGTAATAACAAATCACTCATACAATATATAAATACAAAGCATGTAAGTTCATCATGTTTAGCAGCAACACTATGAGTCATGGCTTGCGCCACAACCGATAGCACTCACGGCTATATCACAATGCTTTATGCCCGCTTTCGCAGTAAACACTATTCCAGCTTTCGCTGTAATCACTATGCCCGCTTTCACGGTAAACACTATGCAGCAGCATCACAAAGCACAAAACACCACAAAGCTCTACAAAGCGTCTCAATGTATCACAAGGCAGCAGCAGCATCACAATGCATGATAGGCATACATACAATACATTTACACAAAGTATAAGAGATGAGTCACTACCTTGTTCCTTCCTGATGTTCTTCGGCACAGTGGATTCATGAGTTTGGCAGATATCAAATCCTATAGCCAAATTATGGACAACCGATCAATTTCTTTTTCAAGTACTTATTCCATAATACTCTAAGTTGGTTATCATTTAAACTCTTTAGGATGTCCATTAGATGCCTAAACACATGCTAAAAGGGTTAGAAGAAACTACCCTGAAGACCCCTTTTTCAGAATCACAACACTGATTTTTGTCTAACTCACTCGAGTGAAGATGACCTCACTCGAGTGATGAGAGACTTACACTCGAGTGAGAACGACTCTCACTCGCAAGTGTTTGACAGTAAGCAACTACCTCAGCCAGAAAGTGCTCACAACACTCGAGTATAAGGCTTTGCACTCGGGTGATGACTTCAAATCCACTCGAGTCCCCGAAAGTGCAACGCAGAAAGTGACAACCCGAGAGCACATACAATATCAGAGGGAAAAGCTCACTCGAGCACCACTCTTAGCACTCGGGTGAGGAGCCTATACTTGCGAGTGTCAGAACACACTATTGAACATTGACCTGTGAGTGACAACCCGAGAGCAACTCTAACCATGAACTCACACCATCACTCGAGTGATCCTATGCTCACTCGAGTGATCACCAACTTCACTCGTGGTTTAAGAAGTGCACTTGAGCTTCCTTCATGAAAACCCAGGCAAAACACAAAGGAGAAAGGGAAAACACACGGTAGTACTCGAGTGAGATCTTCCCTTACTCGAGTGATGCTATCAGATTGCTCAGATCGCAGCAACTGACAGAACTTTCTAGATTGGTTAAAATTGCTCCCAATGGTTCCCAAACTCCACACAAAGCTTATACCCATATAACATTGCCTAAAGAACACATTAGTAACCTCTAAAACACCCAAAAACCATTTTAACCACAATCTAACTCTTGGGCCTCTAATTCACACACAATACCCAATTCCAATCAATATACTTCTAAAAATTCAAAATCACATCCAACACTTAAATCACTTCCCAATGAACTAATTCCAACATCATCTACTATAAAATTCATACATTCAAAATTTACACAAAACCAGGGAAAATTCCAGATTTTATCAAACTTATCTAAAAATCACAACAAATATATCATAAAGCACCAAATGCTCACCTCTTCACTTTGCCAAAGTCAAAAGCTTGATTCCCAAACTTTCAAATTTGCTCCAACACCCAAATCATCACTTTCCAGAATTCTGAAACCACCAAGATGGAGCCCTTAATGAGGTGCATAACATTAGAGAAAAGGATTAGGGCAGTAAAGATCAATAAAGGCATCAAAATCTCACCTTTCTTTTTCCTTTTCTTCTTTGGTCGCCTGGAAAATGGAGGGATGAGGAGAGAGATGATGAGAGATGGTGATGTAGGGAAAAAATATATTTAACTAATAAGGAGATTAGGCGTATCTGGACGAATCCATGTTCGGATCCGGGTCAAAGCTCCAATACTCCATATTTGTGCCCACACAATTATTAGACTACTAAAGCCTAATTGTGATTTGCACAGCAGATCACCAGAACCAGAAAGATGGTAGGAGAAAAGGGAATTGCCAGAAAACTCAATGGCGGGGCGAGTTGCAATTGAGGAGGCACACCCTATTTATAGTGGTTTATGGAGGCCACTAATTAGGAAACGTGTGCACTCCTTCTTGCCCTCCAAGACAGGAATTAATTGTCTCTCAATTAATTCCATAATTATGGTGATTTGTTCCTCTTTTAACAAATCCATAATTATTGCTAAATATTCCCAAATCTGCATCTTATGTTGATTTTATTCTTATTTGGTTAGGCTACTTATTTCCTAATCAAATAGTCCGGCCCATCAAGGGCGGACCTGGACCCAAAGTCCAACATCTCCCACTCACACTTGATGGGCCTCCCATCGTGTGTGCATTACTCTTTCTTGTTTCATACTTGGCGTCTGCCGTGACTGCGTGGGCAAAAACGTCTTTAAGATTTGGTGCTTGTGATACTAGAAATCCTTTATATCGGACCAGCATCCAAGGACACCCTTTATATATAACCGTAAGCTATATGTTCATTGCCTCATATGCCCCAGATTCTCCCATACATATTACTCATGGCATATCTAATCCCTCTCGAGTTAATATGTTGATTAACTCAGATTGCCTTCCACGCACATAGTATCCGCACTTACCAGCTACACATAGAGCTAGTAAGAGGTCGACCACAGATACTAGTACATCTTATGTATCTAGGAGTAAATCTTCCTTTTTGACTAAACATCAGTCTATCTTGACTTGGTCGCTTTCCTAGTTTTCACTCGTCTGACCGTATCGAGTGTGATCATGGAGCTTCAGCTAAAGTAGCTGTCACCAAACCAAGCTTTCATGATGCCGCCTAAGTCTTAAGGGCATCGTGGAAGTATTCTTCCTTCCTGAGACTCACACTGTGGCTTAGTAAGAGGATCAGCAAGTGGCTTAGTAAGACTCACACTGTGGAAGTATTCTTCCATTGCCCTAACATGACATTCATGCTTTGCCTGTGCAAGTGGCTTAGTAAGAGGATCAGCAACATTATCTTCTCCTGCTACTTTGCATATCTTTATATCACCTCTATCATTGATTTCTCTAATAAGATGAAATCGCCTGAATATGTGTTTGGTCTTTTGATGTGACCTAGGCTCCTTGGCTTGTGCAATAGCACCGCTATTGTCACAGAACAAATCTATTGGATTTGAGATGGTAAGCACCACCCCTAGTTCAGTAATGAACTTTCTGATCCAAACGGCTTCTTTAGCTGCATCTGATGCTGCTATATACTCAGCTTCTGTTGCAGAATCTGCTATAGTGCTTTGCTTGGAGCTCTTCCAGCTTACTACTCGACCATTCAGGAGGAATACATATCCAGATTGTGATTTAAGGTCGTCTTGGTCAGTTTGGAAACTTGCATCTGTGTAACCGGTTATAGAAAAATGGGGTGTTTTTTATCCTTGTGGCTGTGTTTATTCTTTGTGAATAATTAATTGATATAATTTGTTTATATCTCCATTGAGTTTTTGGCAATTCCCTTCTCTCCTACCATCTTTCTGGTTCTGGTGATCTGCTGTGCAAATCACAATTAGGCTCTAGTAGTCTAATAATTGTGTGGGCACAAGTATGGAGTATTGGAGCTTTGACCCGGATCCGAACATGGATTCGTCCAGGTATGCCTAATCTCCTTTTAGTTAATAATATTTTTCCTACATTGGCATCAGAGCCTTCTTGATCCTTGTGGCTGTGATTATTCTTTGTGAATAATTAAATGATATAATTTTGTTTATATCTCAATCACCAATTTTTCTGCTGTGCTATGCTATCATTTTTTTTGAATATATGATGCGTATGTTTTTCTCCCTTCTTCTATCTCATACGCATGCATATACATGTCTTCGATGATGATAAATTAAATCCATGAAGCTTGCTGGACATTTTTTTTTCTCATATGGGAATGGTTAATATATGTCTGGCATTATACAATGTTTGGCTCTGCAAAAGTTCTTTAGCCATAAGCTCTATTCTTTATATATTCATTGAAACATGTTATGCATGATTCTCTCTCATGTTTATGTATGTATGCATGAGGGCTTGTTCCATTCGTTTTCATATGATGCTTCCGTCTCTGCTCCTCTAAATATTATATATATATACGCATATATATATTGTAAGGCACCCATTTTTCTTCTTCTTCGATTTCTTAAAGGTTGAGTTTTTGAAACCTATGTGGAACCAAAAACAAGAGACTTTAACTCTCAAAGGTTAGGAAAGCTTTTGAGATACATAGAGGACACACATCCGCGTCGGTTTACGCAATGCCGTCAATGTCGAGAAAAATGGGGTGTTCAAAACTTGATGTTTTCTCCCAAAGTAAGGACATGGATGTGTAGATCTCGAAGAGGCGATTCCAACGATGCTTAGAACGCGTCAAACGGAGTCCGGATGAGGGAGAAACAAAGGAAAGAAGTTTGCGGGTCGTTAGTCGCCGCCGCAACTTCACTCATGATTTGATCAATGAAACAGAGGTTTTAAGATCAAATAAATGCCATGGATTTGTAGTTCGCTGAACTACGATTCCAATGACACCAAGAATGCGAAAAACGGAGTTAAAACGAGGGAGATATGGCCTCCCGAAGTTGGCGGGTCGCGATGACCCGTCGGAGCTCCAACCGGGTTGGGTTGACCCGGTTGGGGTTGAAGATGATGACGTGGCAGTCAACGCCACGTCATAAGTCAACCATTGACAAGTGGCACCAACGAGAGGGTGCCATGTCAGCGTCAAGCGCCACGTCAGCATCGGTCAACGAGGCCACGTCATCCGTTGACTGCCACATCGACCGAGACACGTCAGTGCCACGTCATCTGTGACGTGTCACGGTTGACCAATCAACGTTGACTGGTCAATGGTCAAACAGTCATCCGTTGACTGTTGACCAAAAAAAAAGAAAAAAAGGGAGAGGACACATGGCGCATGGGGCCCATTGGGGTCTCCGTTTGACACGTGGCAAGCACCGTGGGAGAGAGGACGGCGCGTGGATTCTTGGGAGCCGGCGCGTGTCGCCGGCAGACGGCCGCAAGGCGGCGTGTGTATGTCACGCACATCCACCGAGAGTGGCCAAAGCTGGAATTTTCCAATTTTTCAAGATGTTTCCATCCAGACACCTTCTAGGGGCACGTGAGAGCACGTGGGACCTTTGATTGAGATGTGGTTGGTTCCTAAAAATCCCTAAATTCGAGAGCTTCAATTTGATATATAATTTGCATATATTTGAAGCACGTTTGGATATGATTTGAGTAAAAAATGTGGTTATGTGCACTTAGATTGTCCCAAAAACGTTGGACTTGAATCAATGTTGGTTCTATTATTTTTTGGGATAGGTTGGCTTATTTTTAAGAGTATTTTCAGCTGCAACATAAGGGTTAAATGCTGAAAGATTCTTTAAAAGTAAGAGATTATTCAAATGAGTTTTTGAATATAAAATCCTATCCAACCTTGACTTAAACTCTTAGAAATAAAACCTGAAAAATTGCAGCAACTTAAAATTATTCAATAATTATTGAATAATAATAAGTCTTCCCAAATGTTGAAGCAATGACTTCTAAAAGTCAACCTTTTATCACATATGTTGTGACAAAGGACAAGAGAGATAGAGATGTGAGAATCATCTCATCAAGTGGGAGGTATGCTGCAAATACATCCAAATGAGTGGATGTAAACATGGCAGAGAGGAGCTTGACATTGTAGCTAGATGCTACATGAGTTAATATGGTCAGAAGGGCCTATGAGAAGGAGAACCTAGTTAAGAGACAATGATATGAGGCTTAAATTTTTGAATGTTCTTGTTTTTCCCATTGAATTTAAGATTGAATTCTCTGTTAGTTTATAGAATTGAATTCAGTATATTCTCTTCTTGTTTTCTTGAACATTCATGCTAGTTAGATGATAATATGTTATTATCTTGTTAATATAACTGCTCTTTGATTGAGTGGGAGTTTTTTTTCTAGAATGCGTCTAGAAATCCAAAGGGGAAATTGTTCAAATGAAAACTGTGGTTAAAAGGGTGATGAGCTAACTAGTATGATTGGGATGGGAGTCAACATAGTTGTCTCCTGAACATGAAACTAGTGAACTTATTATCTAATTATCCTTTGTCTTATTTGAACAAATAAGATTTGTATACCATAATCGTCTGAGTGACCAATTATGACCAAGTCTATTTGACTGAGCTTATGAAGACAAGCTCAATAGAGATATCTGTGGAGTTAGAAACTCTCAAATCTCTTTCATTCAAGAAGAATGAGATGTCAGGGACATCCTACCAACTAGTCTTCAGCATTTAGAGGCTGAAGCAACTGAAGGATACAAAAGGTTTATGCTATCAAGCATAGAAAGAACAACATTGCTCAAACTTATGATGGTATGAGCAATGTAACCTTATCCAAGCCGTGTGGATAGTGTTGGAAGATAGTGAAATAGGTGATCTTCTTCCATAAAGTTAAAACTAAGTTAAGTTTTAACATAGTGTACTAAGTCCTAACATGTTGTTTAGGCAACACTTAAGGCAAATGTCAAACTAAGAAGTTGAGATAAACTAAATGCCAAGTTCTTTCTAACAAACAACAAGTGTATGTTGTGATAAGACATCTCCCAGTGAGTGGGAGGAAGCTATGTCTCCCAGTGAGTGGGAGTGAGCCATGTCTTCCAGTGAGTGGGCATATACAAAAGTATAAATTGCCCTGATATGCATATTGTAACCTTCAGCAATGTGATTCACCTCATTGAACTTAAGTGTGAGAGACTGAAGGATCCAAGATCCATCAGTCAGATGAACTTAGCTAAAGAGTGGGAAGATTC
Source organism: Inga leiocalycina (assembly GCA_963242795.1). NCBI lineage: Eukaryota > Viridiplantae > Streptophyta > Magnoliopsida > Fabales > Fabaceae > Inga > Inga leiocalycina. The sequence goes on from OY725327.1 coordinate 32,455,983, forward strand.
ATCCTCTAAGCCTAAGGGCAAGAAACCTATGAGGTAAACTTGATCTAGAGAAGGTCAAATGGTTTCTACAAAGATGAAAAGCTACATTCATAATCCTTAAGGGTTACAAAAGTAGCGATCCACATGAGTTGTGGATATTTCAGAGAAGCATATTGTAATACCCCGAATTTCGAGACTCGAGGCTAGAGAATAAGCCTGAGATTAGTGGATTGCTAAGCCCCAGTTTAGCAAGATCCCAAATTGTGATTGGGGGTTAATGACTACAAAAGTGAACGTGGTTAGTGATTAATGAACCCTTTTAGAGAATATAAAGTGGATTGTAGTCGCTTGTGTTATGAGCAACGCCAAAACCCTATATTTGAGTTCAATTGTGGATTAACATCCAAATTGACTTAGAATAGAGGGAATAATTGAATGGGGTATTGTGATGGAAATGGTGTCATGTTGTGGTATTTAATCATTGGAATTGATTTAAATTGGATTGGACACATTGGTTGCAAAACTAGAAATGTTGTCCAGTGTGAATTCTGTCTGGGCAGTCTTCTCGTGTGGACGTTTTTAATAGGAAAATGATGTCAGAAAATTATGAAACTTTCCAGTCTTAAAGTTCACATCCAAAGCTTCAAAATGGACATATAATTTGTGCCATTTCATGTTGGGAACTAGGAGATATGACTGTCCAAAGTTTGAGGTCGAAAATGGACTCTGTTTTGGGGCAGTGATGACATTTGTGTAATTCTGGAATTTTGTGGTGATTTCTAGTATTGGTAAATATTTTTCCTATAAAGAGGACTTAAATACCTTTCATTTTGCTTTGGAATCACCTCATTTCGATATTTCTAGAATTAGTTATAATTTTTCAAAGTTTGGGCAGAAAATCTGCCAGAAAATCCGAAAATGGTAATTATGACATCATCTCAATAAAAGATGACATCATCATAGGATATGTTATTAAACTGTTTTTTCCTTCTTCCTCCTCATTTCTGACGCTAAGAACAGCTGAAATAGAGAGAGAGCATATGGGATCTTTAGAGAGAGAAAGAGGAAGAAATCTCGTAAGGTAAGCCGATTTCTCCGACGATCTAGCTCCTAACGCGTATAACTCCGATCCTAAGTTACTCTTTTATATTCTTTAAGGTTTGGAAGCTCCTCTTTTGGTGTTTTGAAGTTAGGGTTTTCAGCCACAAGAAGGAAAAGCTAGTGGGAGCTTGAGGTAACTTCCAAACTCTTGCATATTGACTATTCTGGCTGTTATAGACAATTTAATCGGTGAAATTTCGCCGGATTGTCTTTGGTTCTAAAAATGGAAAATGGGTTTGTGGGGCTGTTATGCTGCCCAAATTGATACTAAATGGTAGTTCTAACCTAATGGAATAGTCAATAAAGTGGTTAGGAGTAGAAAGGAACGCGTTTACGGAGCCGAAATCGCAAAACCCCGATTTTCCCCTTAAAACCTATATATTTCGGCCAGCATTGTAAATGGGTCTTAGAGTTGGATTTTCAATGATTTGATGATTCCATTGACTTCAGGAGGAAAAATTAGGTGGGGTTACAGTTGGGCACTTTTTCGGAAAAGGCCGAGAAAGCATAATTACGGAAACGCCCCTAAAACCCTAAAAGTAGGGCTGCCAAGGGCATTTTCGTAACTTGACATTGAATTTGATAATTATGAGTCCGGAAATGGATTCCTTGGGTGAAAATATGTAAGAATAGCCCATGGCAAAATTTCGGGAAAAGTACAGCCGGACCGGGTACGGCGGGGCCAGGCCGGGTCCCCAGGGGTATTTTAGTAAAATTTCAATATAGCCTCATATAACCCCCAGAAACACTATGGAAGTGTCTAAATGGTATATTTGACATTGTAGGATCGAATGTAAAGCCCCGAGTTGCTGGCACGCAAATCGAGGAGAAAAGACTGGAGGTAGGGGACTTGCCTTACTTGCATGTATTTGATATCTTTGCTTGTGTAGTGATGTATGTGATTGCTTTACTTGATTGTGTAGGGAATATTTGAATAAATGAAGCTCTGTTTCTGTTTTACTGTGGCCATAGTTTTGTTACATGAAATATTGAGCATACAGAAATGTCATTATGTGGCATGCATCTAGATAAAGCTAACATGTCATACACATAGCATTTATCATGCATGCATTATGGTATCTGTTTTCTACTGAGATTCTCTCGAATCTCACTCTCCCTTACCAACAATTTAGACAGGGCAAGTGGCTCGTGGAGGGAGCGGCTATGACTCCTCCGAGATGAGATTGTGTAATCCCTATTTGAAGAACTGTAATGGGCAATTGTACCCTGTGTATCTTAGCGAAGGTATGTACCCGGGATTTCCGGGATGATTAAGTTGTGCACTCTGATATTTATATGAATGTGATTTATCTTCGCGTAGTAATTGTATTCGAAATGTGAATATGAGACCCAGTTTATAAATGATTTCAAAAAGTATTCGTGAAAACCCCGTCATGTGATGGGTTAGTAAATATTATTTGATTATTATTGGTCTCTATTTCATTTTAATCACGTATTTCGGATATAATTACGGAGGGGGTTACACATATGGCTTCAAGTCAAATGCAAAGCAACAAAGAGATAGAATCAAGGGATTGGAACTTGCACGTTAACTCTGCATAAGTAAACCACCTTGATTCACTCCATGCAATTGCAACTGACAGAATCACATCTTTGCTATCTCTTTAGTTAAGGATCGATGGGACTATGATTCTCAAATCCTTTGTTGGATTTTGATGTTTCTTTTTCTAGGGATAAAAGATTCCTTTTCTTGCCACATGTACACCTTGGTCAAAGGGAATGATCAAAGTAGCAAAAGAGTATTTGCTAAACAACGTGTGCTAAAGGGTTAATACCCTTATGAATAAGTTGAAAACTTATTCTACCTGGCAAGAAAGACAAAGAAACATTTTTTTGAGAATATCCACTGCAATTGACAAATTATGGCGTTAGTGAACCAATTAACGTGAGGGCAAAACACAAACAGCTTGGTGTTTCGTTAACGTTATGGACGTTTACTCGAAATACAGTAATGCTTACTTGATTTTTGGCAAGTGTGAAGCTGTTAGATAATGGCTGAACTAGTCAGGAATCAGTTAAACTAAAAGGATAAGACCTTTTTTGAACTAACAAGGGTTGAGACACCCATGTGATTAGTTCAAGCTGCTTTGTGTGCAAGAAAGGCATTGTTAGGCAACTATCAATACCTAGAACCCTTCAACATAATAGAGTTGTTGAAATAGAGAGTTAGACCTCTCATTTGATTTGGTTGTGAACATAATGGCATCAATGAGGCTACCAGCCATATGTTGGTAGGTGGACTCATAGCTATTATATTCACACTTAACCAAATGCCCTCTATGTCAGTCACGACCTTACCCTATGAATTGTGGATGGGCCTTAGACCAAGGCCAAGTTTGTTAAAACCATAAGGGTTATCAACTTTATATTCACACTTCTTCCTATGAGTAAGGAAGATTAGGGCTAAGGTATACAAGGTATCTCTTTGTGAGATAACATGAGAATTTGACATAACACGTCTTCATTAGTGAAAATGACAGCGGTTCAGTGACTGAGAAAAATCGTGGGATACAACGTTCATAAAACCAAGATTTCCTAGCAGGAAATGAGCATTAATCACAATAAATCTCTTTAAGAGGTTCATAAGTGACAAGGAATAATCAAGTGTTCCTAAGTTCACTGATCCGAGTGGGAGGATTGAGACCATTTTCACAATGAAAGAGGTGAGAGGTAAGTTACGAGACAATTACCTCACTCATACATAGGAAAAGAATCCTATGAAATCCACCTCAAAAGAAATTGTCATCTAGCGAATGACTATAAGGGATAGATTCCCTAATGGATTAAATGCTCCCTCGTCATTTAGAAGGTGATGATAAGTACCTATAAGTGTCTGAAAGACACTAGAAGGACCTGCTAAGATAAATTGCAAAGTGTCATGCAGGAGGATTTGGATTCCTTTTAAACCAAATACGTGTTTGGGTAATTTGTCACTTAGCCGAGAGGCGATTGGGAACAAGTAGGTTCTCAAATCTGTTGGGGGCATACAGAACCTAAAACACTTGGTGGCTAGGGGGTAATACAATGGAAGGTTGTCCGTTGTGTGTTTTAACTCTGAACTTTGGCTATGACAACAAGCTTAGTCTTGAAAATTGCATCAAGATGATGTAAAGACCACCTTCCAATTTGGAATTTTGGAAATTGGATGATGAACTCTACACTGAAGCAGCTTAAGGGCTTCGTAGAAACAATCACCTAAATAGTAGTATATGAGGTTTTCACAAGGTGAAAGCCTCACCAACTTCGAAATAATCGAAGAACACTACATAAATTCCAAATGGTCTAGTGATGATTCTTTGTGAAGTCATCCTTTGTCAAGTGACAAATGAAACAAGTGTCAAGGGAGTCAAAGGAATAAAGGATTAGAGAATCCTTAAATTTTGAGTTAAGAAAGTCATGGGTTGAACAAATATCTTGAATGACAAGATAAACGGAGATTGCACAAGAAAGATATAGTCTTTTCCACCTAAGACATATATAAGTGTAATCCTTAGACATCTTAGGATGTCAAAGTGCAAACCCATGGACACCCCTGAAGTCAAGGGCATAAACCTAAAGAGGTTACATGGCCTATGAGGAATCCAAGATAAGAAAGGTAAATAGAGTCCCATGTGAGACTATAGTTGGTAATATGAATGTACACATTGGTGTATATAAGACCAAATGTTTTTGGTCAGACTTGGAAGTTGATTTTTGGTCCTGCTGTGAAATGGGTTATGAGAATAACTATGGATTAAGTTGTCAAGATAACAACTTTCCTTTTTGAAAGGATACTCCAATACAAGACCTAGGCAAATGGTGATGGAGTAAGGAAATATACAAAGCATTTTTTCCTATTATCCATGGAAATAGAACGCAGGGCGTGTTCTGCCATCATTCAAAGTGCCATATGGCTAAAGTAATTCCTATGAGAGATTGGGAATGAATGGTGGATAGAAGGATCCAAACGATAACATCTTATGATGAGGATTCAAAGTATCACAGCAAGGCGAAACATACCTTTTTGATACATCTCTATGAGAGATATGCTTTCAAAGAGGGAAAGCGATAGTTCAATGACCTTCTACTAACAAGATGTTGATAGATCCCCTTATTGAGCCCATAGCTTGTTTTTCATTGAGTTAGTGAAAATCTAGGGGCGCAAATAAAATATAAGGTCATGAACTTCTTTTATAAAAGAAATGGTATGTATGTTATGAGTAAATACATAAAGGTATACAGTTTAGTATGTCATACAAGTCAAAAAAGGTTGGTTCACTCACACGAACAACCGTCTTCCCATGTTTTTGCGGGGCCATGGGAAGGTAAGACGAGCAAATGATCACCATGAAATGGTTGAGAAGAATCTTTGCGTTTGAGTCGCCTCAGTTAGACTGAGATGAGATCTACATGTGTGCATATACACAGAAAATGGATCGAAGCATGAATATAGACCTGTAGCCAGGCAAAGAACCCTTTTTCACAAATGAGATTGTAAAAGAGATATTGTGAAATAGGAAGTTCTGGTTTGAATGTTAAGAACATTTTGGAACTAATGTCTGTACGGTGAAAGATAAAGAAATCGACGTACACCTCAAACCATTCACCGTAGCATGCAATTCATACTGCATGTGCTTGAGAGTTAAACTGCAACACGGGATGTGGGTGAAAGATCCCTAGTTCACCACAGTGTGAGTCCCAGGAAGGAAGAATACTTCCACGATGCCCTTAAGACTTAGGCGGCATCATGAAAGCTTGGTTTGGTGATAGCTACTTTAGCTAAAGCTCCATGATCACACTCGATTCGGTCAGATGAGTGAAAACTAGGAAAGCGACCAAGTCAAGATGGACTGATGTTTAGTCAAAAAGGAAGATTTACTCCTAGATACATAAGATGTACTAGTATCTGTGGTCGACCCCTTACTAGCTCTATGTGTAGCTGGTAAGTGCGGATACTATGTGCGTGGAAGGCAATCTGAGTTAATCAACATATTAACTCGAGAGGGATTAGATATGCCATGAGTAATATGTATGGGAGAATCTGGGGCATATGAGGCAATGAACATATAGCTTACGGTTATATATAAAGGGTGTCCTTGGATGCTGGTCCGATATAAAGGATTTCTAGTATCACAAGCACCAAATCTTAAAGACGTTTTTGCCCACGCAGTCACGGCAGACGCCAAGTATGAAACAAGAAAGAGTAATGCACACACGATGGGAGGCCCATCAAGTGTGAGTGGGAGATGTTGGACTTTGGGTCCAGGTCCGCCCTTGATGGGCCGGACTATTTGATTAGGAAATAAGTAGCCTAATCAAATAAGAATAAAATCAACATAAGATGCAGATTTGGGAATATTTAGCAATAATTATGGATTTGTTAAAAGAGGAACAAATCACCATAATTATGGAATTAATTGAGAGACAATTAATTCCTGTCTTGGAGGGCAAGAAGGAGTGCACACGTTTCCTAATTAGTGGCCTCCATAAACCACTATAAATAGGGTGTGCCTCCTCAATTGCAACTTGCCCCGCCATTGAGTTTTCTGGCAATTCCCTTTTCTCCTACCATCTTTCTGGTTCTGGTGATCTGCTGTGCAAATCACAATTAGGCTTTAGTAGTCTAATAATTGTGTGGGCACAAATATGGAGTATTGGAGCTTTGACCCGGATCCGAACATGGATTCGTCCAGGTACGTCTAATCTCCTTTTAGTTAATAATATTTTTCCTACATGATATCAATGTAGGGAAAAAATATATTTAACTAATAAGGAGATTAGGCGTACCTGGATGAATCCATGTTCGGATCCGGGTCAAAGCTCCAATACTTCATACTTGTGCCCACACAATTATTAGACTACTAGAGCCTAATTGTGATTTGCACAGCAGATCACCAGAACCAGAAAGATGGTAGGAGAAAAGGGAATTGCCAGAAAACTCAATGGCGGGGCGAGTTGCAATTGAGGAGGCACACCCTATTTATAGTGGTTTATGGTGGCCACTAATTAGGAAACGTGTGCACTCCTTCTTGCCCTCCAAGACAGGAATTAATTGTCTCTCAATTAATTCCCTAATTATGGTGATTTGTTCCTCTTTTAACAAATCCTTAATTATTGCTAAATATTCCCAAATCTGCATCTTATGCTGATTTTATTCTTATTTGATTATGTTACTTATTTCCTAATCAAATAGTCCGGCCCATCAAGGGCGGACCTGGACCCAAAGTCCAACATGTGAGGATGATGATGAAGTGTACATTTTCCCTTTGGCCCATACACAAAACTGAATAGGAGAGAAAAGAGAGAGAAAAAGTGAGTTTTTTTGTCTTATAGCACCATCCAATGGTCCACCAAATTGCCACTTGTCATCATCTTGCTCACTCTTCTATGAGCTCACATAAGTGCATAACATAGGATTCTGACTTATAGACAATAGATCTCAACCCTTGATCTCTAATCACCAATGAGTTTCCTCTTTGGTAACTGATCGATTAGTCGGTAAATTTCCAATTTTACCATTTTGCCCCTGGTTTCCACTATGATTATTAAATCATCACTATAAATATTTATATCAAATTCACATCACATTTCACCAAAAGTGTTTAATTACACTAATTACAATCATTTTCAAAGTCATTAGCCCTTAATCTCAAATTGGGTCATTACAATTTTCCCATAACCTATTTCCTAATGCACATTATCAATCAGACTTGGCCACAACCTACCCACATTTTTCCAAATATCTGAATTAGAATATTTGACTATACATTCCTTACTCCCATCCATTCCTCTTCCATATTTCCCTTTCAATACCAAAGAGCAAAGGCTATCAGGTTTTGCAATCAAGTACCATCCAATTCTCCCTAAAAGAGCATCATTCATAATTCCCAACTCCTTAAGCCCATATCCTCCCCTTTCTTTAGGTGAACATAGAACCTCCCAGCTCACAGCTGGAATCTTTCGCTTTCCTTCCTCCGATCCCCACACAAACTCCCTTTGTATTTTAATCATTTGTTGCCTAACTCCGATAGGGATATGTGAGTGTTGCATATAGTAGGCAGCCATTTTATTTGTAACTGACTCTACTAATGTAAGCCTTCCTGCTAAGGATAAGGTCTGCTTTTTCCAACCACTTAATTTATTTTGCATTTTATCCAAAATAAATTGAAATTTGGCTCTTATACTTCTCCCTTTAGTCATGTCACCCCTAAATATCTCCCTAAATCTTCCATCCTCCTAAACCCTGAGATGTCACAAATCTCCTTATGCAGAACTCTATTTGTATTCTTTGAGAGAAAAAAATACATGTCTTATGTACATTTATCTTCTGTCATGATATCCTCCCAAACTCCTCCAACACTACCATAATTGTACTTATTTGCTCTTTATTAGCCTCACAAAATAGTAAAAGGTCATCGACAAATAAAAGGTGAGAAATTGCAGTGCCCCTTCTTCCCATTCTCAGTGGAATCCATTTCTTCATATTTACACAATCTGCAATCATGTGTGATAATTTCTCCATTCCTAAAACAAATAGGTATGGAGACAAAGGGTTACCTTGCCTTAGGCCTCTTCCTGACACAAACTCATCTTTTTTAACTCCATTCCACATCACACTCATTGATGTTGAATTAATATAGCCCATAATCACCTTTCTTAGATGCTCCTCCAGACCAATTTCTAACAACACTTTCTTTATAAAGTTCCACGACATTCTGTCATACGTTTTTTCTAAATCAATTTTGATAGTCATATACCCCTTCTTCCCTTGCATTCTATTCAGTGAATGAATCATTTCTTTAGCAATAATGATATTATCATGAATATTACGCTTTGGAACAAAGCTAGTTTGAAAAGGAGACACTAACTTTCCATCAATCCTTGCAATCTATTGACAACTACTTTATATAACCCTTTACATAGAACATTACATAAAGCAATAGGTCAAAATTCACTCACCTTTTCTAGCTTCTCTAACTTTGGAATTAGGACCAATAATGTCTTGTTTACTTCTCTAATCAGCTCCGGCTCTCTCTACAACTTTTTTATATATTCACAAATAGAACTGGCAACCACTTACCAATTTCCCTGATAAAATATTGCTGGAAATCCATCTTCCCCATGAGCTTTAAACCCACCCATATGAAAAAATGCTTTCCTCACCTTATTTTCTGATACATCTCTACTCAAACCCCTCAAACCCTCTTGTTCCACTTCACCCCACCTCTGATTAGTGATAATCCAACCTCTGTCAGAACTCTCCTTTGCAAATAATTGTTCATAGAACATTTGAAATAAACTTTCAATCTCCTCCTCATCCTTAATCCATTTACCCTCATTATTTTTTAACATTTTTATCTTATTCCTCCTCCTTCTTACTAACATCTTTGTATGATAGTATCTTGTACTTTTGTCCCCCTCTTTAATCCATTTCCCTCTAGATTTTTGGAACCATAACAACTCTTCTTGATTCAATGTATCTAGTAAATCATCTTCAAGTTCCTTCTCAAGCTGTATAAGGAAAGGATTTAAGTGTCTTTCTATACATCTTTGAACCCCTCCCTGCCTATTTAACAATCTTTTCTTCCTTTGCTCAATAATCCCGAACACATCTCTATTCCATATTTCTAAATTCTGCCTCAAACTGCATAAATTCCCTCTCGCTTCCTCCTTACCTTTATATTTTATTGGTTTCTCTCTCCTCTCTTCCCTCCTTTTTTGCTGAAGCAAGCATGGTTTGGGGGGATGTCATCATTCTTCATCTCCTACCTCAATCTCATCTCTCTCTCTCTCTCTCTCTCTCGCCATTGTTGGAGAAAAAGGGAAGAAGAAAAAGCTTGAGAAAAAGGTAAGAAGATGACCTATTTTGCTCAAACTCTCTTCTCTAAAGTTGTTCCTTGGGTTGAGAGCTTTATTCTCATGGTTCTAGATTCTCCATGGGTGGTGATTTGGGCTCTTAAGGAATTTTGAAGTTTGGAGAATCAAGAAACTCCTTTGGAAAAATTGAAGAGGTAAGTGAAACCAATCTTTCTATCTATGTTTTATGCCAAATGGTAAGTTTGGAATTTCTGGAATATTTGGCCTTAATTTCGAAAAATAAGGGTCATTGGGTATTTGGCATGTTGTTGGTATGGAAATGAGTGTTTTGATATGTGTTTTGGATAGATAGATTGATTTGATAATGAAATGGTATGTTTGGAGATTTTAGAATTTTGGTGTTGATTGTAACCTATGACCAAAGCATGATAATGGAATAGGAATTTGGCAATTATGATGTTTTCATGTGATTCCTTGTGCATTTTTGTGGAGGAGTAGCTTTGGTTTGGTATTTGGGACCATTGGAATCACTTGGGTAAACATCTAGAAAGTATTGTTAGTTTATGCTTTTTCTGGGTTCTGATAAGCATCATTTGAGTGAGGATGGGTCTCACTTGAGTGCGGTAGTGCAATTGCTCTTCTGGCCTTCAGTTTTTCTATTACACTTCCTCATGAAAGGTAAAAGTGTTGCCTCACTTGCGAGTGTCGAGAGTTCCCACTCGAGTGAGGGTGTATGAGACACTGTGAACTCGCGTCTCGGGTTGTCACTTACGACCATTTTTCAAGAGTGTACCTTAGCACTCGCCAGTGCTAAGCCATCACTCGAGTACTTTTATTCCTACTTGAGTGATGTCATTTTCTAAAAGTTTCTTATGCTCTCGGGTGAGCACTTACTGAACCTCACTTTGGGGTGCTTGGGTGAGCCTTAGGTTTCCACTCGAGCGATTGAGTTCGTGCTCGAGTACAGCAATAACTTTGGTTTCTGTCATTCCTTTCTGCTCTCGGGTGAGCACTTTCTGCACCGCACTTCCTAGGACTCGAGTGAGCATTTGGCTGTCACTCGAGTGTAAAGTTCCTCATCACTTGATGAGGCTTTCTTCACTTGAGTGCAATAGTGAAAAACCAGTACTTGTGCTTCAAAAAGGGGATCTTTAGGATAGTTCTTCCAACCCTTTAGGGCTTTTGTTTGAGGCATTTATGGGTTCTTAAGGGACAATAATGATAACCAATTTAAGAGTTGAGAAGTTATTGAACATTGGATTAGAGAATTGACTCATCGTCCCTAATTATGAATTATAGGATTCGACATTTGCCCTACTCGGGAGAGACCGGTGCCAAAGCACGCACGGAAGGACCAAGGTAGTGACTTTTCTCTCATATTGTGCATGATGTATGGTATGCATGACTTGTCATTGAGATTTGTGAAATGTATGTGCCATGGTCTATTGCAGCGTGAGCACTTCAACGTGAGCAGTCGTAGGGGGTGATGTCTATCACATCTACCCCTGCTGTTGAATTGCCATTGTAATAGACATGGATATTTAAGAATCTTGCCATTATGGCTTGTGTTGTGAATCTTGCCAGTATGGCTTGCGTTGTGAATCTTACCAGTGTGGCTTGCGTTATAAAATGCTTTATATGAATCCCAACTGTGGTGAAATATATTGTTGTGAACTATGTTGTGCGCAATATAGCATGAGCAAACGTAAGGGTGACGCATGACATACTTGCCCTTGCCGCTGTAACTGCCGTTGTAGTTGCTGTGTGGGTTATGATTTACTTTCATACCTTATTGTTGTGTATACTATGAGTGATTTGTTACTACGGGGATTCCTTAGAATCTCACTCTCCCAAAAACAATTTTAGACAGGGCCGAAGGATCAAAGTGGAAGTGAGTGACGAAGAGTGGATAACACTCCGGGCTATGAGTTTATTTTGGATATTGGTTATCATTTTGTAAATCATTTGGTTATTTTGTTGGGAATTACATGTACATATTGGATAATATTTGTGTAATTCCTTTGTTATGTGAAACTATTTGGGCATTTGTGTCTTGTAAACCCTTAATTAGTCAATAGAACCCAAGTGTGTTGGAAATTTACTGTGTATTCTGATATTTATAAATGGAACCAAATTGTTCAGGCCAACTGTGTATTGAAATGCGAATATGAGACCATTGCTGATCAAGTTTTGAAAAAGTTTTTGAATACCCTAATTTTGGAAAATTTACTTTTATTAAGTTCTGAATCGCATTATGGTCTCTAATTTTACATAATTATGTATTGATGAACTTAATCTCGGCCTTGATAAGAAGGGGGTTATAATATTACCCTTTAACCTTAGTTAGAATTACTCAATTGTTGATCAACATTGGTCAAATGTTATCGTAGAGCATCATTATACTATTTTTAAAACTATTAAAAGAATATTACGCCAGAAATACAAATTTTCCCTATAGCTCCTAAGTCAATGACAATATTAAAACATGATTTTGGAATAATAAAAAAAGTTAAGAATTATTATATAAATTAAAAATAAATTAATTAACAAAAATTAACAATAATATGTTTAGCTTGATTCTTCTTTTTGTAAGTCTCTTTACATTTTTTGAAAAAGATATGAAATATACTTTTCTTGGCTTGCAAAACAAAAATAGTTGCCAGGGCCATATACTAACATTAAATTGAAAGCAAGTAAAATTTAAGATAAGCCAAGTTTATAAGCGTCAAAAAGTGATTGAAAGTTGAAACAAATGAAAGCGATAAATTGAAGTATTTAGTATACTCTACACTAACAGTCTTCTAGTCTTACTCGAGAACGACATGCTTGTAAGATTGGATTAGCCGGTGAAGCACTTACATTACACGACACACAGGTCACAAGGCAGGAACCTCTTGCGTTGTGGTGGTCGGAGCCGCCGTATGGATCGGCAACGAACTCAGAGTCCGGTCTCTATCCGCCATTGGAGTAGCGAATCCGGCATTACTTCGCCGGCACGTAATGGCCATCATGCTCGCTCTTCTTCCGCCTCTGGAATCTCCAACATCAAAAGGACCCAGAATGTCGCCGCCAAAGCTGCCGCTCACCGCCTTGCTCAGGTCATGGCATCTCAGACTCCTGACGACGATGAAGAAGATGATTACGATTTAGGATTTCGCTACACCGCTCCACCTCCTCTTTCTCTTTCCAGGACTAGTAAATCCTCTGTTCCTCCTGCCCCAACTAATAGATCTCCATCACCTGCGGTAAATCTTTCACTTCCGCATTGCTTCTTTTGTATTCTGTTTTCCTTGCTCTTAATTTGCAACGAGATTCACCACGACCTCTTCCCAACTACTGTCACTATTCATTTTAAGTTGTGATGCAGCTTCAACTCGGTCAATCTTCTGGTACATTGTGTCGCCTGAATTGTGGGTTATAAGCTCCCACATTGGATTTCGTGTCGGCAAACTGTAGATCTTACTTTACTAGTTCATGTGCTTTTAATTTAGATGCTCAATTTTTACTCATGCGAAAGTTTCCTTGCTCATTGGGAGTCTTATTTGATCGAAGATAATAATATCTGTTTAATTCGATAGAACGTATATTTAATTTATCTTGGTAGGCCTTGCCATGGCCGTGGAAAGGTCTCGCCAAGACTCATTGTAGTACTTGAGTTGAAAGAGTACGGCCAGAGATTTTCGGTAACTTGATCAGTCGTCAAGTGTTTGTATATTTGCATTGTTTTGCCTTATTTTAGGTTTGTGGTCGAGTGACGCTTGCAATACATTTTAATGATATCTTTTCTTTCTCTGTATGAAATGCGGACTCTTGACAATTCATCACTGGTTGAGTTTTTCTGTTAATTAGTTAGCTCGGAATTTGGGAGATGAAACAACATCAGCACGATCAGCATCAGCTGGAAGACCTTCAATGTCTGTTCGTCAAGCAGCTATTATACCACCCAATAGACCGCAGCCAAAGGCTCCAGCTCCTGTTCCACCAATGGAGTCTTCTCTTAGTAAACCCAAAGATATTAAGCCTAAAGAAAGAAGGTAATATTTCGTGATACTAGTAATATTTTTCTGTTGTATTTGCTATTTCAAAATATTTCAGTGGATGACTCATGTTTATATTTTCATAACCTTTGTGGCATTGCTAATTCTTCTCTTATTTCCCTAGTGAAACACGTTTGATCGTGTATTTGGAGAGATTATTAGCTGTGCTAATTGGCTTGCTCACTAAGTGCACTACATGGATGCGAAGTTTAGCTTTATTGATAGTTCCACTTGAGGTGTGGGAATTTGCTTTTAATTGACATGTGCGTAATGCCATAGCCTGTAATTAAGGCAAAAAATCCGTAGTGAAGTATAATTGCCGTAGCCTGTTAAATCACTAGTGCATTAGGGCCCTGCAGATGATGAACTTGCTTATCTGGCATTGAAAACTTCTTGTGTTGTTTTAACACCTTCCATTTTATTTATTTGTGGTTTCAAAATAAAGAAGACCTTGTTTGTTTCATGTTAAGAAATTAAAATGATGTTCTTAAGATAAGATGAACAGGCAGGCATGGTCTTAAGAAATTAAGCTGAATTAAAATGTGAGTACTATGCATTGATGAGCCATACTATTCATGGTTTATGATGGGGCATCTTCCTGTAGATTTCATATCATATATATGGGTACTATTCATCCATCTTCTTGTTGGTGAGCTGTTTGATGGAGTTAAGTATAGAATTAAGTTGTCACAAAATAAAAAAGGGTATAGAATTAACTCAATCTTGGTGAATTTGCATGGGGGTTCTTCCGTCATTTTAAGGGAAATTTTCCTGGTTCAATGTTATTGATTGGAGTTTATGGACTAGGTATGTAGGTTTGTTTTGGGTTCTTGGATTCAAGATATGGTATGAATCTGGGGGTAAAAGATTCTGTTCGGAGCAGGAGATGGATTGGATTTTAAATGGTTGAATAAATTCTTGCATTCTTGCTAGGTTCATAGTATTCATCAGGGCACCAGGCTTGAACATATGGGAAGATGCTTCATTTTTTGCCCTTGATCCTCTCAAGAAACGGCTTATGCTCATTTCTTCTGAAAGCAAGATCTCCACAAACAACATTTTCAAATTTCAGTTGGTATTCAACCACTAATCTATCTTGCCTCAATTTCTTGAGCTCAGCTACTGAGTCTTCTTGAAGAACATCATTCAT
Organism: Inga leiocalycina; assembly: GCA_963242795.1. Classification (NCBI taxonomy): domain Eukaryota; kingdom Viridiplantae; phylum Streptophyta; class Magnoliopsida; order Fabales; family Fabaceae; genus Inga; species Inga leiocalycina. Next base: position 32,471,067 of record OY725327.1, read on the forward strand.
GCGGTTAGGCTGATCATTTTTCTCTCTGTGAATGGGAATAATTAGTCATTATTAGCATTAATATCTCTTAGTATATTGGGGGCGCATTATCAGGTAGTATCATTGATACCGATACTATATTTCCTATTTCTGCTCCTATTTCTTCGAGATTCTCTTCCTACGGCTCTGTATATATATTATATACCTATCGTGAGCAACACACGCACAGAATTGCTCTTATTCCACAATCCATATACTGTTTCCTACTCACTTTCCATTTTTTTTCTGCATAAAATTATGATGCCGCTGTAGTGCTCTTCCCTTCAATTTGCTGCTTATCAGCTTGATCCTTTGATCTACCTAGGTCTCGTCAATCTCAAAGAATCACCTATAGAAAAATGACCATCCCTTAATGTCAACTCTCTGGAATCTGGAAAGCTTAATGCTTGAGAATTCTGTGGGAAATGCACAATTTCTTGGTGCGTATCCATTGTATGAAACAGAGGTGCTTGATCTCTTAACCGATCAGAGTTGTTGGGAGTTACATGTCTAACTGTCTAACATACTATGATTTCCTTACTAACTACTCATTTCTAATTGTACCTGGCTTCGAACTTTTTCATCTGTTGCATTTGGTATTACACTTATCACATGTATTCATAGTACTATCAAACGCTTGCTCCCTGGATGTTTTCAGTTCGTTGAGTCTACTTTCTGTAGTTTCTCCCCCCGTTCTATCCTATATGTCATTAATCAGCATATTATCTGCAGGTGATTATAGAAGTTTATCTTTTATTCTCTGATTCATAAAACTCATATCTATATGATGAAGGAGCCATATTTTAGTTTTTGGATAAATACGCTCAATGTTATGGATGTTTTTGTGTGAACTGGCATGAGATGTCTTTATAACATACTAAATCCACCAAGCCCTCTTATGACTTACAAAAGAAGAAGAAAAACATGGCAGAACCTTAGAAGCAGAAAACCAGATGACAAAGGGCTAGACATAGTGGTTCAAAAGGAAGTATGGGTGGCAAAAAGATAGGCTTGGCAGTTATTGTTAGGTATTTGTGTATTTGTCCAATCGTAATCGTTAGGTGTTCAATAGACTATGTGTGCACTCTGGTCTAGGAAGGTTATGGAATGAACTATTATACAATTTATATGAAGAGATTCCTTGGCTTTGGGAAGTGTATTGGGTTAAATTTGGATTCATATTATAAATTTTATTTATTCCCTCTCCTGCTCTTTCAGTTCTTCATCCCCTTTTAAATCTTCTCAAAGTTCGGAATCTATCATGTCTTTAATTTATACTTGGAAATGTTTGCAAATCTATAATCCATTTATTTCCTTGCATTATTCTTTTATCAAGCACATCTGCGCATTTAGAGTTACATATTTGTGTGTTATTTATAATGTATCAAGTTGAAGATTGTTGATATGGGTGCTTTGCAGATTTGCATCGGATCCTGGACTTGTTAAACCAAAAGAGTCTGAAGATCAGCATGATGCTTCTGCTCTTCGTGATGAGGTGTGTTAGTAGGTCATATGGAAGCTTTTTATTAAAGGCAATGAGGATAGCAATTGAGGTTTATGTATATGCCATTCTGCCCTCGTAAATTTTGTTGAATAACTGATTGCTGAGAACTCTGCAGGTTGATATGCTACAAGAAGAGAATGAGAGTGTTCTTGAGAAGGTGATAGATATATATATATATATATATTTAGTTCTCTTCTAATGGTGATTGGTGAACAGTAAAGAGCCCACTTATAAATATTGGAGTATCTCTAAAACGTACAGCTCAGAGTTGAGGAAGAGAGATGTGAAGAGGCGGAGGCCAGAGTTAGGGAGCTTGAAAAACAGGTATGCCATACTTGCTTTATCTCTTTACTGATATATGAAGACATAAACTGAGTTTCACCAAATTAACTGTGATCCCACACCTTGGATTTAGGTGTCCTTATTCATGTCTAACTCAAGTAGACTATGGGAGTCTGTAATTTCAGGTCGTTATTTGTGTTTAGAAAGTTCGTCGTTATTTTTTAACGAGTCTTTAAACTTTTGGCTTTTAACCTGGCTTGAGTGGATAAAGTCTGAACTGCCCTTTGACCGTTCAACTGTACCATGCCAGAAGAGTTTTATCCTAGCATTAATGAAACTAAGGTTCTATATTCACTGGGATTATTAAATTCTATAAAATGACCTTGATGTTTATGTTTTAATATGTGCGTGTATGGAAGACATTATCACATTTGATTATACAAAAAGTTCAATCTTCCATTGTCTCCCAATCTGCAGGTTGCTGCCCTTGGAGAAGGTGTGTCTTTGGAAGCTAAACTCTTGAGCAGGTGAATTTATGTTGAAACATTTGCCGATGAATTTTCCCTTAGCACTCTGTGTATATGATGATATCCTAAATAATTGTACTGCAGAAAGGAAGCAGCATTGCGTCAGAGAGAGGTAATGTGGGAAATTCTGAAGATTCTGAAATTTAAAATGCTGTTGACTGTAATAACTATTTATAGTTAATTTCTGCTGTATAGAGGATGAGCTATTCTTCTTCAGGTGATTAGCATGCTTGCTTATCCTGCTCCACAAAATACCTTTAAGAAAGCTTATATTTTTACAGGCTGCATTAAAAAATGTGAAAGACTCCAAGGAAGGAGTCAATAAGGAGATTACATCTGTACGCGCTGAAGTTGAGGTAAATAAATATTTTTTTTTAATATTCTGAGCACATTTTCTGCTGGCCAAGAAAACAAGAAAATCTTTATTTCTTGAGAAATATTTCTCTGATGGTGCCTCATATGCATTTTGTTCCCACCCTTTTCCTCATTCAGAATGCAAAAGCTGAAGCTGAAGCTGCAGCTAGTCAGCTTCATGGGGCTGAATCTGAAGTGAAAGCTCTTCGATCAATGACGCAAAGAATGGTCTTAACTCAGAAAGAAATGGTATGTATTACCATCTCTGCAGGACTCAATTTTTAGTTTCTTGGAAATTTAACATTTGAATTTCGTCCTTTCAGGAAGAAGTTGTTCTTAAGAGGTGTTGGCTTGCTCGTTATTGGGGTTTAGCTACAAAATATGGTAAGTTAATCACGTGTTTTTTTTTCCTCCATTTTTCTTTCTTTTGGTGCAGTTTAGAGGAATCTCATTTTGAGTTGGCCAGAATTATAATATCAATTGTTTCCATATATTGATCATCTTGTCAGAACCTGATTCAGCTTTCTGAACTTCATAATTTATCAGTATATATTATTTATGCATGTCTGTGTTTGTGTATAACTAAGTTATGGCTATGTTCCGATTATTAATGTATGTTTTATGCATGTATAATTATTTTTTGTAGCTAGAAACATGAGAGACATCAGATTATTTGTCTACTTCTTTATAGAATCAATGTCAATATAATATATATATTTTTTTGGTGACATGAGGCGCTAAGCCCAATGACTAGTCAGATGCAATATAATATTTAAGAACTCTAATGAGCTGCATTATTCTTCAGACTCTATGCAATACATGGTGGAAAGTCTCTTTTATGGCATAATTTGTTATATTATTATCTCATGGCATGTAAATTGTTGAGGCTTACATGCTTGTTGAGGTTCAGTTGGACTTTATGGTTTGTTATCTTTGGATTATTGTTTGGTGTGAGTTTCTAGTTTTGAATTTGTTTGGTTTTCTGGTTTACTGCAGTCTTTGTTTATAATTTTGCTATGGTTGCTAGGCATTTGTGCAGATATTGCAGTTTCCAAGTATGAACATTGGTCATCCCTAGCCCCTCTTCCATTTGAGGTTGTTGTTTCTGCTGGGCAGAAGGCTAAGGAGGAATGCTGGGAAAAAGGCATGAAATAGAGATTTTGACTTTGCAATTTATAAAAATTTCCTTGCATAGTAGAACAACATTCTATAAGTAATTTTCCTTTGGACATAATTTTTCAATATTTAATCAAATTGACCTGTGACTTTTCCACATTTATGCACAGAAGTTGAGGATGCACCTGAGAAGAGGAGCAAACTTGTCCAGGACTTGAATGATCTTACTGGAGAAGGAAATATTGAAAGTATGCTTTCAGTTGAAATGGGGCTCAAGGAGCTTGCTTCCTTGAAGGTTCGATTCAAAGGCATAAATCATCTTGTGAAATTCATGATCTTTTGATATGTATTGTACTATTATTTGCATAATTCAGCCATTTAATTAAGGCTTTTTTTGTCTTGTTTATTATTTGCCTTCGTATTTGCTGCTCAGGTGATATCTCTCTCCATAAGGAGAGTCACTATATGCGACTAACATTTTGTTTCTGTTTATTTTAACATTCCTTTTACTATTCAATAAGGTTGAGGATGCTATTGTGCTTGCATTAGCCCAACAACGGCGTCCAAGTTCTGCACGACAATCTATTTCAGGTATGCAATATGTAAGCTGGTGATTTTCACAGATAAGTGCTTTAGTTACTTTTCTTCTTGTCATTCTTAGTTCAAGTGGTGCATTATACTATAGAAAAATCTAATATTTAAGTATATCAAAATCAGCACAATCTGTGGGGATCTTGTTTACCCCGTCTTAGTTTATAATTAAATCCAACAATCTGAAAATCTGCTTTCTGCCGACCTTGCCCTTTTGCATATGCATGTATGGGACACTGATTGGTTTAGGAAAGATGGAAGATAAGTACATACGCATGTATGGGACACTGGGATGTTTAGGAAAAAATGAAATATAAGTGTCTATTAATGTGAAATCAGAATCTAACTTCACAAATTAATAAATATGAAGAAAAATATTTTCTAGAATACGAGCAAAAATCTTAAACTCATACAACTAATAAAGCCTATGGAGACTTAAACTCATACAACTAATAAAGCCTATGGAGAATCTCCAATGATACAAACAAATAGTGATTTGATCTTCAGATGATTTCTACATGCTGTCAACCTCAATATGTATAGACTGAAAAATGACTCGTGACTCCCCTAAGTCTGTTTGGTTCAATAGAGGGGAAGGGAGGGGAGAGAGGGATTTTAATATTACTTCCTCTGGTCCTAATTATAAGACAAAGTTGACTTTTTTGGAGAAATTAAGGAAGCTAATTAAATTACTTTAGAGTATTTATATTTATATTTTTTTCTTCAAACTAATTAGTTTAACTAATAAATTAATATATAATTTAAGGATACACAACATATGATATGATTAAGTAACATATTTAGCTTATTTAATCTCTCCAAAAAGAGTCAACTTTGTTTTATATTTAGGACCGGAGGTAGTACCTTGTTTGGAATGATAAGAGGGGAAGGAAGGGGAGGGATTTTAATGTTACCTTGTTTGGATTATAAGGGGAGGTGAGGGAAAATATTTTTACATGGACAAATTTGCCCTTATTTTATTTAAGTTGTTTTTGTAAAACTTGTAGAAAGTTTAAATAATGTAAACATGTTTTATATATTTTTAAAATATACACTTAAATTATATATATATATATATATGTAAGTACATAAAACTTCAAATTTAACTTAAAAATAAGCAAGGAAAACGCTAGTGTGGTGAAGAAGGGTAGTGTGGGAATACTAAAAATCTTCATGGGCAAAAAGGTCACATCAAGGTAAAATATTACCCCTTCCCTCCAAATCCCCCCAATTTGGAGGGGGAGGGTTATGAGGGGAGGGAGGGGAGAATTTCAAAACCCCCCCCCCCCCCCCCCCAAAAAATTTTTAGTGCCAAACAAGGGGAGGGGAGCCCCTCCCTCCCTCCCTCTAATTCCCGTCCCCTCCCCTCCCCCCAAACCAAACAGACCCTAGACAATGGAAAACAACAGACCTGAACATTTATTTAAAATATAATACTTGACTCATCAGTAAATAATCATAACAGACTCCACTTTCTCCTAAACTTATGCAGCACGTAAATTAACCACTAAAACTACGAAAATAAATATTAATAATATAAAATCAGAATAATTCAATTCCAAGTCCACTAACAATGTACTGTGCATGCAACCAGTTTATTAATTGGTACTGTATCAGACACATGATGAAAGTAATTGATTGTGGAAGAACCTGGCTGATTTTTTAGCCATTTTCTGTTGAAATTAAAACGAGTACTAGATGCCCTAGCAGGCTGACAACATTTATACACTTTTGGACTTTGCCAGATCTTAAATCACCACGGGATCCCAAGTTTATGGAAGCCTTTGGTTAGTTGCTTCCCACCTTCTCAGTTTCTAGTTGCTCAAATTGCTGTATGCAATCCCCTTCTTGTAGTTGATGAGCTAAAGCTGGGCTAAATATATTATTGTTTTTGTGTAGAATTGAGTCCAGAGGAGTCTGAGGATGTTCTTTTTAAGGAGGTATTCCATTCTCAGAAATTAATGATGTTTTTCTATTTAAAGTTCCATGTAATTTCTGTGTCTATTGCAATATATTCTCACTAACTTCTTTGAGCTGTTTGTTTTTCATGTGTTGTTACGTGTCAATTCTATAAGTAGCTTACGTGTCACTTCTGTTATAGTTGTTAGAGAGTTTTCCATTTGCTGTTAGTTAGTTACAAACAGATGCAAGGCCTACTAATAAGATGGCTTCGTACACAGAAGTGTTGTTGAATAATATCTGATATTTCCCTCTTCCTTCTCTCTCTCTCGTTTCTCTCTCTTTTCTCATTGGCCTGTACCAATTTGGTATCAGAGCCACTCTTCGGCGATGGAGCCGGAGACACGGTCCTCTGAACATCTCGATTACCTTGAACAACGAATGGAGATGCAGTCCGCCTGTGTCGAGAGCACTCGGATCCATTTGGAGCAGAACTCATCTGATATCAACGACCTCAAGCGTTCCATGTCCAGAATTGAGATATGTTTACAGGAGTTATCAGCCTTAATAGTACCAGAGACGCCAGTTCTCAGGCCGTCACCGTCGCCGACACTGCCGGTGATCGTCGGGAAATCAATCTTTACTGCTATCTCAGAGTTAGAGCACTTGAAGCATGTCTCAACCGTGAAAGAGTACGCGCAACAATTCGAGGATATCCTTCCGCATGCGTATCTGCCAGAGTCCACAGCCATCAAGGTTTTCATCAAAGGGCTTAAGCTGGCAATTCAAGATTCAGTTCGATGGCTGGGTCTAAGTAATCTTTCCTCCGTTATTTGCTTGGCCGACATTCATGAATGATACGGACCGAAGGAGCAAAAGGGTGAAGACAAGGATCAGCAAGTTGCAGACAAGCTTAGCAAGAATTTGAAACTTTCCCCGACCTTTGACGAAGGAGAGACGAATGAAAAAGAAACAGAGCACGCTGATGACCAGAATGAAGAAGTTGGAAACAAACAAACGGACTAGACGTTCAAGATTCAAAACCAAGTAGAACGTCACTGTGTCAAGGAGGAATTTAAGATTCGGAGAGCCACGGATCATATATTGAAAGAATCATGAGCCTCACAAGCCATGGAAACAGATATAGAAGACGAAAAATCAATTGACGAACTACTGGACATGGATGGAAAGGGCAACTCGTCAATGGCGGGAAGCAATATCCAGCAACCCAACTCGCAAATGCAGAGGTCGTGGACACCAAACATGCTCGTTTCATCATTTTCGGCTGCGTCGTCAGCGTTTTTGATGGCGACATTGGAAACCTCCGAATGTTTCTTCAAGAAGACGATGATCCAAGCAGTTCTATCTCATCAAGATTTCAACAATTGTTCCATCATCGTTTCACTTCCAAGCTTAGCTCAAGTCTCAAAATCGGATTTCACGGAAAATCCACCGTCACTGTCTGCATTTACAGACTTGAAAATACTGTGTAAGAACATTTCCATTAGTTCTTTTGTTCTGGTGATTCATCGACCTGTGCGGTACTCCAACTTTGAGGTAAAATTTGTCTATGATTGCCGATTTTTCCGCCATGGCAGCTTCGTATGGCACCGTTGGAAGCTTCGGCAAGAACCTGTGGTTAGAGATACTACAGTGACAACAATGCCTAGGTGCAGGTGCAGCTTCCTTGTTGGTATTTTATCCACCGGGTCAAAACTGTCTTCATTGCGTTTGAGTGCTAATACCCCGATAATAGTCGAACAATTGTTTTCCATTGAAAAGGTGCAGTCCCGTGGTCAAACACGCATGTCAGAATGCCCTGTGGACTTTGTTTTTCCTTTAACTCTCGTGTCTCTCTTGCACATTCCCTATCCAATGACTCATCTCTTGGACCTTGGGTTTGGTATTGTTGCTGTCCAGCTGGGTCCCATACTCCCATTAATGCCTAAAAGTGTGTCGATTGGGCCTATACTCAACTATTTGGATTTCATGGAGCTGGACTGATTTGAAGTGGGCTGCTCTAAGAGGAATTAATGTTCCATTCTTTGGTTTTGGTTTGTGCTGTTGAACAATAGTTAAATCATCAGCGAGAGATTTTGCAGAATTTTGTTTGTTTTGTTTTTCCTTCTGGGGCCATATTGTCATGTGTCTCACAGTTTGCTGCTCCATCCAGCACCATCCTTGTAGCATCTATAACTGTATCAATCCTTGAGGACAAGGATATTTTTGTAGGGGGGAGTATTGTTACGTGTTAATTCTATAAGTAGCTTATGTGTCACTTCTGTTACAGTTGGTAGAGGGTTTTTGTAACCCCCATCCGTAATTATATCCGAAATATACGATTAGAGTGAAATAGAGACCAATAAGAAACAAAATTGATTTAAAATCCCATCTTCACGATAGGGTTTTCACAAATAACTTTCGAAATCTAATTAACCTGGTCTCATATTCGATTTCGAATACAATTACTTCACGCGGAATATCATATTTATACAAATATCAGAGTGTACAATAATATCATCCCTGCAACTCCCGGGTTCATACCTTTACATAGAATTCATAGGGCACATTCGTCCTTTACAATTCCTCAAACGGGGATTACACAAATCTCATCAAAATACATAATCAAATCCTCATCCACATATACACATCCAAATATACATCCCAACTATGATAACCAACTATCAGAATGACAACCCGAATGAGTCCTCACCGCCCTTGGCTGTTTGCTCCAACCTTGATTCCATCTACCCTATCTAAAATGTTGGTAGGGAGGGTGAGATTCTAGAGAATCTCAGTAGGGAAACACATACCAATATGCATGCGAGATAAGTGTTTAATGCATGATATGCTTGCATCACAATAATACATGCTCACATAATGACATATCTGCGTGCTCAATGTTTCAATGATGTACTCATGGCCATAGCATAACTATAAACAGAGCTAGAATCATTCATATAGGTTTCACGTAATCAAGCAAAGCAATACATGCATCAATACACAAACACAAATATCAAAGCATGCAAAAGAGGTAAGTTCCCTACCCTCTTTCCATGTAAGCTCCAGCTTCGGCTGCTCACGATCAGGGTGATCATCAAACCCTATAACCAAACAAGGACATAGAGTTAATCCCTTTCCCAATTCCTTAACTTTTAGACACTTAAGTTGGTTATCATTTACAACCTTTAGGTGGTTACTCAAAGTCTAAACACAAGCCTAAAGGGTTGGGAAATACTTGATGAAAGACTATCTTTTGAATCTTCAAAATCCCCTTTTTGACTGTAGCACTTGAGTGAAGATGACCTCACTCGAGTGATGGATGCCTTTCACTCGAGTGGTAACGTCAACACTCGAGTCCTACCGAATGAAGCACTAGAAATGACCACCCGAGAGCCACTGAACCCTTAAAATGGCAAGCTTACTCGAGCACTACCCTCAGCACTCGAGTGATGTCACAACACTTGCGAGTGAACATTCACACTCTTGCCAAATTGCCTGCGAGTGTTAACCCGAGACGCGGCTCCAAGTGCCAAAATGCATGCTCACTCGAGTGACACAAGGTGTGCTTGGGTGATAACCCTCATCACTCGTGGGTGAACCAATGCACTCTCACAACTTCCACATACATGTGTGACCAAAACACAAAGAAAAAGGGAAAATATGCTGCATCACTCAAGTGAGACCCCCATCACTCGAGTGAGGCTCTATCAGAACCCAGAACGCAGCAGATACCTGAATTTTCCCCACTCAACCAATATGTCTCGAATGGTCCTAACATTCTTACACAAGGCTATTCCCATATAATTTCACTCAAGGAACCCATTGGAAATCTCAAAACAACCAAAATCATATCACAATGACATTTTCCCCATTGATCACATTTATCACACAATACCCAAATTCCACAACTTTTACTCCCAATGCTCTAAATCAATTCCAATGACACCAAAACACACTATGGCATCATTTTAACCACAATACACCACCATTCCACTATTATATCAAATTAGGGTAAAGACCACAAAATCACAAAACTCAACCAAACAACACAATATATAGATCAAAAGGGAGATATCACTCACCTCTTCCTCTTTCTCAAAGCTAATCCTTGATTCTTCATCTTCCAAGATTCCTCAAGCTCCCAAAACTCCTTCTTTCCAAATCTAAAACCATAGCAATAAAACTCTCATTACTATGAACAACTTTAAAGAAAGGTACTTGAGCTAAAGAAATCATTTACCACATCAAAACTCACCTTTTTCCTTTCTCTCTCTTCCTTGGAGTTGCATGACAATGGAGGCTTGGAGGAGAGAGAGAGATCAGATTTTTGCATGAAAAGGCCCTCATGGCCGACTTAGGAGAAAGAGAGGAAAGAGGAATGAGTTGAAACATTGACCAAGATCCCATGGTTCACAAAGTGCCAAGTGTCATGATCTTGCTTCACCTTCATGAGCTCACATTCACACATGCACATGGGATTCCACCCCTTGATCTATTACACAAATCAATCCTAGCCATTGATCTTGAAGTTACCAATGAGTTTCCTTTTCGGTAACTGATCAATTAGTCAGTAACTTTACTGTTTTGCCCCTGATTAAGGTCATTCCCTTGGAATCACCATCAACTCATTTTCGTATTTCTTAATCCAATTTGGGATCCTGCTAAACTAGGGCTTAGCAGTCCACAGTCCACTAATCTCAGGCTTATTCTCTAAACACAAGTCTCAAAATTCGGGGTAGTACAGTTTTCCCTTTGCTGTTAGTTAGTTCTATACAGATGCAAGGCCTATTAATAAGATGGTTATGTGCACAGAAGTGTTGTTGAATAATATCTGATATTTCCCTCTTCCTTCTATCTCTCTTTTCTCATTGGCCTGTACTATGTGTTCTGAAATTAACATTTTTAACTTTTATTGCTTTAACCTCTGTAATGCTTATATATGTAATGCACATCACCCTGCTTGCCGTTTCTACCTTCTCATTCAATATTGGTGGTGTGCTTAACACTGACTGGGGAATTAAGATGTCTGATTTTGACGAGTTTTTGCCTTATTATTCCCTGCCTGACCAAAAGATGCATGGTTTATTGTACTGAGCCTTTTGTCTGCTGAGTGAAATTACTGCACTTGGACAGGCTTGGCTGACATATTTTTGGAGGAGAGCTAAGGCTCACGGTATAGAGGAGGACATTGCCAATGAGCGTCTTCAGTTTTGGATTGGTCGTAGTAGGCATTCACCCACTTCGCATGATGCTGTTGATGGTAGTGTCCAACTTAACATTTTTGTTTTTGTTGGTTAAGTTGTATTACATGACTTGGACTTATCAGCATGGTATCTCTGTCTGCTAATTATGAAGAAAAATATTGGGAGAATTGTTATGAGGTCCTAAGAAAAGGATTTAATTATCAAAAAGTCCCAATGACAAGTGAAAAGCATAAACTTCTTATCATTTCCTGTATTGGAACTTATCATCGCACACTTCTCGGTTGTTATTAGACTTTTAAGCGATTGAATCCTTTTCTTGGGACCCTTATAGTAATTCCCCAAAAAATATTTCTTTTGGCCCATCTAATTAGGAAGTACATCTAGATCGCTGAATCTTGTGGACAACCATTATTGTGTGTGCCAAGGTATCATAGATGCAGTGCTTTATGTTATCATAGTTTTCAATTAAAATATGACAAGCATGTGATTTACTAATTAAAATATGACAAGTGTATAGTGTAACTGAGAAACTACATGTTTGTTTCTAAAATGTTATCTTTTATAAATGTTCTCAGCCTTTTGTTTTCCATGCCCATTAACCCAGGCATTCTAATTTAGCTTGCATCTCGGAAGTTTCTGCAACCATTTCTATCTGGCATCAAGTATGCTGGTCTCGTTAAGTTATACTAAAGCTATGATACATGATGCTGAAATATGTTTTGCTTTTATGATGGCTGCAAGTATTAGTAAGAACAAACAATTCATGCTCAGTATTATGGAGATAAAAATGTTTATTGCTTTTTATCCAAAAACAAAAAATGTATTACTAGTTTGGCTTTTATATATTTCAGTGGAGCAAGGACTTGTGGAGCTTAGGAAATTGGGAGTTGAGCATCGACTTTGGGAAGCATCCAGAAAAGTATATCAAGATATTCACGGCAGTTGACTGCTGGGCCTTGGAAGTTTCTGCTAAACCTCGTTTGAGGGATATAATATACATACATACATATATATATATATATATAATTGTTGAATCAGATCTTCTTTCTGGGTATTGGACATTGCCTGCCTCCTTCCTTCGCCAGATGTTCAGAGAGGTTGCTTAAAATGAAGTTCCTTATCTAATCACTTTTACTTGTACATAGCTGTTAGCTAAATTAATGATGGATCCCACGCTTTCTTGCAATAATAATCATATAAATCCTTAACGCCATCCGTGGTGCCCTGGTAGGCCCACCCAAACCCATCTAAATTTGTCCATTTAAGCCTGCCTATAAAAGGCCCCTGATGGGGTGGGTTGGAAACCGCCCATTTAATAATTAAGTGGGTAGGCTACAAGCACACTTTCGAGTTGCCTGGTGCCGCCGCCCATTTAATAATTAAGTGAGCAGGCTACCGGCAAACCTTCGAGTTGCCTGGTGCTGCCCGTTTACTTTTTTTTCATATTACATATTTTTTTATTATATATGTTTTTATTATTGTTATTTACTATAGATTTTCAGAAGCAATTTCTTAAAATAAAAAAGTAATTCATTTCTGTTGGTTGTATAATGAATTAACAAGGATCAGAGTGTTTCAAGATAATTGTTCATTGGCTTTATCCTAAATGTATTACACTACACAAAAATAAAACTAAAGAAACAATCATATTCCTTCCATTTGAATGGTTGATTTGTGGAATTTTTTGTATAACCGTAATTGGCAAGCACTGCTAGTTTGTGAGAATTAGAAGCTCTTTTTTTTTTGGTATTTTTAGAAAATGCTCCTTTTTATATTAATATAAAGATGTAGATGAAGTATGAAGATCCAATGGAAGCATGTAGTTTCATTATCTTTAAACTTATAGTTGTAATGTTTTAGTTTAAAAGTAGAAGTTTGAACATTAAAATGAAGATACGATGACATTTATCTAAGGGTAAAAGAACAAAAATGCCTATGATAATTTGCAAAAGGAGCAATAGGCGCCCTAAAATATTTTTTGGTTAAAAAATGCCCAAGTATATAACAACAGGGACCTTAAATGGCACAACCGTCACCGTCCGTTAACTTTACCCTTATTTATTCATTAAACTGTACAGTAGTTGCTGAGCAAGAGGGGGGAAAAAACAAAATGGAAAAACACATTGACCTTAAAAGCAACTGGAACAAGATGCTGGGAAAAACTATAAGAATGGGAAAGTCGAACACGAAAGCAAAGAATAAAGTGCGAGTTAGGGAAGAGCCGAAGTCTGGGATTCTAGAGATACCGAGCTAGAAATTGTGGATGTTGGACCAAGAGAATCAAATCCAAGGTTGGATTTTGTCAAACGCGTGGGAAGAGAATCTCGTACGGGCTGGGGAACAGAAAAAGGGAAAAGATGAAACTTCTTTAATCTCAAATCACAGGTCGCAATGTAAGGAATATGCTGTTTTATTGTTGCCAAGCCACTCTTCTTGCGTATATTTTGATGTATCATACATTGCAAGGGAGATCATTCCCATCTTGGAAACTCATTTTATATAAGGAAAATCTATTGACAGGTTTACAATTGTTGCCAAGCCACTCTTCTTTGCAAGCTTCTGTGTGTGCCTGTAGGAGGAAAGCCATTAGCAATGCATTCTGTCTGGTTCCATTTTTCATTTTTAGTGCCTATATTGTTCTCAAATGTCTATTATAAAAAATTGTGGGGGTTCCTTAGCTTGGAAAATAGATTTTTCAACAGCTCACCAATAATAATATAACTACAATAGGGGTACCCCCTTTTGTTAGTATATTAGAAGCCCGGAGTGCAAAAATTAAGGGAATGCGAATGGAAGGATCTGGGGACTCTTCGGCTATTGCAGGAGCATCGATATTATTGTCTTTATCTGACATTCATAAAGATTTATCTCTTCTTCCACCTCCTGCCAAAACGGGCGAGAATGCCACCCAGAATGCTGAGGTTTTGTCTGTAACTTCTGGCCATAGGGATGATAGCGGGGACAATGAATTGAAGGATGCCACCAAAAATGATGATTCAACTGAAGGTATTTTATCTGAGAAAACTGTTCTTCCGTCCTCCGCTGCCGCCAATGAAGGTAGCATTTCCAAAATATTGGAAGAGCGGAGGGATTTAAGAGAACTCCTTAAGGATTTTGAACCTCTACAATCTTGGCATCAACAAGGCGGCAAATTACAGTTCATGCATTACAGGTTAATGAAATTACAGCAAATTACAGTTAACGTCCTCACGGCTGGGTTTCCTCAGTAAAACCACCCTCCTTCTGCTTCTCCCTGAAGATGAACGCAAAGAAGACTCAGTCTCCTTCCTCCCCTCGCCTATCGTCTTTGCCATCCGGTTAACGCCCCTTCTCCTATCACCCATTCTCTGATTTTGTGTTCGACTTCCTCGTTCTTTTAGTTTTTCCCAGCGTCTTGTTCCAGTTGCTTTTAAGGTCAACGTGTTTTTCTGTTTTGTTTTTTCCCCCTCTTATTCAGCAACCACTGTACAGTTTAATGAATAAATAAGGGTCCCAATAGCACAAATTAACGGACGGTGACGGTTGTGGCATGTAATGTCCCTTTTGTTATGTACATGGGCATTTTTGAACAAAATTTTTTTTCATAGTGCCTGTTTCTCCTTTTGCAAATTATCATGGGTGTTTTTGCTCCTTTCCCTTTATCTAAATTTAAGTTCCTTTGTGTGAACTGAGGTGATTGAACTTTGACTATTCAAAATTTAGAATGATGGAATGATGCTTATGTATGTTTTTTTTTTTTTGAAAAAAATATGTCAAAATTTAAATGAGTTCCCTGTAACTCGTTTATGCCCTAGCCTGTTTAAAATATGCTTAAATTGTTGGAATTATTATATAAATAATGTGGGTGTGTCAAATGGAACAAGTGAAACCAAATAATAAGAAATTTTGGATTGGCTAAGAGGAGGAATGAACTTGCACAACAATGGACCACCGGTTGAAATCCGGCAATATCTCTCATCCCTTGGCGCAAGTTGAAAGTAGACTGGACACCTTTTATTTGAGAGCCTTTGCCATTAAATTGAGATTTATTCTTTCTTACTAGAAAATGTTCCTTTGCTCATATTATTTTGAATATGAACATTGAATACGTGGCAAGTTTTTAATTTTATAAATGGATTTATCAATTTGTTTTAATACCTTTTATGCTAATAAATTTGTGAAGTCCTGACTTTACACTTCCATTGTTGTGATGATTTATTGAATAGCTTTTAATGTCATTATTGTGACATTAAATTGTGAAACTGAAAGCTTTTCAAATTCGGAATATGGAAGTTTAACATTCAACTAATATTAGTGACATTGAATGAAGCAATTTGGGCAGATTACGTGGATCAATATTTTATTGGTTTTAATGAAAATAAATGGCTGCAACGTACAGATTTCAATGGCAGCAACGTTTAGAAAACCGCCTAGCAACAATGCTTTTAATCACATTTAACGTGTTGATTTTGAAATAAACGTTTGTGGGTTGTTGCCTGTATAAAGGGTACTTCAGTTTGAGGTTGAATATATCCTACTCTTGAGTATTTGAGTATTTCTCTCCTCCTCTGATTTTTGCTTGTTGAGTTCTATTTTATTTTGTTGTTCTGTTCTCCCTATTCTTGCAGGAAGGATTCCTTTTATCTTGGGGAGTGCCGTTTCCTCTTAGCTGGTGGTTGTGGAATAGCTCTTAAGGACAGCGATCTTAGACGTGACTTGGATTACACATTATATTTTTAGGAACTAAGACAACATAAATGAGTTAAAGTACGGGTATGCGCTAACTCGTATCCATGTAACACAAAATGGGCGGGTTACGGGTTTGGACACTTGCTGCCCAACTCGTCCTTTGCTTAACCTTAAATGTCTTTACTTGATTGAATTTTGCTAGGAAGTGAAAAAAATGAGACTCTTACAAGAGCCTTGTAACATCCTAAATTTTATTCACCAAGAATATATTGTAATTATTATATAAATTCAATGAAATGGTGAATATTTAATGCCAACAAAATTAAATATTGAAAATTGAAAGTGGAATAGTGGTTTCAGTGAAATCGCCTGTGAGGCAGTTGTTAGAACCAGCTGACACTCAAGAGGGGGGTGAATTGGGTGTAAGATAAAAATCTCAAGAACTTTGAAATTCTTTTTGCATCTTAGAGGAAGCAATAAATATGAAAGTAATGAATCATAAATCAACAGTTTATATATGCTGGAAATATAAGAGTTTAAGGAAGAGAGTGTGCAAACTGTGATTTATCCTGGTTCGGTCTAATCTACGATGGCCTACGTCCAGTCTTCAGGCTCCTCCTGAGATTTTTAAATCCACTATCTTCTTGTTTAATCCAAGCACAAGAAAAGCATTTACAACCCACAAGTTTAGCTGGGCACTTGCGAAGCCGTTTACAAATCTCTCACTGAGTTACTCCCCCTTACACACCGTAAGGTTACAACTGAGTTACTCTCCTTACTCACCCCGTAAGGATACAACTTTGATGATGAAAGATTACAGTCAATCTTCTCTCTCAGAAGTGAATAGATGAATACTGAAGCACAATGAAAATAATCTCTCTCTCAAATATACATGATATAGAAAATGGATAAGAACATAGAGTAGTTGGGTTGGAGTGGATGATTCATAATATAAGCATGTTTGCGTTGTTGTGTTCTCGTTGGTTGTTCTGAACTCTGAATGCTCTTCTATTTATAGTTGATGAAGGTTGATGACCGTTTGAGCATTTCAATATATCCATTGGAGTGTGGCTTCTTCAATCTGAAAACTAGCCATTATAGCGTTGACGCTCCGCTTCCGTAAATTCACCTTTTGACTCTTCACATCATATCTTCATTGTATTCCTGGAGAAATATATTAAACACTAATACAATGAAGTGTTAGAGTGATTAGAAGCAAGAAGAATGAGTTATATGATCATTTCATTGATTTCCAGAATCTTCGGGATGTTGTTCTGTTTTCCTGGGAAGCATTACTCGAGTGCTCACTCGAGTAAACATCAAGTTTCTTCACAGGTTACTCGAGTGGCCTTTCATTTTCTACATAGCTTACTCGGGTAGTAACTTGAAGTTCGACTTGAAGTTCGGGTAGTAACTTGAAGTTCGACTTGAAGTTCGGGTAGTAACTTGAAGTTCGACTCTGGTTACTTCAAGTTTCTGTCTCTTTACTCGAGTACTGACTTGAGTAACGTTGGTAGGCCGAGAGCAACTAGAAGTTTTCTATTTGATTACTCGAGTACCTACTCAAGTAACGTTGGCAGGCCAAGAGCAACTGGAAGTTTTCTATCTAATTACTCGAGTACTCACTCAAGTAAAGTCTTTTGTTATCAACTAGTTACTCGAGTGGTGCCTTTAAGTGAATTCTTGATTTTGACTTGAAACATGGCAAATTATATATCATCGGAAAGCCCTCATTATCTACATTCCAATGCAATAAGAATCAGCTCCAAACACGTTGTATACTGAAAGTTATGATCCAAAGAGTATCTACTGTTCTTAGACCATTTCTGAACTCACGAGCTATCACGAGCACCAACTTCCAGAAATCATAGCTCTTAGGATATAGCTTGAAATGTGACAAATTATATATCTATGGAAAGCTCTTTGAGTCTTCTTTCATATGGCACCAGTTTCGTTGCAACTTGATGTGTATTTTGGGAGTTATGTCCAAAATACCAAAGCTATCCAGGAATATGACGCTGATTCATGTGTCGACTTTCGAAGCTTATATCTCTCTCATCTGAACTCCTTTGAATGTGATATTGGAGTCAAAAGTTCGTGTTGGAAGTCTAGTTTCATATGCCACCAGTTTCAGTTCGATCCAACATGTGGTTGGAGAGATATCATCAAAATACCGAACCTCTGTTCTGCCGTACGAAAACAGAGTGCCCATTACTTCAAGTTCCGCCTCGAGTGATTTATCAAGTAACTCGGCAGATTACTCGAGTAGCTACTCGAGTAATCACCTCTAAAATGAGGCAGTACCCTATCACTCGAGTGATTACTCGAGTAATCATCCCCAGAGGCACCATAACTTCCGTATACATCATTTTAGCTTCGTATTGACCCATTCCAACTTCCGTTTGACCATAGAAACCTCCGATATCACTTCTAATAGCTTGGATCTTGATATTCTCATGTGATCTTGCAAGTTCTTCTTTCTTTAATCTCTTTCTTCTTCTTTCTTCAATCTCTTTCTTCTTATTTTGCCACTTGATGATCATTCTTCATAACCCAACTAGATATCTTCTTGAATTGATGATCGTTCTTCATAAACCAACTAGATATCTTCTTGAATATCTTCAATCTTTGCTTGATATTCCTATTAGTTCTTGCAATGCCTTCTTTCTTCAATCCCTTGTCTCTTGATTTTCTTCTTGATAATCATTCTCCACATATGAGGCATTATAACATCAACCCACAATCGGGTTTATGACTAATCTACAAAATATGCAACATTAAATATATTAGTTAGTCAATGTAGAAGATAATTATATCATACAAACTTTTTGCTCATATTTAACATCTATATTTGACATCATCAAAACTATTCATATCTAACAGCAGTGAGTTTGTCATGTGGTTTTGGAATATCAAATGATGATCAAAAGTTATGAAATTTTACAGGGTGAAAGTAAACATCCTAAGCTTTAATTTGATAGGTCATATGACTCAATTGAAACTATGTACAAAAATATATGAATTTTTGAAGTTAATCCAGAAAATTTGGAAAGTTTCTGGAGTAGCAGTCAAAGATTGAAAATTTGGGAATAATATGATCCTATCCAGTAAAATTCCATATTTTTCCTTGAAACTAGACTTAATGAGGGTTCCATAGGCTTTGGAATCGCTTCGAAACGATGTCTACAAAATTAGTTATGATTTTTCAAAGTTAAGGCAGAAAATCTGCCAGAATTGGCATTATTCCGAAAATTTAAGAAATAAAGTAATATTCCTTTTTCTCTTAATTATTTTTGAAATTAAGGAATGAAGGAGGAGAAGACCAAGTCAAAATCCAATCAGACCAAGTGTCAACACCACATGAAAGATGATGGAAATAATTGTTGTGTCATAAGTCCTTACTTATGTCATAAGGTTAGGTAGCCAACTCTTATACCAATTGACTTGAGTAAATGGAAGGAACACTTGATTTAGTTGGAGCATAAGAGGGAGCACGTTTTTGGCCAACCAAGGAAGAAGAAAATGATAATCAAGGTTGAGTGTACACAAAAGGGAAGTATGGCAAGGTTGAGTGCACACAAAAGGGAAGTATGGCAAGGTTGAGTGCACACAAAAGGGAAGTATGGTGCAAGCATGGAGGAAAGTATGGTGGTTGGCATGTGTCACTATGACAACCTTAGATGAGATCAATGGTTGGGAATCAAGGGAGTATTTTTATGAAGGCTTTCTCTTCCCTTCCCTTCATGCATTTTCGTTCAACATAGAGAGGGAGAAAGTTTGGAGAAACTTTGAAGAGTTAGAGGGAAGAGGAAGAAGAAATCTTAAGGTAAGAGTTGATTCTTAAGCTTTCCTTGTAACATTTCCCCTAGATCCTTCTCTAAACCATGTTTCTTCATGAATCTATGATCTTGAAGACTCATTCTTAGCTCAAGGAGAAGAGAGAGAGGACGTCCTAGAGAGAGAAACACCAAGGATCAAGAGGTAATCTCCAAAATCTCAACTTCTTAGTGTATTGAAGTTGTTGTTGGTGATTGTTGTTTGGTTTTACGATTTTTGGGTTGAGTTGTAAAATTAGAAAAGCCATGACCCTAAGGGGTTATGCTGCCCAAAATCCTTTAAATCATGGTTAAGAAGTGTTTAAATAAGTTAACCAAGGATTAGAAGTGGAAAAGTACAAGTTTTGGGAGCTAAAACACAAAACCTCATTTTTTCCATTTTTCCCTAATATTTCGGCCAGGACCAGAACTGGTAGTAGAAGTTGGATTTTCATGAAATAAATGGTTCCATTGAACTCAGTGGGAAAAAATAGGTGGGGTTACAGTTGGGCACTTTTTCGGTAGAGGCCGAAAAAGCATAATTACGAAAACGCCACTGAAATCCCTAAATAGGGGCTGTCAACGGCATTTTCGTAATTTGGCAGTGAATTTGGTAATTTCGAGCCCCGAAATGGATTCCTTGGGCGAAAATAAGTTAGAATAGCCTTAGTCAAAATTTTGGGAAAACGTGCCATCGGGCAGAGTACGGCGGGGCCGAGCTGAGTTCCCAGGGGCATTTTTGTAAATTTTCACCATAGACTAATATAACCACAATAAACACTATGGACGAGTCTAAAATGATACTTGGATAGGTTATGACCTATTTCTAGTACATTTAATATTTTAGGACCGATTTGGAGGCCGGATACGACACGTTCTTCGAGACACATTTAAAAGGGGATATTAAAGCATTGAGGTAGAGACATTATCCTTCATACACTATGCCATAAGTTATGTGATCGTGTGGATGCCAATGTTTGTAAATGTGCTTTATTAATCAACACGATTTGCCGAGAGAGGGGCCAGAAGTGTCAGAGGCACTTACACTGGAGTTGGTGGGAACCCAACCGGTGCAGAATAGTGGGGCTGAGCCCTACTCATGTATACATGCAGATGATATGTTTATAATGTTCATTAATTGGTGCATACATGGCATATATCATATTTACTTTTCACATTTTCTATGAACGATAGCATGTTTCTACTGGGATTCTCTGGAATCTCACCCTATTTTTAATAAACACCTCAGTGGGTACCGGTGGGTCTAAGGGAAAAGATGTAGACGCCGGAAAGTGATCGGCACGGGTCTCGAGGCAAGGACAAGATCATGGTCATAACTAGTCTATTTTGTGATATTTTGGTGAAATTTGTAAATATTAAGTTTCCGTTGTATTTTCTGTTTTTCGTTGACGAACGATATCAGAATTGTAAACGAATATTTTTATCAGTATAATTGTACTTTTCTGTATGCCCATTGAATTTCGTCTTTATTACTCTTCGATTATTGAAATGGAAACGGGTGTTGATAAGCCTAAAGTTTGGATTGCCTTAGTCTTTTTTATATGATTCTAATTTATATTATATGAGCATTTAATGTGTTTTTACCATTTTAACCTTAATCAATATATTTTCTCTCGTCATATTTTTCCCATACTACAATCTCTTTTATACTTACTCTCATTACTATCACTTTAGTTCTTTTTATAAGTCCAGTTTGGAAAAAAATTTTGGTCCATATTATAAGTCCACCTAAAGAGTAATTAATGACAACATTACAATTTTGCCCCAATTAAATGTAGAGAGAGAAGAAAGAGAAGAAGCACAATATATAAAATATTTTTTATACCCATTCATAAATGAACGTAAAATTGAGAAAATTTATCAATTTAAGATATATTAAATGAGTGTGAGAATTAGGTAAACTGGATTATAAAAAAGACTAGAGTGATACTTTATTTCTCTTACTTGCTTCCTTATAAATAAGGTCATATTTGGAAAAGAATGTTCATTCCTTATATATTTATTACTTTTAACCAATTTTAACCATTTTTTAAACTGCCTCATTCGCCTCTTCAAAAAAGAATCAGGAGGGAGCAGCTAGATCTTCAAGGTAGACGAGAGAGTGCAATCATGGTAGGTAATGGTGGATTTTTACTTAAGATGATATACTCTCATAATCATTTTTCTTCGTTTCTTCTTAAATATAAATTATTTTTTAAAATTTTATTTATATTGTAATTATAAATTGTGTAGATCAGATTTTCACAGTTTATATTTATTTATTTATGTTTAAAATAATAATTTCATAAAATTTTGAATATATTGATCCATTTTTTAAAATCTAATGGTGGATATAAAATCTTAAGAGAATGAGAAAGAGGAAAATGAACCCAAACCCAAATTTATACGGCCTAAATTTAAGTGATTTGTGTTGCAACCCTTGAGACTTTTTTGTTTTTACAAAAATATATTTTCTGTCATTCACCCATAAGATAAAACGAAGGGTTCATGGGAGGATCTATAGTCCCTCAAGTTGCCCTTATTTTGGTTTTACTCTCTTTAGTTTCAAGCCACAGGTTTTGATACCTTAAATTTCATTTTGTTTAAAACATTAATCCCTATACAAATGTAAAAAAAAAAAAAAATCATTGGTCTCTATAATTTAATAAAAACTTAGGTCATTTTGTCCCTTTTAAAATAAACATTGTATTAACCCTAAAATATTGTCTTACTTTTATTAAAATTTTTTTTTGCCAACGTACTTTCATTAAAATTATAGTTTTGGTTGAAACATGCATTATGTGTTGGCAAATAGTATAGCATTGTCAAAAGTCAAAACTATGCTTTAGCAGAGGCAACCCAAAGGTTGCTTTTGTTAAACTGTGATGTGTTACATGTCGAATCTAAGGAATATGTTGTTCTATTGTTTAAAATGTGATTTATAAATCCAGGTTAAAAAAAATGTAATTTATAAATATTATAGTGCTATTGTTTATGTTGATGAAGATAAAAAGTTAATAAATAAATATTTAATCAGTATGATAGATTTGAATACTAGAGAAACTATAAATATTGATATATAATTTTCACCTAAAAATTGTTTTATGCAATTTTTACTATTTCGTATATATTTTGTAACTTGCGTAATACTGATTTTTTTCCCTTATGGCCTGGCTTTTTGTTATACTGGTAAGAGCATATATATATATATTTTTTTGGGGTAACGCAAGAGTATGCATACAAGTCTTTAGGTAAGACAGAATATCATACTAAGAGAGCAATCATTATCAATTAGACTCAACAAAATCCAAATATAAGCCGATATCTATTTATTTATTTATTGAAAAATGAACTCACATTTCAAAATGTGGCAGAGGACGTTTGTGAAAATACAATAGGAGCTTCCACCTGCATCTTCATTTCACTGAACTTGAGGGCTAATATTGGCTTGGATAACATCACAAAAGCGCTCATATTGTGCGTCTCATTTTCAAAATTTCCAACATCCTCTTTTTTGTCGTCATTTGTTAATGCAAGAGTTGCCCCTGAAACTCTCAACGGTTGCACTGCTCGAACCCTACATTTCAATAATTCATTTTAGCCCCAAGTTATGTGCCACTCATCCGATCCATAATGTAAGACTTACTTGAGTAGTTAAGTTTGATTTTAAATAAAACCTATTTGTCATACTACCTTTGATCTTAATATAAAATTTTGTTTGTAATGTAATTTGTACTACAAACAGGATCTTATATTAAGAACCGGGGTAGTATTAATTATTTTTCCCCCTCAAACTACCTACATTGATATTCCATCAACTAAGAAAGAAAAAATTAAAAACAATGAAATTCTACCCATTAATAATTCATTTTAAATCTATAAACTAACATCTCATGAAGGTAAAACAAAATCGTTTTTAATCCATAAAAAAAATCATTTTTTAAAAAATTATACCACCTCTGATCCTTAATATAAGAGTTAGTTCAAATTTTTGGAGAGATTAAGAAATCTAAATAAATAATATTAAAATATTTACATTTATCGTTTTTCTTCAAACTAATTGGTCTGACTTATAAACTAATAAAGAATCCATTGATACATAACATATGCTATTATTAAGTTATTTATTTAGCTTTCTTAATTTCTTTAAAAAAAATCAATTAACTTTTATATTAAGGATCGGAGGGAATATAAACTAACATCAAAACATAAAAGATCATTATGTAGACTTTGAGAAATTTAGTTTCACACAAGGATATGTTAGGAAAAACATATCATATTTATTATAATTAACTAACTTAACTACCTTTCTTAACCTAATCAAATTAGTTAAGAAATTCTTAGACTAAGGATCAGAGTAATCAGATTAGAGGCGAATACATGTGCAAAAGTATAGGAGAAGCAAACAAACCTGCATTCAATATGGCAAGAGTACTTAAGTAGGTTAGGATTATACTCTGTACCCCCACTGCAATGTTATATAACAAAGAGATCATTAGTTGATTTCTAAAATTGTGACGACTAAGAAGATGCCTCAATTAGTTGATACCTAAAACTTGGAAGTGACATTCTGACTGTTGGACCCATCCATTGGTTTACATTCAAAGCAGGTACTGCTATTTATATATATATATATATCATCAACCTCACCCAGATTAATGTCCATGTCTGTCAAAAAGAAATTCAGAAACATTCAAGCCATCAAATCTACTCACCAGCATTTGCAAGACTGATATTACACAGATCAGGGCTATCGATTTCAGTTACTTGAACATCTTCTATCAGATTGTAGGAGGAAGCATGAATTCCCATTGTGTTCAAAACTCCACTCTTCCTTTTAACTGCTGTAATTCTCTGTTTCAGGGGACATAGCTTTAATCAGATTTTAATACTGCATACCTAGTAACTAACCAGAGTTCAACGTATATGATGCAAAATGTCCTAATGTAATATAACATAGAGTAAGGTTTCGTTGACTACAAATTAATTAACAATATATATATATATAAATTCACAAAGATAAACAAAGGATAGATAAATGTAGGGGGATTCGATTTCATAGAAAAAGCTTAAGAATGAAAAAAGGGGATTGATACAACGAAACAATATATCAAAAACATTCAATTAACAAAGTCAAGCCTTGACCTACTTTGGAAAACCTAGCCACCTGACTTGGGAGGCCCACCTCCTGCGAAAGAAATAATGAAGAACAAGTTAACGAGTGCATCATTGCAAAAGGTGATGCGTGTGGCGATTGAACGGATCTCTTTTGGGTGCGCATCAAAATGATAAGCGCTTGTGCCCCAACCATCACATCTGGACCGCCCAGAGACCAATTTGATGGGTTGGAGGGATCTGGACGGTCCAGATGTGATGGGATGGGGGCACTCATCATTTTGATGAGCACCCAAACCGGATCTTGAACGGATATGTAGATGCAACCTTGCGTCCATGATCACAAGCCTGATCACTGTTCACATACACTCGTGTAGCCCATCTGTTGTTCATAAAGTAATATTAAAAAAAACGTGATATAACAATCCCAACATGTGAATATATAAAAGCGCCTTTATGTCTGCTACTAGTTTCTGATCTCAACATGTAATGTAATCTAATCTAATTAACGCCTAGAAGGTGGGTTTCACTGTTTCAGATTCCATCTCTCTCCAACATCATGCTGCATTTTGCTCACCCCACTAGCACAAAACTGTTGGCCGCCAAACGTAAGTTTCAGCCTTTTTGGTTTTTTAAAGATTGATTGCCATCAAAGATAATGAATAATAATATCTGAAGTAAAATATTTGACATCGATCCAATCCAAATTAAGAATTACAAGAGGGAGCAATAACATAGATATTACAGAAACTTACGCGCATGATGTTGGGTGGTTCCATACGATTCCGGCGATCACCACCAACTTAAAAACATTACAAAATAATGATGTTAATATCAGTAAACATTAATTCAATTATATTCAATGAGGAATGATAAACACAGTAATGAATCAACCCTTCCTGTCAAATTATATGTACTGTACCAATGGATAACATCTTGTTGAATGATGTATTGAACGTAATATTATTATTGCTGTACTTAAATTAATTTCCAGAGTAGGAATATGCACATGAGTCTGGCAGAATGATGGATTGTGCCTATAAAATGGGATTCGTCTATCTCTAATTGTTTGGACTATGCAGCCGCAGAGAATCTTGGGCAAAAATTATGATGAACATATTGAATTCTATAAAACTATGGATGTTTTCGTTAATTTCCAGAGTAAGAATGTGCATAACCTCATCGAATACACCAGCTGGACTGTCCTCATAATTGGCGAGGAAAAAGCCACCGAGGGTGTATCTGCAATATGCCAATCATTAAACGCAAAAACAAATCCCACAATTAATCCCTTGAAGGCGATTTGGTTCAGATCAGAGCAAGTTCACTAAATTTAGCTACGTACCCGAACAATTCGACTAATCTGAATTCTTTCGGAATGCATGCTCGAGCTTTTTCTGCTTTCACAAGATGGAGCTGATAAACGGCGCTGAATAACACAGAGAAAGCATAGCAGCAAGACAATTGAACAATCCCTCGCCTAACCACAAAAATTATCAAACATACAACGAAACAGAGGATGATAATCTCTTGCCTGCCTTTGAATTTCCAAGGAGGCTCACCATATCCGAACGACGAAGAAGTTGATTTTCCACTGCCCATGAGTACCGAGTTGAATTCTCAGAAAACGATTTTGATTAGGGATGGGGAAGCGGCATTATTTTGAGTACTGAAACGAGAAAAGTGATTAAGAAAAATGCAGATGAAGGAAGAAGCTATGGAAAACAATAGGTTTGATTTGCCGTGGTTTGGTGAAGGTATGGGGAAAATGGAAGCGGTGTGAGAGTGAAGGAGAAGAAGACGATGATGAGAGAGCAGAACCGACCTATAGAGGAAGGAGAAATAAAGGCATGAATGGATAAATGTGGATAGAATTTATTTTGTGCGAATCATAAGAACCAAACAACGGCCTAACCTTTGGCGCCAACTGAAAATAACAACAGCACCTATCAATATCATATCATTTCTTCTTTTACTGGTTTGTGATTTGTCACATTTCTTCAGGGAAAATCCAAAAAAGGGGAAGGTGAAAAAATGCCATCTTTTTCTAAAAAAACATCTGGCACTATAAATAATTTTTTGGTTCAAAAATATTCATGAACTTTTTCGAATAGAGTAAAATTGTCATTTCCGTTCAATATCTCAAACATTGTTACTTTTTTTTTTTGGATATTGTCTATGATGTCCCGGTGTTTATTATATATCAACTCACTTCACCTCTAACCAATGGAAAAACAACACATACTTTAACTTCCACCACCACCATCCTTTACTACATAACAACATCAATAATGCCAATCTGTTGCCATCGTCTTCGTTGTTTCGCCACAGTTTGGGATTTCTTATACCCATAAGAGGAATCCCTCTTTACCGAAACCTATATTATTTTTTAATTGAATGAAATGTTAAAGTATGTGTTGTTTTTCAATTTGTTAGTAATGAAGTGAGTTGGCATATAATGGGTACCAGGACATTATAGTTGTGAGGAAAAGTAATGGTGTTTGAGATATTTAATGGAGATGGCTTTTTTGCTCTATTTAGAAAAGTTCATGGATATTTTTGAACCAAAAAATTGTTTATGGTGCCAAATGCTTTTTTAGAAAAAGATCATGGGTATTTTTCCACATTTGCCCTCCAACAAAATATTTCATGAATTCTCAAAACTCTAAAATGTCACTTGAACGTACAAATAGATAGATAAGGGGGAGGGTAAGAATCTAGAATTTTTAAGTATTGGTACTTTTATAAATTTTCCCCTCACTGGCTACATTTGGTAAAAAAAGTAGTAGATGACATTATTAAAATGATAAATACCCTTACAAATATTGTAATCTGCCTTCCAAGTATAGTCAATGATTAAAATATTACATTCTTATAAAAATTGACACTTAATCACTGACTACACTTATAATGCGACTAACAACATTTGTAAATGTATTTACCATTTCAATAACATAATATATTAATACTTTTAACAACTTAAGTTAGTAAGGGACAATTTTGTATATGTGCCAACACTTCAAAATCCCAAATTCCTACCTTTTTTCTTATTTTCCCTTTTGCTCAATCGCATGACTCTTTGAGGATTTTAAAATTCACGAGATATTTTCTTGGGATTTCCCCTTTTTATTATCATTGCTTCCATTTGCTTTTTCTTTCTTTCTTTCTTTCTTTCTTTCTTTCTTTTTTTAAAATGTGTTAAGGTGATAAAATAATCTTTAACTTTTATCAAAAGTGTAATAGTAACCATAAACTATTTTTTAGAGTTAAAGAAACTATAAAGTTTCAAAATTGGGACAAAACAGTTAAATCCAATTAACTTTTATCTATTACAATGGAAAAAAATTAATCTTTTGACCCTTAAAGTTTTTGACTTACTTATAACTTAATCCCTTGAGTTTGACTCAATATAACTCAGTCCCTAAACTTAATCACTGACTACACTTATAACGCGACTAACAACATTTGTAAATGTATTTACCATTTCAATAACGTAATATATTAATACTTTTAACAACTTAAGTTAGTAAGGGACAATTTTGTAAATGTGCCAACACTTCAAAATCCCTAATTCCTACCTTTTTCCTTATTTTCCCTTTTGCTTAATCGCATGACTATTTGGGGATTTTAAAATTCATGAGATATTTTCTTGGGATTTCCCCTTTTTATTATCATTGCTTCCATTTGCTTTTTCTTTCTTTCTTTCTTTTTTTTAAAAATGTGTTAAGGTGATAAAATAACCTTTAACTTTTATCAAAAGTGTAATAGTAACCATAAACTATTTTTTCGAGTAAATTGGGACAAAACTGTTAAATCCAATTAACTTTTATCTATTACAATGGAAAAAATTAATCTTTTGACCCTTAAAGTTTTTGACTTACTTATAACTTAATCCCTTGAGTTTGACTCGATATAACTTAGTCTCTAAACTTTTGACTCTCTTACAACTCAATCCTTAATGTTTTTGAGTCGTCTTATGTGGCAAAAAAATGTTAAAAATAATGTTTAATTTGCTTAGGTGGATTTTATATAAATTAAAAAAATAACCAACATCCTCGTCCCCCACCGATTCTAATCGTCCTCCACCTCTGTTTTCTAGAAATGACGCTCGGCATCTGCGATGTCTATGGCAAATCCTTCAGAAGTTCCTTTCAAAAATAAGGTGAGATTAATTTTCTTATATTAAAGGGCCTTCAAAATTATGAGCATCATGTAAAAGATTTTTAGTTCCATTTGTTATTAAAAGGAGAGATTGTGCGTGAACACCATGGATGCCCAGTGAGGTTTCTGGAAAATCAAGACGGACGGGGATGTAAGTTGGTAAGGATGGGGACTTTGTTTTTTTTTTAATTTATGTAAAATCCACCTAAACAATTTTTAACAGCATTTTAACTTTTCTTTTTACCACATAGGATGATTCAAAAACATCAGAGACTAAGTTGCAAGCGAGTCAAAAGTTCAGAGACTGAGTTATACCTAGTTAAACTCCAAGGACTGAATTATAAGTGAGTTAAAATTCTAAGAGCCAAAAGATTAATTTTCCCTATTGTAATAGATGGAAGTTAATTGTGTTTAATTGCCTCAATTTTGAAAGTTTTTTATTACTTTTATTCTAAAAATAATTTATGATTATTGTTGCACTTTTGATAAAATTTGTAGGTTATTCTACCACCATAATCCAAAAAAAAAAAATCCCCTTTTCTATTCTCACGTCAATAAATTATTAAATTTGCATCACATCACATCACATTCTTTCGCTGCTCATACCGTTTCGGGGTCCAGGAAGCAATTCGGCCTGATGACTACTATGATAAGAAGTTTTACTCCAGTGATGTTTCACGGGGAAATGGCAATTTCATAATAAAAGGTCAATTTAATTTCCTTTTATATCTAGTTTAATCAACTCTTAGAACCCGTTTGGATCATATAAAATGGCGTGATGGAATAGGAAAATGGAGATTTTCCAACTGGCGGTGGGCGTTTGGATCAAATTTTTGTCTGAAAACATTTTCCCGCATGTGCCAATTTTTAAGCTGATGAATGATGATGGGTTCCCACCAAGCGTTGGATGAAAATCGCCAAAGACCCAAATGCCCTTGATATGATGGTGGATTTGGCATAAAGTGGTGAAGGTGTTGAGGGCAATTCACACATCAGACCTGGAGAATGAAGGGAGCTGAAGAATAGAAAGGGTGAGTGGCTTTTTTTGGCGATGATGCAACATATCTTGAAGAACATGTGGGTTCCTTCTTATTTGCTGATGTGGTTGTTGTGTTCTTGTTTCCGTTGAACGTGATGCACCCATGGTCCTTGGTTGTTTGTGTTGAACTAAGCAAAGAGGCCCTTGCTTGTCGGAGTTGATTCGGAGTAGGTGGAGGTGGTATGTGTTAAAACAAGCGTTTCACCCAAGAGGGGGGGTGAATTGGGTGATACTAAAAATTTCGTTGCAACTATAAAACTTGACAGTGAATATAAAGCAGTAAAGAGTAAGGAGAAATATCATCGAAGTGTACATCGGGAGTTATACTGGTTCAGCTATAACCACTTTGACCTACGTCCAGTCCTCATAGCATCTTTGAGAGTTTACTATGATTTCCAAGATTCAGTGGGTTCTTGGCACCTCGGTACAAGCAAGTTCCTTCGCCTGGATACTCGCTCCCCCTTACAAGTTGTAATCCAATCCCAACTCAAGGTTCCACAACCTTAAGTTACCTCAATAACAAATAATGAGTTTGAATGAAATATCTCTCTTACAGAGTGAATAAGAATCACTGAAGTACAGAATTACAAGTATGTGTAAAAACAGAGTATTGAGCGCGAACTTGATAATGCGTTCGTGTGTGTTCTTGTTTTTCTTTATTTGGATGTTCCCATATATATAGATGTGTTGATAATGACCGTTGGAACATTTTATTCTTGCCCGTTAGAGTGTGCGCAACCACTGTTGAGTTTTTAAATTTTTGAAAAATATCCGTTTGCGGTAGGTGGAGGTAGGTAGCATTTGAACGTTGTATTTGACTTTCTTTATTTGGTAAGATATCTTCATTGTTTATCTGCGAATATGCTAAGAATACTAATACAATGAAAGGTTAATCATATAGGAAACAAATCAATGAACGTTGGAATGATTTCTGAATTTTTGGGTTTGATTACTCGAGTAGCTACGTGAAAATATTGATAGAGAGCAAGTCAATAAATGAACATCACATTACTCGGATAGTGCATGGAGTAAACAAATTTACAAACATTGGAAATACCTGTTTACTCGAGTACTCACTCGAGTATACTACAATTTTCTTCACAGGTTACTCGATGCTTTACTCCAGTAATGTTGGCAGGATTTTAGGCCGAGAGCACTTCAAGTTTGCTTACCTGTTTACTCGAGTACCACCTCGAGTGAACATCTATTTTCTACATAGCTTACTCGGGTGGATACTTCAAGTGCATTGTAAATAACTCTGCAGATTACTCGATTACTGACTCGAGTAATCTTGTTCAAGTCTTTGACATAGAACAATTTAATACTTGCATACTGGAGTGGTGCCTCAAGTGAAGTATGATTAGAATATTTCAGATTAATCGAGTGTTACCTTCAAGTTTTGTTTACCACAGTGATTTACTCGAGTTTCTCCTCGAGTAACATTGGCAGGATTGGAATGTCAAGAGCAACATATTTCTTGAAGCAGGGGACTCGAGTACTGACTCGAGTAACGTTGGCAGGCTGAGAGCAACTGGAAGTGATTTCCCTGATTACTTGAGTAATGTTGGCAGGCCGAGAGCAACTCATTTCCTTGTGGCAGGTTACTCGAACGTTGACTTGAGAAACTCTTCTTTTCATTTCATATTACTCGAGTCGCCCCTTGAGTGATGTATCTGACCGTGACTTACTTGAGGTTTTGTGCTCTGGTTACTTCAAGTTTCTGTCTCATTACTCAAGTTCTTACTCGAGTAACCCTTTAGAAATTCTGCCAGTGATGAAGTTTCTCAGCTTTTTCTCTTGGCCTTTCTTCATTACTCCAGTGCTTACTTCAAGTGATGATTTGCTCTATCATTACTTTGTTCAAACTTATTTGTCTATCAAGTCTTTTTCACACCCATTCTTTGTTATCATCAAAACATGTGAGATCTAACAGTATGCACTCCATTGTTGGGAGAAATATTGATTGACTATAGCTTGACTATGAAATACTCATGTGGTGAACGTGGTTAAATCTATATTCTATATAACAAAAGCGATCTTGACCAAATGTGCTTGGTGGGTGCGCAATGGTTGAGAGCAAAGTTAGATAACCATGAAACACCCATCACATACATGTAGTTAAAGTTGTGTATTCATTCATGTATAACCATAAATGACTGGTGGGTATCTCATGGTTATTTCTCTATTACTTTTTCAGGAAACATGGGCAAATAGAGTACTGATTTCTTATTAGCTCTACTCATTAAAACTCGAAACAAAGTTATTTGATCAAAAGTTCTAAATGGAAGTGAAGAAAGTAAGTTCCAAATAGGCTATTTGATCAAATGTCATCAACGTACTTCTTTTCCTAGCTCATACTTCACCCAATATTCTTTGCAAATCTAAAGCTCTTGTCCATAGAGTGAGACAATGGAAGCTCACTGCTCTATCTCATTTATTTTCATCTCCCTACCAAAGCATTGCTCAATTCTCACTAA
The DNA here is from genome assembly GCA_963242795.1 of Inga leiocalycina. Classification (NCBI taxonomy): domain Eukaryota; kingdom Viridiplantae; phylum Streptophyta; class Magnoliopsida; order Fabales; family Fabaceae; genus Inga; species Inga leiocalycina. The sequence continues at coordinate 32,503,840 of OY725327.1, forward strand.
CTTTTGAATCTCTCCTTGTGCCTGTACCGGTGTTTATATTAGTATATATTTAAATTAAATTTAAAATATACATACTTACATATATTTCTTCATAAAAAAAAATTTCAAACAAAAACATATTTTTCTTGATCCCAATACATCGAATCATTCTAAGGTGTATGCAAGTAGTTGTGTGGACAGTGACGAAACCACCGAAATGGACCGCAACAGGTTTGTATTTTTTGATAGAAGGATCCAATTCGAGCTAGAAGATTTGCTGTGAGCATCGGTAGAGATATTGGGAAAAAGAAGATTGGGAACAATGTACAAGGTAGTGCTCGGCGATGGATGTACCGTCACGATTAAGAGACTCAAAGACGCAAACCCATATGCCCATAAGAGTTTGAACGATAAATGGATGTGATCGAAAAACTTAAACACCCCAATATTGTGAGACTCAATTTTTTCGAAAATGATGCTGCATCTTGAAGAGTAAAGTTGTTTTTGTAACCCCCGTCCTCATCCAGGCCAAGATTAAGCGTTGAAACACGTTTAATAATTGAATAAGAGATCCGGGGTAATTAAAAACTTTTAAAGCATCTTTACAAATAGATCTCTATTCATTTCATACATAAAATCAATAAGCCTGTTCAGTTTACCACATGTATAATATCAGAGTATAAGCACAATTCCCGATGTTTACCCGGGATAATAACATTAATCCAAAATATTGTTTAGGGCATCATTGCCCATCTTAATATCCACACCGGGGATTACACAAAACTATAATACTATAAGCTATTCAATATGTACATTTATCCAAAATGATAACCGGTTCAATGTAAAACCAAAATATCGAACTAAGACTACCACCGGCAGTCCTAATCGTCCTTATCTACTTGCTTGTTTCTTGATCCACTTGACCTATCTAAAAATGTTATTTGGAAAGAGTGAGATTCAAAAGAATCCCAGTAGCAATAGTTTACGAATATGATGCATATATAAAAAGCAAGTAAACATATATCACAATGCAGCAATCAATATTCGAGGCCGGGTACACTGCCACGTCCCCTTCACTATATACAAGGTCAAGCTTTCACCACATCCCCTCACTGTATCTGTATTCAAGGCCGGGCTTTTGCCACGTCCTATCAACTGTATCTATATTCGAGATCGGGCTTATGCCACGTTCCCTCACTGTATCAGTATTCAAGGCCGGGCTTTCATCACGTCCCCTCACTGTATTCAATGACTAATACATACAAGCAATGCAATATAATGATATAGGATAAAGTGTCACTACCTTTATCTTTCCGTTCTTAAGCAGGCACGGGCCTTCTACGTTCCGGGCAAATATTGAATCCTAAAGTCATAATTAAGGATGATTCATTACCACTTATTCCAATACTCAATAACTTCACAATACTTAATTTAGTTATCATTACTATCTCTTTAACACACATATATACCTCTAACAAAAGCCCTAAAGGGTTGGAAGAACTACCCCAGGGATCCCTTTTTGGAAGCACAAACACTGACATTTTTTACTGATTCACTCGAGTGAAGATGGCCTTACTCGAGTGATGGGGTACTGACACTCGAGTGAAGACATCCTCACTCGAGTAGTGGTACGGTCTGCACTTCGGTACCAGAGAGTGAAGGATAGCGAGTGAGTACCTGAGAGCACAAGAACTTTTCAAAGACAGGGACACTTGAGCACACTGGACCTCACTCGAGTGATAGCCAAATGCTTCACTCGAGCACTAGAGAGTGAAGTCTAAGAAGTGAGAACCCGAGAGCAAACAGATATTTCAAATAAGAGAAATACTCGAGTACTGGCCTTTGCACTCGAGTGAGACGTAATGCTTGCGAGTGTTGAGACACACTCTTGCACTTTTGCAGAAGTGAAACATCGAAACTGAAGGAAAAATGAAGAATCTAACTGAATCACTCAAGTGGAAGTTAACCACACCTGAGTGATGTTCATCCCTTACTCGAGTGAGCCCCAAATCACTTGAGTGACCATATCAGAACCTAGAAAACACAGACACAATGACAGTTTTCCATAATTTTTACCAAAAGCTATAAATGGACCCAAAACCTCAACCAAAACTACTCCCTCACATAAACACTCAAGGAATCCAATGGACATGTCAAAACCACCAAAATCCTATTCCATGATCATGTTTTGGTTTTGGCCAACATTCAACACTAAATTTCCAACATTTCCAAACTCAATCATTCACTCTACAATTAATCGTATCTATCCATACACATTCCAAATATACCATTTGCATACCAATTGTTAGAGCAAGCGTTTCACCCAAGAGGGGGATGAATTGGGTGATACTAAAACTTCTTTGTAAATATAAAATTTTGACAGTGAATTTAAAACAGTAAAGAGTAAGGAGAAATATCACCGAAGTGTACACCGGGAGTTATACTAGTTTGGCCACAACCACTTTGACCTATGTCCAGTCCTCAGAGCTTCTCTGGAAGTTTAACTATAACTTCCAAGATTCAGTGGGTTCTTGGCACCTCAGTACAAGCAAGTTCCTTCGCCTGGACACTCGCTCCCCCTTACAAGTTGTAATCCAATCCCAACTCAAGGTTCCATAACCTTAAGTTATCTCAATAACAAATATTGAGTTTGAATGTAATATCTCTCTCACAGAGTGAATAAGAATCACTGAAGCATAGAAAAATAATTACAGCGTAAAAACAGAATAATGAACTTAATGATACGTTTGTGTGTGTTCTTTTCTCTATTAAATCTAGAGAAGTCATCAACAATGACCAATGAATATAGGTTACCACCAAGACTTTTTACTCTTGCTGGACCAACTAAATCTATATGTAATAATTGTAGTGGTCTATTTGTTGAAGTTTCATTTTTCAATTTGAAAGATGATTTAGTTTGTTTACCCTTTTGACATGCATCACAAATCAAGTCATTTTTGAAATTTACTTTGGGTAATCCAAGAACTAAATCCTTTTTGAGTAGTTTGCCTAATTGATGCATATTGACATGAGCCAATCTCTTATGCCATAGCCAACTTTCATCGGCATTACTTAGAAAACAGTTTTCAGATTCATTTCTACTAATATCTAGAATATAGCAGTTACCTTCCCTTTTTGCTCTGAGCTTAGCCTTGATATTCTTCTTATCAAGCTGTAAGTCATTCTTATTGATAATTAAGCATTCTTCTGAGTCAAATATTACCCAGTTGTCTTTGTCTTCACTTTGACTTACGCTCAGCAAATTGTGACACAAGCCTTCAACATAATATACATCTTTAACTTGCATTCCTTTGTCATTTTTGATTTCACCAATTCCTGTTATCCTTCCGGATTGATTTCCTCTAAATTTTACCTTTCCTCCTTCCTTAGGTTGCAATGTGGTAAAACCTTCGAAATCTCCAGTCATATGTCTAGAGCATCCATTATCTATGTACCACTTGCTATTTTTGGATGCTTTAAGACATACCTGCAATCAAATGACTAAGTCTTAGGTACCCACATCTTTTTGGGTCCTTTTGGGTTAGTGCAAATAATTTTCTGAACATATGAGCCTTTAGGTACCCATTTGTAGGTTCCTATTGTTCCTTTCTTCTTATGAATGCATGAAGAAGTATAATGTCCTTTTCTATTACAGTAGTTACAAAATGCAAAAGGATTTGATGTATGCACAGAATGCTGGAAATAATTCAAATAAAACTTACCTCCTGCTTTCTTTCTACCTTTCCTTCTATCTGATTTTGGATCATAACCAATTCCAGATCGGTCATTTACAAATCGTTGAGCTTTTAAAATGACATTTAGCATCTCACTTCCTTGTGTAAATTTTTCAAGAGTTTTTGTGAGATCAATGTTTTTCTTTTTCAAAGAGGAACATTTTTCACAATCCTTTTCTGAACTTTCTTTAATTTCAATTTCAAGAGCTTTGTTTTTCTTTTTGAAAACAACCAACTCTTTCACTACTTTGATGAACTCAGAATGTAAAGCATTGTATTCAGAAAGTAATTCATCATAGGTAGGTTCAGAATCATTTACCTCTTCTTCTGTTTGTTCTTGAGCAACAAGACATATATTAGCTACTTCTTCCTCATCACTTTCTTCGTCTGAGGAGCTATCACCCCATATAGCAGATACGAAGGCCTTCTTTTTGTTGAAGAATTTGCCTTTTCTCTTTTCCTTGTTCTTTTGATTCAGTTCTGGACATTCTGATTTGATATGTCCTGGTTTTCCATATTCATAGCAAATGATATGATCTTTGCTGCTATTTCCTCCTTTCTGAAAGTGTTTGAATCCTTGACCTCTCTTGTAGAACTTTCTGAATCATTTTATGATTAGGCCCATTTCATCATCGTCAAACTCCTTATCCTCATCTTGATTCTCCTCTTTTGCTTTTAGTGCTAGACCTTTCTTTTTCTTGTCACCAATGTCATCTATTTCCCGTTTGAACTGTAGTTTACTTTCATATTTAGAAAGACTTCCAAATAGAGAAGCAACTAATCTCATTGATTCTCCTTTTGCTTCTTCTATCGCAGTGACTTTGGCCTCCCATTCTTTAGAAAGAATATTTAAAATCTTTCGTACTTGGGTATGCTGATCATAGACTTTCCCAAGAGCTGCAAGTTGATTAACAAGATGAGTATATCTAAGTTCAAATTCAGATATTGATTCACCTGATTTCATTCGAAGTAAATTGAATTCAGTGACCAAGGTGTTGATCCGATTCTCCTTTATCCCGAAGTTCCTTCATGAGCTATTTCCAGAGCTTCCCACATTTCCTTTGCTGTTGGAAGCATGCAAATTATGAAGTATTCACTTTGACTCAAGGCACTTTGTAACATCAGAATTGCCTTACTGATGAGAGTGATAAGTTTCTTGTCATTCTCATCATATTCCGCTGGCGTCTTTGGAATTTTCTGAGAATCTACAATCTTTGTAGGTCAATAGTTTCCACTTTCAATCACATCCCATAGCCTATATTCAGTAGCCATCACGGACACTATGAATTTTGCTTTCCAAAAGGAAAAGTGTTCTCCACTAAAACCGGGAGGTCTAGTAATGGATGCTTCGTCGGGAAGAATTCCTTTACCCATACTTGCCATTGGATCCTTCTTAGGTTGTTATACCTTGACAAGAAGACCAAAGCTCTGATACCAAATGTTAGAGCAAGCGTTTCACCCAAGAGGGGGGTGAATTGGGTGATACTAAAACTTCTTTGTAAATATAAAATTTTGACAGTGAATTTAAAACAGTAAAGAGTAAGGAGAAATATCACCGAAGTGTACACCGGGAGTTATACTGGTTCGGCCACAACCACTTTGACCTACGTCCAATCCTCAGAGCTTCTCTGAGAGTTTAACTATAACTTCCAAGATTCAGTGGGTTCTTGGAACCTCAGTACAAGCAAGTTCCTTCGCCTGGACACTCGCTCCCCCTTACAAGTTGTAATCCAATCCCAACTTAAGGTTCCACAACCTTAAGTTATCTCAATAACAAATATTGAGTTTGAATGTAATATCTCTCTCACAGAGTGAATAAGAATCACTGAAGCATAGAAAAACAATTACAGCGTAAAAACAGAGCAATGAACTTGATGATACGTTTGTGTGTGTTCTTTTCTCTATTTGGATGTTCACATATATATAGATATGTTGGTGAAGACCGTTGGAACATTTTCCTTTCGTCCGTTGGAGAGTGCGTGGCCACTATTGACTTTTCAAGTTTTTGAAAAATATCCGTTGGCGGTAGGTGGTATTTGAACTTCTCATTTGACATTCCTTACTTGATATGATTTCTTCATTGTTCATCTGTAAATAAGCTAAGAATACTAATACAATGAAAGGTTAATCATATAGGAAGCAAAATAATGAACGTTGGAATGATTTCTGAATTTATGGGTTTGCTTACTCGAGTAGCTACTCGAGTATCCCTTGAAGTTTACTCGAGTACTTACTCGAGTATCATCGGGAAAACTTTGATCAATCTCAAGTCAGCAAACACATATAAGTTTACTCGGGTAGTGCATGGAATAAACTAAATCTCAAACCTTTGGAAATAGTTGTTTACTTGGGTACTTACTCGAGTAATGCACTCATAACTTCATAGGTTACTCGGGTACCAACTCGAGTAAACTTTCAAATAAAATTTTGGTTACTCGATGCTTTACTCCAGTAATGTTGGCAGGATTTCAAAGCCAAGAGCACATCAAGTTTGATTACCTTGTTACTCGAGTACATACTCGAGTAAACTTACATTTGGTGCATAACTTACTCGGGTAATGACTTGAGGTTTTCCTTCAAACATAACACTACATACTCGAGTACATACTCGAGTAATCCACTTAAAATAAATCATTAAATACTTACATACTAGAGTAATGACTTGAGAAAAAAGAGATAATATTAGATCAAGTTATTCGGGTACTACCTTCAAGTTTTTACTTACCTCAGTGGGTTACTCGAGTAGCTACTCGAGTAACATTGGCAGTGGTACAAAATGCCGAGAGCAACACATTTTCTGAAACAGAATAACTCGAGTACATACTCGAGTATCATTTGAAGGTCGAGAGCAACTTGAAAACTTTTACATGGTTACTCGAGTACCTACTCGAGTAACGTTGGCAGGCCAAGAGCAACTCCAAGTATTTACCTGGTTACTCGAGTGGCTACTCGAGTAACATTGGCAGGCCGAGAGCAATTTGAAAACATTTACACTATTACTCGAGTACTTACTCGAGTAACGTTGGCAGGTTACTGGAAGGTGCCTCTGGTTACTTCAAGTTTTGTCTCATTACTCGAGTACATACTCGAGTAATGCCTTAGAAAAATTTCTCCCGCTCAAGTTTCTCAGCATTTTTTCTTGGTCTTTCCTCATTACTCCAATGCTTACAACAAGTGATGCTTATCCCTATTATTACTTTGTTCAAACTTATTTATTGATCAATTCTTTTTCATACCATTCTTTTGTTATCATCAAAACATGAGATCTGACACCAATAACATGCCAAATGTCCAATGATAATCATTTTTTGAAAATAGCCAATAAATCCCAGAAATTCAAAGCTAATCCAAATGGCACAAAACTTAGATAGATAGGTTCCTTTAACTCACCTTAACAACTTTCTCAAAGAGACTTTTTGATCCTTCAACTTTCACAATCTCTTTAAATCACAAAACAACACCAATGGACAAGCTATAACCATCAAAATGAAGCTCATTACTCAAGGAACAACTTTAATGAATGATGTTTGAGCAATAGAGATCATTTTCCCTTACCTTTTCAAGCTTTCCTTCCTTCCCTTTTGGCAACAATGGCTGAAGAGAGAGAGAAGAGAGAGAATGAGAAAGATGAGAGGGAAGAGTGAGGAAGAAGATGAGCAATGATCACACTCCCCTCCCCCATAGCCATTCAGCGCACAAAGAGGGAAGAGAGGAGAGAGAAATGCTTAAAAAATATCTTTGACTTTTCTTAATACTCTCCCCACATGTGGGCTGCCAAGTGTCCCATCCTTATTGGCTCACATACAGTAAGTCACCAATTAACTTATCTAATCCGTCCATTAGCCATTTAATCACACTTCTCATTTCTTCTTAGTTAGCAATTAATTTATCTATTAACTACTAACTTAAGGCCAATATTTTCATTCTATCAATTTTCCATCATTTATGACACATTAGATAATATTGTCACAATTACTCATTAATTCAACTTTAATCCACGATTACATTCTCAAAAATCAACATTAGCCCATAATCAAAATTTAGGGTGTTACATTTCTCCCCCCGTTCAATAAATTTTGCCCTCGAAATTGATTACACATTATTAGGCATAAACTCAGGAAATCTCTTCCTCATGTCCGCTTCTGCTTCCTAAGTCGCTTCTCTTGGAGACATTCCCTTACAGACCACCTTCACAAATGATAAGCTTCGATGTTAGAGATGCCGCTCTTCTCCATCGCTGATTCTCTCTGGCTCAACCGCATCAGTTATCTTGCAATTCAATCTCTTCATATTTAATAATATGTTCAAGGTTTGGTTGGTACTTCTTGAGTTATGAGACATGGAACACATCATGCAATCTACTCAAATTCGGGGGTAGGGCTATCGGTATGCTACAGGTCCGATTCGTGCTAGAATCTCAAATGGACCAATGTACCTCAGACTCAATTTCCTTCGCTTGATTGCCCTTCCGATGCCTGTGACTGGAGATACTCTTAGGAAAACATGATCCCCCACTTCAAACTCTAGAGGCCTTCTCCTTTTGTCAGCATAGCTCTTCTGTCGACTCTGCACTGCAAGGAGCCTCTTTCTAATAACTTTGATCTTTTTTAAAGTTTGATTGACGAGGTCTGGGCCATACAACTTCGTCTTAGACAACTCTGTCCAGCACAACGATGACTGGCACTTCCTTCCATACAATGCCTCATACGAAGCCATCTGAATGCTCGCATGATAACTGTTGTTATAAGCAAACTCGGCTAATGAAAGGTAATAATCCCATTTTCCTTTGAAGTTTAGGACACACGCTCTCAGCATATCTTCTAGCATTTGAATGGTCCTTTCTGATTGTCCATCTGTCTGAGGATGGTAGGCCATACTAAACCTCAGTTGTGTACCCATAGCTTCATGCAGAGCCCTCCAGAATCTCAAAGTAAATCGAGGATCTCTATCAGAGATAATATTCTTCCGTGTACCATGGAGTCTCACTATTTCTTTGATGTAGATTTCCACCAGCCTATCCAGAGAATAGCTAGTATTTATCGGTATGAAGTACGCTGACTTCGTGAGTCAATCTACAATCACCCAGATCGCACATAGTTCTTGATCCTAGGAAGACCCACCACTAAATCCATGGTTACACTCTCCCACTTCCATTCTGGAATTTCTAGACTCTGAAGCAATCCTAGCGGTTTCTGGTGTTCAATCCTCACCTTTTGACAGGTAAGGCACTGTGCCACATACTTTGTCACATCACTCTTCAACCCTGGCCACCAGTACATAGATTTCAAATTTTGATACATCTTGGTTATACCGGGGTGAAGAGTATACTGACTCTTATGAGCCTAATCAAGAATTCCCTGTCTCAAGTCAGCCCTTAGTGGAACATAGATACTCTTCTGGTACCCAACTAGTCCACTAGGTGACAAATCATAATCCCGAGTCCTTCCTTGCTCAATCATAGCTCGGATGAACTGGGCTATCTTATCATGCTTTTGAGCCTCTTCAATTTCTGTCCTTAGGTCATTTTCCCCTTGGACAACGCCATAACTGGCACACAGGATATCATTAGAGAGATTGAAATCCTAAAAATCCTCTATCAATTTTCTTTCCTAGATCATTATCGTTGCCACTAGCACCGTCTTCTGACTCAAAGCATCTGTGACGACATTAGCTTTACCCGGATGATATTTGATCTCCAGGTTGTAATCTTTCAGCAATTCCATCCACCGCCACTGTCTCATACTCAATTCCTTCTGATCATATAGATATTGAAGGCTCTTGTGGTCGCAGTACAATTCTACTGTCACGCCATATAGGTAATGACGCCAAATATTTAATGCAAACACTATCGCCGCAAGCTCAGATCATGAGTGGGGTAATTCATTTCATGTGGTTTGAGCTAACGAGAAGCATAAGCCACCACACGTCCCTGCTGCATTAAGACACATCCTAACCCCTGCTTACTCGCATAACTGTACACGACGTAAGTGAAAGAGGCAAGCTTCACCCAAGAGGGGGGGTGAATTGGGTGATGTGATAAATTTTTCATTTGATGCGTTGATATGATAGTAGTTGTAGATAGAGTAGGGTTGAGAGGATTAGTACACAGAGAGTTATACTGGTTCGACCTAAAAACCAGGCCTACGTCCAGTCCTCAGAGATCAAGACCTACTGAGATTTTCACTATGCTTCCAAGATTCAATGGGCTCTCAGAATGCCACAAAACACAAATCTTCCTTGAATGGACTACGAGCAGAAATATTCTAATACTAAGAAATTTCTCTCCTCCTTACGACAAGTCTTACGTGCAGAAAAACAACCTATGACCTTTCTCACTTGCTTACATATACAAGTCTTATGAGCAGCAACGTTCTCTCCTGCTTACACCACTGTAAGTGTTACGAGCAGCAACGTTCTCTACTGCTTGTATCTTGTAAGTCTTTTGAGTGGAAAGTTTTACTAGGAATTCTCTCAACTGCTTCTCTCATAAGGATATCTACCCTCTTAAGGTCCCAATACCTTGAGATTAAATAAAAATAGAATTTGAAGTGTATATAGACTCTCTTACAGAGCAAGTATGATAAACACTGAAGAACGATATGAATACAGAGAAAATATGAATAACAGAGACTCGTGAATTTACTTATGTGAATTCTTGTGCTTCGTTAATCTTGATGATCTCTGGAACTCTGTATTTATAGACGTTCGATTTTTCCCGTTTGAATAATAATCATTGTGGAGCGGGGCAAGTTACTTTGGAACGGCATGCGTTCATTTGAAATCTTTGAACGTGGTAGGTACGTGCTTGTAATGATATTATATGCCGTTGTTTGACTTCCTTCGCGTCTGTTTATTTCAAACGTTCAACCTCCTGTATCACACTTATAATACATTCAAAATGACGTTAAATAATAATAATAAGTGATAATAAGATAAATAAATATCATTAAACCATATTCGGATTGAACGCTGTAAGATTGGTGCATTTTGTCTTCTGGCAAAGTATCACTCGAGCACTGAAGGGGCTCACTCGAGTGATCTATCATATTTTCTCCTTTTGCTTCAATTTTACACTTGTACTTCCACATGATTTCAGAGAGTGCATTTTCTCACTTGCGAGTGATGTGGGGCCTCACTCGAGCACAACTTCTTCTGCTCGAGTGTCCTTGTAATTTACACTAAGAGTTGCGTCTCTGGACAACACTCACATACCATTTTAGCAAGAGTGTGATTTTACACTCGCAGGTGATGTGGGCCCTCACTCGAGCATACATACTCCTACTCGAGTGAGAAGAATATTCTCAAGTAATATACTCTTGTCATCAGTACTTGCATCAAAATATGAGAGAGTTAGATTTCTCACTCGCGAGTGCTAATGTGTCACTCAGGCATATGAACTCTCACTTGGGCAAGCTTGTGCTTCTCCATTCTTCATGACTCTCGGCCAAACACTTGCAGTCCCTCACTCGCTAGTGCTCGAGTGCAAACTAGCTTCATGCTCTAGTGTTGGTTGTAATGCTCGAGTGCATAAGTAAGAATGACAGTAATTGCTCTCGGCCAAACACTTCTTGTCCAACACTTGCATGTGCTTGAGTGAGAAAGAGCCTGATGCTCGAGTGTTATCTCCAGTGCTCGAGTGCATCAGTAAGATTGACAGTAATTTGCTCTTGGGTAAACACTTTCTGTCCAACACTCGCATATGCTCGAGTATAAAAGAGGTTTATGCTCGAGTACATCAGTTAAATCTGACAGCAGACATTACAAAACTTTGCCATATGTATTTGGTAACTTGTAATCATTCTTTAGACATGGAAAACCATACTTTGCATACAATTACCTTTTGTTATCATCAAAACTTGGATCTAACAATAAGCCTCACTAGGATCAGGTATAATCAATATTGGTGCTTTAGTCAATCTCTCCTTTAGCTCCGTGAAACTCTATTCACATCTGTCATCCCATAAAATGGTTGATCCTTTCTTGTGAGCTTGGTCATCGGCAATGCAATACGTGAGAAGTTCTGGATGAATCTCCGATAATAACCAGTAAGACCTAGAAAACTGTGGATCTCAGCAACAGTTTCTGGCCTCTTCCAGTCAAGTACTGCTTCCACTTTACTGGGATCCATTGAGACCCCTTCTTGTGAGATAACATGGCCAAGGAATTTCACCTCCGTAAGCCAAAACTCACATTTACTCAGCTTGGTGTAGAGTTGCTTTTCTCTCAATATTCTCAATACAATTTTCAAATGTCGTTCATGCTCTTCATTACTCTTGGAGTAAATCAATATGTCGTTAATGAATACGACCACAAACTGGTCAAGATACGGACAGAAGATGCGATTCATATAATCCATGAATATCGCCGGTGCATTTGTCAATCCAAAGGGCATCACAAGGAATTCATAGTGCCCATACCTTATTCTGAAAGTAGTCTTCGGGACATCTGCTGCCTTCACACGCAACTAATGATATCCCAACCTTAGATCAATTTTGGAGAATACACACAATCCAGACAATTGATCTAACAGGTTATCGATTCTCGGGAGAGGGTACTTGTTCTTAACAGTCACTTTGTTAAGTTCTCTGTAATCAATACACAACCGCAAACTCCCATCCTTCTTTTTCACAAACAACATTGGAGCTCCCCATGGCGACGTACTTGGCCTGATGAACCATTTCTCAAGCAGGTCAATTTGTTTCTTCAGTTCTGCCATCTCATTAGGGGCTATTCTATATGGGTCCTTTGATATCGAACCAGCTCCAGGTACTATTTCAATTAGAAATTCTACTTCCCGTTCCGGAGGCAATTTGCCAAGATCATTCGAAAATACCTCAGAAAATTCTCTCACTACCGGGATACTCTCAAGGGGTTCATTTAACTCTCCTTGAATAGAGAAGAATACCATATACCCTTGGCATCCCTTTTTCAGACATTCCTCAGCCTTAGCTGTTAAAAGGAAATTCAGACCACTGTTTACATCAATATTCCTCAGTGGAGTAGGATAAACTATTTTCCTATTCCCATAATCCAATATGACATTATTCATTGTCAACCAATCAATAACTATAATAACTTCTAGTTGATGAAGTGGTAGACAAATCAAATCAACAGTAGACTCAAACCCTTCGATAGTTATAACACTATTTAAACAAGCTTCCGCAGCCACAGTCTTAGCACCCATAGTTGTTGACACAATAATATCAAATGGAAATCTATGAACATGTAGTCCTAGGCGCTTTACACAGTCATAGGCTATGAATGAATGACTAGCACCTGAATCAAACAAAATTTGCACTAAACTACCATTTAGAAGAATGTTACCTTGGATCAACTTGGGAGACTTCCTTGCCTCTTCATGAGTCATAGCGAACACTCTCCTTTGACTCTTGGGCCTTGGCTCTGCCTGTAATATCCCTAACTGTAATTAAAGGCTAATAACTTTAAAGTGATGTAATTAATGTTAATTAAGCACTTTTGAAGTAAATAATGTGAATTGTGATGAAAATGTGTTTGGTGATGGTTTAGTAAGCATTGTGATAACTAGGGACAAAATGGTAAATTTACCGACCAGTTGGTCAGTTACCAAAGGGGAAACTCATAGGTAACTTTAGATTAATGGCTAGGATTTGTTAAGCAAGAGGTAGAATCAAGTGTGCATGGGTTATATGAGTTTATGAAGGGAAGAATTAGATCATGACAAGTGGCAAGAGATTAGCCATGGGATGAAGGTTAATTGGTCCAACTCTTTTTCTCTCTTCTCTCACCATTTTAGGCAGTTAAGGGTGCATGGGAAGAGGGAAGTGGATTATCATCATCAACTCATCTCTCTCCTCATTCTCCATTTCAGGTGAGCTTGGACAAGAAAGAGAAAGGAAGGGTTTGAACTTTAGGTAGGTATTTGACTTCAAATGCTTATCTTATATTTACTAAAGTTGTTCATGGTGTTGAGGGCTTCCTTGCCATGGTTTCAGAATTTTGATTTGTGGTGGTTGGAAGCTTAAGAAAACCTGGAAGTTGTGAAACCAAGGAAATCACTTTGAGAGAAGAAGGTAGTAAGCATTTGATGCATTTTGGTATGTTTGTTATGATTTTTGACTAAGTTTGTAAATTCTGGAATTTTTGCTCTGATTTCATGAGAATTGAATAATGAAAGAGTCTGGAATGGTATGGTGTAGAAAATGATGTTAGGATGTGTTATAGTGTCATTAAGGGAGATTTGAAGTTGAATGAGAAAGTTTGGCAAATTGTGGTTTTGGGTGATTTTGTGATCTAGAGTTAAGAAGGTGTTGATTGAGTGGGAATTTGGTTGTTTTATAGTTACCAAGGGGTTCCTTATATCAAAATGGGTGAGAATGAGCTTTAGTACAAGTTTTAGGACCATTGGAACCAGTTTTGGTAAATCTGGAAAACCATATCAGTTGCTGTGATTTGGCTTCTGATAAGCTTCACTCTAGTAAGGTAAGGTCTTACTCGAGTGCAGTATGAAATTTTGGGTATTTTAGTTAAGTCTTCAGGCAAAAACCATGAGTGAACTTCTTTATCTTCAAGTAATGTACATTATCACTCGAGTGTGAGTGCATGTAGCACTATGGGTGGGTGTCTCGGGTTATCACTCACAGACAATTGTTAAGAGTGCACGTGGGCACTCACGAGCATTGGGCAATCGCTCGAGTGCTAAGGCTGGTGCTCGAGTGCACTTGTCACCTGTGAGTGGTAGTTGCTCTTGGATTGTCACTTCTTGCACCTCACTCGATGGGATTCGGATGACTAGAGTACCATCACTCAAGTGCTGGTGTCTGTGCTCGAGTGCACTTGTCATCTTGGAGGTATTGTGCTCTCGGGTACACACTTTCTGTGTCTCACTCACTGGGACTCAACCACTTGTCATCTTGGAGGTGTGGTGCTCTCGGGTACACACTTTCTGTGTCTCACTTGTTGGGACTCGAGCACAATTGTGGCAACACTCGAGTGAGGCGTCCTTCACTTGAGTGAGCCAGCCCAAACTTAGTGTTCTTTTTCCGAAAAAGGTATCTTCAGTGTAGTTTCTCCTAACCCTTTTGGGGATATGTTTAGGCCTATAAAAGCACCCTAAAGAGATTAAATGATAACCAACATAAAGCATTACGAAATTGGGAAACTTGGAAAAGAGATTGGCGGGTTGTCCTTGGTTTGGTTTATAGGAATTGATATTTGCCGCCCTCGAGAGCCCACGGTGCCAAAGAACATCAGGAAGGAACAAGGTAGTGACTCTTTCTCTTATACTGTGTGTGAAACATCGTATGTGTGTTTGTCATGCATTGAGTATACTTTGTGAATACATTGTGATGGTTTGAGATTGCAGCGAAAGCTGACGCATAGTGATACTTTATGAATACATAGAGATCACAGCGAAAGCTGACACATAGTGTTTACAGCCATGAGTGTTGTCGTTTGTGGTGTGAGCCTTGATACATTGTGATGCTGCTTAACATGATCATATATGCTATGTGTTTGGGCACTGTATGAGTGATTTATTACTACTGGGATTCTCTTGAATCTCATTCTTTCTAATGACTAACATTTCAGACAAGGCTAGTGGCGCTAAAAAGAAGCGGACAACCCAGAGTGATTAGGACCCCTCTGGGGTATATTTGATTTTGGAACGTTGGTTATCTACCTTTGAACTTGGGATTACTGTATATTTTGATATGTAAATACTATATTTGATTTCAGTTATGAAATTCCCTAGTGGAGACTTATAAACCCTCTGATTATATATGTATAGAACCTGGGAGTTGCCGGGGATTTGATTATACACTCTGATATGTGTGAATGTAAATTAACTGCACAGGTAATTATATTCAAGTTTTGAAATTGAGACCAGGTTAGGGAAGAATTTTTGGAAAACTTTGTGAAAACCCTACTATAAAGTAGGAAGTTAAAATGAGTTTTAAATTATTCGACGGTCTCAAATTCAATTTAATTATACGATATCAAATCATAATTACGCTAATCAAGGAAGGGGGTTGCATTTTTTGTATCAGAGCTGTAGTTCCTGGAAAGGGTAGAGTTTGCTATGATAGATCCCTTAGTTGGCTTTTAGAAGATCATCTGTGGATAATTGTTGTGTATGCACATGTATGTTCTATTGATATGGATATATATATATATATGAGACTTGTGAATATATGTGCATACTATTTTTGTTATATTGATGGGGTAATTTGTTTGTAGAATGAAGAAAACTAGAGGACGCCCCAATGTTTCGCATGTAGACCCAGAGGTGGAGGTAGTCAATGATAATCCACCAGATCCAATGCAAGAGCTAATGGATCTAATCCGGGATCAAAGAGATATGATTGTTGAGCTAAGAGTAGAGAAAGCAAAGAATAAAGAGGACCCGGTTCAGTCCACTCTAGTGGAAACTCAAGAACAAACCCGTTATGAGGATACTACTGAAGGGTCAGCATGACCGCTGGAGTCTCCATCTCACACTGTTCCAAATCAAGAGTCTCATGGGGTACCAGCAAGAGAGGAAAGGGACCTTCAGTTTTGGGTTACCAGATTTTGTAAGCATATGCCTCCAGTGTTCAAAAGGAGGTTTGATCCGCAAGCAGCTGAAGATTGGTTGAATCGCCTTGAGAAAATCTTTGAGGTCCTAGGATGCCCGTCCGAGGTGAAGGCACGCCTGGCTGTCTACAAGTTAGAAGGCGATGCAGATCGCTGGTGGAGGAATATCTCCCTCACTCTGCACAGTAGAAATGTGTCGTTGACTTGGGAATCATTCCAGCAAGAATTTAATGAGAAATACTTTCCCAAATCGATGCGGCTCAAGAAGGAAACAGGATTCCTGAATATCAAACAAGGGGACACGGAAAGCTTTGATGACTATCTGTCCTGTTTCATCCGTTTGTCTCAATATTCCTCCTTCCTCCGGTATATGGATGATGAAGAGTGGAGTTCTGACATGCTTATTCAGGGGTTGAGACGTGATCTGAAGAAGCGGTTGGTCACTCATATGTTCACTAAATTCAACAAGGCTGTTGAAGAGTGTAGGATCACAGAAAATAATTTAAGAGAACTATATCCTACTAAAGCTACTGGCCACCGCAGTGAACCCAGTAAGGGTGGTACTTCACAGAAGTGAAAAGGACAAGGATCTTTATCTGGGAGTAGTAAAAAGCCCTACCAATCTGGGAGCCGTGATTAGCAAAGAACTCCTTTTACACCCCGGATCTGTCCTCGTTGTAATCACTCATATCATGGTAAGACTTGTGAGGGTCAAATAATATGCTTCAATTGTTAACGTGTAGGGTATACTGCTGTCGAATGCAAAGAGCCACGACCAGACCAGAGGCCAAAAACTCAGAGCCGAGTATTCGCTATGACCCACGAGAAGGCTCGCAAATCTCCTGAGTTGATTCAAGGTAAAATTTCTCTAAATGGCTATTTGTTGCAAGCATTGTTCGACTCGGGTGCTAGTCATTCCTTTATTGCGTATGATTGTGTGAAATGCCTAGGTATGCAAGTGCATAAATTACCATTTGATTTGGTAGTGTCAACTCCGATGGGTGTTAAGGCCTTGACCACAGAAGCTTGTCTGAATTGTGTCATAACTATGGGAGGGCACCAATCTACTGTGGATTTGATTTGTCTGCCGCTTTACTAATTGGAAGTCATCTCGGGTTTTGATTGGTTAATGGCAAATAATGTGTTATTAGACTGTGGGAACAAAAGGATAGTATATCCTGCTTCTTAAAGGGTCGAAGCTGTAAATGCCAGTATGAATTTCCTTTCTACGGTTAAAGCTGAAAAATATCTTGAAAAGGGTTGCCAGGGTGGAGACTTATGGGATCCGTTTGACCCCTCAGCTGTCTCTTCCGGTCAGGTCTCTTCTTGGGTCTCCTCATGAGTAGACTGGCCTCTTTCTTCATTTCTCTTAGCTCTGTCCTCCCTGAGCTCTTCTCTTAGCTCATGGATCATGTCTCTTTGTTCTCTTATCAGAGTCATCATCTCTTGCATCGGATCATAAGGATTATCATTGAGCTCTTCCACCTTCGGATCCGGTCTTCTGACTCTAGTAGGAGCCATTGTTCTCTTCAGTTTACAAATGATTCACCCAATTAGTAATCACACAAGTGTATACATATATTCCTTGAACTCTTATATACCAATCAACAACAGGAATATTTATGTGTATACAGTCAACTATATCAATCATCAATCACTCAAGCTATACACTAGGGCAACTATCTTAGCAATTCCTACAAATGCCAGGAAAACCGCTCTGATACCACAAATGTAACCCTCATCTTCATCCAGGCCGAGATTAAGCGTTGAAACACGTTTAATAATTGAATAGGAGATCCGGGGTTATTAAAAACTTTTAAAGCATCTTTACAAATAGATCTCCATTCATTTCATTCATAAAATCAATAGGCCTGTTTGGTTTGCCACATGTATAATATCATAATATAAGCACAATTCCTGACGTTCACCCGGGATAATAACATTAATCCAAAATATTGTTTAGGACATCATTGCCCATCTTAATATCCACACCGGGGATTACACAAAACTATAATACTATAAGCTATTCAATATGTACATTTATCTAAAATGATAACCGGTTCAATGTAAAACCAAAATATCTAACTAAGACTACCGCCAGCAGTCCTAATCATCCTTATCCACTTGCTTGTTTCTCGATTCACTTGACCTATCTAAAAATGTTATTTGGAAAGAGTGAGATCCAAAAGAATCCCAGTAGCAACAGTTTACGAATATGATGCATATATACAAAGCAAGTAAACATATATCACAATGCAGCAATTAATATTCGAGGCCGGGCACACTGCCACGTCCCCTTCACTGTATACAAGGTTGGGCTTTCGCCACGTCCCCTTAATGTATCTGTATTCAAGGCCGGGCTTTCACCACGTCCTATCTGAAAGGGGCAAGCTTCACCCAAGAGGGGGGTGAATTGGGTGATGTTATAAATTTTTCGTTTGAGATGATAATATGTAAATAGAGTAGAGTAGAGAAGATTTAAACACAGAGATTTATACTGGTTCGGCTTAACAACAATGCCTACGTCCAGTCCTCAGAGATCAAGACCTACTGAGCTTTTCACTATACTTCCAAGATTCAATGGGCTCTTAGAACGCCACAAAACAACAATCGTCCTTGAATGGACTATGAGCAGAAATATTCTCTCAACAAGAAACTTCTCTCCCCCTTACGACAAGTCTTATGTGCAGAGAAACAACCTATGAACCTTCTCACTTGCTTATGTTTACAAGACTCATGAGTGGAAGATAATATAAGGAATTCTCTCAACTGCTTCTCTCGTAAGGAATAACTACCCTCTCAAGGTCCCAATACCTTGAGATCACATAAACACAGAATTTTGAGTTTGTATGAGGACTCTCTTATAGAGCAAATGAATAAACACTGAAGATCAAAGTGTATACAGAGAAAACAGATGAATAGCAGAGAATTGGTATAAGCTTGTGAATTCTTGTGCTTCGTTGCCTTTTTTGATTATCCTTGAATCTCTGTATATATAGTTGCTTCAGTTTTTGCCCGTTTGAGAAATCATCATTGGAGGAGCTGGACATTTGCAACTGTAGAAGAACACGCGCATGTTTGAATAATCTGAATGTGGTTGGTGCGAACGTGTCTGTAATTATGCTGTCTGCCAATGTTTGACTTTTCTCTATAACAACAAATTTGAAAAGTTCATCTTCCTGTATTATACTTTTAAAATAATCAAAACAATGTTAGATAAGAATAATAAGTAATGATGATATGAATTAATAACAATAAACCATATTCGTAATGAACGTTATGAGACTTATCATATTCTGTGGTCAACAGGGCATCACTTCGAGCATGAAAGGCTCACCTCGAGTGATCTCCTATTTTTCTTCATATACCTCTGTTATCGGGTTGTGCTTGCATGGAATATCAGAGAGAAAAGATCTTCACTCGCGAGTGAAGAGAGGTCTCACTCGAGCACAATATCTCTGCTCGAGTGATCTTGGCATTTTACACTGGGAGTGTCTTCTTGGGTTATCACTCGCATACCATTTTGACAAGAGTGAGAATTTGCACTCGCGGGTGATATGGACCCTCACTCGAGCACACTTACCTCTGCTCGAGTGAGAAGCATATTCTTAGGGAATATGCTCTCTAAACCATCACTCGCATCAGAATTTCAGAGGGATAGAATTTTCACTCGCGAGTGATTTTGGCCCTCACTCGAGCACACTTACCTCTGCTCGAGTGAGAAGCATATTCTCAGGGAATATGCTCTCTTGAACAGACACTCGCAACTGATCTTGAGAGGGATGGAAATATTACTCGCAAGCATGGACGTGTCACTCCAAGCATGGATGGGTGTGCTCGAGCACACTTGCACATTTCTGAAATTCAAGACTCTCGGCCAAGTGCTCGCGTCTCTTGCTCGAGTGAATATAGGAAGCATGCCATCACTTTTGCTCTCGGCCAAGTACTCGCAGTGCCTTTCTCGAGTGAAAGATGGAAGCATGCTATAACTTGCTCTCGGGCAAGCACTCGCAGTGCCTTTCTCGAGTGAAAGATGGAAGCATGCTATAACTTGCTCTCGGGCAAGCACTCGCATGCCTCTTCTCGAGTGAATGGAGGAAGCATCCCATTACTTGCTCTCGGCCAAGCACTCGCATGCCCTCACTCGCATACGTGCTCGAGTGAGAATGACTTCTCTGCTCGAGTGCATACTTATGCTTCGAGTGATCCATTGAATACAAAGGGAGAAAGCCTCTCGGGTACTCACTTCCTGGCTTTCTCTCACACCTGCTCGAGTACAGAAGAGATTTGTGCTCGAGTGCAGATTCATGCTCGAGCACTCAAGTGCATTTTCACAGCAGATATCAGCAAACTCAAAACATGCATTTGGTAACTTGGAATCTTTTCTAAATCTTCTGAAAGCATATCTTACACATAATTGAATTATTGTTATCATCAAAACTTGGGATCTAACATTCTCCCCCTTTTTGATGATGACAAAACTCTTTGTGATGAAGATTTATTTTTTTCCTGCAATGGTTCCTCTGGACACTTTAACAGCCAAGGTAAGTATAGTAAACTTAATAACTTGAAACATTATTGAAAGAAAAACTTGAACAACATTTCATAACATAATAACTTGAAACCCAAAATGACATACATTTCAATTCCTATCCATTACAGAAATCTACCCATACACCCATATACACCCTACAGCTCAGAAAACATCACACATCCTTCTCCCCCGTTTTGTCAACATCAGGAGGGGGTTCTGGAGGTGGAACAAAAGATATCATTGCAGAGAGAGGGTCAATGGGCTGGTCAGGAGATGGTGGTTGAGGGACAAATGTAACATCTACATTAGACTCAGGATCAGTGAAAAGCACATGAGTCTGTGGATGAGGGGGTGAGGTATGAGTGGTCTCTGGAGGCACCCCGGAAGATGAGGAGGGAAAATGTGAATGCAAGAAGGTCTCCATATTAGTGATCCTCTGTGACATCTCATCTTGTGTTTTGAACATCAGTTCAAAATTAAGATTGGCCTGGTCTACCAATTTAATGACTTGTGTTTCCATCTTCTCCACAAGTTTCTTTGTTAGATCCCAAGTTTTGATGATAACAATAATTCAATTATGTGTAAGATATGCTTTCAGAAGATTTAGAAAAGATTCCAAGTTACCAAATGCATGTTTTGAGTTTGCTGATATCTGCTGTGAAAATGCACTTGAGTGCTCGAGCATGAATCTGCACTCGAGCACAAATCTCTTCTGTACTCGAGTGATGTTCTGGAAAAATAAAGAAACAAGTAGAACGTACCTGGATTGTTGATTCCCTGACATATTTTTGCACCTTTGTACTCAAATCCTCCAAGATCATTTGAGTAACCATGAGTTTGATCATTTTTGCAAATAAATTCTTCTTCCTCACTCGAGTAGGCATTCCTCACTTCAAGCATGTTCATACCATGCTTCGAGTGAAAATTCCTCACTCGCGAGTGAGCTCAATTTTCACTGTAGTTTATGATATATTCCCTTGGTATTAATAACTCCTCTGTTAACCTCTGTTTTCCATGTTAGGAAGCAGAGTATCAAAAATAGTGCTGTGCTCGAGCAGAGCTTTTTGTGCTTCGAGTGACACAGCTCCTCACTCGAGCAGCACCTCCTGTGCTTCGAGTGAGACTCCTGCAAAAACAAATTTTGGCCACTCCGATGCCAAAGTTAATATGGTTATCATCAAAACAAACATTTAATTAAGCTTTTCAACAAGGAATCTTACAACTCATTGGGATTAACCATTCCCAATTCTCTTCGAATATAGAGAAATTGCTCTTTTGCAATTGGTTTTGTGAAAATATCCGCAAGTTGAAGATGAGTTGGTATGAATTCCACTTTGACATCTTTCTTTTGAACATGATCTCGAATGAAATGATGTCGAATGTCTATATGCTTGGTTCTTGAATGTTGTACAGGATTCTTTGCCAAGCTTATCGTGCTAGTATTATCACAATAGATTGGGATTTCTTTTAAATAAATTCCCAAATCTTGAAGTTGTTGTTTTAACCACAGCACTTGAGAACAACAACTTGCCACAGCTATATATTCAGCTTCAGTCGAAGATAATGAGACTGTGTTCTGCTTCTTGCTGAACCATGACACTAGAGAACCTCCGAGAAATTGACATTGTCCACTAGTACTCTTTCTGTCAGTTTTATATCCACCGTGATCTGAATCTGAATAAGCCATTAAGTACTCGTTCCCTCTCTTTGGATACCAAAGTCCAAGCTCTGAAGTATCTCCTAGATATTTGAAAATTCTTTTTACTGTCTCTGCATGAGATACTTTAGGATTGGATTGATACCTTGCACACATTCCTACGCTGAACTGAATATCTGGCCTGCTTGCTGTAAGATAGAGTAATGAACCAATCATTCCTCTATACTTTGTGATGTTGAAGCTAGGTCCCTTTACATCAGCATCCAGCAATGTTGTAGAACTCATTGGAGTATCAGCTCCGTTAGCATTATCTAGTCCATATTTCTTTAACAACTCTTTCAAATATTTTGTCTGAGATATAAATATTCCATTCTTCTTTTGTTTGATCTGAAGTCCAAGGAAGAAGTTCAATTCTCCCATCATAGACATTTCAAATTCTCCCTGCATAATCTTAGAGAAATCTTGACACATAGATTCGTTAGTGGCACCGAAAATAATATCATCAACATAAATTTGAACTATTAGAATATCATTTTTGTTATGTTTGATGAATAAAGTTGTATCAACTTTCCCTCTGACAAAACCTTGATCAAGAAGAAATTTGCTTAGTCTTTCATACCAAGCTCTGGGTGCTTGTTTCAAACCATATAATGCTTTCTTAAGTTTGAAGACATAATCAGGTTTTGTTTCATCTTCAAAACCAGGAGGTTGTTCGACATAAACTTCCTCCATAATATAACCATTTAGAAAAGCGCTTTTTACATCCATTTGATAAAGTTTAAAACTTTTGATGCAAGCAAAGGCTAAGAGTACTCGTATTGCTTCCAATCTTGCTACTGGAGCATATGTTTCCTCATAATCAATACCTTCTTCTTGATTATAGCCTTTGGCAACCAATCTTGCTTTATTTCTCACAATGATTGCAGATTCATCAAGTTTGTTTTTGAAAACCCATTTGGTCCCTATAACCGTATGGTCTTTAGGTCGAGGAACCAAATCCCAAACTTGATTTCTTTGAAATTGATTTAGTTCTTCTTGCATAGCAATCACCCAATCATTGTCAGATAAAGCTTCATCTATATTAGAAGGTTCAATCTCAGAAATAAAAGCAGAAAATGTTACCTCATTGAGGATTCTATTTCTGGTTTTGACACCTTCATGAATATCTCCTATAACTTGATCAATTGGATGATCCTTCATATGTCTCCATGCTTTAGGTTGATCATGATCATCAACATCTTCTAAATTTTGAAAATCATTTGTTTCAAAATCATCCTGCTTTGAAATAGATTTGTTTTTCTTGATTGAATCCATTTCTTCTTCATCATTAAGTTTTGTCTGAGATTCAATTTCATCAAACACAACATGAATAGATTCTTCAATAGTACATGTTCTTTTATTGAAAACTCTATAAGCTTTACTTCTATTAGAATATCCTAGAAAAATACCTTCATCAGACTTTGAATCAAATTTTCCTAAATTTTCCTTACCATTGTTGTGAATGAAACACTTACACCCGAAGATATGAAGATGAGCAATATTTGGCTTTCTTCCTTTGTAGAGTTCATATGGTGTCTTTCCAAGAGATTTGCGAATATATGCTCTGTTTGAGATATAGCATGCAGTACTCATTGCATCTGCCCAGAACACTTGTGACATTTCTTTTTCATTAAGTAAAGCTCTTGCCATTTCTGTAAGCACTCTGTTCTTCCTTTCCACTACTCCATTTTGTTGAGGTGTTCTAGGAGCTGAGAAGTTGTGATCTATCCCCTCGTTGTTGCAGTACTCTTCAAACAATTGGTTATCAAATTCTCCTCCATGATCTGTTCTAATAGAGACAATAGAAATACCTTTCTCATTTTGAACCTTTTTGGCAAACATAATAAATTCAGCAAAAGTTTCATCTTTTGAGGCAATGAATATAGTCCAAGCAAATCTTGTAAAATCATCTACAATTACTAACGTATATAAATTTCCTCCAAAACTTTTTACTCTTGCAGGTCCTACCAAATCCATATGAAGTAATTGTAAAGGTTTTGAAGTAGAAATTTCATATTTTGTTTTAAAAGAAGATTTAGTTTGTTTGCCTTTTTGACATGCATCACAAATCATGTTATCTTTGAATTTAAGTTTGGGAAGGCCAACAACTAAATCTTTTCTGATCAATTTGTCAAGTTGATTCATATTGACATGAGCCAAACGCTTATGCCATAACCAACTTTCCTCTGATCGACTAAGAAAACAGTTTTCAGAAGAGTTTGAATTTAAATCAATTGTATAACAATTACCGTCCCTTTGAGCTCGGATTTTTGCCTTGATAGTTTCTTTGTTTAGAAGTAGATCTTTCTTACTTACTATCAAGCATTCTTTTGAATCGAAAATCACCCAGTTATCTTTGTCAGTGCTTTGGCTTACGCTTAAGAGATTGTGGCATAAACCTTCAACATAATATACTCCGTTGATTTGAAAGCCATCTGTTCTTCCCACTTCTCCAATTCCAGCAATACGTCCGGATTGATTTCCTCCAAAAGTCACCTTTCCTCCTTCTCTAGGTTCAAACATGGTGAACTTATTTTTGTCACCAGTCATGTGTCTCGAACATCCACTATCAATATACCATTTGTTCGCTCGAGATGCTTTGAGACATACCTCAGAGTCTGATTCTTCTTCCTTAGCTACCAAGCATAGATTGGCTACTTCGTCATTGTCATTTTCTTCGTCTGACGAACTATCACCCCAAATAGATGATATATATGCTTTCTTTTTCTGTTTCTTTTTGTCTTTGTTTTTGAAGCATTCAGATTTGATGTGTCCTGGTTTTCCACATTCATAGCATACTATTTGGTGTTCCTTGTTTTCTTTCTTGCTTGGTCCACCTTGATAATTCTTGAAATTCCTTTGTCCTCTTCTGTAGAATTTCTTGAACTTTCTCACGATCATTCCCATTTCATCATCACTAGGAACATTTTCATTTTCGGAAGTTCCTTCTTCTTCTTGAATAACTTTAAATGCAACTCCCTTTTTCTTTTTATCATCGAATTCTTCAAGTTCCTTTTTGAATTTCAACTTACCTTCATATTCAGAAAGACTTCCAAAGAGAGCAGCTACGGATCTCATAGACTCTCCTTTGGCTTCTTCGATGGCTGTCACCTTTGCTTCCCATTCTTTCGTAAGAATATTAAGAATCTTTCTTACCTGGGAATTTTGATCAAACGACTTTCCAAGAGCAGATAATTGATTAACAAGATGAGTATACCTTAGTTCAAATTCTGATATACTCTCTCCAGATTTCATACGAAATAAATCATACTCTGTAATTAAAGTATTGATCCTATTCTCTTTGATTCCAGATGTACCTTCGTGAGCAATTTCAAGGGCATCCCACATATCTTTGGCAGTAGGTAGAGTACATATACGAAAATATTCTTTTTGACTAAGAGCACTCTGTATCATTAAAATGGCTTTGCTATTTAACGTTACTAACCTCTTGTCATTTTCGTCAAACTCATCTGGAGTCTTTTTGACTGCTCTATCTTCGATTTTCTTCACTGGAACATAGTCACCATCTTGTATAACATTCCATAACCCATACTCGTTGGCCATCACGAACACTCTGAATTTGGCTTTCCAGAACGAAAAATGTTCTCCAGCAAATCCAGGAGGTCTAGTGATTGAAGCACCATCTGGAAGGATATTTTCACCCATTGTTGCCATTGATAGGATCCTTCTCAAGCTGTTAGGCTCTTCGGAGAAGACGAGGCTCTGATACCAAATGAAAGGGGCAAGCTTCACCCAAGAGGGGGGTGAATTGGGTGATGTTATAAATTTTTCGTTTGAGATGATAATATGTAAATAGAGTAGAGTAGAGAAGATTTAAACACAGAGATTTATACTGGTTCGGCTTAACAACAATGCCTACGTCCAGTCCTCAGAGATCAAGACCTACTGAGCTTTTCACTATACTTCCAAGATTCAATGGGCTCTTAGAACGCCACAAAACAACAATCGTCCTTGAATGGACTATGAGCAGAAATATTCTCTCAACAAGAAACTTCTCTCCCCCTTACGACAAGTCTTATGTGCAGAGAAACAACCTATGAACCTTCTCACTTGCTTATGTTTACAAGACTCATGAGTGGAAGATAATATAAGGAATTCTCTCAACTGCTTCTCTCGTAAGGAATAACTACCCTCTCAAGGTCCCAATACCTTGAGATCACATAAACACAGAATTTTGAGTTTGTATGAGGACTCTCTTATAGAGCAAATGAATAAACACTGAAGATCAAAGTGTATACAGAGAAAACAGATGAATAGCAGAGAATTGGTATAAGCTTGTGAATTCTTGTGCTTCGTTGCCTTTTTTGATTATCCTTGAATCTCTGTATATATAGTTGCTTCAGTTTTTGCCCGTTTGAGAAATCATCATTGGAGGAGCTGGACATTTGCAACTGTAGAAGAACACGCGCATGTTTGAATAATCTGAATGTGGTTGGTGCGAACGTGTCTGTAATTATGCTGTCTGCCAATGTTTGACTTTTCTCTATAACAACAAATTTGAAAAGTTCATCTTCCTGTATTATACTTTTAAAATAATCAAAACAATGTTAGATAAGAATAATAAGTAATGATGATATGAATTAATAACAATAAACCATATTCGTAATGAACGTTATGAGACTTATCATATTCTGTGGTCAACAGGGCATCACTTCGAGCATGAAAGGCTCACCTCGAGTGATCTCCTATTTTTCTTCATATACCTCTGTTATCGGGTTGTGCTTGCATGGAATATCAGAGAGAAAAGATCTTCACTCGCGAGTGAAGAGAGGTCTCACTCGAGCACAATATCTCTGCTCGAGTGATCTTGGCATTTTACACTGGGAGTGTCTTCTTGGGTTATCACTCGCATACCATTTTGACAAGAGTGAGAATTTGCACTCGCGGGTGATATGGACCCTCACTCGAGCACACTTACCTCTGCTCGAGTGAGAAGCATATTCTTAGGGAATATGCTCTCTAAACCATCACTCGCATCAGAATTTCAGAGGGATAGAATTTTCACTCGCGAGTGATTTTGGCCCTCACTCGAGCACACTTACCTCTGCTCGAGTGAGAAGCATATTCTCAGGGAATATGCTCTCTTGAACAGACACTCGCAACTGATCTTGAGAGGGATGGAAATATTACTCGCAAGCATGGACGTGTCACTCCAAGCATGGATGGGTGTGCTCGAGCACACTTGCACATTTCTGAAATTCAAGACTCTCGGCCAAGTGCTCGCGTCTCTTGCTCGAGTGAATATAGGAAGCATGCCATCACTTTTGCTCTCGGCCAAGTACTCGCAGTGCCTTTCTCGAGTGAAAGATGGAAGCATGCTATAACTTGCTCTCGGGCAAGCACTCGCAGTGCCTTTCTCGAGTGAAAGATGGAAGCATGCTATAACTTGCTCTCGGGCAAGCACTCGCATGCCTCTTCTCGAGTGAATGGAGGAAGCATCCCATTACTTGCTCTCGGCCAAGCACTCGCATGCCCTCACTCGCATACGTGCTCGAGTGAGAATGACTTCTCTGCTCGAGTGCATACTTATGCTTCGAGTGATCCATTGAATACAAAGGGAGAAAGCCTCTCGGGTACTCACTTCCTGGCTTTCTCTCACACCTGCTCGAGTACAGAAGAGATTTGTGCTCGAGTGCAGATTCATGCTCGAGCACTCAAGTGCATTTTCACAGCAGATATCAGCAAACTCAAAACATGCATTTGGTAACTTGGAATCTTTTCTAAATCTTCTGAAAGCATATCTTACACATAATTGAATTATTGTTATCATCAAAACTTGGGATCTAACACTATCAACTGTATCTATATTCAAGATCAGGCTTACACCACGTTCCCTTCACTGTATCGGTATTCAAGGCTGGGCTTTTGCCACGTCCCCTCACTGTATTCAATGACTAATGCATACAAGCAATGCAATATACATGATATAGGATAAAATGTCATTACCTTTGTCTTTCCGTTCTTGAGCAATCACGGGCCTTCTACGCTCCGAGAAAATATCGAATCATAAAGTCATAATTAAGGACGATTCATTACCACTTGTTCCAATACTCAATAACTTCATAATACTTAATTTGGTTATCATTACTATCTCTTTAACACTCATATATGCCTCTAACAAAAGCCTTAAAGGGTTGGAAGAACTACCCCAGGGATCCCCTTTTGGAAGCACAAATACTGACATTTTTCACTGATTCACTCGAGTGAAGATTGCCTCACTCGAGTGATGGGGCACTGACACTCGAGTGAAGACGGCCTCACTCGAGTGGTGGTATGGTCTGCACTCAGGTACCAAAGAGTGAAGGATAGCGAGTGAGCATCTGAGAGCACAAGAACTTTTTAGAGACAGGGACACTTGAGCATACTGGACCTCACTCGAGTGATAGCCAAATGCTTTAATCGAGAACTAGAGAGTGAAGTCCAGGAAATGAGAACCTGAGAGCAAACAGAAATTTCAAAAAAGAGAAACACTTGAGTATTGGCCTTTGCACTCGAGTGAGACGAAATGCTTGCGAGTGTTGAGACACACTCTTGCACTTTTGCAGAAGTGAAATACTGAAACTGAAGGAAAAACGAAGAATCTCACTGAATCACTCGATTGGAACTCAACCACACCCGAGTGATGTTCATCCCTCACTCGAGTGAGCCCCAAATCACTCGAGTGACCATATCAGAACCTAGAAAACGCAGACACAATGACAATTTTCCAGAATTTTTACCAAAAGCTACCAATAGACCCAAAACCTCAACCAAAGCCACTCCCTTATATAAACACTCAAGGAATCCAATGGACATGTCAAAACCATCAAAATCCTATTCCATTATCATGCTTTGGTTTTGGGCAACATTCAACACTAAATTTCAAACATTTCCAAACTCAATCATTCACTCTACAATCAATCATATCTATCAATACACATTCCAAATATACCATTTCCATACCAATAACATGCCAAATGTCCAATAATCATAATTTTTTGAAAATAGCCAATAAATCCCAAAAATTCAAAGCTAATCCAAATGGCACAAAACTTAGATAGATAGGTTCCTTTAACTCACCTTAACTTTCTCAAAGGGACTTTTTGATCCTTCAACTTTCACAATCTCTTTAAATCACAAACCAACATCAATAGACAAGCTATAACCATCAAAATGAAGCTCATTACTCAAGGAATAACTTTAATGAATGATGTTTGAGCAATAGAGATCATTTTCCCTTACCTTTTCAAGCTTTCCTTCCTTCCCTTTTGGCAATAATGGCTGAAGAGAGAGAGAGAAGAGAGAGAATGAGAGAGATGAGAGGGAAGAGTGAGGAAGAAGATGAGCAATGATCACACTCCCCTCCCCCATAGCCATTCAGCGCACAAAGAGGGAAGAGACGAGAGAGAAATGCTTAAAAAATATCTTTGACTTTTCTTAATACTCTCCCCACATGTGAGTTTGCCAAGTGTCCCATCCTTATTGGCTCACATACAGTAAGTCACCAATTAACTTATCTAATCCATCCATTAGCTATTTAATCATACTTCTCATTTCTTCTTAGTTAGCAATTAATTTATCTATTAACTACTAACTTAAGGCCAATATTTTCATTCTATCAATTTTCCATCATTTATGACATATTAGATAATATTGTCACAATTACTCATTAATTCAACTTTAATCAACGATTACATTCTCAAAAATCAACATTAGCCTATAATCAAAATTTGGGGTGTAACAGTTTTGGCCGCACGTAACCATGAGCCACCCATTACATGCATGTGGTTAAAGTTGTTTTCATTCATTCGTGTATGACCACAAGCGATTGGTGGGTATCTCTTGATTATTGCTCTGTTACGTTATAAAAAAATAACATTTTTAATATAGGGGGAAAATGGTTTTTTGGTCATTTTTCTATCTCATTTTCTTCCAACTAAACAAAAATTTTTCTTGTCAACCCATTTTTTTTCTAGTGCGAACCAAACACGTCGGTGACAAAATATTTTTCCTTCCCTTCCTTTCCTTTATTTTCTTTTCCATTTCTACCTCTTCTTTAAACCAAACAGGCCCTTACAGGTTCAACTAACCATGTGGTCTCAGGTAAAAAGTTGAAAAAAAGGATGATAACTAGGCTTTCCAACCCTTCAATAAGAGTAGAGCAGGTAATATACGTTGGGCTCACAGCCTAACTTGTCAATTTGCTGGTTGTGCGGGCTTGGATTGGCATTTTTTAAAGGGTTAAGGTGCACCCAGCTCTCCAAACTATTTTTGAAGGGATAATTAACACCCTAAAGTATTTAATGGGCCAATTTTACCCCTAATGTAATTAAAATAGAGAAATTTCCACCCCAATCAAATGAACCTTAACCTCCGTTAAATAGAGACTCATGCCTTAAGCCTTTATTCTTCCGTCTTTCATTGAAACTGAAGGGTGAGCTGCACTGGGAGAAAGGATAGTAGCGTCGATCTTACTCCAGTGATGGCATCCATGGGGAGAAAGGTGTAGTGATCATTATTTTATTAGAGCTCAAGGCCGATGCATAGGGAAAGTTATTGAAGCTGGAAGGAGAAGCTTCAGGTGGTAGCAATCCCGCAATGAAATAAGAATGGATTGCTATATGGTCCCTAAAAGTTGAAGAAGATCCTGTTGAAAACAATAGCTTCTCTCTCCACTCAACTTGCTGATGAAAATTACTGCTTAACCCTGAGCGCACTCAGATTATTCTCTTCAAACACCCCCTTCTCTTCTTTACCTATAGAAAACATGAGTGAAATGTTATAGTAAATTAAAACAAAATCTAATAGATTCAAAGGTAATGATGTTGAATCATAGAGACTTACAAGAGATTATGAGAGGGTTGATTATTCCAAGCTAAGCCATGATGATGTGCAAGTTGGGGTGAGTAGAGGTGGGAGAATCAGACAAGGAAAAGCTTGGTTTGAGGTCGTGATCTATGTCCCAAGAGAAGTTGGGGAAGCTAGTAAGGTTGGAGGAAGATGACTATGAAAGAGGAGTCCCACCAATATCCACTTACTTGAAATTGATCATCTTCCATGGAGGAAGGACAAACAAGCAAAGCAAGGTTAGGGGTGTGGGACTAGTTTAACGGAGGTTAAGATTCCGTTTGATTAGGGTGGGAATTGCTCTATTTTAAATATATTAGGGGCATAATTGCCCCATTAAATACTTTAGGGTGTTAACTGCTCCTCTAAAAATAGTTCGGAGTGCTGGATGCACCTTAACCTTTTTTTAAAGGGTGAAGGTGCAATTTTAGCAACAATGTTTTATCTCAGGGGCATCTGGCACCATAAAGTTTTTTAGGGTGCTAAAATACACACAAACTTTATAAAGTGGAGCAATTTTACCAAATCGTTAACTTGAAGGAAACGGACGTTATATGCGGGTCCCACAGGTATTTTTTTAAAAAGAGTGAAGGTGCAATTTTAACAATAATGTTCTATCTCAGGGGCATCTGGCATCATCAAGTTTTTTTAGGGTGCTAAAATACACATAAAATTTTTAAACTGGGGCAATTTTACCAACTTGTAAACGGAAATCAAACAGACGTTATGTGTGGGTCCCACATAGTGAATATACTGCTTCTTGCTCCTGCACCCCTCTACAATTTCTTACCCAGTCTTGTTTGTAACATGCAACACTTCCTTTGAAATCTTTAACTATTCACCCACCCAGTTTCATTTTTCCCATTGCTGAAACAGGTAAACTTTTTTTCCTAACAGCTTTAATAATTTGTATACGTCAGTAAAAAATAAAGTTAAAAGCTACCGGGTTTGTTCTGCAAATTATGATATTCGTTGAAAAAGGTTTTCAAACCATGTTTTTTAG
Organism: Inga leiocalycina; assembly: GCA_963242795.1. Lineage (NCBI taxonomy): Eukaryota > Viridiplantae > Streptophyta > Magnoliopsida > Fabales > Fabaceae > Inga > Inga leiocalycina. The sequence goes on from OY725327.1 coordinate 32,536,185, forward strand.
ATGAAGCATTGAGTGTAAACATTATTATCTACTGCTCTTTGTGGAATTATCCACTCAAGAGAAGGAGCAAGAAGCAATTGCTTTTTTTTTTAAAAAAACATGTGGGACCCGCATATAACGTCCGTTTCCTTCAAGTTAACAGTTTGGTAGAATTGCCCCAGTTTATAAAGTTTATGTGTATTTTAGCACCCTAAAAAATTTTGATGGTGCCAGATGCCCCTGAGATAGAACATTGTTGTTAAAATTGCACATTCACACTTTTTAAAAAAATACGTGTGGGACCCGCATATAACGCCCGTTTCCTTCAAGTTAACGATTTGATAAAATTGCTCCACTTTATAAAGTTTATATGTATTTTAGCACCCTAAAAAACTTTATGGTATCAGATACCCCTGAGATAAAACATTATTGTTAAAATTGCACCTTCACCCAAAATCTATCAAGGTGCAGGTTGTTCCAAAACTTGCGCGTTATGGCGGGCTAGTCTACTTTCTCTTAATATATTTTGCTTTATTTTATATATAAATAAAATACTTCTTTTACCCTTTTTTTTATCTCAACACATTTTTTTAAAAAAAAAAAAAGCAACATCCAATACTCTTTTTTTGGGGCTAAAGAACCTCTAACACATTTAAAAGCAGTATATTTTATCTCTTTTTATAGTCCAAATGACATGATTTTAAGTTGGAAAAAAAAAAAAGACATGATTTGAATGAAAACAGTAATTTACTCAATCGTTAACAATAATTTTTTTCCCCCAAAAAGTCAGGTGCACGGGGATAAACTTATTGAAAGAGATCTAAATTTATGGATACAAAGGAAGATACTAACAATTTTTATATACGTGACGCTCACAATTTGTGTTTTTTCTTTCGCCTGTCCACATCAACCATTTGTGCAGTTCTACATATTGCCGCTGCTTAATTAATCATGGTTGTAAATCTCCCGTTCAGTGGTGTGTGTATCGAATATATGTTTTTATGATCATTATTGTTAAATTCAAGAATTAACTTTCTGAGTTTATCATTTTTACGTTTTTATCCTACAAAATCATATTGAGTTGCTCGTAAACTCGTAAAATTTAAATTCACAAATTTATACATCGAGTTTATTATCTTTATGTTCCTAGTTTATAGCATCGCTCTTAGACTCGTACGAATTTTTTTTATTTGATCATGCTCAGTGGCATATGAATTTTATAGAAAATTCTTTATTAAATTTAATAAATTATGAATTTTGATGGATTTAATTTTAATTATTTGGATTTAAAATATATTTAAATCAAATTGTTATCATTTTTATATTTTAATTATTTAATTATACATTTTTAATACATATTTAATGATAAAAGTAAACTTTTACGAACTTACAATTTCAGTTCAGGATACGAGTTTGCATCACTATTACGAATTTACTTAAACTCGGGAGTCTGTCTTTGATGTAAGACATATTTACTTAATTTAATTAAACTAAGGAAGTTAATTAAGTTAGTTTATATTAAAACACTCAAATCATATTTCTTAATTCCCTCAATCCCTCCCTTACCAGATTATTGTTAAAGAAACATTAATAAGGGTAAATTAAAAAAAGATTAATAAATATTATAAATATATATTATATTTAAAACTAAAATCAACCCTCAAAAATAGATTCTACGTTAAACTTAGGAGGGAGTATTTCGAAACAAGCAGATAGTGGCAGGGGATGCATATAGATTGACAGAGGCCTCAAGAACGATGAAGAGAGATTATGGGCATGCAGACGCAACTGAAGCCTCTAGAAGCTGTAAATGCATATATAGTATATACTCATACGATAATGATGCAGCAGAAGAAAGAAATATTTCAGGAGTACCTGAATTCGACCGACTCGTTGAAGAAGAAAGCACCTTGATGTGAGAACTTTACGCGAGGCAGGACTTGGGACAGAACCGTTCTCCGTGTCTTATCACTAATCCACACGGACTCTTAAAATTATAAAGGGAAAGCTCATTTTATAAACTCATTTTTTCATATTTATATAATAGCCCCAACTAGTATAGCTGGGAATACGGGCCAGCCCGCGGGTTGCGGGTTGTCCCACACCAACCCGCGGCCCGCGCGGTGCGGGCCTGTGCAGCCCGTACTTCTGCGGGTTGGCAAAATGCCAACCCTAACCCGCAGTGTGCGGGTTGCGGGCCAACCCGCGGGCCCGCATTTTTTTTTTGAAAAAAAAAATTCATATTTTTTAAAGAGGATTGAAAATATGATACACATATATACGAGTAATTAAATTTATCTTCCTAGTATCAATCATTGCTTTTATAAAAATTTAAAAACATAATCTAAAATTTAAGAGATAAAGTTATCAAATTTGTTAAAGTTTATAAATAAAACATAAACTCATCCTCAAGCAACCAATATATAATAATTTTGTTTAAAGAAGAAGGAAAGAAGCTAAGATTTTTTCTCTTTAGATTGGGAGGTACCAAGATAAGAGTGAAAAACTTATAAGTTTTATAAAATTTTTATATGTAAAAAAAAATAAAAAATTTTGCGGACCAACCCGCCAACCCGCGGGTTATGCGGTGCGGGCCTGTGCGGCCCGCATTTTTGCGGGTTGGGATTTTCCCAACCCTAACCCGTCAAAACCCGCGAGCTCACGGGTTGAGCCCGCGGGTTGAGCCCATATTACCGGCTCTACCAACTAGTACTCCTTCTATTGCTAAATATCGAGGAGCGAAAAATCGAACCGTTTAATGAACCGGTCACCGCACAAGTTCAAAGGTTAATGGGTTAATCGGGGTCTAACCGATAGTTGAACCGGTCATATTAAAATATTATAATTTATTAATGACAATATATATTAATATATTTTTAAACTTCTATAGATAAAAATGAAGATTTTTAGGAAAAAAAACTTAAAATCTATTAGTATGAGTTATAATGCCTATACTTATGCAATGATATCTCTTTTTTTATAATTATTATATCTTTTTAAATAATTTTTTTTATTATCTTCTTCATTTTTTTTAGATTTGTTATTTCTTTACCTATTTTTCTCTTCATTTTGGTCTTCAACTTCCAATTTTCCCCTAGAAAAATAAAAAAAAATGAAACCGGTCCAACCGGTTGAATTACTGGTTTTAACTAGTTCAACCGGTTTCATCTTGGTTCGACCGGTTCCCCCGGTTTAACCATCAAATCAGACCACTACCTGGTTCCTGGTTCAACCAGTCGGTCCGGTCCGGTTTTTCGTATAATGCTATATATACAAGATCTTTTTAAGCAAATTGTGGAATTTTTAAAAACAGTTAAAATTAGTTAAAAGTAATAAATACATAGGGAATACAATTTTTTTTTCAAAAATGTCATTATTTATGAATGAGCAAGAGAGACTAATAATGAGAAAATATGAAAGATAATATATAGGGAAATAAAAGATGTGAGAGCAATTGAAAGTAAAATTGGTAAAAATGTATTTATTATTCAAACTAACTCAAATGAGACTTTATAAAAAGAGACAAACCTATTCAAAAAAAATTGGGACCTTATACATAGGGATGGAAAGAGTGTAACGGGGTCAATAATAAAGCACAATAATTTCATGCGAATCATATAACTATATTTAGAAGAATAATGCTAGTTATTGTTGTCACATAATAACTACATTTGTAATCGAGCTTGTGTCTTGATCCAACAATACACGTTTAAATTGATCCGCATAGTAGAAAAATAATAGAAATACATACATGCTTATGCTAAATATCCATACAAGGCATAGTGATAACATGGAAAAACAAATAAATAAGGGTCATTACATATAACCCAGTCTCATGAACAACGCAAGTCGTAGAAAACAAAAATGGGAGAGTGCTATCCCAAATTCATGTTCACGACAATCTATCAGGTGCACCTATATTATTTATAGAACGTGTGGGTGATATCATAACAAATCGAGATTTAAATCCCTATTAGGAAATATGCCTATATTTAGTATCTAACAATACCTCAAATATGATTACTTTTAAAAGAAAGATATATATATTATTGTTTTAATCAGAATGGATTTGTGAAATATATACAATTAAAAAGTATTTCATATGTTCGTCACCTTTAAAATAAGAGATGAATTGTGACGGATAATGTCAGGAATACCTTCTAATCACTTATAATATCTTAATTAGATATGATATTAAATTTAGATGATATGAATTCAAATATGCTCTTTTATGGAGTTCAGACTACTTTAACTGATTCAGTCCAAAAAAAAAAAACCTACTTTAACTGATATTAAATTAAACACTCCTTAATTCAATATTATTCAATTCATCCAAATAACCTCACTAAATATTTCAACCCATCAAAGATGGATCCGAAATCCAACACAAGTAATAAACAAGATAATAATGCCACACAGATTAGTTACATACAGCAGAATGGTTGATTGATTTTGCCAATGCCAACACAAAAAAGAGACAAGAAAAAAGAGGGGGGTAAAACACAGAAACGCCTATCTGTTTGATCTTAATTCCCATCTCTCACCCTACCCTAATCCTATTTGGCTATTTCACAAAATAGTTGCAGTGAGTTGAAGAATTTCAAAAACTGTGAAGTTGCGTTAGCATGTGAACAAGTTCATCACTGGAAGGCCTATCTGCAGGCACATCCGAGAGGCACGCGGTGGCCACCCTGACGGCCATGAGCATATCATCTTCGTCTCCTTCCCTCACGGCGACAAGGCTCTTATCGAGAGCTTCCTTGGCATCTCCTGCTTGCTGCAACTGCCTTAGCCAACACCCCATGCTCCCTCCATTCCCTGCTTCTTCAAAGAATGCATCACTGGGGTCCCTTCCTGTTAATAATACACCCAAGATCATCCCAAAACTGAATATGTCACTTTTCTCACTGTACCTGCTGAAATACATAAAACAAATTGCAATCAAGTCACTTGCACATACAAATATATGTGTGTGTATTGCACTACGAACGAGATGTTATATTAAGAATCAAAGGTAGTAACTCCTCTAAGTATCTACATACAATGTTACCTTGGTCCTTTGTTAGCATGTGGTCAACAACATATATACTCCTATGAACTTGTGGATGACAAGTAAAACTTGATAGTATTGACTAATACATATCTTTTAAATGAATAACGATAGTAACATTAGGTGTCAAATGTGCCAATAAAAGCCAGTGAAGTATTATTGACGGCATATATAGCATTGGAAGAATCTTCGATAAAACTAAAAAAATGGACAGAAGATAAGAATAAGAACACTAATGTCACAAGTAAAAAAATTAAACAAGAGCATCATTCATGTCTGCTCAATAATCAACCAAAGGGAGCGAGTTCAATCCTAAGACCATCGCAACGGTGAGGGGCATCCCATCCCCAGGTAAAGCACGGAATTTGGAGCAAATTCCCAGATTTGGATCCTCTCCTTTTCCCTTCCGATTCGTCCCGTCCTTTTCTTTTCTCTCAAAATGCACTATTTTGGTGCAAAATACACAAACTTCTCACTTTTTTTTTTTTACAAATCAACATTGACCATCCTGAAGTACTGAAGTATTTTGTAAGTACTAATCAGTCCTATGCAATATTTTTTTAGTATTATCTAATATCCTGAACTACTTTTGTAGGATTTGAAAACAATATTTTAGGAAGATGACTAATACTGAAAAATACTTTAGGATAATCAATGTGTTTTCAAAAAAAAAAAAAAAGTGAGGAGCGTGTATATTTTGCACCAAAACAGTGCACTTTGAGAGAAAAGGACGGGAGTGAAACCAAAAGGAAAAAGGAGAGGATCCAAATCTCAAATTCCTATGCTGTTAATGCTCTATCCCAGACACCCCGAGGTCACCCAAAGGGCAGTTTGTGACCCACGCAAGACTCTGGAGCCCAATCCCTTGCCTAAAATTCTATCACCAACCTCCCCTGCTTTCTCTTGAGATGTAAAGAACAGGACAGAATGATTAGCCAAGCATCAAAATAGATCAGCTATACAATGAAATTCAACAAATCATAGAGATTTTTGGCACCTGCAATTATGTAAGCATTCAGGAGGAGTGTAGGGAGATGTGGCTCTATTCAAGTTGGGTAGAAGCTTAACCAATCCATAATCAGACAACTTAGGTTCAAACTCGGCATCCAACATCACATTGGAGGGCTTAAGGTTGTAGTGCAGAATCTGAGGCGCACAAGTAGAATGAAGATACTGAAGCCCCTTAGCCACCCCAATAGCAATCCTCAGCCTAATTTCCCAACCAAGCGGCGGCAACTCGCTTTCCTTAGCTCTGTTCATTGCATCAGCAAGGCTGCCCTTGGCTACATAATCATAAACCAAGGAAAAACTATCAGGTTCACGAACATAAGCCCTCAAGCTCATCAAATTCCTATGTCTTGGACTAGCAAGAGCTTCCAGCTCCTTCTGTATTTCTCTCTTAACCCTCTTTTTCCTAATCTCCGGCGAACCGGGTTCAAAGGGTGTTAGCCTCTTCACTGCAATAGTGAGCCCATTGTCAAGCACTGTTCTGTAACATCTACCATTTAGGCTTGAACCAAGTAAATGGTTTTCTTTTGCCAAAGCTGATTGGAGTGTCTTGGGAGAAATCTTGGGGGAAAATATGACAGGCCCCTTCAGTATTGGGGTTTGATTCAGGTACTGAACAAAGCAACGGACTATAACAGCAAAGAAAACGGAGCCAACTAATCCAGTGACTGATCCCAGAACAACACTTGTGATAATCTTGCGCAAGTCTTCCTTGTCTTGTGAAGGCCTTGATGGATACTCAGTTTCTGATTCTGAATAGTTCTGTTTATTCAACCTTCCCTGGCACTCAACAGTACTGTTCTGGAAGCTAACTAAGAACAGCAAGATTAAAGTTAAGAACTCCTTTGTGTAATATGAGGAACTGTATCTTTTGGAAACCATTAGAGCAAAGTGTAGAGCCACAAAATCTTTAGAAGCTATATCCAGGAAGATAAAGCATGGCATTTATCAGAGGCCTAACCCATTTGCAAACTCTGACCATGACTAGTTGAAACTTGGAAGCAGACTCAAACCAGTCACCAAGATCAAATTTTTAGGTTGTAACATCCACAAGCAGCTCTAACTGGCTCAAATTTTGGAGCAATATGCCAGGAAATGAGTCTCATAGGAGGGATTTTAAGAGAATCGGATCCGTTAAAAAGCGCATCTTTTTTCAGCTCAATATCGTCACGAGGAAGCTGCAAGGAATCATGTTCGTTTTTCAATCGAATCCCATAATTTATCTTACTTGCAAAATCATTTGTTCCTTTCGACGAATCTGAACAAGAATATGAATCTGGAAAAAAAAGAAGAGGGAATAAAATCCCCGCTTCTGGCAAGGTCACAGGCAAAACAAATCAGCAACTAGTAGCAGAAGAAGAACCAGAAACCCATTTCTTATCTTGCCTCCAGAAAAAAGAAAAATGAGCCCCTTAAAAGAAAAACCAAACGTTCGACATGATAAGGCGAGTCCTTTTCTTCCAAAAACAACTACGAAAACTCTCTCGTCCTTAAAATAATAGAATACTTAAAAAAGAGAAGGAGACAAACCAAAAACAGGAGAGAGAGAGAGAGAATGAACTTCCTTTTACCCAGTAAAGAAAGGGGTTAGATAGATGACGAAGAAGACGAAGAAGAGGGCACACGTAGAATCAGAAGGCCACAGGCATTATTAGGTGGGTGTGTTCCTACTTTCTATTGTACTTCGCTGTAGCTCAAAGCATTTCTGAATCTCTCTCTCTCTCATGCGAGGTGGAGAAGGAAGGGCCATACCATACCATACCATACCATAACCCAGCGACAAAACTGGGTTCCCGCCTTTCTGAGCAGCCAGTAGTCCAGGCCTATGTGGGGTCCACGCTCCGAAAGCGAAACATCGAAACCCCTCACAAGTGGAAATCGGAGAGGATTATTGACCGACCAATTAAAACAAACAAATCTTGAGCGTTAATTTGGGAATTTGGGAATTTGAGGAGTTTAACTGGGCGTTATCTCATTGCGGGGATTGGTAAAGTTGCCACTTTCCCTTTTTATTGAAAAAATCAATATAATGTGCTTTTTCATGCTTCTTTTCTTCCCTTCATATATAACTGGGAATACGAGCCGGCCAGCCCGCACCAACCCGCGGCCCTCGTGATACGGGCCTGTGAAGCCCGCACTTCTGCGGGTTGGCAAAATGCTAACCCTAACCGGCAGTGTGCGGGTTGTGGGCTAGCCTGCAGGCTCGCATTTTTTTTTGAAAAAAAAATTCATATTTTTTAAAAGAGGATTGAAAATATGAGATATATATATATGAGTAATTAAATTTACCTTCTTAGTATCTATCATTTCTTTTATAAAAATTTAAAAACATAATCTAAAATTTAAGAGATAAAGTTATCAAATTTGTTAAAGTTTATAAACAAAACATAAACTTATCCTCAAGCAACCAAAATATAATAATTTTGTTTAAAGAAGAAAGGAAGAAGCTAAGATTTTTTTTCTTTGGATTAGGAGGTACCAAGATAAGAGTAGAAAACTTATAAATTTTGTAAAATTATTATATGTAAATAAAAAATTAAAAATTTTGCGGGCTAACCCGCTAACCTGCGGGCTGGCCCGCATTAACTCGCGGGTTATGCGGTGCGGGCTTGTGCGGCCCGCATTTTTGCGGGTTGGGATTTTCCCAACCCTAACCTTTCAAAACTCGCGGGCTCACGGGTTGAGCCCATATTACCGGCTCTACCTTAATATGCTGGATGAATCACATAATATTACTGTGTTTGAATAAGAAAAAGAAAGGGAGAATTACATTAAGGTCCCAAGGAAGATGAGAAATGAAGAAATGATCCTTATAGATTGTAAAATGAAAAAATGGTCCCATGGAGTTGTCAATATAGACTCCTGGAGTTGTTAATGAGTTGTCAATACAGGCTCATGGAGTTGTTAATGGGACCATTTTTTCATTTTGCAATCTACAGGGACCATTTTTTCATTTTTTTTCATCCATGGGACCTAAGTGTAATTCTCCCAAAAAAAAGTGTTTTTAGCATAAAACCGTAATTTTACAAAAAAAAAATATTCAAATACTCATAACTTTCTCAAAAGGCATTTTTTTTAGTGAAATCATAATTTTGACATCAAAATCATGGTTTCATAACAATCTATTTTTTTCGTTGGGTACTCAAATTGTGATATTGCCCTATCACTTTTCTCTTTCCCTCTTTTCCCTTTCCTTTTTTGTTTTTTGTCTTCCTTTTTCTCTGTTAATTTCTCCACTTGTGACCTCCTCGCCCCTTCGCGATTTTTCATAGCTCTTCTTGATCCAAAGAAAGGTTCGCTTGCTTAGCCGATTTCCCTTTGAACTCCTCTCTCTTCTCTTCTTTCATCTTTGCCATTTTCGCTCACCGAGGTCTGAGCTTCAGCTTCTCATCTTCGCCATTTTCTTCCCCGATTTGGACAATTTGAAAGCCGTTGATGGCCGGTGGTGGACAGTGGTGGTGTGTGGCGGTGGGTACGAACCCCAGATAGAAAAATAAGAATACCAGAGGAATATGAATAATGCTGAAGCACTGAATTGCAATGCTCAGACGTATAGCTTGTATTATAAAGTTTGTACAATATTTTAGAGAATTCCTATAGCTGTGATATTGTAACAGAACCTATAGCTACATGACACATATACACAAAATCTGATACATAAATATTCTACAAGATCTTACAGTTAGCAGCACTAATCATTAATACAAATGGATTATATTTTAACATTCCCCCTCAAACGAGAGGGTGTGTCTATCAGCCTAAGTTTGCCTCTAAAGAATTGAAACTGTAACTGTGACAGAGGCTTTGTAAAGCAATATGCAATCTAATATGACGAAGGAATATATCTGATGTCAATTAATCCAAATAAGATTAAGTCTCTAATGAAATGCACATCAACTTCTATATGCTTACTTCTAGCATGTTGAACAGGGTTTGCAGCCAAAGCCTTTACACTTAAATTATCACACCATATCACTAAAGGTCTCTTAAGATATAAACCTATTTCACATAAGAATGAGTTTAACCATTTGATTTCTACAGATCCATTAGAAAGAGACCTATATTTTGACTCGATACTAGATCTAGAGACAACCTTTTGTTTTCTCGATGACCAAGATATGAGATTATTTCCCAGAAACACACACATTCCTGCCATAGACCTTCGGTCATTTAGATCACAAGCCCAATCAGCATCAGTGTATGCAACTAATTGAGAACTTCTAAATGGCTTAATATGTAAACCAAGGTTATAGGTACATTTAAGATACTGAAAAATCCTTTTCACAGCCTGATAGTGAACAGTCCTTGGTTGAGACAAGAATTGACTAAGTTTGTTTACAGCATAAGAAATGTCAAGACATGTTGTAGTCATATATTGTAATGAATCTATAGCTTGTCTATATTCAGTAGGGTTACTCAATAATTCACCATCTAGTAAAGAAATTGACCAACCAATTACCATTGGAGTAGAAACTAGTGCACATTCAGCCATACCAAACTTCTTTAGTAAATCAACCACATACTTAGCCTGATTCTTATATATCCCTTGTTCATCTCTGTAGACTTCTAAACCAAGAAAATAATACAATGGCCCTAAGTCCTTTAGTGAGAAAATTAAATTCAACTTCTTCACAAACTTATCCATATAAACAGGATTATTGCCAGCCACCAAAATATCTTCCACATAAATCAAAATAAAAATAGTTAAATCATGGGTTTGAAGCATGAAAAAAGAAATATCACTCTTTAAATTCTGAAAAAGCATGAAAAAAGAAATATCACTCTTTAAATTCTGAAATCCTCAGTTTAACAATGTAAACCTTAACCGATCAAACCAAGCTCTCAGAGCTTGTCTCAAACCATAAATAGCTTTGAATAACTTACAAATGTGATTTGGCTTTCTCTGATCAATGAAGCCTTCCAATTGATACATGTAGACTTCTTCCCTCAGAAATCCATTAAGAAACGCATTGTTGACATCGAGTTGTCAAATTTCCCACTTGAAAGTTACTGCAATAGACAAAATAACCCGAATTGTTGTTGATTTGATAATAAGACTAAACGTTTCAGTAAAATCCCTTAGCTATCAACCTCGCCTTGGCACCAACAACCAGGTTTGATTTCGCAATAGGGCATTGAACTCTTCTTTCATTGCGTTCAGCCACTCTAGAGATGATAAGGCTTCTCGAATAGATGAAGGTTCTGAGCCTTTCTTAAAAAATTCCTCTTTTGTCTTTAAAAGCCCAACATATGGATGTTTGGGCTAAGCTATTCTGCCTTTGGCCCTTGTGACCATAGAATGTTGATTAACAAGCCGTGCTAGACTTGGACTTGATGCCATCATATCTGGACTTCCATCTCCTATGGACTCATCAGTCTGAGAAATACTCTGTGACAAATCATGATCTCCAAAGAAATCATCACCACTGCTCGTGTCATTCATCAAATTCAATGACTCCAATTTTTGACCAACTTGAATTATAAGAGGAACTGAGCTTGTTTGAACATCGGTATTGATAGCTTGATGACGCATAAAACCTATTGTAAACAAAAAAAAATACTAGGATAAAAAACAACGTGCCTAGAGATAAATATGTTACCCGACTCACTCAAGCATCTGTGACCTTTCTGTTGGGATGCTAAGCCAATATATACACATTTCTGACTATGAAACTGGAACTTATAGTCATTATATAGTTTGAGACATGGATAACAAGTACAACCAAACGGTTGTAGACTATCAGACACTAGTTTTGTTTTTAGAAGATTGAACAGGGGTGTTTGATCTTTAAGTCCTAGCATTGGCAAGTGATTAATTAGGAATACTACTTGCTAAAAAGCATCAACCCAGAACTTCAATGGCATACCGGCATGAGCTAACAACGTTAAAACCATTTTTACAATGTGTCAGTGTTTCCTTTCAGCTCTACCGTTATGAGCTGAAGTATATGGGTAGGTGAAACGAATGTTAATTCCTACTTCTTGAGCTATGGGTATGAAAGGCTTATATTCACTACCATTATCACATTATATAGCTTTGATTTTCAAATCAAACTGATTCTCAACAAATACTTTGAAGTGTTTGAACGCTTGAATTGCTTCTCCCTTGTGTTTCAAAGGATACAACCATGTTTAACGACTAAAGTCATCTATGTAACCCCCTCACCGTAATTACATCCGGATTACGAAATTTACGGAAATAGAGACCAATAAAACAAAATAGCCATTTAAAATCCCTCTTCCAAGAGATGGGATATTTCAAAATCAGTTCTAAAGCATACTTAATCCTGGTCTCACCTTCACGTGCGGATATAATTACCAGAGTGATCAAATTACATAAACAATATCAGAGTGCGGAAACTAAAATCCCGGCAAACCCCGGGTTACTTACATAAATAACTTGGGTTTAAGATTTCCCAACTATGGGGATTACATAACCAAAATAATCATTTACATTCTTATGTACACTTGATAACCCCAACTCCAAAACTATGATAACCAACTACCACTTAGATCTCAGAGTAAGCCTAACTACTCCTGGTTGTCCGCTTCCCTTTCGAGCCACTCACCCTGTCTGAAAAGGTTAGTCATGTGGAAGGGGTGAGATTCTAAAGAATCCCAGTAGTAACAACAATTTCATACCACATGCAATCACAGAATATGCACACCAATCATCTCATACAGCAACACAAGTCACTCCACCCTCATCCCCTTTTACCGCCGGGAAGGCATACGACCTTCACCCGAACCGTTGTTAGCGACTCAGGGACTATTGGCGTGGCAGTGCATACAAATAGCCACACGGCTCAAATATAGCCTTTCGGCTTTCACAAATGGCTCGTCGGCCTTCAAAAATAGCCTGTCGGCTCACAATTAGCCTTTCGGCCCACATAATCACATATAACACACCCTAACCTCATCCCCTTTTACCGCCGGGAAGGCATACGACCTTCACCCAAACCGTTATTAGCGACTCAGAGACTATTGGCATAGCGGTGCTTCCACAATTTCACTTAGGCACATATATGACACCCTAACCTCATCCCCTTTTACCGCCGGGAAGGCATACGACCTTCACCCGAACTGTTATTAGCGACTCAGGGACTATTGGTATAGCGGTGCTTCCACAATTTTCACAACACTTGCAGCATACAATACTCATTTCAAAACAATGTCATAATATACATACAATGTATCACACAAGGTATAAAGAAAGAGTCACTACCTGAATCCTTCCTGACTGGGTCTGGCACCTTAGCCTCACGAGGACGACAGATGTCAAATCCTATATTAATTAGGGACAACCAATCAATCTCTTATCCATATGTATATTTCAATAATACTCTAAGTTGGTTATCATTTAGGACTCTTTAGGTGACTATTAGAGGCCTAAACATATGCCTAAAGGGTTGGAAGACACTACCCAAAAGACCCCTTACTCGAAGGCAAAACGCTGATTTTTGACTGTTTCACTCGAGCACAGATGCTCTCACTCGAGCATAGTACGGACATCACTCGAGCACAAGCGAGAGTGAGACTGCGAGTGAGCACCCGAGAGCACAAAGAAACTTTCAGGAACTGGCTCACTCAAGCACGCTGAACCTCACTCGAGCACAAGGCCAAATGCCTCACTCGAGCACCTACGAGTGAAGTTCAGGAAGTGAGGACTCGAGAGCACACAAAGCTCTCCAAGACCCAGATCACTCGAGCACAACCACAGGCACTCGAGCACACACCTCTCACCCGTGAGTGAGAAAACACACTCGAGCACCTTACTTGCGAGTGAGAAAACACACTCCCACCTGAGGCACAATCTCACTCGAGCATGATCCCCAGTACTCGGGTGAGAAGGCTATGCTCGCGAGTGTCAGAGCACACTCGTGGCATCCATCAGCAAGTGAAGACCCGAAAGAAACCCTTCACTCTGAACTCACACCATCACTCGAGCAGACCATGCTCACTCGAGCATGTTCTTCGCTCACTCGAGCACAAAGCGATGTGCTCGAGCATTGCTCATAAAACCCAGACGAACTCGAAGCACAAAGGGAAAACTCACGCATCACTCGAGCACGTTCTTCCCCTGCTGGAGTGAGGTTTATCAGAGACCCAAAAATGCAAAAAAACCAGAAAACGCCAGATGGTCAAAACCATGCCCAATGGTTCCCAAACTCTTCCCAATGCTCATACACTCTAAGCACTAACTAGGGAACACAATGGCAACTCCAAAAACACCCCAAAAACCACTTTGACCACAATCAAACACTAAGGTCTCTAAGATACACAATATCCAAATTTCATTACACTTGATTCCAACATTCCAAATCATATTTAATACTCATATATCTCCAAACTAAATCATTCCAATCGTCAATCCTAATAAACTTCATATTTCCAGAAATAGGCATATTTAGGGCAAAATTCCAGATTTGACCAAACTTAGCCAAAGCTCATAAACAACATACCAAAATGCTCTAAATGCCTACCTCTTCACTTTGCCCAATTCAGAACCTTGATTCCTCAACTTTCAATTTCGGCCAATGTCCCAATCATCACCATTCAAGGCTCTACAATCATCACAATGTAGCTCTCAATGAGACACATATCTTTAGAGAAGAGGATTGGAACAAAGGAGGAGTATTTCTTACCAAAGATCAAGCTTTTCTTCCCCTCTTTCTTTCTTGTCCAGGGAAACAATGGAGGAAGTAGAGAGAGAAAATGAGAAAGATGGAGCAATGATGATGAAGAAGCTTCTCCCCTTGCCTACACACATACTCCACAAAATTGGAGAGAGAAGGGAGGAAAAAGTGATTTTTGTCCTCTAGTGCTTCATCCAATGGTCCACCTTAAGCCACATGTCCAAATCTACACACTCTCTCAAAGAGCTCACACAACCGTAAAGCACAGGATTCCGACCCATGGTCAAGGAATCACAACCCTTGATCTTAAATACCCCACATAGGTACACCAAATTCATATTACATAAATTTCCCAAAAGTGCTTAATTACACTAATCTCAATGATTATCAGAGTTATCAGCCCTAATCACATCGGGATATTACAATCTACAAAATGAATGTAAAATCGATGGCCACCATTAGATTGTATAGGAGCAGGACCCCATAGGTCTGTATGAATTAATTCAAGTGGAAAGGAAGACTATGAATAGAGTTTGGAAACGGTAGAAATTTTGATTTTCCTAATTGGCAGGCTCATATACATAATTGTCATCAATAGGAACATTTGAAACCTTTTCATTACATTTATCGAGAACTTGTCTCAAAAATTTAGTATTAGCATGTCTTAAGATATGACGCCACTTCAGAAAATCAGATTGAGAATCACATGCCTCTATTAACACCTTCAGTTGAGCCTCAAGCTTTCTTCCCTTCATCGGATACATTCCTTACTTTGGAGCCCCTTGTAGTAGTAGACTTCCTGTCACTGAGTCCTTCACATCACAACTTCGATGAGTGAAACTTACATTAACAGGATTATCACGTATTAGTTTATTAACACTCATCAAGCCTTTAGTACTCGAGGGAACATAGAGAACTTCTTTAAGAAATAACTTAGAAGAACGATTACAGGGTATAGCAGCTGAACCAATGCCTAGAATTTGACTTTTCTCACTAGTACAAGTAGTAAGATAGGACTTACCAGTAGGCACAATTTCTTCAAAATGCTTGGAATGTGGAGTCACATGATAATTAGCTCTACTATCCATATACCATGTTGGATCTACAACTGAATAGGAATTAGCATAATATGCTTGAGGAGTATAGCTAGAGTAATTATTATTATAACCAGTATCTTCACGATAATAATAGGTAGCTATAGTATAACCAGGACTTTGACAATGGATACAGAAAGGATGACCACCACGTTGACCACCTCAGAAACGTCCTCCTCTACCTCTAAAAGGTCGAGAGTTGTTTCTCTAGCCATGATTGTTTCCTGATTCATGATAAATGTTGTTAGAACAACCACTACGTTGAGAATTACTAGGAGCATCACTTCGCTGAGCAACATTGATTGAAGGTTGAATGCTTAAATTTGTGAAATGATTCCACTGATTTAGTCTTGTTTCAAAGGAAGGCAGAGATGCCTGAGCTTTAACCCAGGTCAGATCAGGTTGATCAATAAGCTTAACAACAATTGCATTATACTCTGCATCTAAACCATTGAGAGTATGAAGTATAAGATCATCCATTTCTATCGGCAATCCAGTAAGAGCAAGTTCATCAGCGAAACTCTCCATCTTGTTTAGATACTCTTCCATCTTCAGGACATTTTCCGAGTGTTGTGTAACTCGCTTTTCACAACCATTACTCATGCCTTTATCGAAGCACATGTGAGATCTCTGGTGTAACACCCTAAATTTTGATTAAGGGCTAATGTTAATTATTGCGAATGTTTTATGAATTAAAGTTGATTTGAGACATGAATTAGTGATAGAAATGCCCAATACTCTATATTTTAGCATGATTATGTGACAAAGTAATTTAAGGGCTAAAATATGAGGGGGTGGCTCATGGATGAAGAAGAAATATGTAAAAGATGTGTTATGTGGCAATTTAAATTAATATGTCATAATCAGGAAACAATTGAAGGAATGGAAACTATTAGATAATTAGTCAGTGATTAATGGGGGAATTAATTACTAACTTAGAGAAGAAATGAGAAGTGTAACTAAATGGCTAATGGAGTGGTTAAAGTAACAAATTGGTTACTTACTTTATGAGGACCAATAAGATTGGGACACGTGGCAAATGGAGATGATAGTAGGGTGTTAGAGAAAGTCAAAATAGAGTATTTTAATCATATTTTATCTCTCTCTTCCCCTTGTTTTCGGCTGCATGAGCATGGGAGACTCCAAATGTGATCATTTCACCTCCTTCAAGCACTCATCTCTCTCCTTTCTCTCTCTTTAGTTGATAGCCATTGGAGGCCAAAGAAGAGGAGAAAAGCTTGTGAAAAAGGAAAATATTTGACCTTCCAAATGACCTCTAATGCAAAAACTCCCTTCTTCAATCTTGCTCCTTGTGTTGAGAGCTTCAATTCTATGATTTTAGATTTGCCATTGGTGGTGATTTGAGCTCTTAAGGAAATGTATAGTTTGGAGAAACAAGGAACTCCTTTGGAAAAGTTGAAGATGTGAGTTAGACAAACCTTTCTATATAAGTTTTGTAGCTATTGATTGAGTTTGGAATTTCTAGGATTTTGGCTTGATTTTCGAAAATGAGGGTCATGGTGTGTATGGCATGTTGTTGTCATGGATTTAGTGTTTTGTGATGTGAATTGGATAGATAAAATGAATTGAGATTGAAGTTGTGAAGTTTGAAGTTTATGAGGAAATTGCATTGTGTTGTTGCCTTGGTTATATCTTGTGAAAGCAATGTGAAATTGGTCATTTTGGTGTTTCCATTGGGTTTCTTGTGAAATTTTTTGTGGGAATAAGTTTTGGATTAAATTTTAGAACCATTGGAGACATAGGTTACAAAACTGGAAATTCTGGAAATGTTAAGTGTGAAATTACTGTTCAAATTGTCAACTTTGCATGGTAATTTGAAATAGCAAATGGTTTTAGAATGAGGTGAAACTTTCCAGTTTTGTAGTTCAGATTTCAAGCTTTCCATTAATATAAAGTATGGTAAATTCTGAGTTCTTTGCTGAGAGTTATGGTCGGTTGAAAATAGTTAAGAATCAGGACAATTCTTGGCCGCGGCCCATAACCTTCTATCCATTTCTAGCAGCGGCCTAAGGTGGCTAGCCGCGACCCAAAAATTTTGGACCATATCTTGGCCACGGCCCAAGGGTGGGCTAACCACGGCCAACCCCTATTTTTAAGCACTCCAAGATTTCAAAAAGTCGTTTTCAACCTAGAACCTCCCAACCCTTTAGGGCTATTGATAGAGCCTTTCATAGCTACTCAAGAGACTTTAATATAACCAAATCTAAGTGTTTTGAAGTCATTAAGTAATGGGATAAGTGATAACTTATCGTCCTTAATTATGAATTTAAGATTTGATATTTGTCCAGAGCGTTGAAGGCATGTGCCTGATCAAGAACAGAAACAACAAGGTAGTGACATTTTATTCTATATCATGTGTAATGCATTGCTTGTATGTATTTATCATTGAATGAGCAAGAGGATGTGGCGTAAGTCCGACCTTGAATATTGATATACTGCATTATGATATATGCTTACTTGCTATTTTAATTATGCATCATATATGTAAATTGTTGCTATTGAGATTCTTTTGAATCTTACTCTTTCCAAATAATATTTTTAGATAGGGCAAATGGATCTCAAGACAAGCAAGTGAGCAAGAGCGACTAGGATTGCCCGTGGTAGTCTTAGTTTTTTTAGGTTTTTGGTTATCATATGGACAGTTGTATATATATATGATGTCCTGTAAAACTCTTGGATTAATGATATTATCTAGGGTAAATGTTGGGAATTTCGTTAATACTCTGATATTGTATATGTGACAAACCGAACAAGCCAATTGTTTTTATTTAAAAAATGAATGGAGATCATATTGTATAAGTGTTGGAAATTTTTTTTAATTATTCCAGATCATTTATTCAATTATAAAACGTATTTAAACACTAATCACGGCCTTGATGAGAACGGGGGTTACATCTGGCACCATTCCATAACACCTCAGCTGTTTGACAATAGAGAAGTTGAGCGCCGATGTCTTGTGTCATCGTGTTCCTTAACCAACCAACTAGTATTCGATCAACCAAAAACCAATCCAAGTAAGCAGGATTAGCTCTGTTTCCCGCAACATCGAAAATGAGCTTCGGTGGAGCACTGATAGTGCCATTAATATGACCCTCCAGTCAGTTCCCTTCAATCAAAGGAAGAACGATAGACTCCCAAACCAAGAAGTTAGTGCAATCCAACTTGATTGCTGTGGTCTGGCTAGAAGAGCTAAATAGAGAATTAGTTTTGGCAACTGAGGAAGCACCAGAATCAATGGAGGAGGGGAGGAATAAGACATTTTGCTCTGATACCAAAATAGAAAAACAAGAATACCAGAGGAATATGAATAATGCTGAAGCACTGAATTGCAATGCTAGACGTATAGCTTGAATTTATAAAGTTTGTACAATATTCTAAAGAATTCCTACAGCTGTGATATTGTAACAGAATTGTAACAGAATCTATAGCTACATGACACGTATACACAAAATCTGATACAGAAATATTCTATAGGTTCTTACAGTTAGCAGCACTAATTATTAATACAAACGGGTTATATTTCAACAACCCCATTTCTGTGTTAAAAATCTCGGCTGATCTTCGGCCAATCTGAGAAGGCGGTGGCTCACGGTGCTTTATCGGCAATCTGAGAAGGTTGATGGGGGCGTTGGTGCCGATGAGTCTCTGACCTTACTTATAAACGCATTCAACAAGTCAAATCTCTTTCTCCTCTTCCCCATTTCAAACCTCATTTGTGTAGGTCGGACAAGTCGCTGGAGCTTGTGTGCTTGGGTTGACGAAGAAATCACACCGGTGAAGTCTTACTCCAGTTGGAAGATGCCGATTGTGTGCTTCATCGCTTTGTGGTCTGTGGTCCGGTTGCAGATTAGAGAAGTCGCCGGTGGTGGTAAGCTATCCTCGCTCTGTGCTCGTTGCTCCTTTTTTGGTTTCTGATCTTTGCTATTTCCCCTGTGATTTGTGCTATTTCTGATCTAAAATAATTTCTGTTTGAACTTCCCCTTGGATCTGTAATCCTGTATTGCTCTGTGTTCTATGGTGGTTGCTGGTTTGTCTTGCTTCTGCTTCTGTCCTTTACTCTGTGCTCTGTAGTGGTTTGTCTTGCTTCTATTTCTATCCTTCCCCTTTGCTGTCTTGCTTCTCCAGTTTTCGTGAATTGTTTGTGTGTTTGTGATTTGAAGTTCTATTGATCAATAATGCTATATTCTTATATTTGAAGTTTTTATGCTGTAATTGCGGGACCTTATCTTGATATAATTGATAACTGCTATCTTAAAATCAAATTACCTGAATGCAACAACCAAGTTTGAACCAGACTCTAAGAATTTTATGTTTCTGATGTAAATTTCTTTGAGCAAGTGCAAAAGCTGCTTTTCTTTCAGGGCATTAGGATCTCACTTTGTGTAATCTAACCCACGCATGTAACCAACCCACTTATGGCATTTAAGGTACAAGGTTGAGGTGGTTTTGTGTCTCATTTTAGAATTGATGGGAAATGAATAGCCAGAATTATATATATGAGGCTCAAGGCTACAACTTGCAGAGTTGCAAATGTAATTAATTAGTCACATTGATTAGTTTATTTTGGAATGGTTTTGGAGGATTTGATGTGCACTTGAATAGTTATATTGCTTTTTTATATATTTTTATAATAGCAATTAAACAGCATTGTCAAGTGCTTTAATTTTTATATAGTTTTCTGATATTCGGTAGATATTATACTGATTTTAGATGCAAAAACTTTGACATAATATATAACTTTATCCACTCAAAAATGATAATGAGACCTTTAATTACTTGCATTCAAGTCTTAGGTGCATAATAGAAAAAACATTTAGGGTTTGGAAGAACAAGTTTGAAATCTTACAGAAAATGCGTAGCTATAGCTTTCATACACAGGTGAAACTTGTTTATGCTACGAAGGCTATACACAATTTTATTAGAAAAACGTCTATTTCTGATCCTAGCTTTCAGCACCATGATCAAGAGGTTATTTTGTGTGCTGACGACGATGATAATGCTATAGAATCTTCAACAATATCTTCATCAATTGCATCTTCATCTGACGTGGCTTCTCTTCGTGATTCCTTAAGATATCAAATCATTTATTATACACGAGCATTTTTATCCGTATGAACTTGTATTTGCTGCCTTGTAGTACATTGCTTATAATCGGATATGGATACAAATTTTTATTAAAAAACAAAACCTATATGGGTATAAACATGTGCTAGTTAAAATTTGTCATTTGTTTTTACAAAAGCATCACTCTTATTTATTCTAAGTTCCATTGTTTAGCCACCAAACATTTAACAACAAAATAAATTATGTATTTCAATACAAAAGATATTATTTTAGATACTTACTATTTATAAATGCTTTTTCATTATACAATTTATTAATATACATACACATCATTATACAATTTATTAATGTACATATACACGCGTGTGTGTCCACATCATTATACAATTTATTAATGTACACACACACACACGTGTGTGTGTGTTTTTTTTTTAATATTACTAAAATGACTAATGTTATAATTTTAAATTTTTCAGATAAATTTGTGTCATTTTTTGTATTTATTATGAAATTTAATGTTAAATAATACATAAAATATAATCTTATTCTTTATAAGTAATTATCACAAGTTAATGTTCTTTTTAGTAATTTGACCATGAAAAAAAAATTATTTTGATCATAATATCCAAATACTCTCATCTTATTAAAATCACTTTTCCCCCATAATCTATTCTGTTTAGAATCTATTCTCTAAGGGCTTGTTTGATTCAAAGGGAGGGGAGGGGAGGAAGGATAAAGAATCACCTTGTTTGGTTTGGTTTGGTTAGAGGGGAAGGCAGGAGAAGGTTTTTTAATGATCCTTTGTTTAGTTTAAGAGAGGATGGGAGGGGAGATAATAACTAATTTACCATTTTACCCTTATATGTTAGTTTACATATTTTTACTTATATAAATAATTTAAATTAGTTTTTTTGAAATGAAAATTATTTAAATTAGTTTACACCTTAATATAAATTAAATAAATTATGAAAATTGAAATTTATTTTACCAAGTAGACACATTTATTTTAACTCACTGTTGGAATTACTAAAACAATGATTGGTAAAAGAAAACAAATAGAGATTACAATTTTGTGTAAAAAACATCCGACTTTAATAACTTATTTAATAACATATTACAATTTTGGTCGAAACTCTGAAATCTCCAGAGTCTAGAGCGTGTTTTTATTTTCTGCTCAGGGTATCAATGAAAATATGAAAAAGTAATAGGGGCAAAACAGTCACAATATTTTGTTTTCCTCCAAACCCCCCAATTTGGAGGGAACAAAAATGAGGGGAGGGGAGGGATTTGGAGCCCCCCTTTTGGTTCCCCTCCCTTTCAATTTTTCATACCAAATAAAGGAAAAGAAAAAGACTCATTTTTCATCCCCTTCCATCCCTTCCCCTCCAACTAAACAGGCTCTAAGGGTGTGTTTGGTTTGAGGGGAGGGGAGGGAAGGAAAAGGGGGTTAAATTACTTTTTTGACTTGAAGGTATTTAAATTTTGGGCGGATTAAAAGGAATGAGAGGGTAAATTTTGGATGGAAATCCAAAATATAAAAGAATGAGAAGGTAAATTTTGAGTTTCTCCTGTCTAAAATTGTAATTTGTCACCCCTCCCCTTCCCACAAACCAAACACACCCTAAAATC
The DNA here is from genome assembly GCA_963242795.1 of Inga leiocalycina. Lineage (NCBI taxonomy): Eukaryota > Viridiplantae > Streptophyta > Magnoliopsida > Fabales > Fabaceae > Inga > Inga leiocalycina. Next base: position 32,558,666 of record OY725327.1, read on the forward strand.
ACTTTTTTCACTTTTCCTCCAGAAGTTATTCTCGAAAAACTAATCCTAATACACTCTTAGAAAGAATCTTTGTCATAATCCTCGTCTAGTTCTATTTACAAGACTGGGAGAAGCTAAATTATTTTGTTTTAATTATAAGTCACATCATTAAATTGTTTGTATGAATATACAATTTTATCATTTTAAAAGTAAAATTTAACATGTTTCTTAATATGTGTGTAAACATGCTGAAAGTGATTTATAAATATGATCAGAAAAATACTCCTTACATCCCATATTATAAGTTTTAAATTTGTGAATGAGTGTGTCTCAATATAAGCTTTATTTTAAAATTGTTTAAACATTTATTGTGCATTTTCCAACTTTATCCTTTGTTGACTGTATTTATTACATGTATTCTCTCTCACTTATCATTCTCCAACATTTTTCTTAATATGTATTTATTTATTAATTTTTTTTGCCCACATGTTAATTTTTTTATATAAATGTGCAATTTTACCTTTAATTTATTATTATATAGATTATAATTTTCTTGGAAAGTGTGCAATCAAATAAGGGAAAAGTTGGAAAAAAATCGACTTTTTTTAGACAAAAACCTGTTGACTTTTAAGATAGAACTAGTGAATTTTAAGATTTTTTTTAGTCCATGTGAGAAATGAGTATGCTAGAGTCTTTTAAATATTTATTTTATTATTAAGTAGTAATTTCTCATAACATGGCATATTTTAATGATTGTTCACAAAAATTTGCTAGATGAATTCTACTTTATTAAGATGATTTTCTCTGCTGAGAAATGCATTGAGTTTTTAATACCAAACTCTAACTTGATTATATTTAACGCTTAAAAGAATAATTTTGTGACTCAGTGCAGAACGCTCCTACAAAGGCTCCCACTAGGTGAAAATAATACATTGTAGAAATGATAAACATAAAATAACAGGAAAAATATGATTATAAAAAAACCCAAGAGGAGGAGGGCAAGTAGGAAGCAAAGAGTTACAGCCACAAAACCTTCACTGAAATAAACAATTGTACACAAACACAAACCCCCGAGGCATCACCGCTGCTTCACGAAAAAGGAAGCAAAAGAAAATAGGAATACAAAAGCATCATAATCACGTTACAGTTTGCACGAGAGAGAGAGAGAGAGAGAGAGAGTTCGGCCTCCATGATATGCTGCTAGGTGCTGTTTAAATTTAGACCAATGTGGTCATTTTTGGATTACAACTCTGAGGACCAACAATTGCACAATATTATGACCCAAGGGATGGACATCTCAACCTACCACCCTCCCTTAAGCCTACAATACTACTAGGGGCATTACCTTAAAAAAAACCCAAAAAAATAAATAAATAAAAGAAACCACCTTTTCCAGTTTTTCGCATACAATAATTTACAAAAACCCCAATATGTTTCATATCTTAGGCTTAAAACTACTTGGAACTTCAGGGCTTCTTTACTTGCTGAATAGCTTAGCCTCATCCGTTTGAATCAGACAATAAAGCCAGCACTTCACTGTCGTCAAAGTTTGACTCTACAGCAAGATCAAGGGGGGTTCTTCCCTCTTCATCCAAAGCTTGAGGATCAGCCCCCCTGCATTATTAATTATTTTTCAGTTTCATCTGAAGAACATGGGCTCAACAAAAAAGTTTTCGAGGTTTTTTGAACAAAAAAAGACTGCAACTTCCAAAGATCCAAGTGTAATTCGATCCTAAGTCTCTGTTTAGTATAAGGGAACTGGACGAGAGCAGAAAGGAGGGAAAATTTTAATAAGTTTGATTTAAAAGAAATGGAGAAGTGGGGTTATAAAATTTTACGAAAGAGAAGATGTAAGATTAAAGAGTAGAAAAATTAATTAAGTTGTTTTTAACCTTGCTTCTCCAATCTTTTAAAATCAAACTCATTAAAAATTTTCCTTCGGGCGCTTCATACCAAACAGACCCTAAATTAGTTGCAGAAATAAGCATGTCAAGTCACCTTGAGAGAAGTAATCTTGCCAGTGTAGATTTTCCTTTGAGAATGCAGCGATGGAGAGGTGTTTGGCCTCTCATGTCAGTGGCATTAATACTTGCACCATACTGAAGAAGGAGCTCTAGCATGCCAATATCTGCAGTTTCACAAGCAAGGTGAAGTAAGGTGCACCCATCAAGATCATTCATGGTCGGATCTTCTTTTGCTCCCACCATATTCAAAAGAGTAGAGGACCAGTCGAATGGGTTCCCTGCTAAAGCAGAGTTGTGATCATGGCCTATCTGCTCTTGTAATAGCATCACTTTGGCAAGGGTTAAAGAAGAGCTGCATGTTTGCTGATAAACAGCATTAACATCAACTTCATAATTAACAATGTGGCAGTACACCATTTTTTTGTCATTAGAGCGAACAGCCTCCCAGATCTGTTGCGCCACCAAGAGACGATATTGATTGTCATTTGGCTTGTGAACAAAAAGCTTCTCTGCATACTGTAATTGGGGGAAAAAAAATTAGTTATGAGGCAGTCAATGTCAGCCATTAGAAGTTAGCAGAGAACTAAGAAATAACCAAGATGAATACCCAACGGTGTGCCTATGCCCATCCCCATAAAAATAAAAATCAATAAAAAAATCCATCCAATAAAGAATTTATTATGATGAGTTGCTATTGTAAACTTTTCATAGAGAAACCCTGGACATAAAAAAGTGATGCATCTCTTTTGAGCGAAGGCTAGGTGTTCTTTATTCAGCGTCTTCAGTTTCTAGTCCAATACTGATCAATGTTGAAATGGCATTTTGTTAGTGCAATCTAAAAAACGTAATCAATCATCTTATCCCATATTCCATTGAACCCCACATCATTCTTAAGTCTATGTTTAGAGGTAGTGTTTTACAGCACTTTTGAGTACACCTTCCTCTGTCAGTAAGTGCTTGAAGTACAAGATCCGGTCAGGAGGACTGGCACGTTATAAGAATACCTTTGCATGGATGAACTTTTCCTTCACAGATAAAGAATCAGATTGACAAGGTTTGCTGATGAAGAGAACCTGTGGTTTGTCGGACTTGCTTAAGCTTCAAGAGAAGAACATATCAGCAAGACTAGATCAAGAATAATCAAAATTGCATTAAAGAACAGATATACTAGTGCAGATTCTCTACCCTGTCGGGACAAGATCAATCTGAAAGGCACTTCTTGATTGCAACATTTCCTCCCAGATTGAGTTGGCAAAAGCATTCCCAAGTGATTGAAACAAACTTATCACAGAAGGTTCCCACACTTTAACATCCAATGTAAGAGACCTAACCTGCGTGAAAATTCAGAAGAGGAAGCTGGATGAGCAATCTATCATTTACGTAAGCCTTGTCATTTTTTAAAAATAATTAAACAAGTAAATAGATCCTTCCCATAAAACATCTTGAGAAACAAGGTAGAGCAAAAGTTGAATGGACAGAAACAAAATAGATACTACCTCCAGCCGGAGGTAGTATTATAGAAAGATTTGGTTGTTGGGTACAACACCAAACTCTCAACCTCGACCCGAATAATATAACCACACAAGAACACTAATACGTTCTAATTTGGGCTCACTACAGATAACTAATTGCTCAACTCACAAAACTTTCCTCAATTCTTAACGCTTCTTTAAAACAAAGTCATCAACGTTATACTTTATAAACAAGGGTAAATCATTTGCTAGGCTACAAACCTCGAACTGGATACCGGATGATAATATCTAAAGAAAAAAAAGAAGAAATGAAATAGCCCCCACTCCCAAACTTGATTAAAAACGAAGAACGGCTTGAGGTATTTTATGAAGGTGACCAAATTTATCAAACTAAATATTCGCTTGAGGAATGTTCTGCAACAATATTAAAAGGATGTAACACGATTTTCCAAAGTACTCAGAATGTTATTGCATAAAATTTTTAAAAGTAAAAGGAATTTTGCAAATACATAGATTTGGGTTGCTGGAACTTGCTTCCCTTGTGTTAATAAATTCCATCATCAAAAAATTACCATACTTCATTCTAATTCATTTCCCAATTTTTATAGTATGCCCATTCACAAGCATTTTTTAACCAGTTTACCAAGATATAGAGAATTCTTCAAAGCAACCAAACTTGATGTTTTGAAACAGACAAATGGTTAGTACCAGCAGCGATGCTTACCTTTGATATGTGTACACCAAGATTCCGGTGAACACCAGAACACTCGATGCAAACAAGAACACCGAGATTTAATGATGCCCAATCAGGTTCAGGCGCCCCACAATCAGCACATATATCATTTCCACAAACTCTCCGCAAAACATCAATTGGCTTCTCACTTTTCATACATGCTCGTTGCTGCTGTTGCAAGCTTCTTGAGGGGCGTTCCATATGTGCAGAAGCAAGAACTCTGTCCGATTTATATTCTTCTACAGCAGAGTGATCAAAATCTGAACTTTCAAAAGAACTACTCTCACTGGCGGACCTATTATGACCACTTCCCATTGGACTAGCAGGGAGACACTGATAAAAATGGATAACATTAATAAAAATGACTGAAAGTACATATCTACAGAGTCAGCACAGGCCCTTGAGATGTACCCTTTCAGGAATCTGTGAACTCAGCAATGAAGCAATAACACCTGTGATCTTTTCAATCCAATCCATTTGGTCCAGAGCACTCTCTGCCTGCACTGACAAACATAATTAAGTACAATTGAGGACTCAAACTAAGATATGAACCACAATCAACATCCTTGAACTATTACTATCATAAATAAAAAATTCCTAAAAACCGTATCAAATAACCTGCAAAGTGTAGTTCTTTGTCGGTGAAATGATTCTGAAGCAAAACCTCAAGTCTGATTGGTCTGCATCAACTTTGATTGTTGATGTAAGCAGGTTCACTGTGTGATGGGCAACAGATTTTTCATCATGTACCCCACCGTGATGGTGATGAGAAGATAGCCATCGGCTCAAGAGGCCAGAACCAAGCTCAGAGCTATTCCTCTGACCAGAATGTTGACTGCTAGACCCCTACCAAAAATAATCAAACCACAATGATATAAGGCAGCATTTGACATGAAGCAGCACATTAACTTCAATTATTTGTAAACCATCTCTATTTTCTCAACAGATTGCTTACAGGTTTGCTGCACTGCTTACGATAGTAATACAACATTCCTCGACTGTCAAGAACAAAAAACCTCCTTTTCCAGTCACCCCTTAAGTTTGATGACCGCTTTGAAAGATAACCTTGTCGAATTGTTTGGACCTAAAATGACATAAAGATAAAAAATAAGAAATATATAATACAATATTTAACCACTGGACGGTAAAAGCAACATCTTTTTGAGCAAAAATCTCCAGGCCTCTTTTCAACCTTTCCCTTGGCAGCAGATTGCATAACTGCCTCTATCATTTTATGTGAACTTCTGCCGATGGCTTGTATACCATCTCCATTAGGAGACCCATTAGAACCATTTGAAGACCACCTACTCTCTCGGTCAACCTGCCTTTTGTATTCTTGCATTCTTTCATTTAGAGCTGCTTGCTCATAGTTGGATCTTTCTCTTGACTGCTGAGCATATGTCAGGACCTGCAGAAGAATGTCTCAAGTTAATCATTTTCATTGCATGCCTGATCACCAGATAACCATACATTATTTAGCAGTTAAAAATAGTCTTATCGACAACAAGACAAAGCCTTATCCCACTAGGTGGGGGCCACTACATAGATTGCACAACACCAAAAATAGTCTTATCAATGAAATAAACTATAAGTTCTTGCTCAAAGATAAATTGTACTGAACCTGGTTAATATATGGCTCCATTTGGTGCAATAACTCATACCCCTACATGTGATAGAAGTTACACATAAGCATGCTGCGACAATGAATGTGAATATTTGAAAATAATATGATTTACCTGTTTGAAGTAGCGAAGATGTGCATCCATGGTCCCACTAACTGCTTCCAAAAATTCAAATCTCTTCTTGGCTTCAACAGTTGACAAAGCAGTAACCTGGACAGAGATTTCTAGTTTATTTGTGTGTGGTTTTTTTTTTGGGAGGGGGGGGGGGGTGTTTGTCATTGTACAAGTAATTAACTAAATGGAACTGCTAACTGATAAAAAAATCACTCACCAGATTAAATCGAGCTTGCTCAAAAGTGGATCTTGCATTATGAAGTTCCTGACATGCATCCCATGTGTTTTAAAGATGTATAATATACAAATAAAAAAAGATACCCCATTTATAAGACAAACAAATGCTTACCTCTTCAAGAGTAGTAGCTACATCTGTTTTTGTGCCTTTTCTTAAAGAAAGGAACTTTTCACGAGCCTGCAGTATTATGAGCTTCAAAATTTAGGGGCTGTTTGATTTTGTTTTTAAAAACAATAAAACATGTTTGGTAAACTGTTTTCAAAAAAAATTTTTTAAAAACAAAAAAACAAAAAGTTGTTTTTAAAAACTAAAAAACAAAAACCATTTTTAGTTGTTTTCTTATTTTTGTTTTCCTATTTTTTATGTTTTGAGGTTTCCACTTATCCACTATTGACATTACACTACCAATAATGACTACCGCCACATCACCATCAGTGACCACACTGCCATATCACTTCAAAAACAGATTTTTCAAAATAATCTATCCAAACAGATTTTTTTGTTTTTTTTTTTTTTGAACTAGTTTCCAAAACTTGTTTTATAAAACTGTTTCTAAGAACAAAAATTAGAGAATAGAATCAAACAAGCCCTTAGTCTCTTACAAATTATTCATAAATTGTCTTTGTAAACCACACAAAAGATCTTCATCAGTCAAATGAGAAAGTTGTTCCAGGCATATTTTAACATTCAAGAGGTAAACCAGCTATCACAATTATAAGAATGAAAATTGAACAGTAGATGTTGATAAAAAATTTCTCATCTTCTCTTCTTGGTATAAACAAGGAATTTGATTTATCTTGGTGTTCAAAAAAATAGTCAGTTCAAACGTCCATTGATTAATTTCTATTTCAAAGAATTATAATCATCCCGAAATTAAAAGAAATCAAATATCAGATATGTACCTGATCATAAATAAGACTGGCTTTGTCAAAACGCTTGCGTGCTTCCTGCACAAAAGGTTGTTCCCATAGATGAGAAACTACAAATGCAACATGACTTTGAAAATTATGGGATAAAGCATACAGTAACCACCTTTAACTCATCTTTAAAATCTAAATTGGCCTAAACTTGTTAGCTGTTTCTACAGTCATAAAAGGGAATGAAACATGATCATGACAAATTATTGTGATATAAACTAAAATATCTTAAAAGAGCAACGTGACTCATTTCACAGTTAAGAGAGGGAGATATATAGAAGCTTATGTACAGAACATTGTGTTGTAATGCTCAGGAAGTCACCCTTGCAAGAACAAAGGAAGCAAATCAACAAAGAAAAGAAAAAATAACCAATAAGACGCAGTTGACTGATCTTTCCCTTTCCTACTGCATCTGATCAGAATGCAGGTAACTGACAAGTATTTTTACTACTGGAAACGACATACCAAAGAACAAAAAAAACATTAATAAGCTTCAATTTAGTGACATTTATCCACTATATTTTGCTCGATTTCCAAATTAGGGGGCCACAAGTAATTCTTGCAGAACTTACATGGTATGGCTTTCCTCCCTTACAAGCCAGTTTTCAAGGGTGGCTTTCCTATGCTTGCTTAGGTCTCCATCAATACTATGATAGACAGAGCCTCACATTGAGTAACCATAAGTAATTAGTGTGGTATTTGAATGATATGGTTCTCCTTACAGTCTGATTTTTAAGATCGGCTCTCTCATGCTTACATAGGTCACCATCAATTGCCATCATAGCTAAAAGTCATATAAAGAGTTACCCATAGAGGATGCAACCCAGTGGCTGAAGTGATTTCCATAGAGTATAGCTCTCAAGGAGGTTAATTCTTTAGGAGCAATGCTCTTATGGAGTTCCATATGAGATAGCCACAAGTAATTACTGAGGCACTGAAGTAGTGTAATGCTTTCCCCTCACAAGCTAGTTTTCGAGGGTGGGTTTCCTAAGCTTACTTAGGTGTTAGGTCTACTTATCTTAATTTTGATTTTAATAAAAATGGAATAATATATATCATTTCAACAAGGACATCATTTGCTTCAAAGTCCAGAACTCTGGATTCACTTCAACCACTCTCAACCATTAAACAATTGAAGAAAAGCCTAATAAGACAGAGTTGATATTGAAGATAATGCTACTCCTGCAAAAAGTCATGCAGATTGAGCTGCTGGTGTTCAGCAAATAAGGATAGGGTGTATCATAAAAAGAACAAATTATGAGGGAGAAAATACCTTGACTTCATGCAAGTCCATATTCACAAATTGGAGTAATCTGTCATTTAGCATATGTTCAACCTGGGGAAGAAAGTAGTCCGTGTGAAAAGCATAGCAAACTTTGTTGTACTATAAAACAAGCAAAAAAGATTCTAAGCCATGAATTGGAAATGGCATAAAGAAGAAAGGTTAGAATAATTCTTTCAGATAGTAAACTGCTAAAAGTGATGGTACGAGTTAGCTTCCAGAATTAATTCTCAGAACTATAGCAATAGCTCTAGCCCTTCTGCCTAATCAATGGTACAGGTAGTAACTACAGAACCTCAACTGCAACACCATTTACATCATAATCTTATACCTGTGAGCGAAGGACTTCTTTGTATGTCCCAATTTCTCTCAAGGCTATAGTGAATTTGGTCATAACAGGGCCTGCCAGTGCAAAAAGATACTTTATCAGTGAAGTCAGAAATCATTTTGCCAATGTATGGAGTAAAGAATTTCATGCAAGCAAAAAAATCAGATCATGAATATTAAATAACCTTTACTCTTCAAGAACAATAACCTTGAATTACAGAATAATGATGCAAGACATTATCTGAAGGAGAATTTAAATTGCCAAAGTAAAAGGGTAACTTAGTGAAATTGCATAATAATTTACTTCCTTTTTCTACCATTGATGTTTTAGTTGCGGCAAAAAAAATTGTGAGAGGGAGGGAGGGAGTAGTAAAAACACCAGGATGACACTGAAGTGCTTTTGTACGTCCACATAAGTCATTTCATATGACCACAAAAGAAATTTTAAAACAGCTAGGCATACCTCCAAAAGCAACACTGATGGGATCATTATGGCCTCCACCAAAAGTTTCCAAAGCACTTGCAAATGCGATGTCACCATCATATGCCTCCCCAAGTCCTTCACTAGAAAAGAAAAGGCAAAAGCAATTAGAGTGTGCCCCAAAAACAATACCATGTACTAAGAATTGGCCATATCAAATAACTTCAAAATCAGTATCAAATATGTCATCAATTAGTCATAAACCAAGAGAAACTTCCAACAATGAAATGAAAAGGAAAAAATAAATTCTCTGCAACAGACATGCGAAAAGGGTTACCAAGTCAAAATTTTAATTTGAGAACGGTTGCAATACCATGTTAAATGACACAACGAAATAAACAAATTTAAAAATACTAATATTTGAAAATATAACTTTCGGTCGTTGAACTTCTTTTCAATTAGCCCCTGAATTTTAATTTGGAACAACTCAGTCATTGTATTTTCTTAACTTAGAACAACTCAGTTCCTATAGTTTCTTAACTCAGAACAACTCAGTCCTTGTATTTTCTTAACTTAGAACAGCTCAGTCTTCACAGTTTCTTAACTCAGAACAACTTAGTCCCTATCATTCCTTGACTCAAACTGAGGATTGAGTTGTAATGAGTCAAATTCAAGAACTACATCAATAATAAAAGTTATATTTTTCCTACTCACATTCACCAAGATGCAGAAATTTAACACTAAACATATTCATGATTTTTTCATTTCTACTGAACATAACTACACAAGTCTTCATGTTACTTTGGTATCACATCTTCAATATATCGCATTCTCTCCATTGTTTTGAAAGGATAGAACCAGCAGATAGGAAGGACAAAATAATTTTGAAAGGACGGTAACCAAACTAAAGCTAAAAATATTAGTCCTTAGATCTTTTGCAAGGAAAAATTTACAGTATGCCTAGCTCTCACTTGGAAACAGCTGTTCATTTTATTTTTACACTATCCAGCAGCCATTTCTGTGTGGAATAGATTGTCAAGAAATCTGCAAATCATGGGTGTTATAAGAACTGGAAGCAGTTTCTCATTATAAATTTTATGGACTTTGGCAACAGTATTTTTTTTTTTTGGAGGGGGGAGGAGATTTTAAGGGTGTGTCTATGCTCCTGTTATGTCTTTGGCTGAAAAGAAAGAGGCCTATTTTCAAAAATACTTCGTTGTCCTTGCATTTTTACAGCAAAGGTTTGTCTTCAGAGGTTCTCTTTGCAGGAACTTGCCAAAGGAGTTTCTCTTGGATAGCTATATAGTACATGAGCTTGTCTGCTCTTGCTAAGCTGTCTTTTAGGCCTTCTGTTAAGGTTAAAATATTTTACTGTAATTGAATCTCTCCCATCACCAACATTTATAGTAATAGCTATATCATAATGTAAGACATAAACAGAGTTTCAGCTAATTCAGAGCTAAGGTAAGGGGATTCCCTTCACAAACTGTGGATAGGCAATCTACATTTCAAAGATGTTTTCACAGAAAAAAGCAAAAGATTTTTTGATCATTCATGGTTATAATCAGCAGTCATTAGTAACAACAAAATAAAAATAACAACATACGTGTATTTTCTGCACCCTTTGTAAAATTTCAAACTTCTCTCTCTCAAAGATTCTGAACTCTCCTCCAGGCATTGCATCTGTTTTACAATATTAGTACACATCAGGCCAATCAAGAAATAACTATCAATCTGATGATAAACAGTGAACGGAAGCAGGGAACCATGTGAATGGATATACAAAATCAAGGCTAACAGTTAGCACAGATGGTAGGATGTAAGAAGACAGAAAGAGCATTTTTGCTAATTGCAATGCAAAATGCCATACAGAACAAAATTATTGCACTGGACTGCAGCAAATCGCTCAAAATTAAATTCAAAAGAAGAAAGAACTAGTCATGAAAGCCAACAACTATTAACACCCTAGGGAAGCGCCACTAACCACAAAATGCTTACAATTACAAGGATTTCTAGTTATCAGATCATTCAATCAACATTAAATGAAATATATGCTCAAACGAACCTAATTGTAATCCAGTCAGTGTCAGACTATAAACGCAATCTGTAAACAATGAAGTTTCACATTATTAAAGGAAATTAAAAACCTCATTTTTAACGAGTGTTTTAAACAGATTTTTAAGTAGTTGGTATCCTATGATTTTAGTGATAATATCATTCTCTGAGCTGAATGTAGATCCAGGTTCAAAGTTAAATACTTTACAGAATCTCCGCAATGTATCTGAATAGTTCAAGAGCTTACAAGATCTACATGAAAGTAGAATTAGCATTTTCTTAGAGAGAAATGGAAAGATTGAAACCGTGATACGAACATGATTTAGCTCAGCAAGAGATAATAGATTGTTGACTTGTTCAAGAAACGAACAAGCAATAACTTATTGGTGTGAACCACTTGGAAATATTTGCCTGGACCAGCACTATTTGCATAATGCTATAAAATTGTAGGTGTTTTCAGTATCAAAAGAACATAACAGCAGGCAATTATAGATAAGGGTGCGCAAAGCGCCCAAGAGGTAAACTCAGTGCGTAAAGTCAAAAGCAAGCATAAGATTGGATAGTAATGGTATTTTACACACTCAAGAGCATACAAGTAAGTTTGATAGCGCACACAAAATGCCGTAGAAATAGCTGGATCAAGTTGTAACCTAGTGTGATCGTCCAAAAATAAGGCAATGATCCAATTTTAAAAGGGAATTGAAGGAGAGAGAGGAAGTGACCTGCTTGCGAAACATAGGAGAGTCGTCGAGCTTTGCGAATTGCATTTTGGCTGATGTTTAGAGTAATAATAAATTACCATTACCATACCACGAAATCAATGCCGATCTTGGCGACACGAAAACCAATCGAGCGTCATCAACAGCAGGAAAGAGGCAGCAAAAGTCGAAGCGAGATCTCAGGAATTTTTTCCGAGTTCCAAATAAATCAAAATAATCAAACAACTAAATAACCTTCTGCCACTGAATTAAAACATCAAAACCCAGCATTTGCACGAATTTTCACGGCCCAGAAGCTACTACTCAAGAGCTCGCTCCCCTTTCACCCCTATGCTCGCAAGATTTTCCTTTATTGGATTCCAGTAATAACTTTGGTTCTCAAAACCCCAGAAGAGCAAGGACCAAACCCTAGAAACCCCACCACAAAAGCACGGACAATTGTTTAATATGCTTCCAGCACGCACACACTGTTACTACACCGCAAGTCCACTACTACTTCTTGTAGTCATGGATGCTTTCGTTTTATTTTTGAGGATTGCCAAAGTTAAAGAAAGAAAGAGAGGGGCAAGTCTCGGGAATTGAGTTGGATGGATTCAGGCAAATTCTTTTCATTAGCGAAATCCATGAGTGTTGCACACTCACACACATTGATTAAAGCGAGAAACACAGAGTGCCTTTTCTTTTTCATGCCTCTTCCCCTTTTGGGTTTATTTTAATTTATTTTTTATTGATTAATTGATATGGAAGCTTACTATCTCCCCTTATATTTATAAACAATTTTCTTTCTCATCTATTTAATTTTACATATAAGAAACAATTTTATTTTGTGTAAAAATTTAATTCATTTTTTGTTTATTTTACCCTCAACAAATTGCAGGTCTCTCTAGTTTTTGTTCTCATTCATTCTCTTTCATCTTTTTTCACACACACTCGTACTTTTCATAAACAAAGATATATTTAAGAAAACAATTATATCTTTTTCACATTCATTAATAATTTTACCCTCACATAATTTAATTTAGATGGTTGTCACTTATTTTAAAAAAAAAAAAAGCAGAAAGAAGGGGGTACTAAAATTGGGAGGGAAACTACTTCGTATTATAGGAGGGATATCACGAAGTTCGAGGTGTCTCCCAATCAAAAATCCCCAAAAAAGGAACGGCGTTACTCCAGCATGTTCTTCAGTTTTTGTCAAATTTGCAGAGAGGAGGGAGGAAGCGGGTTCTACACATGTCAACACTCATTTCCATTTCGATATTTACAGAGTGATACAGACCAAGTTCTATAAGCATATAGAAAAATACTAATATACTGACAGAAGTATTTGTTTACAGACCAGAATCAACGGTGCAGAATTTGATAATATTTACAAATATGTAAAGAATATCAAAAAATATTTCCAATACAAACTATATATAACCATGATTTTCGTCTCGGGAAACGTGCCTGTCAGTTTCCCGTATCTACGTTCTTGCATTTTGAGTCACTGGCACTCACTGAGATATTTTTATTTAGAAAAAGGGGTGAGATTCTAAAGAATCCTAGTAGCAATATACTATCATTCATATAAAATGCAAAAAGTAGATATGATATGCACCTATTAGTGAACAATATAAAATATTATCGTCATGTATACATGAGTGGGTAGGTCGTACACCGGTTGGATTCTTACCCAACCCCCAGGTGTAAGTGCACCTCTAGCGCTGACTGCCTCTTTCACCTAGTTTTGTGTGCCTTGAAAAATGTACCAAGCTCAGGCTCCCAACTCAGTCTAAAAATATCAAATGTATAAGAATTAGATTAAAACTCATTCATGTACTATTTTAGACACTTCCATAGTGTTTCTAGTGGTTATATTAGCCTATTGTGAAAATTTACTAAAATGACCCCAGGGACCTGGTCCCGCAGTTTCCGGTCCAACCGTACTTTTCCCACAATTTTTATTGGGGCTATTTTGATATATTTTCGCCTAATGAATCTATTTCTTGACTCAAAATTATCAAATTCACTACCAAAAAACAAATATGCCCTTGGCAGCCATGCTTTCCGGGTTTCAGGGGTGTTTTCGTAATTGTGCTTTTTCGGGCTTTTTTGAAAAAGTAACCAATTGTAACCCCACCAAATTTTCCTTCCTAAACTTAATGGAATCATTAGAACATCAAAAATCCAAATCTAACCCCTCCACCTAGCTCTGGCTGAAGCTTATAGGGCTCCGGGGAAAATTGAGGTTTTTTTATTCTAACTCTGTAGACATGCTCCTTTCTACTCCTAATCACTTTATTAACTATTTAATTGTGTTATAACTACCATTTAGTTCCAATTTTGGTAGCATAACATTTCCAACAAGCAATTTCAAAAATTCAAAATCAAAGACAATCCGGCAAAATTTCACAGCTTAAACTACTCACAGTAGCCAAAACAATCAATATTCGAAGGTTTGGAAGTTACCTTTCACTTCCTCTGACTTGTCCCTAGTGTAGCCGAAACCCTAGCTCTTCACAACAAGGAAATTTGAGCTTCAACAACCTTAAATTACATAGAAGAGGAGCTTAGGAGCAGAGTTATATGCATTATGTACAAATTCATCGAAGAAATCAACATACCTTGTGAGTTTTCTTCCTCCTTCTCTCTCTAGATCTCACAACTCTCTCTCTCTCTCTCTTGCTGAAATGAGGCATCGGTTTTGAGCCCAAGAGGAAGGAGATGATGCTTTGATCATATATCTTATAATATTTTAATCATTGTTTAATTTCCAAAAATTCCAAAAATTAAACTTTATGTACATAAACCCCTATGTACATGTAACTATACCATTAAGCCCAAGTATTATTTCCTTCCTCATGCTACATAGGGGAGACACCTAGGGGTCCTTCCCTTTGGTCTTAATTAGTTTCATCACTTGTTCAAGTTGTGTATACACGTAAAGTCACAATTTTGGTCAAATTTGCCACTTTTGCTCAAATTTTCCATAGATTCATATTTATTTGACCAAAATACTCAAAATATATTTTTCCCCTTTATTTTCCTTAATCAATTGAAATTAACTCCAATTAATAGGAAAATAATGTGCTAAATTGGCAAAATTACGATTTTTCCATTATCTTTTAAATTTAATTCTTTTCCTTCATTTTATTTGTCCAATTTTGATTTATTTTTGGACCAAATATTTTCTCTATTATTTCTCCATTTTTGGATCTTAATATTGGGCTTTTTAATTTACCCAAATTTTTTCCATAATTATTCTAGCACAATATCTCTTGAAATGAAGAATTTAACAAAATTCCAATTTCATGAATATTCACCATTTTATTGAATTTCTCACATAATTACAATATATTTGGTGAATATAAATTTGGGGTGTTACAATTCTCCCTCTACTTAAATAAATTTTGTCCTACAAATTTGCTACATTTATATAGCCCTTAATTCCGGGTAACGTTTCTTTATATTTTCCTCTGTTTCCTATGTAGCCTCTCTGGGCGATAACCCTTTCCAGACAATTTTGACGACTGGAATGTTCTTATTCCTGAGCTGCTTCTCTTACCAATCAATGATCCGGTCAGGTGTGACCTCATAAGTCAAATCATCGTGTATTTTCACATCTTCATACTCTATTACATGTTCTGGATCAGGGTAATACTTTTTCAACTAGGAAACACAGAAAACGTTGTGTAGCCTACTCAGATTTGGTGGCAAAGCGATGCGGTACGCTATTGGCCCAATTTTCGCTAAGATCTCAAATAGACCAATGCAAGTAAACGGCAATACTTTCATGTACACGTGGTCGCCAACTTCAAGTTCCACAGGTTTCCACCTCTTGTATACATAACTCTTCTATCGGCTCTGAGTAGTTAACAACCTCTGCTTAATGAATTTTATCTGCTCTGTTGTCTGATCAACAATGTAATATCCCGAATTGTGATTAAGGGACTTTGACTCCGAAAGTAAAGGTAATTAATGTTAAACCAACATTTTTGGAGGACATGACAAGAATTATGATCGAAATATGTTACAGCTAGAACTCAAACCCTGTATTTAAGTTCAATATCGGATTAATATCTAAATTGAATGAAAATAGAGGGGAGGGCGTGTGAATAGTATAAAGGAAGGAGAAGAATATGTTTAGTGGTGATTTGTTAAGTGTTGTGATACTTAGGGGTAAAATGGTAATTTACCGCTTAACTGGTCAGTTATCAAAGAGGAAACTCATTGGTAACTTTAAGATCAATGGTTAGGATTCATGAGTATGGGAGGAGTTGTGTGTGTGCATGTGTTATGTGAGTTTAGGAAAGGAGGGCCAAGGTGTTGACAAGTGTCAATATGTGCACCCTTGATCATAGTCAAAAAGTCCACATGGATTTTTTATTCATTTCCCATCCTTCTCTCTCTTTCCATTTCGTTTTGTGTGTGTGGTGTGAGGAGGCAATACAAATCTGCTTCTCATCTTCATCATCATCATCTCATATTTTCCCTCTCTCTCTAAGTTCTTGTGCGCCATTTTTGAAAAGGAAAGAGAAAAGAAAGCCTTGTGATTTAGGTAAGGTTTTGACTTCAAATGCCAAAATCTCCTTCTCTAAAGTTGTTCCTCTTGCTAAGAGCTTTCTTTCTATGGTCTTAGAATCTCAAGGGGAGGTGTTTTTGTGGTTGAGAAAACTTCAAGGTTGAGGAATCAAGAAATTAGTTTGGGAAAGTGAAAAAGGTGAGTAAGAGCTTTCTTTTGACCAAAGTATTGTGACTTTTGGTTGAGTATTATGGTTTGTGGAATTTGCCCTGATTTTAGTGTAATTTCAAAATGAATGAATTGGATGGTGTTTTGGGTAGCAATTGGTGTCATGTTGTGCCTTTGTGCTATTGGAATAAGTTTGGAATTTGAAATGGAAAGCAATTGCAATGTGGAGTCTTGTATGTGGTTTTGTGTTGCAATGTGCTTAAGAACTAAATATGTGTAAATGTGATGTGAATTTGGTGGTTCTAGTGTTTCCAATGGATTTCTTGTGCAAATTTATGTGGAAATGGTATTTGGTGTGAATTTGGGAACCATTGGAATCATTGGTGCAAAACTGAGAAATCTGTCCCTTGAAGTTTTGCTCTGGGCAGCCTGGTGTTGTTGACGTTTTGACTAGGCAAATGATGTTGGAAAATTATGAAACTTTCCAGTCTTAAAGTTCACCTCCCAAGCTTCAAAATGAGCATATAATTTGTGCCATTTCGTTTTGGGACCTGGGAGTTATAGCTGTCCAAAGTTTGAGGTCGAAAATGGATTCTGTTTTGGGGCAGTGATGAAATGTGTGGAATTCTGTATTTGTGTGGTGATTCCTAGTAAAGGCCAATATTTTTCCTGTGTAAAGGACTTGAATAGCTTTCATTTGGCTTTGGGATCACCTCATTTCAAGTTTTGTGGAATTAGTTATGATTTTTGGAAGTTCAGCCAAGAAACTAGATTTTCTTGGCCGTGGCCAGCGGATTCTGGGCCGCGGCCCAAATGTTTCTGAGCATTTCTGGGCAGTTTTGGGCCATAGCCAGTGGATTTTTGGGCCACGGCCCACCCCCAAAAATCAGTATTTTACACTTTTAAAGGTGGTTTTTGGTATAGCCTTTCCCAACCCTTTAGGCATATGTTTAGACCTAAAATAGTTACCTAAAGAGTTCAAATGATAACCAACTTAAAGTATTATGGAATTAAGAACTTGGAAAAGAGATTGATTTTTTGTCCCTGATTTGGTTTATAGGGATCGAAATTTGCCCTACTCGTGAACCAACGGTACCAGAGAATGTCTGGAAAGAACTAGGTAGTGACACTTCCCTTATACTTTGTGAAAATGTATTGTATGTATGTTGGTCATGTGCTGTGATGAGTTGTGATGAAGTTGTGATGTTGCTGCTTATACAGCTAATGATAGCTGGTGACTATATTATACAGCGAAAGTTGGCGACTTGTGTATACAGCGAAAGCTGGCGACTACATTATACAGCGAAAGCTGGTGACTTGTGTATACAACGAAAGCTGGTGACTTTATTATACAGCCATGAGTGCTGTCGTTTGTGGTGAAAAGCATGTTCTATTGTTGTTGTTGGCTGTGATTTACTTACCTGCTATATGTTTACATATTGTATGAGTGAATTTGTTACTACTGGGATTCTTTTGAATCTCATTCTTTCCAATGACTAACATTTCAGACAGGGCAAGCGGCTTAAGAGGGAAGCGGCCAACCAAGAGCGGTTAGGGATTTTGGGAAATATGGGATAGTTGGTTATCTACTTGGATTTTGGACTAATGTATATTATTTTTGGGTTGTAAATAATATTTTGATCACGGTTGTGTAATCCCCTAGTAGGGAATTTTGGGAACCCTTAGACTATATATATGAACCCGGGGTTTGCCGGGATTTTGTTGTACACCCTGATATATGAATGTGATATAACTGCATAGGTGATTATATTCGATAATTGAATTTGAGACCGGAATAGAAGAGAAGTTTTGAAATTTTTTAAAGTCCCTACTAAAAAAAAGAGTTTTAAATGAGTTTTGAACTATTCGACGGTCTCTAAACCAATTTAATTAAGTGATATCGAATCATAATTACGCTAATTAAGGCAGGGGGTTACAAACAATATCTGGCCCTAGCAAATACCTCTTAGAAAACTCTGTCTAGTATAAGGGCGATTGACACTTCCTCCCATACAGTGCCTCGTATAGAGCTATCTGGATGCTCCAATGATAACTGTTGTTGTAGGCAAACTCGGCCAATAGAAGGAATTTGTCCTAACTACCTTGGAAATCAAGTGTACACACCCTCAGCATATCCTCAAGTGTCTATATAGTTTGCTCTGTTTGCCCGTCTGTCTAAGGATGATATGTCGTGCTGAATTAGAGCTTGGTACTAAAAGCTTCATAAACCGCCTTCCAAAACTTGGAAGTGAATTGTGGATCTCCTTCTGAGATGATATTCTTCAGGGTACCATGTAACCTCACAATCTCCTTAATATAGATTTTTGGTAGTTTGTCAAGAGAATAGTGAATAATATTATGCAAGAAGTGGGCTGTCTTTGTGAATTTGTCAACTATCACCCATATAGCGTTGTGGTTTCTGACTTTAGGTAACCCTATCATGAAATCTATAGTAATGCTTTCCTACCTCTACTCAAGAATCTAAGGGTTTGCAAAAGCCTCGCTATTCGCTAATGTTCAACTTTCACTTTCTAACATCCTTAGCCACAAGTATTGGGCCTTCAAGTCATGGTACTTCTTTGTAGCCCCTGGTTGCAGTTTATACTTACTCTTATGTGCCTCCTTCAAGATTTGCCATCTCAGTTCTACTTGTAGTGGAACCTAAATCTACTTCTTGTACCTGACTAGTCTACTGGGTAACAAGTCATATTCCTAAGACCTCGAGCAATCATATCCCTGAAAGATAAAGCCCGTCTATCTAGCATATGTGCTTCTTCGATCGCTACCCTCATATCATTATATACTTCATTGACACTACTGCTCATCAACATTTGATTTCGTAGATTGCAATCTCTAAAATTCTCAATAAGCTTTTGTTTACATATCATTATGGCTGCCACCTGTACTGATTTCTGGTTTTATGCATCAGCAATGAAATTAGCCTTGTTGGGATGATATTTGATTTCTAGATTGTAATCTTTCAGCAACTCCATCCACCTATGCTGTCTCATGTTGAGCTCTTTCTGATCATACAAGTACTTCAAGCTCTTGTGGTTGCAGTACAACTCTACGGTCTCACTATAAAGATAATGTTCTAGATTTTCAAAGCAAACACAATTACCGCCAACTCAAGATCATAAGTGGGATAGTTCAATTCATGAGGTTTCAGCTAACGAGAGGCATATGCCATCACCCGGCCATGCTGCATCAACACATATCACAATCTGTGCCCACTGGTATTTGTATACACAACAAACATAAACTGTGGATATGGGATCATCAACACTAGTGCTGTAGTTAACCTTTATTTCAACTCCATTAAGCTTTTCTCACAATTCTGATCCTACACAAAAATGTTGAGCTTTCCGCGGCAATTTCGTCAAAGGCAAAGCAATTCTGGAGAAATTTCGTATAAACTGTCTATAATACCCAGCTAAATCTAGAAAAATGTGCACTTCAAATATAGTTTCTAATCTCTTCTAGCTTAGTACTGCTTCCTCCTTACCAGGATCAACGGAGACCCCTCATTACGCGACAACATGGCCCAGAAACTTTACCTCTAAAAGCCAAAATTCACACTTAGTTAAATTGGAATAGAGTTACCTATCTTGTAATAGGTTCAACATAGTTCTCAGATATTGCTCGTGTTTAGCCTTACTCTGTGAATACACTAGTATATCATTGATAAAGACTACTACGAACTGGTCCAAGTACAGATGAAAGATTCGATTCATGTAGTCCATGAACATGATAGGTGCATTGGTTAGCCCGAATAGCATCACAGGAACTTGTAATGGACATTTCTGGTCCTAAAAGCAGTATTCGATACATCTTCTACTTTTACCTTTAACTGGTGGTATCCCAACCGCAGATCAATCTTCAAAAATACACTGGAACCAGATAGCTAATCGAGCATATCATCAATTTTAGGGAGTGGATACTTATTCTTGACGGTCACCTTGTCCAGCTCTCGATAGTCAATAAGAGACGTAGGCTTTCATCTTTCTTTCTGATAAAGAGCATTGGAGCACCCCAGGGTGAGACACTAGCTTGTATAAAACTTTCTTAATTAAGTAGCTCCTCAATCTGCTTATTTAGTTCGCCATTTTACTTAGAGCCATATGGTATGGGGTTTTGGAGATTGGACCTGCTTCAGGCCTCAGATCAATTGAGAACTCCACTTCCCTATCTAGAGGCAATCTATTGGCATCCTCCGAACACACATCAGGGAACTAATTCACTACATGGATACTTTCCAAGGCCACATCAGCCTTTGACTGCATAGAGCAAAACACCATATACCCCTGACACCCTTGTTTCAAACATCTTTCAACCTTAGCTGCAGAAAGAAGGTTAAGAGTGATTTATGTGTCAGCTCGCGGTTGTGGATTCAGATATATAACCCTCTTCTTTTTACAATCCAACAACACACTATTTGCTGTCAACTAGCCAACCCCCAGAATCACCTTCAACCCTAGCAATGGCAAACATATCAGATCTACAATCGATTCATGCCCCTGGTATTTACCATGCAATTCAGAAAAACATTAGCCGTGTCAATTTGTGTGCCCATGGGCATGGACACAACCAAATTATATAGGCATTTATGCGCATGTAAGTTCAATTGTCTCATGCAGTCGTATGCAATGAATGAATGACTGGCACCTGAATCATACATGACATGCACTAGACTGCCATTAAGAGAAATCATACCTTGAATCAGCTTTGGAGATTTTGGGGCTTCTTCCTGTATCAGTGTGTAGACCCTACCTTGAACCCTGGGCCTAGTTTCCTCCGGTTGTTGCTTCTGTGGACAATCCCTAGCCATATGTCCCGGCTTATTGTAATTGTAGCAAGTGAATGGCTTATTTGGATTATCTAAATGAAATTTCGCCACAAGATCTACCAGGGTGAAGTGGCTTTCGGCAATGCCAACAGTTTTTGCTTCCAGAGGAACCCTGGCCTTCTCAACCCCCATACTGATTCAATCTTTTAATATCTCCCTTGGAAGGTTGACCTTGTTCTTTCCACTTTTGTGATGAATTACCACTTCTAGGAGCACCCTTATTACTAGTTTAAACAACCAAACCTAACATGCATTTCTCAATGTACCGGCATTCTTCCACCGCTTTATTAAACTTAGCGAAATGCTGTGAAATCAGTTTCTCTTTCAACTCTGGTCTCAACCCCTCAATTATTTCTCATTGAATTTCTCCTGGAATAAGTCCCAGGTGATGGGAATATTCCTCCCCCTCAAGATAAGCTCCGTGTTCTTCCACTAATGGTTCGTATCACCTTCTAGCCTGTAGATGGCTAGCAGAGCTTTTACCTCATCCGAGTATTGCAACATGTTGAAGATCTTGTCTAGGCATGACAACCAATCTTCAGCTAATTGTGGGTCAAACTTCCCCTAAAAAATAGGAGGCTGCTACCTAGCGAACTTGCTCAGCCAGGTTTGGATGTCTACTTCAAGCTTTAGTAAGATATCCTCTGGTAGAGGTTCTTCCTCACCATTTCCTTTGACCTCTTCCTCTAAGTGATCTTCCAAGCGATTTTGCCTTTGTTGTACCTCTCGAAGTTCATTCCTTATTTCATTCATAGTATTTTGCTATTATGCTAGCATATCTAGTATTTGCTGTTGTATAGGGTCAGGCCTTGGATCTTCCTCATTGTTACCATCCCGAACCCCAATTCTACCTTATCCTCGGCCTCTACCTAATGGCATACCGCGCATCATCTCTATATTTCAAACTACATGAAAATAGAGAAGAATTACATTTCATATAAGAGCAAGGGAATTTTCATCATTTCATAAAAGTCAAGGTATACATATATGGCACACATAGCATACAATAACTATTACTGTAATACCCCAAATTCTGAGACTTGAGGTTAGAGAATAAGCCTAAGATAAGTGGATTGCTAAGCCTCGGTTTAGCAAGATCCTAAATTTTGATTAAGTGTTAATGACTCCAAAATTGGATGTGGTTAGTGATAATAAACCCTTTTGGAGACTATGATGTGATTTGGCACTCAAATGTGATTCGTAAGTGTTGTGAGTAGCACTGGAACCCTGTATTTAAGTTCAATTATGGATTAACATATAAATTAACTTAAAATAGAGGGGAGGGTGCATTGTGAAAGAAAAGGAATGATATGGTATGTTTGGTGGTGATTCTAGAGGAATTGTAGTAATTAGGGGCAAAACAGTAAAGTTACCAACCAATTGGTCAGTTACCGAAGAGGAAACTCATTGGTAACTTCAAGATTAATGATTAAGATTGATTTGTGCAAGAGATCAAGGGGTAGAATCCCATGTGGTGTGCCTATGTGAGCTCATGGTTGGTGTGATAAGATTGTGACAAGTGTCACAATATGAGCCATTGATCTTGGTCAACATTTCAATACTCATATCTCTCTCCCCTCTTCATTAAGGTCGGCCAAGAGCTCTAATTGGGGCCAAAAAACTAATCCTTCTTTATCCTCTCTACACTCTCTCTTGTCTTCCATTTTCACCTAGTAAAGAGGAGGAAAGAGAAGGAAACAAGGTGAGTTTTGGTTGGTTTATGGTCCTCTATTGCTAAAACACCCTTATATAATGTTATTCATAGTGATGAGAGCTTCATCTCTATGGTTTTAGATTCTTGATTAAAGGTGTTTGAGAGCTTGAGCAAAAGTGGAAAGATGGATAATCAAGAAATTGGTTTTGGGAAAGAAGAAGATGTGAGTATTTGATGACTTTTAACCTAACTATTGTGATTATTGGTTGAGTATTGTGAATTTTGGTTTTTGCCCTGATTTTGGTGGAATTGTGAAATGCATGAATTGTCATGTGTTTTGTGCTAAAAATGGTGATTTATTGTGTAATTTGATTATTGGAATTGGTTTGGCATTAGAAATGGAAAAGTTGCAATATTAGAGTTTGAGACGTGAAATTGTGTGACATGTTGAGATTGTTGGTGAAACATGTCAATGGAATGTGAATTTGGTTGATTTGGTATTTTCAATGGATTCCTTGTGAAATTTTGTGTGAGAATGATGTTTGATATGAAAATTGGACCATTAGAAGCCAGTGTGCAAAATCTGGAATTTTGTCTTTTGAAACTCTGTTGAGGACAGTCAGCTTGTGTGGAAGTTTTGAATGGTCAAATGGACATATAAATTGTGTAATTTCGTTTTGTGAACTGAGAGTTATGGTTTTCCAAAGTTTAACATTAAAACTGGGTGCAAATCTGGAACAACAAGGGAATTTCGTGTAATTATGGAATTGTGTGGTGATTTATGGTAATGGCTCATATTTTTCCTATGAAGAGGACTTAAATAGCTTTCAATGATCTTTAGTATCACCTCATTTTGATTTTTCTAGAATTAGTTATGAATTTATGAAGTTTCCTTGGCTGTAACGCAAAAGTTTCTGTGTGTATTTGGCTGTAGCCAAAAATTCTTGGCTGCAGCCAAAAACCTTCTGTGCATGTTTTGGCTGTAGCCAGAGGATTTTTGGCTGTAGCCAACCCCTATTTCTTAGTATTTTGTGATTTTGAAAGGTGATTTTCAACCTAGTACGTCCCAATCCTTTAGGCTTTCGTTGAGCATATTTTAGCCACCTAAAGGGTGTGAATTGTAACCAACCTTAAGTGATATGAAAGTAAGGATTTGGAATTGAGATTGATCCTATATCCTTGATTTGGTTTATAGGGTTCAATATTCATCCTGATCTTGAATAGCCGGTGCTGGAGCATAAGTGGAAAGAATAAGGGTAGGTAACTTACCTTTTCTACATGTATTTGATATTTGTGTTAGTATATTGATGCATGTATTGCTTTGCTTGATTATGTAAAACATATATGAATGATTATAGCTCTGTTTCTATTTATGCTATGGCCATGAGTATGTTATTGAAACATTGAGCACGTAGATATGTCATTGTGTGAGTATGAGTTATGTATTGCAAGCATGTCATGCATTAAACACTTATCTTGCATGTATACTGGTATTTGTTTTCTACTGAGATTCTCTAGAATCTCACTCTCCCTACCAACATTTTAGACAGGGAAGGTAGATCAAGGATGGAGCAAGCACCCAAGGGTGACAAGGACTCCTTTGGGTTGTAATCTTGTGATAGTTGGTTATCAATGCATGTTTAGGATTAAGTATATTTGAATATATGGTTGTATAGGTTGGAATGTATATTCGAGTATATTTGGTTATGTATTTGGAATAAGTTATTGGATATTTGTATATGTATTCGAATTGGATTGTTTAATCCCCATTTAAGTAATTATAATGGGCTAATGTGCCTTTTGAACCCATAAGCAAAGGTATGAAACCCGGGATTGCCAGGAATTATGTTGTGCACTCTGATATTTATATGAATGTGATTTAGCTTCGCATAGTAGTTGTATTTGAAACGTGAATATTAGACCAGGTGAAATGGATTTTGAACGATATTTGTAAAAACCCTATTTTGAAAAGTATGGGATTTTAAATAAGTTTTATTTATTATTGGTCTCTATTTCATTTTAATCATGTATTTCGGATATAATTACAAAGGGAGTTACAATTACCAGTAGCTATAAAGAAACAAAAATATCAAATAACTTATAAACTACTGTGCATGACATATTAATCCATTTTACATTATACTTTTCAAAATTCATACTACTTCCCAGGGGGTCACCTATCCTAGGATTTTCCTGGGTCAAGCACGATTAATTTTGTCTGTACCGTCCTAAAATACCGACCCTAGATAAATCTTTTTTTATCCGTCAGTCCTAGCTGACTGCCCTTATCTCAAAATACGTGTCGGTCATCTCCAGTCACCAAAATATGCCGCTTAGGTCCTACGTCAGTCATCGAACATAAATATTTGAACCAGGTCATCTATATGATCTAGAAACTTGTAAATGTTCCCATTTTGGCCCCACTCGACAACGTTATTCTTCTGCCAATTCTAAAAAGCAGAGTCTGGGAAAAAGTCTAATATGGTACAAATCCAAAACTCAACTGTTACCCCGACCTGCAACTGCTCCAGGATAGTATATAGGGATTGAACTTCGGTCAGGAATGCAAGGTAATGTCCAATAAGTGTGACCTGAGCTTACTGGGCTCTGCGATATCTGCCGAAGACATAGTGCCATAGCTCGGGATCTGGTTGTAGGTCATATCCCACCTTTACTGTACCGGCCCCAGACTCACGATCACTCAGCTCTTCCTCCAGGTACTCCTCTGGATCCTCGTCGGGGTCCTCCTCTGGATCCTTATCGGGGTCCTCCTCTGGATCCTTGTCGGGGTCCTCCTCTGAATACTTGATACATGTGTGAATGATCAATTAAATAGTGCAAGTGTACACTATCGTAATCAAGTAATATATAAGTAAGTAGAGTATCGTTCTCACGAGGATTGAGCACTAAGTACCAAAATAGATAATTTTAATTCTATTTAGTCAATCGATTAGTTGGTGATTGAGAGTACAAAATAAAAGAAAAACAATTAAATATGAGTGCAGATGATAAGAAAGCAAATATGAGAAAAAGTCATAGGGATTAGATTTCACTTCACAAATTCTGGATTGAATCACTTATCTATTCTAGCCCAATTTATTCCACATGATTGATAGTCGATTTTCCCTAATTTAATTACTAGCCTCTTACAAGGTCAAGCAATTCTATAATTAATTGCTAATCCAATATATTCCTATATGAATTTAAGCAATTAATTATGCATTAAAATTTATGGAAATCAGTAAAACTACACAACTCATATGAATATATTTCTATTTCATATGCAAGTTATGGTTTTAATTATAGGATCTACACACATGCATTTCCTTCCGGTCTCAACATGTATATTGAAATCATTCAAAAGATGGTCAGTCAATCAAAAGCATTAAGAATAATAATTAAAACTCAATCATGAAGGAGAAATTCAAACTAGATTTAATAAGTTAAGATTCAATCCATCATTAGCAAGCTAAGTCATAACCTAGGAAAATGAAAGTTTAGCACATGATAAAATTAAAAACAAAATAAATGAACATTGCATAAAACTAGAATGAAATCCTCAAAAATACTGAATAAAACATGAATATTAAATTCTCAAACATAAATATACAACCAAAAGATGCATGAAAAATGGAGAAATATACAACCAAAATATTAAATTCTCAAACATAAAAATACTGCATAAACTATAGTGATTTGGCGGATGCTACAGTAAATGTCGGCTACAGCTACAGTATCTGTCGGCTGCTACAGTGAATGTCATTGCTACAATACTTCCATTTTTTATTTTTAAATACTATTTATTCCAAAAACATTATTATTTATTAATTACATCCAAAATTATTATATTAAGTTTAAATATTGTCTATAAAATCATCATATAAGGGAAAATAAATATGCAAATATTTTACTTATCAATACTCTCCTGTCTCCCCGACCTATGATTACCCTGGAGATGCTGGCCTCAATTCCGATCCATATACTAGTAGCACTGGCATGCTCTTCCGTGCCATTCGTCTCATGTGTACACCACTGAGCCCATAATACTCTATAAAAAGTTGCCCATCCCGGATATGTTGTTCCAACAGATGTTGGTTTATTGATGATTCTCCCTCTGATACCTCACTTGAATTGCTCAAGACCCTGTCATCATGCAAACAAAACCATATCAGTATACCATTCTAATAATGCCAGAACCACTTATTAGCTTTGATACAAAAAATGTCAACACCCGTTTCCATTTTGATATTTATAGGGTAATAGAGACCAAGTTCCACAAGCATACAGAAAAGTACTAATATACTGATCAAAGTATTTGTTTATAGACCGAAATCAACCGTACAGAATCTGATAATATTTACAAATATGTATAGAATATCAAAAAATACTCCCAATACAAACTATATATAACCAAGATCTTTATCTTGAGAAACGTGCCCATCAGTTTCCCTTATCTACGTTCTTGCCTATAGAGCGCTGGCACCCACTAAGATATTTTTGTTTAGAAAAAGGGGTGAGATTCCAAAGAATCCTAGTAGCGGCATACTATCATTCTTATAAAATGTGAAAAGTAGATATGATATGTACCATGTATGCACCTATTAAAGAACAATATAAAACATCATTGTCATGTTTACATGAGTTGGGCTCCTCCCCCTCTAATCGTACACTAGTAGGATTCTTACCTAACCCTAGGTGTAAGTACACCTCTAGCACTAATTGCCTCTTTTAGGCAAACCATATTTATTAATAAAAGCACAAACAATGGCAAGCACATAATCATATGAACTATGGTATGATGTATGAAGGATAATGTCCCTACCTCAAGTCTCTTTTACCCTATTTTGCGTGCCCTAAAAAAGTGCCAAGCTCAGGCTCCCAACTCATTTCTAAAATATCAAATGTACAAGAATTAGGTTAAAACCCATATACTATTTTAGACACTTCCATAGTGTTTCTAGTGGTTATATTAGCCTATTGTGAAAATTTATCAAAATGCCCCAGGGACTTGGCCTCGCCGTACCCGATCTAAACAGTACTTTTCTTGAAATTTTGACTAGGGCTATTCTGACATATTTTCACCTAAAAAGTTCATTTCTGGACTTAGAATTATCAAATTCACTACCAAAAGACAAATATGCCCTTGGCAGCCTTGTTTTCTAGGCTTCCGGGGCGTTTTCGTAATTATGCTTTTTCGGGCTTTTCTGAAAAAGTGACCAACTGTAACCCTACCTAATTTTCTTTCCTAAACTCAATGGAATTATCAAAATATAAAAAATCCAACTCTAACCCCTACATATAGCTCTGGCCAAAATTTACCAAACTTTAGGGAAAATTGAGGTTTTTCGATTCTAACTCCGTAGACATGCTCCTTTATACTCCTAATCACTTTATTAACTATTTAATTACATTATAACTATAATTTAGTCCCAATTTTGGCAACATAACATTTCCAACAACCCATTCCCCAAATTCAAAATCAAACACAATCTGGTGAAATTTCACCGATTAAACTACTCACAGCAGCCAGAACAATAAATATTTGAAGGTTTGGAAGTTACCTTTTGCTTCTTTTAGCTTGTCCCTAGTGTAGCCGAAACCCTAGCTCTTTATGACAAGGAAATTTGAGCTTGAACAACCTTAAATTACATAGAAGAGGAGCTTATTAGGAGCAGAGTTATACGCATTAGGTACGAATTCACCGAAGAAATCGACCTACCTTGTGAATTTTCTTCCTCCTTCTCTCTCTAGAATCTCACAACTCTCTCTCTCTTTCTCTCTATTGTTAAAATGAGGCATCAGTTTTGAGCCGAAGAGGAAGGAGATGATGCTTTTATCATATATCTTATAATATTTTAATCATTTATTTAATTTCCAAAAATTAAACTTTATGTACATAAACTCCTATGTACATGTAACTATACCATTAAGCCCAATTACTATTTCCTTCTTCATGCTACATATAGGAGACACCTAGGGGTCCTTGCCTTTGGTCTCAATTGGCTTCACCACTTGTTCAAGTTATGTATACATGTTAAGTCACAATTTTGGCCAAATTTGCACTTTTCCCTAAATTTTTCATAAATTCATATTTATTTGACCAAAATACTCCAAATATATTTTCCCCTTTATTTTCCTTAATTAATTGAAAAATAATTAATTTGTGCTAAATTAACAAAATTACGATTTTGTCATTACCTTTTAAATTTTATTCTTTCCCTTCTTTTTATTTGGCCAATTTCTATTTATTTTTGGGCCAAGTGTGTTATAGCGCACTTGGCTACCAATGAACTCTTACGCTTCAGACTGATCCCTCGGTCTAAGGTTCGAGTCCTTGGGGAGGTGTAACCCCCTCATCGTAATTACATCCGGTTTATGAAATTAAAGTAAAATAGAGACAATAAGACAAAATCAACATTTATAATCCCTCACCTTCAAGATCGGGTGTTCAGAAAATAGTTCAAAATATATTCAATCCGGTCTCACATTCACGCGTCAAATATAATTACTTGAGAAATCAAATCACATTGATAAATATTAGAGTGCACAACTAAAATCCCGGCACACCCCGGGTTACATGTATATATAAATTGGGTGTATAGTTTCCCAAAATAGGGGATTACATATCCAAAATAATATTTACAACCAAAAATATATATAGTAATCTCAAATCTAAAACAGATAACCAACAACCAAATAAAATGTATCTAAGAGATCCTAACCACTCTGGGTTGTCCGCTTCCCTTTTGAGCCACTTGCCCTGTTTGAAATGTTAGTCATTGGAAAGAATGAGATTCAAGAGAATCCCAGTAGTAACAAATCACTCATACAATGTATAAACACAGCATATATGATCATGTTTAGTAGCATCTCAATGATTCATGGCTCACGCCATGAACGACAGCACTCACGGCTGTAATCACAATACGACAACTTTCACTGTAATCTCAATGCCCACTTTCGTGATAAACACTATGCCAGCTTTCACTGTAATCACTATGCCCGTTTTCACGGTAAACACTATGCAGCAACATCTCAAAGCACAAAATATCATAAAGCTCCACAAGGTGTCACAAGGCATCACAAAGCAGCAGCAACAACAACACAATGCATGACAACATACATACAATACATTTATGTAAAGTATAAGAGAAGAGTCACTACCTTGTTCTTTCCTGACGTTCCCTGGCATAGTGGGCTCACGAGTCTGGTAGATGTCAAATCCTATAACCAAATTAGGGACAACCGATCAATCTCTTTTCCAATTACTTATTTCTATAATACTCTAAGTTGGTTATCATTCAAACTCTTTAGGATGACCATTAAAGGCCTACACATATACCAAAAGGGTTGGGAGAAACTGCCCTGAAGACCACTCTTTCAGAAACAGAACACTGATTGTTGGCTAATTCACTCGAGTGAAGATGACTTCAGGAGTGATGAGAGACTTGTACTCGAGTGAGAGTGGCTCTCACTCACGAGTGTTTGATAGTGAGCAACAACAACGGCCAGAAAGTGCTCACAGAACTTGAGCATGAGGTTTTGCACTCGAGTGATAACTCCAAATTCACTCGAGTCCCCGAAGGTACAACACAGGAAGTGCTTGCCCGAGAGCACAGACAACTTTAGCGGAGGAAGCTCACTTGAGCACAGCCCTTAGCACTCGGGTACGAAGATAACACTTGCAAGTGTCAGAACACACTCTTGACAAATGGCCTACAAGTGCTTGGCTGAGAGCAACTCTTAACATGGAATTACACTTGTACTCGAGTGAACCTATAGTCACTCAAGTGATGACCTGTATCACTTGCGAATCAGAAGTGTACTCGTGCTTTTGGCATAGAAGTGCAACAAGAACTGAAAGAACTTAGGCGAAAACATGCACAACACTCGAGTGAGACTCATCCTCACTTAAGTAAGGCTTATCAGATTGCCAAATCGCAACAAAAGATAGAAATTCCCAGATTGGCCAAAACGATCCCAATGGTTCCCAAACTCAACACAATGCTCATACTCACTTAAAATCCCATAAGGAACCCATTGGTAACCTTCAAAACACTCAAAACCCATCCTAACAACAATTCATACTCTTGGTTCTCTATAACACACAATACCCAAATTCATTCAACCCACTTCTAAAATTCAAAACCACATCTGACACTCAAATAACTTCCTAATACACCAGTTCCAACATCATTCACCATGAAATTCATACATTCAAAAATTGGCATAAAATCAGGGAAAATTCCAGAATTCATCATACTCAACCAAAAATCACAATAAATATATCAAAATGATCTAAATGCTCACCTCTTGACTTTGCTAAAACCAAAACCTTGATTCTCCAACTTTCAAATATGCTCCAACACTCAAACTACCACCTTTCAAAATTCTAAAACCATCAAGATGAAGCTCTTAACACTATGATCAAGATTAATAAAGACTGTTTGAGCATATGAGCACCATTACTTACCCAAAAATCAAGCTTTCTCTTTCTCTTTCCTTCTTGAAATCATCGGAAATTGAGGTGAGGGGGGAGAGAGAGAGAGATGATGAGTATGTAGAAATTTCCCTTGGCCCATACTCCCCAAAAATAGAATAGGAGAGAGAAGAGAGAGAGAAAAAGTGAGTTTTTGACTTATGTGTATGATCCCTTGGTCCATATAATACCACTTGGCATAATCTTGCTTACTTTTCCATGAATTCACATAGATGCAAAGCACATGATTCCGACCCCTAGACAATAAATCTCAACCCTTGATCTTTGAACACCAATGAGTTTCCTCTTAAGTAACTGACCAATTGGTCAGTAAATTTTCAATTTTACCATTTTGCCCCTGGTTTTTCACTATGTTGAATAAATTATCACCAAGTACTTTTATATCAAATTCACATCACATATCTCCAAAAGTGTTTAATTACACTAATTACAATCAATTTCGAAATCATTAGCCCTAAATCTCAAATTGGGTCATTACAGGGGTGACTCTTGGGGAAATTAGGAGTACCCAAGAGGAAAATCCCTAAACTATCGGGCAGAGGGGGGACAAATCTTGTCAGATGTTGTGTGTAGTCTCAGCCAGCCATGGGTGCTATATGTGGTCCCAGGCTATTACAATATGAACCATAAGTTCATCAAATATTGCGTTCTTAATATATTACAATATCTGCTAATGTAGTCATTGGCCTAATGAGAATTCTTATATCTCATGTTCTAGCTAAAAAATGGTCCAATTAGTATAAATGAAAAATGAGACATGCTTGAAGCATAAGAAAAAGATCGGTCCCAAAAGAAAAGAAAAGTGAGCAAATAATGATCATATTGAGGAGGCAAGAATTGAGACATAACTGTTTGTAAGGCCCTAGAAGAGGTTTAGGTACCTGAAAGAAATAAAGAGATCTCATTTATTTATGTCATAAACAAAAAGGAATAGAAAAGATAAAGTTGTCGACAATGGTTTAATGAAAATATCATGTGATTAAAAGAGGATCTTGTATACAAATATGTCATGAGATACATACATAAAGATATTTGGCCACTAGAAAAGAAAAGGCACAATATATAATATCATAACGTGAACTTGTGTATGCATAGCTCGAGCACCCAAAGTGCAATGATAGTATCACATAAAGAGACATTTTCGCAAAAGTTCAATATTAATAAATAGACATATGTCTTGTTAATTTGGAAGTCTAGTAGTAAATAAAACTTTGATATGTATCTTGAGAACATGATTTTAACCTATGACTTCCTATATTGTGAATTATATATGAATCCAAGAAGGATTTAAAATGCAAGGAGTATATATTTGGTACATTGTTATACCTATAAAATCCTTAAAGTATCAAATACATATAGGGATTTAGATATAAACATATGAAAGTCCCTAAAGGATTCAAGTTGCTAGAAACACATGATCAATGAAACTCCTTGAAGGTACAACCGGTAATATTGGCTCAACCTGTGGATTCAACCCGTTAGCCCATGGGTTGGGCATGGTTAAGGTTGGCATTCAATGCAAGCCAAACAAGAGTGCATCACATGGTTCGCGGGTTGGTGGGTTAGTTTGCACAATTTTTTTTTGCATATAATAATATCACAACACCTATAAGCGGCCCACTCCTACCTTGGTACCTCCTAATCCAAAGACAAAAAATCTTAACCTCTTCCCTTCTTCTTTAAATAAAATTATTATATCTTGATTGCTTGGGGATGATTTGATGTTTTTTGTTTACAAACATTAGCAAATTTGATAACTTTATGTCTTGAATCATGAATATGTTTTTAAACTTTTATAAGAGGAATGATTAATGCTAGGAAGGTAAATGTAATGACTCATATATATATATATATATGTGTGTGTGTGTGTGTGTGTCTTGTACTTTTGGCCGTCTTTAAAAAATAGAAATTTTTTTCCAAAAGAAAAATGTGGGCTCGAGGCTTGCCCGCAACAAGGTTGGCATTTTTCCAAGCCCACACAGTGTGGCCTACGGGTTGGCCAGCATTCTGAGCTCTAGTTGAAGGATCCAAGTTGCCAGAAGCAAACAGTTTAATCAAGATCTTTATATGGTTTGAAGCAACCAAGGTGTATGTGATATTACTGACTTGATAAATGTTTGTTGAAGGAAGAATAAAGTGTTTTTCTATGGAGAAATCTTGGTCCAGAAGCATGATGTCGTTAGACTTCAATAAGGTGATGAAGAAATACTTTGTCCAGAAGTATCATATCTTAATGTAGTTAGAGCACTTATGTGTATCGAGTTTGTCACATATGACTTGATATAGAGCTGGTAATATAGGTTTAACCATGGGCTAAACCCACCTAACCAGGAAAAATGGGTAGTTTGGGTTCTGTAAGAGTGGGACCGTTTTGATGTAGTTCTTTTTTCTCGAACTGATATGAGCTTAACCCACGGCAGGTTCGACCGTTTATTTTATTTTATTTTTTTAAAAATTTTTTTTGACTTCTCTGAGTATATTGTGTAACCTAACATAATTAATATCAACTAATTATCGATTGTATTGAATGTTAATGATGACTTTTGGAGTTATGTTTATTTTGTAATGTGTGGACTTGTGATGAATGCTTAATTTGTAATGTTTGAAAGTTTAAATTTGATGTTTTATTATCACTTTATTATTTTGTAATGTATTTTTAATTTTTTTATGGTTTAGGTTTGTAAAAAATTTCAATTTATTCTTTTAAAAAAGTTGTAAAAATGTAGTATAAAAAATTTAAAAGAAAAGGAAAATAATATGGTTTAGACAGGCTAACCTACCAACCTAGAGGTTATGGGTTGGGTTGGCTAAATGCTGACCCATATTGATATGGTTCTTTTTTGTCTAAACCCATATGGTCATAACCCGTGGTGGGTTAGCTCGAACCCAGTGGTCCACACCATACTACTAGCTCTAACTTGATATATCATTAGGTTAAAGGCATTTTTTGCCCTGGAAGTATTGCCTTATGGGCAAATTTGCCCTAGAAGTCTCATCTGGGGCAATTTTGCCCTAGAAGCTCAAATGTGGGGCAATTTCGGCCTGATAGTTATCGTAGTTAAGTTGATCGTTAATTAACCAAATTTAGGGGTAAATTTGTTCTAAGGTGAAAACTTCTAAGGCAAATTTGCTCCTAATTTTAAACTTCAAGGCAATTTTGTCGTTATTTAAGAGGCAAATTTTCCCTGAAAGTTTTCACTTTAGAGAAAATTTGCCCTAAAATTTGGTCAACTAACAGTCAACTTAACTGTGATAACCATCAGGGCAAAATTGCCCTAAATGAAACTTCAGGAGCAAAATTGCCCCTGAGCCAATACTTCCAGGACAAAAATGGCCTTTAACCCTATATCATTTTCTTATTAGCATAATATACTTATTCATCAATACAAAGACATTGTAGTGGATTGTATCAATAGAAGAGAGTGAAATTAGCATTCAGCAAATCTGTTCTAATGAAATCTAGCAAATTTGTTCACCAAGTCACCTCTTAGAACAATCTTTGAAAAGCTCATTTGTGACATCAAACTTCGCAGACTCAAAGATATCAACTGATATTGTCAAGAAGAGGAGTCAATACACGCTATACTCTTTTTCCCTTATCTATGGTTTTTCCCACTAGGTTTTCCTAGCAAGGTTTTCACTGAGGCAACACTATTAAGTACATCACTAAACAGTGTACTCTTTTGCTTCTACTAAGTTTTTACCCAACTGGATTTTTCTTAGTTGAAGTTTTTTAATGAGGTACATGTTTAGTCATGGACATCCAAGGGAAGTGTTATAAATAATATATTAATATGGATGCTCTTCTCCCTATTATTTCTCCCCATTAATTTCTATTATTATGAAAATATCATTTATTGTAATTTATAGAGTTGTACCTATAAATAGGAGGCATATGTTATATATTGGTGAAGGTGCAAATTTAGCAATAAACAATATCACTATGTGCATATATAAGAACTATATATTTTTGGTTCACATAGTAGCAATAATAAATTCTTTTGGTAGCAATTTTAACAATGATATTACCCATCCTTTATTTTGGTAGCAATAAACAATATCGCTATGTGCATCCATAAGTAACAATTGGATAACGTTGTTATTAAAATTGCTTCTAAAACAATTGATTATTACTACTTTATGAACTGAAAATAGATAATTCTTATAGATGCATATGGCAATATTGTTTATTGCTAAATTTACACATTTGCCCTATATTGTACACACATTTGAATAGTGAATAAGATTGTTCTTTCTTGTTTTCTTATGCTCTCTTTTCTTCTCATCAATCTTTTGTTTCATAAAAAGAATTAGAATTTGGAAATTATGAAAATAAGATAGAGATGTACATTGAAATTTAATAATACAAAGAAGGAACCATATCCAATAATAGGATTTTGAAATTGGAGGCAAAAAAGAAACAATAGAAGGGAAAAGACTAAAATGCCCCTTAACTAATTTTTTTTTTAAAAAGTTTCCAACCACTTCCTCATAGACCACATCGATAGCCGATCGTTGGGCCCCCTATTGGGCATAAGGACCCCACTGGCGAGAATATTTAATTTTTCAAGTGGTGGAGGTGAGATTTGATACCATTTCCACTTGCATGACAAAAATATTAGTGGCTATTGGGCCACCAATGATTTTCAATATATAATATTAAAAAAAATATAAGTTGACTCATTAATTTTGACTACAACTCATTCACAAATTTTGTTAAGGCATTTTCTACATTTCATTAAGTATTACTTCTCCGGTCCTTAATATAAAACATATTTACCTAATATTATTAGATTAAGGTAGTTAGTTAATATGACATATCTTTTCTAAAATACACTAGTTATCTTCCTTAATTCCCTCTCCTCCTTGATTATTGCTGACAGAGCATCAATAGAGGTAAATCAGGAAAAGATTGATAAATATGAAAAATTTATCTTATATTTAGGATCAATATCAACTCTCCAAATATGTCTTATATTAAGGATAGGAGGGAGTACTAACTTTTGTTTACAAAGTAACAAATTCACGCTTTCATGTCATTCACAAGTTTTTTTTAGACATTCCCCATATTTCATT
Source organism: Inga leiocalycina (assembly GCA_963242795.1). NCBI lineage: Eukaryota > Viridiplantae > Streptophyta > Magnoliopsida > Fabales > Fabaceae > Inga > Inga leiocalycina. Next base: position 32,595,254 of record OY725327.1, read on the forward strand.
AGATATTACTAACTTTTATTTACCAAATAACTAACCCACACTTTCATGTCCTTTACAAGTTTTGGTAAAGAATTCCTCACATCTCATTAAGCATTATACCAACTTTTGTTGAAAGAGTGAATTTGTTACATGGTAAACGAAAGTTGGTAAAACCTAATGAGATGTGAGGAATATCTTAATAAAACTTGTAAATGACATGAAAGTGTAGAGTTGTTACTTGGTAAATGAAAGTTAGTTATACTTAATGAAATGTGGGAAATTTAATGACAAAACCTGTCAATGACCTAAAAGTATGAATTTGTTACTTGATAAACAAAAATTAGTAATACCTAATGAAATGTGAGGAATTCCTTAGCAAAACTTTTGAATAACCAAAACATGTAGATTTACTACTTGATAAACGAAATTTGATATATGTATTGGTATATTTTTGGCATGCAAATGGGGGAGGGATCAAATCCTACCTCCACTGTAATATCCCAATTTTTGATTAAGGGATAATCATGATTATTAATGATAATTATGAATTTATTGGAATTATTATGTGATTTATGGCTATAATAATTAATGTCATAATTAGTGGAAATTGGAAGAATGGAATTAATGTAACATGAAGTTGGTGTGCATGTGTGTGGTAATTAAAATCAAGGGTTGAGATTCATTGTACATGGGTCGGAATCTAGTGCATTTAGCTTGTGTGAGCTTATTGTGGGAATGAAGGAGATGCTGACAAGTGGCAGTGTGGGAGTTGTTGAATGAAGTCACAAGAGGACAAAAGATTGCTTTTCCTCTTTTACTCCATTCCTCCATTTCTCTCTCGTTTCTCTCTCTTCCCTCCCTCCATTTCCGGCGGTCAACTAGGCAAGAAAGAGAAAGAAGAGCTTGTGATTTGAGTAGGTAAATGATCTCATTTGCTCAAACTCACTTCCTTAATGTTGATCCTTAAGTGATGGACTTCATTTTGGTATGTGTAGTTTGGCCATTTGGTTGTGGTTAGTGATCACACAAAAATTGATTGTTGGTGGATCAAGAACTCTCTTTGGAGAAGTTGTTAAGGTGAGTGAAACTAATCCATCTATCTAAGTTTCATACCATTTGAAGTAGTTTATAAATTCTGGAAATTTTGGCTTGAATCCGAAAATTGGAAGCCACTGTTCATTTGGTATGTTTTTGGCATGAGAATGGTGTTTTGGAATGAGTTTATGATAGATAGATTGATTGGTAATGGAAATATGAAGTTTGGTTAAGATTGGTGTATTATTGAAATTGTTGCCCAAAACCCAAATCATGATAATGGAATAGGATTTTGATGATTTTGAGTATTCCATTGAGTTTGTTGGGTGTTTTTGTGTGGGAATGGCTTTGGGTTGAGTTTTGAGTCCATAGGAAGCAATTGGGCAAGTGTGAGGGAAAGTGCCTCTGTTTCTGCGTTTTCTGCTATCTGTGGGATTCACTCGAGCAGAGAGGGGTCTGCTCGAGTGAAGGATGAATATCACCCGAGCAGAAGGGGTCTGCTCGAGTGAGGGATGAGTTTCACCCGAGCAGGGATGAACTCTGCTCGAGTGATATGAGGTTTTTCCCCTTTGTGCTTCGAGTTTGTCTGGGTTTTCATGTGCAATGCTCGAGCACATCGTTTTGTGCTCGAGTGAGCGAAGAACATGCTCGAGCAAGCATGGTCTGCTCGAGTGTTAGTGGGAGTTCAGAGTGAAGGATTTCTTTCGGGTCTTCACTTGCTGGTGGATGCCACGAGTGTGCTCTGACACTCGCGAGCATAGCCTTCTCACTCGAGCACTGGGGGTCATGCTCGAGTGAGGTTGTGCTTCAGGTGGGAGGTGTGCTCGCGGGTGAGAGAGGTGCTCGCGGGTGAGAGGAGTGTGCTCGCGGGTGTGAGTTGTGTGCTCGAGCACATATGGCTGTGCTCGAGTGATCTTGTGCTTGGAGAGCTTGGTGTGCTCTCGGGTCCTCACTTCCTGAACTTCTCTCACGGGTGCTCGAGTGAGGCATTTGGCCTTGTGCTCGAGTGAGGATTTTGTGCTCGAGTGAGCCAGTTCCTGAAAGCTTTCTTGTGCTCTCGGGTGCTCACTCGCGGTCTCACTTTCTCTTGTGCTCGAGTGCTGTCCGTACCAATGCTCGAGTAAGAGCATTTATGCTCGAGTGATGTCCGTACTTGTGCTCGAGCATGGTCATCTGTGCTCGAGTGAAACAGTGTAAAATCTCAGTTTTGTGCTTCCAAAAGGGGATCTTTGGGATAGTTCTTCCTATCCTTTAGGAGTTGTGTTAGGAGTATTTAGTGACTCCAAAAGAGTAATAATGATAACCAATTGAGTATTATGAGTGGATTAAGTCTTGGAATAGAGATTGACTCTTCGTCCCTAATGATAAATATAGGGTTTGACATTTGCCTTCCTCGGGAGAGACCGGCGTTAGGACACGCACGGAAGGATCAAGGTAGTGACTTTTCTCTCATATCTTGTATGATGTTTTGGTATGCATATCTTATCATTGAACTTGTGAAATGTGTACCATGATCCATTACGGCGCGAGCAGGTCAGCGTGAGCCGTATAGGGAGTGACAGTGGTCATCTCTAGTCGGCCGTTGGACTGCCGTCGTAATCGACATGGATATTTGTGAATCCGACCCGTGGGGGCGGCGTATGTGAAAACCAGCCGTGGGCTGTGTGTGTGTATCTTGCCTATGTGGCTTGCGAATATGATATGCTTTATATGGATCCCAGCTGTGGTGAATTATACTGTGTTGATTGTTGTGATGCAATACAACGTGAGCAATTCAGCGTGAGCAATCGTCAGGGATGACATGTGTCATACTAACCATTGCCGTTGTAACTGCCGTTGTAGTTGCTTGTGTGGATAGTGATTTGATTACATGCATTATTATTGTACATTATATGATTGACTTGTTACTACGGGGATTCTTTAGAATCTCACTCTCCCAAAATTAAACCTTTTAGACAGGGCCGAAGGATCGAGAGGCAAGCGGGCGACGAAGAGTAGTTAGAGCTCCTGTTTAGGAGTATATTTTGGAGATTATGGTTATCATTGTATATTTTGGAATTGTATATAGTGGATTTTGTGTAATCCCTAAGTAAAAGGGTATGAATTATAGGCTTTGTGCCTTGTGTAAATCCCTTTTAATATGAATGGAACCCGAGTGAGTCGGGAACTTATTTGCACTCTGATAATTGTAAATGGAATCCACCTGTTCATGCTAGTATTATTTTGTATTGAGAACTTGGGACCATTGTGAATAAGTTTAGAAAAGTTTTTGCAAATCCGATTTTTGGGCAAATGAGTATCTTAATAAGTCCCATTTTGAAATATGGTCTCTAAGTACAACTTAATTATGAGTTTAAGAACTTAATCTCGGCCTAAGGTGGGAAGGGGGTTACATCCACCACTTGCAAAATTCAATATTTTGCAAGTCCTCAGTGGCAGTTGTAACATCCCAAATTTCAATCACCAAAATTCCTTTACACCTTGGTAGTATTAAAGGGAATAAAATAGTGAATATTTCCACACTTGAAATGGCCAAATAGTATAATTAGTGGCCACATGAATTTTTGGCCACAATAAGACAAAAAATTTAATTTGTGTCTTTATAAAAGCCCATTATTGGAGCCCAACGATGGAAAAAGGAATAGCATAATTTTTGGGTCCAATATATTGTGAATTTTGGCCAAACACAAGAAGAAAAGAAGAAAGCTCAATTTAATTACAAAAAAATGTATAAGCAAACGGTCATTTGGCTAAATAAAAATCAAAAGCCAATATTTTCCCCTTTTCCTTGGGTGTTGGACATCCAAAGGAGAAGCAAGAGAGGGAATAATATTTAATTGGTTCAAATTAAGCCTAATATGGTGAAATTGTAGTCAAGTAAAAAGATGCAGAAAAGTCAATAATCGTAAGCAAATTAAAAGAAATATTGAGGAGGTAAAATTTGGATAATTCAAGAAGCATTTCACTCTTCTAAGGACTATCCTTTTCATCCAAGTTAAAGAGGAGAGAGGAAAAGAAAATATCTATGGTCAAAGGTTAAAAGATGAAGCAAGAAAGTCAAGGATAAACATGGGGTAAAATTGCAATAAAATAATACTTGTTTAAGGAGGTGGAAGATGATATTTTGAGATCAATTATCTCTTCCAAAGGGCCTCACATTTCATGTCACACCCTTATCTTATTTTGACTTGCAATGGAATATTATTGTGTAATTCGATGGGTAACACAAGAATAGCATAAATATATTAATAATATGTGTATGATTACAGACATTCCCCATAGAGTTCGTACATGATAATTACCATCAATGTAGTCGAATAGGGCTACTTGTGTAATATCCTGAATTGTGATTAAGGGCTAATAACTTCAAAGTGATGTAATTAATGTTAATTAAACACTTTTGAAGTAAATAATGTGAATTATGATGCAAATGTGTTTGATGATGGTTTGGTAAGCATTGTGTCAATCAGGGGCAAAATGGTAAATTTATCGATCGATTGGTCAGTTACTGGAGAGAAAACTCTTTAGTAATCGAGATCAATGGCTAGGATGTATTGAGCAAGAGGTGGAATCAAGTGTGGATGAGTTCATATGAACTCATGGGAGGAAGAGTAAGATGTTGCCAAGTGTCACATAAGAACCCTTGGATCAAAGTCAAAATTTCAAATTCATTTTCTCTTCCCTCTCTCCTCCAAGTCGGTTATGGGAGTGTGTGTATGGGAAAAACTGATCTTCATCCATTCACCATCATCTCTCATCTTCTCTCTCATCATTCTTCATTTTTGCTGCACAAGGAAGGAAAGAGAAAGAAGAAAACTTGAGGTAGGTGCTCTAAATGACTTCACATGCTCAAATGTTCTTTATTAATGTTGTGCAAGAGGTTGAGAGCTTTAAACCTATGGTTTTAGAATTTTCATTGGTGGTGGTTGACAGATTGTGAACTTTGGAAAGTTGAAGAATCAAGAAACTAATCATTGGAAGTTGGAGGGGTGAGTATCTATAGTGTTTTGGTATAATTGCTTTGATCATTGGTTGAGTTTTGAGAACTTTGGAATTTGCCCTGATTTTAGCCTAATTATGAAATGTATGAAATAGCTAGTGTTTTGTGATGAAATATATGCTAAATAGTGTCTTTGTGTCAATGGTTAGAGCTGGGAATTCGGGTCGAGCCCGTCAGGCCGGCCCGTTTAGGCCTAAGCCCATCAAGGGCCGGGCCTATGATTTAGAGACTGAAAATGGAAGCAGGTCTAAAAGGGCTGGCCCTGTAGCCCTGCAGGCCGGCCTTTTTAGGCCCGTTTAATATTTTTTTAAAATAAATTAATAATATAATATCATTATATCAAATTATCAATATGAAAGACACTTAAGTTTCTAATAGAGTATTAATAACAGACAAACACTTATTAATTGGTTTGATTTATTTTATTTTCTACAATAGTTTATTCATTTAAACTTTTAAAAAAAAGGCTAATTTGGACATTAGATGATTATTTTAACTAAAAATTTATGAGTTTTAAAAATAATGTATACCAATTTAAAGCAAAATAATAAATAAGTTGTAAAACTTGAAAAAAAAATTGAATTAAAATGAGTTTAAGCCTGAGCCCGTGAAGGGCCAGCCCTGTAGGGCCGCGGGCTTCAAAAATATGATACTTTTTAGGAAATGGGCCGGCCCGTTTAAGCCAGAGCTCGTGAAGGGCCGGCCCGTTTTCCCGGCTCTATCAATGGTTGTGGTTTGGATTTGAAAAGGGAAACTTTGATCATTAGGTGATTTTGGTTGCAATGTGGTTTGAAGAGAAGGATGTGTCATTGTGGTAAGATTTTAGTTGTTTTGAGTTTACCAATAGGTTCCTAGTGGAATTTTAGAGGGGAATGAGTTTTGGTATAAAGGTTGGGACCATTGGAACCTGTTTTGGTAAATCTGGAAAAGTGTATCAATTGCTGCAATCTGGCTTCTAATAAGCTTCACTCGAGTGAAGAAGGGTTTCACTCGAGTGCAGTATGAAATTCTGGGTATTTTGGTTAAGTCTTCAGGCAGCAATCGCGAGTATACTTCTGTGACTGTGAGTGTTATAGGTTATCACTTGAGTGCAGCTCCCTGTGCTTGAGTGAGGGAGTAAGTTTAAGACTCTGGAATTTATGATTGCTCTCGGGTAGTCACTCGTGGTGCCTCACTTTTTGGTGCTCGAGTGTATTTGAGGTTATCACTCGAGTGCAGCTTCCTGTGCTAGAGTGAGTATGAGAGATATTTTGAGGTTTGCTCTAGGGCAAGCACTTCCTCTGTCTCACTCGCTGGGACTCGAGCATAGGTGAGGGCTGTTAGATCAAACGTTTCACCCAAGAGGGGGGGTGAATTGGGTGATACTGAAATTTCTTTCGAAAATATAAAATTCAGACAAAATAATTAAAACAGTAATGAGTAAGGAGAAATATCACCGAAGTGTACACCGGGAGTTATACTGGTTCGGTCACAACCACTTTGACCTACGTCCAGTCCTCAGAGCTTCTCTGAGAGTTTCACTATAGCTTCCAAGATTCAGTGGGTTCTTGGCACCTCAGTACAAGCAAGTTCCTTACACCTGGACACTCGCTCCCCCTTACAGGTTGTAATCCAATCCCAACTCAGGGTTCCACAACCTTAAGTTATCTCAATAACAAATATTGAGTTTGAATGAAATATCTCTCTCACAGAGTAAATAATAATCACTGAAGCATATGAATACAATTTCAATGTGAAAACAGAGTAATGAACTTAATGATTCGTTCGTATGGATGCTTAGTTGTTCTTCTCTGTTTGAAGGTTCCCATATATATAGTTACATTGGTAATGATTGCTGGAACATATTTCTTCATGTCCGTTGGAGCGTGCGCAGCAATAATTGACTTTTCTAGTGTTTTTGAAAAACATGCGTTGCGGTAGGTGACCGTCGGTGACATTTAAGCATTGCTTTTGACTTTCCTTATTTAGTAAGATCTCTTCACTGTTTTCCTGTTGAAAAACTAGGTACACTAATATAATAAAAGGTTAATCAAATAGGAAACAGAATAATGACCGTTGGAATGATTTCAAACTTTCTGGATAAGCTTACTCGAGTAGCTCCTCGAGTAATCCTTGAAGTTTACTCGAGTAGCTCCTCGAGTAACATCGGGAGATCATTTATCAACTGCAAGTTAATGAACAAGTATAAGATTACTCGGGTAGTGCATGGAGTAAACTAATTTTCAAACCTTTGGAATAGTTATTTACTCGGGTAGTTACTCGAGTAATACACTCAGAACTTTATGACTTACTCGGGTAACACCTCGAGTAATCCTTTGAAAAACTTTTGATTACTCGATGCTCTACTCCAATAATATTGGCAGGATTAAAATGCCGAGAGCACTTACCTCATTACTCGAGTACCTACTCGAGTAATGAACTCATTTTTGCATAGGTTACTCGGGTAGCACCTCGAGTAACTGAGACATTTGAACATAACTTACCCGGGTAATGACTTGAAGTTTCCTTTGAAAATATTTGAGCATACTGGGGTACTTACTCGAGGAATCCACTTAAAATAAACAATGAAAAACTTGTATACTAGAGTAAGTACTCGAGGATGATGATATAAGAAGAAATCAAGTTAATCTGGTACAAACCTCAAGTTTTTATTTACCTTAGCCCATTACTCGAGTAGCTCCTCGAGTAACATTGGCAGTGGTACAAAGTGCCGAGAGCTCCACATTTTCAAATACACGGTTACTCGAGTAGCTCCTCGAGTACCATGGAAAACTTGAAGGCAAACTGGAAGTTTCTGACCTGGTTACTCGAGTAGCTCCTCGAGTAACATTAGCAGTGGTACAAACTGCCGAGAGCTCCACATTTTCAAATACACGGTTACTCGAGTAGCTCCTCGAGTACCATGGAAAACTTGAAGGCAAACTGGAAGTTTCTGACCTGGTTACTCGAGTAGCTCCTCGAGTAACATTAGCAGTGGTACAAACTGCCGAGAGGTCCATATTTTGGGAAACAAAGGTACTCGAGTAGCTCCTCGAGTATCATGGAGAAAACTTGATGGCAACTGGAAGTTTTTACCTGGTTACTCGAGTAGCTCCTCGAGTAACATTGGCAGGCCGAGAGCAACCTTGAAATTTTACCTGGTTACTCGAGTAGTGCCTCGAGTAATGATGGCAGGTAACTGGAAGTTTTGCTGGGTTACTTCAAGTTTTGGTTCATTACTCGAGTAGCGCCTTGAGTAATGCCTTAGAAAATGCACTTCTGATCAAGTTCCTTAGCATTTTCTCTTGGCCAATCTTCACTACTTCCATGCTTTCCTCAAGTTAAGCTTATTCCTTTCTTTACTTAGTTCAACCTTGATTATTAAACATTCCTTTTCAAACCATTCTTTTGTTATCATCAAAACATGAGATCTAACAAGGGCAACACTCGAGTGAGACCTCCTTCACTCGAGTGTTGCAGCCCAAAGATTAGTGTTCTTTATCTGAAAAAGGTACCTTCAGGGTAGTTTATCCCAACCCTTTTGGGTATATGTCTAGGCCTCTAATAGCCACCTAAAGAGTCTAAATGATAACCAACTTAAAGTACTATGGAATTAAGAACTTGGACAAGAGATTGATAGGTTGTCCCTGGTTTGGTTTATAGGATTTGACATCTGCCGCCCTCGCGAGCCTACTGTGCCAATGAACGTCAGGAAGGAACAAGGTAGTGACTTCTTCTTTACACCATATGTGAGGCATTGTATGTATGTTATATCATTGATTGTGATGAATTCGTATGCTGCGACATTTTGTGGATATGTGTAAGCATCGCCATGCCAATAGTCCCTGAGTTGTTAACAACGGTTCAGTTTAGGACAGTGTGCCTTCCCAGCGGTAAAAGGGTATGAAGATGGGGTGTGATATGTGTGATTATGTGAAAAGCCGAAAAGCTAATTGTGAAGGTCGACGAGCCATTTGTGAAAACCGAATGGCTATATGAGCTATGAGGCTATATGTATGTACTACCACACCAACAGTCCCTAAGTCGCTAACAACGGTTTAGGTTAGGACGGTGTGCCTTGCCAGCAGTAAAAGGGGATGAGGGTGGAGTGTGATTTGTGCTGCTGCTGTATGATGATTTGCTTACATGTTGTGTGCTTATGTGTGGTATGAATGTTTTGTTACTACTGGGATTCTCTTGAATCTCATTCTTTCCTTTGACTAACATTTTAGACAGGGCAAGTGGCTCCAAGGAGAAGTGCATGACTCGGAGCGGTTAAAACCCTATAGGGACATTTGCTTTTGGATATGTTGGTTAATCAGACTGGACAGGGATCTTGTAAATTATTTTTGGGTTGTAATTAGTAGTTGAATATAGTCGTGTAATCCCCTATATGGGAATTGTAAACCTTTTAGTGAATGAGTGAAACCCAGGGGATTGTCGGGATTTTTGTTATACACTTTGATATGTTTGAATGAAAATATAACTGCACAGGTAATTATATTCGATGTTTGAACTTGAGACCAGGATTGGAAGGAAGTTTTGAAAATATTGTGAAGTCCCTACTACATGGAAGGAATTTTAAATGAGTTTTGAATTATCCGACGGTCTCTAACCCATTTTATTATGCAATAGCGAATATTAATTCCACCACAGTATTCCCCTCATACATTTTTCTTCTTTGTTCTCAGCATACCTTCTGTCTTCACCTATCTAAATTGTTGGTAGGGGATGGTGAGACTTAAGAGAATCTCAGTAGAAAAATAGTACCAATATGCATACAAGATAAGTGCTTAATGCATAACATGCTTGTATTACATAACTCATGCTCACACAATGACATATCTGCATGCTTAATGTTTCAAACAACATACTTATGGCCATAGCATAAATAGAAATAGAGCTTCAGTCATTTATGTATGTTTCACATAATCAAGTAAAGTAATAACATGCATCAACACACCATTTTAAATATCAAATACACGCAGGAGAGGTAAATTCCCTACCTTAATCTTTTGATCCTTAAAGAGGCTCCTCGAATTTTGTGCCTCGATTTGCATGCCAACCCCTTGGGCTCTCAACTCGGTCCTAAAATGTTAAATGTACAATTTAGACACTTCCATAGTGTTTCTGGTGGTTATATGAGTCTATATTGGAAAATTACCAAAATGCCCCCAAGGATCATAACGCTTATGTCACCACATTTCCCAAATTCACAAATCACAGGAAATAACCATAAATTCATTGATTAAACTACTTATAGTAGCCAGAACAATCAATATTTGAAGTTTGGGAAATTACATCTTCTTCCTTATGGCTTTTCCTTCTTTGGCCAAAACCCTAGCATCTCAACAATGAAATTTACCGTCTTAAACACCTTGAATCACATAGAAGAAAGCTTAGAGGAAAGATTACACAGGTTAGGAGCTAATTCACCAAAGAAATTGAGCTTACCTGTGAGTTCTTCTTTCTTCTTTGTCTATAGTTCAAAGCTCTCTTCTCTCTTCTTTTCTTGCCATGGCTGACATGAAAATGAAGAGGGAAGGGAAGAGAAAGTGTTTTAATACATATTGCATCTCTCCCTTTTATTTATTTAATCACAAAAATAAGTTTCCAACTTTGACTATTTTGTGTACATAACTTTATGTACATGAAATATGGTCATAAGCCCAATTAACTTGTAACAAATTCCTCTTCTCTTTTGTTCAGCCAAATTTCACTTATAGGGGCCCAAATTTGTGCCAACATGGGCTGAGCGCAAATTATCTCATAATTACAAAGTTACCATAGCAAATTTTCCATTTTTGGATTTTTTGGCAGATTTTCTGATTGAAATTTAAAAAATCATAACTAATTTTGTAAACATCGTAGCAGAGTGATTCCAAAAGCTATAGAACCTTTATTGAGTCTAGTTTCAAGGAAAAATATAGAACCTTGCCAATTGGAAGCACAAAGGTCCTAGAATTTTAATCTTTGAATGCTGTTCTAGAAACGTTCTAGTTTTTTTTTACTAACTTCAAAGATTCATATCTTTTTGTATATAAATTTAAATGATTCATATGACCTATCACATTAAATCTTAGGATGTCTACTTTCATCTTATAAAATTTCATAATTTATGGATATCATTTGGTCATCCAAAATCACATGACAATCTCACTGCCTCATAGAAAATTTCACTGAAAGCATAATCACATTCTCCAAAATTCACCATTTTACTTTCTTTAATACCCGAAAAATATAAGAAACATTAGGAAATAGATTTGGGACACCTGCTAAACCAGAGCTTAGCAATCCACTTAATTCAGGCTTATTCCTAAGCCTCTGATCCCAAAATTCAGGGTATTACATTTCATTCAACACAAACCAAGGGGGGAGAGAGAGAGAGAGCTTGGAGAAAATAAGAACCGAGAGCTCAAGTACTCAAGAAGCAAGATCGAGGTAAGCTGCAAGTAAAATCCACTTGTTCTTTCTTTCTAATTCATGCAAGCCTCTCCCTAATCTCTATGCCATCATGAATATCACTTGTAGCAAGACAAATCAAGAGGAAAGAAAGAAAGAGAGATGGAATTTTAGAGAGAGAAAGATGAGAAATCAAAGGTAATCTCCAAAACCTTGTTTTCATGTTAGATTCAAGGTTGTTGTGGTTGTTGTAGTTGATTTGTGGTTGGTTTTGCTTAATTTTGTAAATTTGGAAAGCACAAACCCTAAGGGGAGGTGCTACCCAAAGTCACACTAATCATATAGAAAGTGTAATTAAGTGATTGAACATGAGATTACAAGTAAAACAAAGGTGTTTTATAGATTGAAAACATAAAACTCTATTTTTTCCAAATTATTGTTGGCCAGGGGCTGTTCATGGGGTTAAAGTTGGAATTTCATCAATTTGATGATTCCATTGTGTTCTACACAAAAAAACTGTGTAGGAATAACCTCCGGTTATGAATTCTGGATTAATGGAATTAAACACTAAAACTTGGAATGTAAATGGTGCTTCCAGTGTAATTTCCCGCATGGCAGTTAGAATGAATTGTGTTTTTTGGTAATAGAATGTAGTGCAATGGCCATGAAACTTTCCAGTATGAAAGTAGATTTATCAAACTTTAATTTGATAGATCATTTATGCCATTTGGTTCAGTACATTATGAATTATGAATTTTTTATATTAGGTATTGAATTTGGACAGAATCCTGGACCAGTGTGGCTTTGGTCATGATTCTAGAATTTTGTGGCTAGAATTGGCTCTGAGTAATATTTTATCTTTAAAATAGACTCAGAGCTTTAAGTAGGAATTTGAACCACCCCGATCGGAGTTCTATATAATTACTTATGAATTTTTAAAGTTTGGTCAAAATGCTTGTAGCTTTTGGCTAGCATGCGAATTTAAAAAGGAAAGGGCCAAATATAATTTCTTTGAACTCCAAGGGTTAAGTTGAGCACTTGAGGCTAGTGTAGCCACACTAGAGGTTCATTGGTTATGGCTCTAATAATGCCATTATATATCTAGGGCCATGAGGTGACAAAGAAGAAACATCATCAATGGTTGGAGAAAAGGTATAAGAGGAGGACTCAAAAACAAGAGATAGTGAACTTACTTAACTTGCATGTATTTGATGTGTTTGCTGTGTACTGATTTGTAGTATTGCTTTTCTTGATTATGTGAAGCATGTATGAATGAATGAAGCTCTGTTTTTGTTTATATTGTGGTCATAGATATATTGCATGAAACATTAAGCATGCAGAAACGTCATTATGTGAACATGAGCCTATGTAAGGCAAGCATATCATGCACTGGCATTCATCTTACATGCATTGTTAGTATTGTTTGCTACTGAGATTTTCTTAAATCTCACCCTCCCCCAACCAACCATGTAGGCAGGCAGGCACAAGAGGTGTGGTGAAAGTAGAGAAGAGGATTACACGAGGAAAATATAGAAGGTTCCGGTTTAGTCCAAGAGAAGGAGTTGGTTATCTGTAAGCTTTTATTATATTTTAAGTATGTAAACATTATGTACAATCCATATGGGGAATTCCTATAATATAAACATGTACATATTATCAGTGTATTTATGCTATTCCTATGTACCCACCGAACTGCGAGCAAACACTCGAAGAAATGTGAAAATAAGATAAGGGTTTTACAGCGGTGGGATGTTTTTGAACCTTTTTTATTTATTAAAGGGTATTTCAGTCTTTTCCCGTACATTTTGTCTTTTTCCTTCAATTTCTCAAAATTCCAATTTTGGGGACTAGTTCCTTCTCTGGTATTACCAAATTTTGGTTTACCTCTCTATCCTTTTGTATTTTCTAAGTTCTTTTTATATCATTTTCGCAATAAAAAAGTAAGAGAAATTGAATAGCTGAAAATTATTTAGGGAATTTTGGTAAACAACACTTTAAATTAAATCTTAGTATAAATGTGTGATATTGCTTATATTAAGTATCAAAAGTTTATCCCATTTGGTTGCTTTTGTTAGATAGATGGACTACTTGATTCATCTCAAAGTATTGTAAAACGGGCATGACGACAATTATTTTAGAGTGACAGGTTGGGTAAATTATGGGAAAAAAGTTAGTTGAATTGGGAATTACGACATGGATTTAATTATTAAAAAGTCCTAATAATGATTGAAGAACATACAATGATAAGTTCTCTCATAAGAAATAACAATCTGCACCTATTATTGAGACTTCTTGATAATTAAATTTTTCTTTGAAATCTTATGACAATTCCTCCATGATAAATACATATTAAAATATAATTTTTTTTCGAGAAATACACTATTTAATAATTGGTGGTGATAACATCGTATTGATGAATGAGGGGATGCTTTTCCTTTTTGTGAGAGAGGCCGCCAAACGATAGGAAGCATCTAGTCCAGCTATAAGGCAATGGCAGACGGATGGATACATGAGTTAACATGCTTAGTTTTTTTTACCAGTATTTTTCAATTAACACTTAGGATCTTAAACTAATTTGTGATTTATTTAGCATTCTAAAATTTTTTTAGCATCCAATATTAGTAACGCAGTTTTGTTATATTTTTGCCTTTAAAGTATTTAACTTAACAATAATGAACACACTAAACTTATGATACTGAATATTATCAAAAAAATAATTTAGGGTGTTGGATGCACAAAAAATTATGCAAAAAAATTTAGAATGTTAAATATTATTAGAAAAATGCTTTAGGATGTTGGATGAATTACAAATTAGTTTATAATACTGAGTGCTATTAAAAAACTATTTGAGAGTGTTGGGTATAATTTAACCTTAAAAATACATAGATGGAAATGATAAATGTTTACTTGAACAATACTCCTACCAAGAAGCATTTAAGGGTTTAATTTGATTTTTTGTTTTTAAAAGTTAGGAAAAGAGTGTCATGGGACTGAGGAGAAGCATTATCTTTGAGATGATCATGATGCAATTTGTTGTGCATAGTGTGCGACTTTTTGACCATTTTCATCTTCTTTTTTTTGCCAAAGACCATTTTCATCACTTTCCCTCTTTTATCGCCTTTCCCTTCTTTCTTTTCATACTTTCTCCTTGCGAATATTTCATCTTATTCATAAAAGGATCAGAAGAATATACTCTCTCCTTATTTTTATTAAACTAGCACAGAACCCGCCCAATACGTGAACGTTTATTGTATAAGTTGTATAAATTTTTATTATTTATATTTGTAATATATAAATATAAGACAATATTTATTCACATATCTTCAATGCCATATTTTCTTTAGTAGTAAATGAATACAGTAATAATTTGAAAAGAATGAAGAAAAGCTTTCTATATTAGGAAATTTTTGAGAGGGAAACGTCCTAAAATATTTTTAATGTTTAATGCTATTAATTGAAATTTACAACAATTTTAGTTTCCTTTTTGTATTCTCTGTAGGTGCATAAATCATAAGTAATGCAAGTAATATAACTATTAGCCTACTACCTTTCTTTAGACTCTAAAATTCAACCTTTAATGTAGGAAGAAATAAAATATTTTTGGTAGATATTACCACTCTTAGAATAGAGTTAAAGGCCCAAAAAAAAAAAAACCAAAACAAAACATGTATTACCTATAAATGGCTTTTATGAGTATGAGCTACGCCTTTTGGGTTGCCTCTATTAGGAATAGATGGGATATCATGAGAAGAATCACAACAATTCTATAAAATCAATTCTTCTCCACCTAAAATGGAAAAAAATAAATCGTTTGCTAAATAAAATCAAACCAAACCAAAATCAAAATATCCAAATGCAATGAATTATGATACTACTAATGTAACAAAACAAAACCTTAATGAAGACCTATCCATTGTTCTTTGGTTCACACTTATCATTCCCATTATAATTCTCAATTAATCTGTACTTCTTTTTTAAAAACTTCAATAGGTATAATTTGATTTCACCATTTCAATGACTTCTTACCCTGGAACAAGAAAAGAACCAATTCTAGATTATTAGTGGAGATTGGGTGAAATGACAAAGTGAAATTATAACAAAAAGGAAATTCAATAAGGACAAAAGATTGAAGAGAGATAATAAAGTAGAATAGGAGAAGGATGAGATAGCAGAGAGAGAGAGAGAGAGGCTGAGAAGGGGAAGAGAGGCTGAACTCTGTGCTAGAATGAGACTGATCTATATTTAAACATGTTGAAGAAATAGCATCTATACCCCACTTTCATGATCACCCATAGAAGCACATCCCCCACTTTTGACAAGTTAATGTTACAAAAATCTATATTGAGGTAATACTTAATGTAATATATTAAATATATTATTTTAGGAGATATTTTAGGATATTATCAAATTTGTCAAAAATTATGGGATTATGATATTATATGAATATAGTAAATATTAATTCAAATGTTTTAAATAATTAAGTACAAAATTTTAATATATTTCAATAATGATGTTATCATTTAAATCAAAATATATAAACATATAAAATATAAAACCCATTAGTGGGAGCAGTCGGGTTGTTACCCATATATCAGAAGTTATTTTTTTAAGTTAATTATTTTGGGAGATATTTTAGGATAGTATTAAATTTGTCAAAAATTCCAGGAATATGGTATTATATTAATACAGTAAACATTAATTTAATTTTTTTAAATAATTAAGTATAGAATTTTTATTCAAAATTTATAAAATATATGTCAGTTATGATGTTATCATTTAAGTCAAAATATATAAATATATAAAATATAAAAATCAAAAGACCAAGACTAAATTTTCCACATTTTTTCCTTATAATTTTAAGTAATATAAATAAATTTTTAAAATGATATAAAGAAATAAATGTTTTTGATTAAAAAATAAGTTATGTGAAATGCTTACATGGGTGCATGAGGGCTGCTCAAACCTCTGCTTTTGTATAGTAAGAGTAAATGTTTAAAATAATATAAAGAAACAATGTTTTTTATTAATATATTTAGAATGTGCTTAGTGGGAGTAGTGGGGTTGTTACCCAGATATTAGAAGTTATTTATTTAAGTTAAATATTTTAGGAGATATTTTAAGATATTATCAAATAATTCCGGCATTATGGTATTATACCAATATAATAAATATTAATTTAAATATTTTAAATAATTAAGTATATAATGTTAATTCAAAATATATAAAATATATTTCATTTATGACATTATCATTTAGGTCAAAAAATATAAATATATACAATATAAAAATCAAAAGGCCATACTAAATTTTCCATGCATTTTCTCATAATTTAAAGTAATATAAATAAATTTTTAAAATATTTAAAATAATATAAAAATATGTTTTATTAAACTATTTAGAATGCAGTAAGTGGGAGTAGTGGGATTGTTACGTATATATTAGAAATTGTTTTTAAGTTAAAATATATAAAATAAAATATTTAAATAAATAATATTATATATAAAATGCTTATGTGGCTGTACGAGGGCTTCTCAAATAACTGCTTTTATATAGTAAGAGATGTGGGTGTATACCACAAAAAAATATTTAATATTTTTTAAAGCTGTCAAGTACTCATTTGTTGGTTATAAATATAAGACATATTTCACATTTTTATCTATTTTTCCCAAATAAACCTTATTGATATTCCTTCAATAATAATGAAGAAAGAGAAGAAGAGAGGAAATTAAAGAAGATGATTGTAGTGTTTTTAAAAAAATATATCACATTAAATAATTTAACTAGCATTTTTAATCAACTCAAATTAGTTAATTAAGTCTTACATTAAGGACCGGAGAAATACTATAAAAAAAAGAATTTGTATAAGGCACCATTTAGAAGATATATGCCATATAATTAATATGGATAGTGTGAATAAAAAAATATACAAAATAAAGGAGATCGATGTAGCAAGGGCACATATTTTCTAAATGGCGCCATATATAAATTATTTTTCATATAGTTTTTGATACTATCTCCGGTCCTAAATATAAGACAAAGTTAACTTTTTTTTAGAGAGATTAATGAAGCTAAATAAGTTACTTAATCATATTATATGTTATGTATCCTTAGATTATATACTCCCTCCGAGCCTAATTATAGAACAACATTTGAGAGTTGATCTTGGTCATAATTATAGGACAAAGTTCTAATTTTTGTCAATTTCTTCCAAAAATAACCCATATTGATACTTTCTCAATAATAATTTAATAAGAGTAGATCGGAAGTTATTGAGGGAGATTAACGATGCCGGATTGTGTGAGAGCTTGGAGAAATCATGTGTGAGGCAAGAGAGGTACAAGAAAAAACAAAGAATCAACGTAATTAGATGTCATTTTAAATTTTAAATAAGGATATTTTAGGAAAATAAATATGATTAACTAATTTAACCACTATTCTTAATTTATCCAAAGTTAGGTAAATATATCCTATAATTAGGACGGAGGGAGTATTAGTTTATTAGTCAAACTAATTAGTTTAGAGAGAAAAAATAAAAATAAAAATACTTTAAAATAATTTAATTAGCTTCCTTAATTTCCCTACAAAAATCAACTTTATCTTATAATTAGAACTGGAAGGAGTAGTTTTAAGGAATATTAAATATTTTTTTTTGTATAAAATGTATACGCCCACATTTAATAAATATAATGAGAGAGAATATTCTTCTGGTCCTATTAGATCATCTATAAATTTTTTAAATTGTTAATGATCATTGAGTCATGCAATATTCAACAAAACATAAATATTTTTTACCGAAAAAGAAAGCTACATTAGGATCCTGGAAATTAAAACTTTTTTAAGGTGCGTATGATAAGAATGGACTAAAATAAAAAAAAGGGAGAATTGGGAATAAATAATTTTTTTTTGGTAAATTAATTGTTGAATGCTACCAAGTGTGCAAGCCATCTTCCATGTGTGTAAATGCTCTTCTGTGTGAACACAAATCTTCCATAATGTGCAAACCATCTTCCATTGTGTGCAAAATATCTTTCGTTGTGTGCAATATATCTTCCGTTAAAGTGCAACCGATCTTCTATGGTAGCATTCAGCAATCAATTTGCCCCAAAGGTATTTTTGGGCAATTTTTCAAAAAAAAAACTTTTTATTTAAGCGATATTTTTGTGGCAAGATATACATCAGGAAAGTGATATTTTTGTAGCATCAGAAAAAAAAAGTGTTATAAACTTAAATAAAAAATTGTATTAAGATAATAAAGAAACTCTGATTAGTATACCCGTGGTAAATGAATTCCCGGAGGTGTTTCTAAACGATCTTAGCATATTACCTCCGGAAAGGGAAGTCCAGTTCCCAATTGAGATTGTCCCTGGAGCTGGTTCTATATCAAAAGCCCCATATCGTATGGCCCCAAACCAAATGGCGGAGTTAAAGAAGCAGATTGAAGACTTGCTCGAAAAAGGGTTTATTAGACCAGTGTGTCGCCATGGGGAGCTCCAAAGTTTGTTTCTTAAAAAGAAAGACGGGAGTCTTCGTTTTTGTGTTGATTATAGAGAGTTGAACAAGATTACTGTCAGGAACAAGTACCCTCTCTCGAGAATAGACGACCTTCTAGATCAACTATTTGGTTTGTGTGTGTTTTCAAAAATTGATCTAAGGTCGGGTTATCATTAGCTGCATGTGAAAGTAGAAGATGTACCAAAGACTACTTTTAGAACAAGATATGGGCATTATGAGTTTATGGTAATGCCCTTTAGGCTAACCAATGCACCTGCGATATTCATGGACTACATGAATCGTGTCTTTCGATAGTATCTGGATTAATTTTTTGTTGGGTTTATTGATGATAGTTTGATATACTCTAAGAGTAGGGAGGAGTATGAGCATCATTTGAGGATTGTGTTGAACATATTGCATGAGAAGAGCTCTATACCAAATTGAATAAGTGCGAGTTCTGGCTATCGGAAGTAAAATTCTTAGGCCATGTTATCTCGCAAGAAGGGATCTAGGTGGATCCCAGTAAAGTGGAAGTAGTACTGGACTGGAAGATGCCAGAAACTGTAGCTAAGATACACAGTTTTCTGGATCTTACTGGTTACTACTAGAGATTCATCCAGAATTTCTCTTGTATCACCTTGTCGATGATCAAGCTCACGAGAAAAGATCAACCATTTGTGTGGGATGAGCGTTGTGAAAATTATTTTTGTTGAGCTGAAGGAGAGGTTGACTATGGCACCTGTGTTGATTATACTTGATCCTAGTTTGACTTATGTTGTGTATAGTGATACGAGTAAGCAGGGATTAGGGTGTGTCCTTATGCATCAAGGACGTGTGGTGGCCTATTCCTCCCAACAATTGAGACCTCATGAAATGAATTATCCCACCTATGATCTAGAGCTTGCGGCAATTGTGTTTACGTTGAAAATATGGCGGCATTATTTGTATGGTGTGACGGTAGAACTGTACTGCGACCATAAGAGTCTCAAATATTTGTATGATCAGAAAGAGTTGAATATGAGACAACTTCATTGGATGAAGTTGCTTAGAGACTACAACCTGGAAATCAATTATCATCTGGGTAAGGCAAATGTAGTTGTGGATGCTCTAAGTTGAAAGATGGTGCCTGTGGCAGTGATGATGATACAAGAGGGGAAACTGATAGAAGATTTTCGAGATTTGAATCTGTCAAACCAGATTGTCTGTGCTAATTACAATGTTTCCCAAAAGGAAAGTGATTTGAGAGCTAAAATCGAAGAAGCTCAAAGGAAAGATGATCAGGTATAGTTCATTCGAGCTAGAATCGAACGAGGAGAAGCTCAGGACTATGATTTGTTGCCTAGTGGATTAGTTCGTTATAGAAAGAGATTTGTGTTCCACTTAAGGCAGAATTGAGGCGAAAGATCTTAGATGAGGCACACAAGAGTCTGTATACTCTTTACCTTGGTATGACCAAAATATGCCATAATTTAAAATTAGTGTATTAGTGGCTGGGATTGAAGAGGGATGTCACTAAATATATGGCGCGATGTCTTACTTACTAGAGAGTAAAGATAGAGCACCAAAGACCACCAGGTTTGCTACAGAGTCCTAAGATTCCGGAATAGAAATGGGAAAGTATGACCATGGATCTTGTGGTAGGATTGCCTAGGATTAGGAACTATGACATGATCTGGGTGATAGTTGACTAGTTAACAAAGTCGGCACACTTCATATCTATCAATGCTAGTTACTCTCCAGACAAACTGGTAGAGATTTATATACGAGAGATTGTGAAGCTCCATGGCACACCAAAGAATATTATTTCTGATCTAGATTCCCGATTCACTTTAAAGATTTTAGAAAGCCTTGCATGAGGCTTTGGGTACTCAGCTGAGATTTAGTACAGCCTATCATCCTCCGATAGATAGGCAGTCGAAAATGACTATTCATATGCTAGAGGATATGTTGCGAGCATGTGTCCTCATGGGACTACTTTCTTCTACTTGCCGAGTTCGCTTACAACAATAGCTATCATGTGAGCATCGAGATGGCTTCGTATGAAGCGTTGTATGGGAGGAAGTGCTAATCACCATTGTGCTAGAACGAGCTGTCTAACAGAAAGCTTTATGGGCTGGATCTTGTTGGTAAGTTACTGAAGAAAAAAATCATTGGTAACTCAAAGATCAATGGTTAAGATTAATTGCCAAGAGATCAAGAGGGTGTAACCCCCTGCCGTAATTAATATCCGGATTACGCAATTAACGTGAAATAGAGACCAATAAACCAAAACAACATTTATAAACCCATCCTCCAGACGGGGCTTTCACAAATACATTTCGAAATCATTTACAACACGGTCTCATATTTACACTCCGAATATAATTACTATGCGAAGATAAATTACATTTATACAATTATCAGAGTACGCAATACAAATTCCCGACAATTCCGGGATCATATCTTCGCTCAATAATCATAGGGCATAATAGCCCATACAACTCAAATAACAGGGATTACACAAATCTCTTTTGTATACATACTCCAAATACTGATCCGTATACAGATACATATTCCCAATACACAATGATAACCAACACTAAGCTCTCACCCAAAACGAGTCCTCTTCGTCCTTGGATGCTTGCTTCATCCTCAATCTTCCTTCCCTGTCTAAAATGTTGATAGGGGAGGGTGAGATTCTGGGGAATCTCAGTAGGAAAACAAATACCACTATGCATGCAAGATAAGTATTTAATGCATGACATGCTTGCATCACAATATCTCATGTTCGCAATATGATATATTCGCATGCTCAATGTTCACACAACATACTCATGGCCATAGTACAAATAGAAACAGAGCTTCAATCATACTCATACGTTTCACATAAACACGCAAGGCAATAACATGCATCAATACACAAATACAATTATCACTACATGCAGGAGAGGTAAGTTCCCTACCCTCTTTCCACGTAAGCTCCAGCTCCGGCTGCTCACGATCAGGGTGACCATCAAATCCTATCACCAAAACCAAGGATATAGGATTAATCCCTTTTCCAATTCCTTTACTTTTAGATACTCAAGTTGGTTATCATTATTGCCCTTTAAGTGCCCTCAAACACCTCAATCCATAGCTCTAAAGGGTTGGAAGACTATCCCCAAAGATCCCCTTTTGAACACTCAAACTTGATATTTTTCACTGTCTCACTCGAGCACAGAAGCTCTCACTCGAGCACAAGTACGGACATCACTCGAGCACAGATGCTCTCACTCGAGCACGCGTACGGACAACACCCGAGCACAAAAGAAAGTGAGACAGAAAGCACATGCCCGAGAGCACCTCCCACTCCAGAAGCACAAGCTCACTCGAAGCACAAGGGGCTCACTCGAGCACGCTGCCCATACCCGCGAGCACAAGAGAAAGTGAGACCGCGAGCACTTGCCCGAGAGCACAACTCTCACCTTCAGGAACTGGCTCACTCGAGCACAGATCCTCACTCGAGCACAAGACCAATAGTCTCGCTCAAGCACCCGCGAGCACAGCGCCGCGAGTGACAACCCGAGAGCACCACAGCTCTCGAGAAGCAGGATCACTCAAGCACACCACTCTCACCCGCAAGCACACCCGCGAGCACACACCTCTCACCCGCGAGCACACACGGCTCACTCGAGCAGATGCCCTCGACCCGCGAGTGAGAAGGCACACTTCTTGCACCTTGCCCGCGAGCATCCACCCGAGAGCAATCCTCTACTCTGGGCGTACTCCTTCACTCGAGAAGACCATGCTCACTCGAGCATGTTCTTCGCTCACTCGAGCACAAAGCGATGTGCTCGAGCAGAACCCATAGAAAACCCAGGTGCACTCGCAGCACAAAGGGAAAACTCTCATATCACTCGAGCAGGTTCTTCCTCACTCGAGCAATATTCATCCCTCACTCGAGCACACCCCTGTCTGCTCGAGTGAATCTATCAGATTCCAGAAAAACGCAGCAAAACATGCCACATTCCCTAACTCATGCCCAATTGATCCAAAGGGATCCAAAACCTCTACCAAAGCTACTCCCACACAAAATCACCCACTGAATTCAATGGAATCAACAGAATTACCCAATTCCCATTCCATTAACAAGCTTTGGCCTAGGGCATCATAATCACCCATTTTCCAAATCACCAACCTTACACATTTCAATCCCCAATCCATTCTATCTATTCAAAACTCATACCAATATACCATTTCCAATACCATAACATGCCAAACTACCCATTACCCATATTTTCACAATTAGGGCAATAATTCCAGAAATTCATAACATAATCATTTGGCATGAAACATAGATAGAAGGATTGGTTTCACATACCTTATCCACTTTCTCAAAGACACTCTTTGATTCTCCAAGCTTCATATTTTCGTGATCCTCAAATCACCACCAATGGAGAAGCTACAACCACCACAATGAAGCTCTCAACTCAAGGATTAACATTAGAGAAGAGAGTTTGAGCTAACGAGGCCATTTGCTTACCTCAAAATTCCACTTTTCCTTTCTCACTCCCAAGCATCTTCAGCGAAAATGGAGGAAAGAAGAGGAGAGAGAGAAACCGAGAGAGAGAAGAGAGGAGATGAAGATGATGGTGTTGTCCCACATCCAAGGGCCCACACTTTGCCACTTGTCACCATCTCCCTTCAACTCACATGGCTCACATACATGCACACCCACATAATTATGCCTCTTGCCCATCTTCACAATCAATCTTAGCCATTGATTATTTAATCACACATCTCATTTTCTCTTAGCTAGTAATTAATTTCTCTATTAATCACTAACTAATTCCCAACAATTTCACTCTTTCAATTTCCACTAATTATGGCATATTAATTATTATTGCCATAAAACACATAATTATTCTCAATAATTATCATTAGTCCTTAGTCGAAAATCGGGATGTTACATTTCTCCCCCCGTTCAATAAATTTCGTCCTCGAAATTTGTTCCACCACTAAGGACATAAACTCCGGACGCTTCTTCACGACAGCTTCCGTTTCACAATTTATTCCATGTTGGGATGTCTCCTCTAGACCACTCAAACAATGGAGCGTCTCAACTTGATTCTTGTAAGAATCCTAAACCATAAATGCAACCCTAGTTGCCATAAACTGCAATCGGCCCATATCACGATTGCTACCCGAACACAATTATCACACTATTTCCAAGCAAGGGTAATCGCCTCCACATACGATTGCCACACACTCTATCACCACATAATCACAATCGTCGCAAGTCCTCCTCATTCATGAGTGGCTAGCGCATCTCAATATCCGGTGACTCTAATTCATGAGCCATATCATAAGATTTCAATAGTTAGGTGGCATAGGCCACTAACCTACTCAACTCAATCTAGTGATTCCATCCTGGAATAACTCAGCAACATCACCAACTCATTTCAAACAACAGCCTCAGCCGTATACACAAACATTCCGCTTCCACTCAAGTGCTTGTGTATCCACTTTCACAGCATTACCCTCACCCGTCCGAGGCTTTTGGGTCTCAATCACAACGTCCTTGACAATTTCACTTTGATGCGTGACGATTGTCACAAGACGACAGCACCCACGGCTGTATACACAATTGTACGTAGCTTTCGCCACTTATACAAATACACATTGCCCTTCCGGCATTCTCATCACAACACATATCACATCATCAGGTCACTCCAGAGTCTCAATCTCCTCTATCCAAAGTACCTGACTGTAATGGTCCACCTAGAATCTCAGTCTCTTCTATCCAGGCGACCGGTTGAGAGTCTCAATCTCCCAAAATCAACTTCATGCTCCTTCACCACACGAATCAACTACAACGGCAGTTCAACGGCCGAGCTAGAGATGACCAACGTCAAACCCTAAACGGCTCACGCCGACCTGCACACGCTGCATTGCACCTTAACACAATTCACACAGGTCACATTCACCACAACCCGCATCGCAGACTCTAATTTTACGCACCGCCTTTCGGCCTTGGGTCCACACCGGTGCAACCAACGTGGTGGCTAGCCAGGCTGGCCATGCCGGGGTAATTGCCCTCACGACAAGAATCCTCGAACATGTAGTCGAATTAGCCATCAGCTGAACTAGCTCTGCTCTGCTACAACACACCTCAATCCCAGCTTATTCACAACTGTCACAGATTCACAATCACACTCCACCCTCATCCCCTTTTACCGCCGAGAAGACACACAGTCTTTACCCGAACTGTTGTTAGCGACTCAGGGACTATTGGCATGGCAGTGCACACATATAGCCATTCAGGCTCACAAGAGTAGGTCCACAATCACACCCTACCCTCATCCCCTTTTACCGCCGGAAAGACACACAGTCTAATCCGAACCGTTGCTAGCGACTCAGGGACTATTGGCGTAGCGATGCTCACACATAGCCTTTCGGCTTCCACATCACACTCCACCCTCATCCCCTTTCTCCGCCGAGAAGACACACAGTCTTAACCCGAACCGTTGTTAGCTACTCAGGGACTATTGGCATGGCAGTGCATACATATAGCCTTATAGCACATAGCTAACCGGCTTCACAAACGGCTCGTCAGCCTCACAAATAGCCTGTCCCCCGTAAACTACCGCCCCGAAGGCACGGTCCTCCGCCATAGGAATCACCCCATGCGGCCGTAGGTAAGAGACTCACAAATAGCTGTCACACCCCACCGCCGTCTCACCCCACCGGGCCACAACGGTTGGTGCCCTCTCCCACCAATCGGGTGCGGAAAGGCTGGGTACACTACGTCGACCCAGGACTCACAATGCACAATTGTAACAAGCTGGAATCAGGCATCTCAACCACTTCACTTTCAACATCTCAAATTCTTTTCACATCCTGGGATCCTTCAAGACCCCTTTTTCATAACATAACTTGACCCCGAAGCTTTACCTCCCGAAGCCATAGTTATCATATCATTCTCACATCAACCTCAAGCTTCTGCTCAACATGATTCTCAAGCCTATTACATTCCCACGCTTCCGCTGCACACTCTGAGGTCACACTCCTCATCTGTGCATTCACAATGTCAAGTTGACTTAACAGGAGTCCCATAGGAATCCCCTACATCACCTGACCACATTCATAATCTATACCAAATCTTGGCTTGATTCAACTCGAATCATTCAAAGCCATAATCAACACATCGTTGAGATCCCATACTCCCAACGTTCCCAGAGCTCTATTCTACGATTCAACGTCACGGCTATCGCTCTCCACGGTTCGTTATCACGGTGGCTGCACTCTAGGGTTTATCGTCACAGTGGCTCCACTCTAGGGTTCATCGTCATGGTGGCTCCACTCTACGCTACTGCACTCGGTGCTTCACTCAGTCCAATGACTGGTCAGCCCCTCCGGTCAGAGTTTTTCGTAGGTAGCCCTTTCCAATCGGATCTCACCGTAGGTAGCCCTTTCCGATCAGATTTCACCGTAGGTAGCCCTCTCCGATCAAAAGTCCCCGTAGATAGTGTTCTCCGATCCGAATCCTCCGTAGATTACTTTCTCCCTGTGCTGGATTAGCAACCAACACTCTCAGAATAATTGATACACATTTCAATTCACTTCTAGTACCATACCCTGGTACCACAGACCATTGAGGTCAAATCCAATTCCTAAGAATCAACCCAGCTATTGAGTCTAATCCTTAGATCACATCTCATCTTTCAAACTTTCAACCTCAGTTGAACTGGGAAATTACTTCCCTCATTTCCACGGAGCACCATACTCCTATATGCAAGTTCAAACATCTCGGCCAGCCTAAGGCACACCGGTCCCCTAGGTCTTAAGGTCTTTACACATATAAGATCAGTATGACATTACCACATGTAACATCATACCACCTTGGGTTACATACCCAACATCCAGGTTAGTCCTGATACCTAGAACATCAATATCAAACACCTCGGAAACCATCTTCCTCGGTTTCAAATCAGATGATGGTTTGACTATAACCACCTCTGGGTTTACACCTCAAATTCTCGGACGAATCACCATATCTTTCGATTACACAATGATTCGTCACTCAAGACTAACCAACAATGTATACACACATTCCACAAATCTCTTGTGTCCACAATAACCAATCACACATGTGTATACATAATCACTATCACATAACATCATCTACCACCAAGGTAGAGATCTAAGAGAGCTATCCTAGCAAATTCCCAAGTTTGCCAGGAACTGTAGCTCTGATACCAAAATGTAACCCCCTGCCGTAATTAATATCCGGATTACGCAATTAACGTGAAATAGAGACCAATAAACCAAAACAACATTTATAAACCCATCCTCCAGACGGGGCTTTCACAAATACATTTCGAAATCATTTACAACACGGTCTCATATTTACACTCCGAATATAATTACTATGCGAAGATAAATTACATTTATACAATTATCAGAGTACGCAATACAAATTCCCGACAATTCCGGGATCATATCTTCGCTCAATAATCATAGGGCATAATAGCCCATACAACTCAAATAACAGGGATTACACAAATCTCTTTTGTATACATACTCCAAATACTGATCCGTATACAGATACATATTCCCAATACACAATGATAACCAACACTAAGCTCTCACCCAAAACGAGTCCTCTTCGTCCTTGGATGCTTGCTTCATCCTCAATCTTCCTTCCCTGTCTAAAATGTTGATAGGGGAGGGTGAGATTCTGGGGAATCTCAGTAGGAAAACAAATACCACTATGCATGCAAGATAAGTATTTAATGCATGACATGCTTGCATCACAATATCTCATGTTCGCAATATGATATATTCGCATGCTCAATGTTCACACAACATACTCATGGCCATAGTACAAATAGAAACAGAGCTTCAATCATACTCATACGTTTCACATAAACACGCAAGGCAATAACATGCATCAATACACAAATACAATTATCACTACATGCAGGAGAGGTAAGTTCCCTACCCTCTTTCCACGTAAGCTCCAGCTCCGGCTGCTCACGATCAGGGTGACCATCAAATCCTATCACCAAAACCAAGGATATAGGATTAATCCCTTTTCCAATTCCTTTACTTTTAGATACTCAAGTTGGTTATCATTATTGCCCTTTAAGTGCCCTCAAACACCTCAATCCATAGCTCTAAAGGGTTGGAAGACTATCCCCAAAGATCCCCTTTTGAACACTCAAACTTGATATTTTTCACTGTCTCACTCGAGCACAGAAGCTCTCACTCGAGCACAAGTACGGACATCACTCGAGCACAGATGCTCTCACTCGAGCACGCGTACGGACAACACCCGAGCACAAAAGAAAGTGAGACAGAAAGCACATGCCCGAGAGCACCTCCCACTCCAGAAGCACAAGCTCACTCGAAGCACAAGGGGCTCACTCGAGCACGCTGCCCATACCCGCGAGCACAAGAGAAAGTGAGACCGCGAGCACTTGCCCGAGAGCACAACTCTCACCTTCAGGAACTGGCTCACTCGAGCACAGATCCTCACTCGAGCACAAGACCAATAGTCTCGCTCAAGCACCCGCGAGCACAGCGCCGCGAGTGACAACCCGAGAGCACCACAGCTCTCGAGAAGCAGGATCACTCAAGCACACCACTCTCACCCGCAAGCACACCCGCGAGCACACACCTCTCACCCGCGAGCACACACGGCTCACTCGAGCAGATGCCCTCGACCCGCGAGTGAGAAGGCACACTTCTTGCACCTTGCCCGCGAGCATCCACCCGAGAGCAATCCTCTACTCTGGGCGTACTCCTTCACTCGAGAAGACCATGCTCACTCGAGCATGTTCTTCGCTCACTCGAGCACAAAGCGATGTGCTCGAGCAGAACCCATAGAAAACCCAGGTGCACTCGCAGCACAAAGGGAAAACTCTCATATCACTCGAGCAGGTTCTTCCTCACTCGAGCAATATTCATCCCTCACTCGAGCACACCCCTGTCTGCTCGAGTGAATCTATCAGATTCCAGAAAAACGCAGCAAAACATGCCACATTCCCTAACTCATGCCCAATTGATCCAAAGGGATCCAAAACCTCTACCAAAGCTACTCCCACACAAAATCACCCACTGAATTCAATGGAATCAACAGAATTACCCAATTCCCATTCCATTAACAAGCTTTGGCCTAGGGCATCATAATCACCCATTTTCCAAATCACCAACCTTACACATTTCAATCCCCAATCCATTCTATCTATTCAAAACTCATACCAATATACCATTTCCAATACCATAACATGCCAAACTACCCATTACCCATATTTTCACAATTAGGGCAATAATTCCAGAAATTCATAACATAATCATTTGGCATGAAACATAGATAGAAGGATTGGTTTCACATACCTTATCCACTTTCTCAAAGACACTCTTTGATTCTCCAAGCTTCATATTTTCGTGATCCTCAAATCACCACCAATGGAGAAGCTACAACCACCACAATGAAGCTCTCAACTCAAGGATTAACATTAGAGAAGAGAGTTTGAGCTAACGAGGCCATTTGCTTACCTCAAAATTCCACTTTTCCTTTCTCACTCCCAAGCATCTTCAGCGAAAATGGAGGAAAGAAGAGGAGAGAGAGAAACCGAGAGAGAGAAGAGAGGAGATGAAGATGATGGTGTTGTCCCACATCCAAGGGCCCACACTTTGCCACTTGTCACCATCTCCCTTCAACTCACATGGCTCACATACATGCACACCCACATAATTATGCCTCTTGCCCATCTTCACAATCAATCTTAGCCATTGATTATTTAATCACACATCTCATTTTCTCTTAGCTAGTAATTAATTTCTCTATTAATCACTAACTAATTCCCAACAATTTCACTCTTTCAATTTCCACTAATTATGGCATATTAATTATTATTGCCATAAAACACATAATTATTCTCAATAATTATCATTAGTCCTTAGTCGAAAATCGGGATGTTACAGAGGGTGGAATCATATGTATGTGTGTTCATGTATGCTCATGAAAGAGGAAACAAGATCATGACACGTGGCTTTATTTGAGCCATAGATGATGGTCAAACTTTCAACCACTCATTCCTCTCTTCTCTCTCCCTCCAAGTCAGCTAGTGGCATGGGAGCAAGGGAAAATTGATTATCTTCATCATCACCTCATTTTTCTTTCTCCAAACCTCCATTTTCATCCCAACTCAAGGAAGAAAGAGGAAGTGAAAGGTACGGTTTTGGTCTTATAAATGATCTTGAATGCTCTAGACCTCTTCATTAATGTTGTTCATGGTGATGAGAGCTTCATCTCTATGATTTTAGATTTTTGAAAGAAGATGTTTGAGTTCTTGAAGGAAGCTGAAAGTTGAGGAATCAAGAAACTAGCTTTGGAAAAAAGAAGAGGTGAGTATTGGTTACATTTTGACATAACCATTATGGTCATTGGTTAAGTTTTGAGAATTATGAATTTTTCCCCTGATTTTCATGTGATTTTGGAATGAATGGATTGAATGGTGTAATGTGTGGAAAATGGTGTTATATTGTATCTTTGTGTCATTAAAATTGGTTTGAGATCTTGAAAGCCAAGTTGGTCATTTAGTGGTTTTGGATTGCAATGTGTTTGGAGGTGTGGAAGGTGTCATTGTGATGGGAATTTGGTTGTTTTGGTGTATTCAATGGGTTCCTTGTGAAAATTTGTGGGGGGAAAGGTTTAGTTGTTGATTTTAGGGGCCATTAGACACATTGGTTAAAATTTGGGAAATTCTATCATCTGCTACATTTTGGCTTTTGATAGAGCCTCACTCGAGTGCTTAGGGGTATCACTCAAGTGCAGCATCATATTTCCTCTTTTCCTTCAGTTTTATTTGCATTTCCCTGCTAAAACGCACGAGTGCATTTCCTCACCTGCGAGTAATATGGAACCTCACTCGAGTGCACCTCGTATCACTCAAGTATGTGTGTATTTTGCACTGTGAGACCGCGTCTTGAGGTAACACTTGCAGCCAATTTTTCAAGGGTGTGTGTTAGCACTTGCAAGTGTTATGCCATCACTTGAGTACTTGAGTTGTTGCTTGAGTGAACTTCCTATTTTAAGGTTTCCTTAGGCTCTCGGGTAGTCACTTTCTATGCCTTACTTTGCATAACTCGAGTAGGTATGATGCTACCACTCGAGTATTGAGTTCAAGACCTGAGTGCAGTGATTATTTTCTGTCTCTATCGTTGATCTTTGTCAAGATCTCACACAAGTGAGCCGTCCTTACTCGAGTGCAAGTCATTTCATCACTCGAGTGCATCAATTAAATTAGTACTTTTACTTTTGAGAGGGGGTCTTTGGTCAAGTTTTTCCTAACCATTTAGGCATGTGTTTAGGCTTTTAATAGCCACCTAAAGGTTTCAAATGATAACCAACTTTAAGTATTAAGAAAGTAAGAATTTGGAATAAAGATTAATCATTCGTCCTTGATTTTGGTTGATAGGATTTGATATTTATCCTGCTTGTGAACAACCTTTGCCAGAGCACATTTGGAAAGAACAAGGTAGTGAATCTTTCTCTTATACCGTATGTAATGCATTGTATGTTTGTGATGTCATTGGATTGTGGATATTTCTATAAGTTGCATCACCACGCCAATAGTCCTCTGGTAGCTAAAAATAGTTCTGGCGAGTGCTATGTGCATCCCCGACGGTGAAAGAGGATGAGCGTGGGGTGTGATAGTGGATTCATTGTGAATGTGAAAGCTGGAAGGCTATTTGTGAGCAAAAAAGTTGTGTGAATTACAGTGTTCGCATGTCAGCGTGAGCCATCTAGGGAGTGACGCTGGTCATCTCTACCTTGGCTGTTGATATACTATTGTAAATGTGAATGCCGGGAAGGCAATGTGCTTATGTGACAGCTTGTAGGCTGTATTTCGTGCTACTGTGCTGCTTGATGATTTACTTGCATGCTATGTGATTATATATGGTATGAGTGATTTGTTACTATTGGGATTCTCTTGAATCTCATTCTTTCAATGGACTAACCTTCAGACAAGCCAAGTGGCTCCAAGGGGAAGGAGAAGACCAAGGGCGGCTAGGACTTTTGTAGGGATGTAACAATGGTTGTTGGTTATCAAATTTTGAATGGAATTACTGTATATATATTTGGGATGTACATTTGGAATGATATTGTGTAATCCCCAAAATTGGAACTTGTAAACCCTTTAGTAAGTATATGAAACCGGGGATTGCCGAGATTTTTGCTGTATACTCTGATATGTATGAATGTGATTTAACTACGCAGGGTAGTTATATTCAAAATATGAATATGAGACCAGATTAATTGGATTGTGAAAAGAATTTGTGAAAACCCCATCGTAAATATGGGATTAGCAATGAGTTTTTGGTTATCCGTTTGTATCTAATTCATTTAATTTCGCATTTTTGAATCATAATTACCGATTGTAAGGCAAGGAGGTTACACTCTATACCCCCTGCTTTCCACTAATTAGTTTTCTACTTCATTAGCACTAAATTCAATTATAGATTGCAGCCAATACGAACAAGAATGGAAGCACAACATTAAAAGCATAGCAGAGCACTAGGATAACTTATACTGCAAACCCTACAGTCTTTGACATTCATATAAAGGGAGAAGGACTCTGATAAACCAATTAGAATTGAGGTAAAGAGAAATCAAGTTGTAAGAGATCTAATACGGAGGTAGGAATAGAGCTAAGGTTGTTGTGGGAGAGAGAACGCAAGAAACATGTTAATAACATGAGAGAAGAGGAGAGAAAAGAGGGTAGTAAAATCATTTCACCTACATTTGAAAATTCTAAATTGGGTCTACAACCTATTAAGGATTTGTTTAATTTATCAGCCTGATTCAGGATTTCATTAATTCAAACGAATTTATATGGAATTTTCCCTAAAAATTTTATACTTCCTTTAATTCTCAATAAAGGAGTTAAAAACTAATTTTTAGATATTAAAAAAGTTCATTAAGTTAGTTATTAGCAATAAATATTTGTTGGTTTACCTTGAATACTCTTTCTAATTTTGTGCATTATAACTATTCTTGATGGAAATACCCTTTTTCTAATTAAATGTGATATTAAGAAAAACTAATACTCACAAATAACTAACTTAATTTTCTAATATATGTAAATTATTTATCTAACTCTTACATTAATAATATGAGAGAGCATTGATTTATATGATTATAAAATTGGAAAAGTAGGTCTATAAAATATTAAGAAAAAGGAGTAAAAATTTAAAATAAAAATTGAGTAAATTAGGAAAAAGCCCCCATTGAAGATTTTGTTGGTCAGAGTGACCTAAATCTCACTAATAAAATTTTCTGTGGGGGATTTTCCTTAACCCCCTTCTAGGAAAGAGAGAAAATGTAGAGGAAATAAACTTAGGGCCCATTTGGATCAAAGAAAAGGTAAGAATAGAATGGAATGGAAAATATTTTGCCATAGGGGTGATTAGTATGCATTGGAAAAGAAAATGGGTTTACAAGAAAATTTTTGTTTAGTTGGAAGAAATGAGATAGGAAAATGAGCAAAAAAACCATTTTGCCCCTAAATTAAAAACATTATTTTAAATGCTACTAGACCTACACACTTATTACATTGTTACTTACCCACTATATCGCCCCCGAAATAGGTGCCCCTAATGTGGGGGAAGACAACCAAGTGCCATTGGAAAGTAAAAGCCAGCGGGGAGATGGTAGAGGATGGAGTGGCGGACGACGGTTTCAGAGGAGGAAATGTGTAATATCTTGAATTTTAGGCCTAGAGACTTAAGGATATGCCCATATCAGGCATACTATTAAGCCCAGTTTTGGAAGAGTCCCAAGAATGACGAGAGATAGAAAAACTCTAGAGGGTTATGTGATTTGACCCTATCGAGCAGTAGACCCAGTATGCGTAGGGAGTAAAATCAAGGTGTCGTTGCATATGTGCATAGGATATATATACGGTGCCATTGGGTTGATAGAAAGATGCCACCCAGATATGTCATGAGGTATGAGACTTATTGGTCGAGCGAAATATGCCGGTATAGGTGTGCACATGGTATTTTTAGGGCAGACAGGTATATTCTGCGTTTTTGAAGAAGATACTAGAACATGGTGCCATATGGGGCCCATTCACATTCTAACCAGGATGTCGTTTGGTGAGCCTCAATATATGTGTCGTATTCTCGAGCAAGACCCGAGTAAAGTCCCAAGTAAACACTTATAAAGCAGCTTTAATAAAGTAAGTCGTAATAGCAAATGATGGCACAACTTTTGTGGTGGCACTACAAAAGAGTGACAAGTATCCCTTCACCATGACAAGGTATAAGAGCACTTTTTATGTTGGATGAATGAGAAAATGACAAGTGTCTATAATAATGACACTTACTTTTTACCTTTTATGTTGGCACTCTCATGATGTGCCACATGTCACCTAAGTCAGGGGAATCATAGGTCTCTGGTTCGGTCGGGTACTTGACTTTTCGAACACCGAACTGGGGAGTTAGGAGAAATTGTTAGGCCTCTCCTTTCCTTGACCAAAAAGACGCCACCTAAGGGAGAAAAAAAGAAACAAGTTGCTTGGATGAAACTTGACAAATCTTGTGCTCTCACACTTTGACACATGGCAAGCCAAGAGGAGATCATATGTGTGATTTAATCATAACCCTCCATTTTTCTTTAAGATTTCAGCCAAGGGCAAAAAAAATAGAGAAAAAACATGGAAAAAATAGAGAGAAGAGAGAAGGTGTAGGAATAGTGAAAGTTATTGAGCTCCGAAGCCGATTCCAACCTCGAATCGCAGTTTTCGGCCGATAAAGCCCTCATGAATGTTGTTCCTCTCAATGTGAGCAACATTTCTATGATTTCAGATTCTTAATTAGAGGTGTTTGGTGTCATTTAGCTGGCCAGAGTATTGCTAGTGTAATATCCCAAAATTTAATTAGGGGATTACAACTTCAAAAGTGCATGTGATTATTGTGAAACCGACACTTTTGGAGAATACGATATAAGTTGTGACTTGAATGTGTTACGATCAAGGTATTAAAACCCGGACCGGGTAGTGAACCGGTCGGGGTACTGGGTTAAGGGTCAGTGGGTCAGACCGGGACCAAACCGGAGCTAAACCGGGACCAAACCGGTGAGAAATTGAAAATTTTAGACTTATAGTATGAAATTCTAAAGGAAAAAGTAAAAAAAAAAAAAAAATTTTTTAAAAAAAAGGGAACCGGACCGGGAACCGGACCGGCCAACCGGCCGGTTCGCCGGTTACCGGGCCGGACCGGCCGGTCCGGTCCGGTTTTCAGAACCCTGGTTACGATCAATGCCTAAACCCTGTATTTAAGCGTAATTGTGTGATAAAGCTTAAAATGCATTAAAGAGAAAGGGAGGGCGCATGATTTGTGTGATGGAATAAGAAAAATATGTTTCGTGGTGATTTAAGGCAATTACCATATTAGGGGAAAAATGGGAAAGTTACCAGCTAATTGATTAGTTACCGAAGATGAAACTCATTGGTAACTTGAAGATCAATGGTTGTGATGGAATGGGCAAGAGACCAAGGGGTGGATTCATGTACTTGTGTGCTCATGTGTGCCCATGGAAGAGGGAACAAGATGCTGACAAGTGTCAACATGTGAGCCATTGATTTGGTGAAGTAGTTAAAACTCTTCCCTCTCTCCTCTCCTCTCCTAAGGTCGACCAAGGGCCATTTAGGAGCCCAAAAATCTACTCCTCCATCATCATCATCTCTCTCTCTCTCTCTTAGCATCCATTTTCATTGAGCTTAAGGGAGGAAAGAGAAAGGGAAAATGTGAGATTTGGCTTGTTTGATGTCCTCTTTAGCTCAAATACCCTTTTATAATGTTCTTCATAGTGATGAATCTCTATGGTTTTAGATTCTTGAAAAGAGCTGTTTGAGTGCTTGGGAAAAATTGGAAAGATGAAGAGTCAAGAAACAAGCATGAGGAAGACGAAGAGGTGAGTAACAACTTCCTTTTGATCTATTTATTGTGACTTTTGGTTGAGTTTTGAGAATTGTGGAATTTTGCCCTAATTTAGTGTGATGTTGGAATGGATGAATTGTTTAGTGTGTTGTGGTTGAATTGGTGTTATATTGTGTCTTTAGAACAATATAATTTGATTTGGAACATTGGGAGCAAAAGTAGTGAAATTTGGTAATATGGTGTTCAAGTCAAAATTTGTATCTAGAATGTGATTTTGGGTGTTTTGAGGTTTTTAATAGGTTCTTGGTGTAAAATTATGAGAGACTAACTGTGGGTTAGAATTTTGGGACCATTAGAAACACATGTTGGAAGTTAGGGAAAATTCTGTCATATGCTGCATTTTGGCTTCTGATAAAGTCTCACTCGAGTGAATAGGGGTCTCACTCAAGTGCAGCACCAAGTTTCTTCTTCTCCTTCATTTTTCAGTTGCATTTCTATGCCAAAAAGTAAGAGTGCATTTCCTCACTTGTGAGTGAAGTCGGTCCTCACTCGAGTGCATATGTATTTTGTACTAAGAGTCGTGTCTCTGGGAAGCACTCGCAATCCATTTGTGAAGAGTGTGTAACCCCCTTCCGTAATTATATCCGAAATACTCAATTAAAATGAAATAGAGACCAATAGGAAACAAAACTTATTTAAAATCCCATCTTCACGACAGGGTTTTCACAGATAACTTTCGAAATATAATTTACCTGGTCTCATATTCAATTTCGAATACAATTACATTACGCGGAATATCACATTTATACAAATATCAGAGTGTACAACAATAACTTCCCGGCAACTCCCGGGTTCATACCTTTACATAGAATTCATAGGGCACATTCGCCCTTTACAAGTCCTCAAACGGGGATTACACAAATCTCAACTCCATACATGCATACTCAATACTCATCCAATATACAAATACAATATCCAAATATACATCCCAACTATGATAACCAACTACCAAAATCTATAACCCGAAGTAGTCCTCGTCGCCTTTGCCTGTTTGCTCCATCCTCGATCCACCTACCCTGTCTAAAATGTTGGTAGGGGAGGGTGAGATTTGAGAGAATCTCAGTAGGAAACAAGTACCTATATCATGTATGATATGTGTTTAATGGATGACATGCTTGCAATACAAAACTCATGTTCACACAATGACATATCTGCGTGCTCAATGTTTCAACAACATACTCATGGCCATAGCATAATTAGAAACAGAGCTACAATCATTCATATATGTTTCACATAATCCAGTAAAGCAATACATGCATCAATACACAAACACAAATATCAAACGAATACTGAACCCTATAAACCACGTATGTTCCCTACACTTTTCTTTCCACGTATGCTCCAGCTCCGCTTACTAGTGATCCAAACGAATATTGAACCCTATAAACCAAATCAAGGATATAGGGTCAATCTCAATTCCAAATCCTTACTTTTATATCACTTAAAGTTGGTTACCATTCACACCCTTTAGGTGGCTAAAATAAGCTCAACGAAAGCCTAAAGGATTGGGACATACCAGGTTGGAAATCACCTTTCAAAATCTCAAAATGCTGAAAATGGGGGTTGGCTGCAGCCAGAACACGCACAGAAGGTTTTTGGCTGCAGCCAAGATTTTCTGGCTGCGGCCAAAACGTGCACAGAAACTTTTGCGCTGCAGCTAGGATTTTCTGCTGCAGCCAAGGCAACTTCAAAAATTCATAACTAATTCCACAAAAATGAAATCTATTCAGGTCCTCTTCATAGGAAAAATATGGCTCATTACTGGAAATCACCACACAAATCCAGATTTACACAAAATCCAACATTGCTCCAAAACAGAATCCAGTTTCGTCCTCAAACTTTAGGCAAACATAAATCCCAGTTCACAAAACGAAATGACACAATTTATATGTCCGTTTTGAAGCTTGGGATGTGAAATTCAAGACTGGAAAGTTTCATAATTTCTAACATCATTTACCAATTCAAAACGTCCACACAAACAGACTGCCCAGAACAGAAATTCAATGGACAGATTTCCAAATTTGCACAATTGGCTTCCAATGGTTCAATTTTCATATCAAACATCATTCTTACACAAAATTTCACAAGGAATCCATTGGAAATACCAAATCAACCAAATTCACATTATATTGACATGTTTCACAATGAATTGCAACATGTCACACAATATCACATTTCAACTCAACATTGCACAACTTTTCATCTCAAGTTCCCAAATCAATTCCAATGACCAAATATCACAACATGTCACCATTTTCAACATAAAACACAACCCAATTCATCCAATCCAAAATCACAAGAAAATCAGGGCAAAATTCAAAATTCACTAAACTCATCCACAATTCACAAAACTTAGATCAAAAGGCTTCAAATACTCACCTCTTCCTCTTTCCCAAACCAATTCTTTGATTCTCCATCTTTCCAAATTTCCTCAGGCCATCAAACACCTCCAATCAAGAATCTAAAACCATAGAGATGAAGCTCTCATCACTATGAATAAGATTATAGAAGGGTGTTTAAGCTAAAGAGGTCACCAAGCAAGCTAAAAACTCACCTCAAACTTCCTCTTTCCTCCCAAGCTTTGGGACGCCATGGAGAAACAAGAGAGAGAGATGAGATGATGAAATGAAGGTGATGAAGAAGGGAACAGATTTTTAGGGCCGCAAATCATCCAACTAAGGGAGGAGAGGAGAAAGGGAAAACTTTGAACATTTGACCCAAATCCAAGGGTCTACAATTTGCCAAGTGTCACCATCTTGACACATCCTCCATGAGCTCACATGCCCACACATACACATGATTCCACCCCTTGATCTAATACACAAATCAATCCTAACCATTGATCTTGAAGTTACCAATGAGTTTCCTCTTCGGTAACCGATCAACTGGTCGGTAACTTTACCGTTTTGCCCTTGATTACGGTAATTCTCATTGAATCACCACCAACACTTCACATCTTTTCATTTAGCCACAATATGCGCCTTCCCTCTATTTTAAGTCAATTTAGATGTTAATCCATAATTGAGCTTAAATACAGGGTTTTGGCACTGCTCACAGCACATACGAATCACATCGGGTGCCAAAACACACAAAAATCTCCAAAAGGGTTCATTTATCACTAATGACATCCACTTTCGGAGTTATTAACCCTTGATCATAATTTGGGAATTTGCTAAACCGGGGCTTAGCAATCTACTAATCTCAGGCTTATTCTCTAGCCTCAAGTCTCAAAATTCGGGGTATTACAGAGTGTGTGTTAGCACTCGCAAGTTTTAAATTGTCACTCGAGTATTCAAGATAATCACTCGAGTATATCTTTGTTTCTGGGTTTTCTTTTCTTTCGGGTAGTCACTTTCTGTACTTCACCCTGTAAGACTCGAGTGAGTATGAGGCCATCACTCGAGTGCTGAGTTTGTGACTCAAGTGTAGTGATCTCCTTCTATCTCTGTCATTGCTCTTTATCACGCACTTGCATGAGTGAATCGTCCTCACTCGAGTACAAGTCATCCATCACTTGAGTACATTATCCATCACTTGAGTGCATCAGCTAAAAATTAGTGCTTTTACTTCTAAAAGGGGATCTTTGGTCAAGTTTCTCCCAATCCTTTAGGCATGTGTTTAGGCTTTTAGTGGCCACTTAACGGTGGCAAATGATAACCAACTTTAAGTATTTGAAGCTAAGGAATTGGAAAAGGGAATAACCCTATTTCTTTGATTTGATTGTCAGGATTCAGTATTTGCCCTGATCATGATCTACTTGTGCCAGAGCACATGTGGAAAGAATAAGGTAGTGACTCTTCCCTTATACTATGTGTAAATGCAGTGTATGTATGTATGTGTCATCATTGTTTCGTGATGTTGCGGATGCTGCGAAGCTTGTGTATTTATGGGTCTTTCACCTGTGGCCGTAAGGGAGATTTCCCATGGTGGAGAACCATCCTGTTGGGGCGGTAGTTTACGGGGGATTGATATGTGAGCCGAAAGGCTACTTGTGCTACATGATGATGTCATTGCATGCTATGTGATTATGTATGGTATGAGTGATTTGTTACTACTGGAATTCTTTTGAATCTCATTCTTTCCATTGACTAACCTTTCAGACACGGCAAGCGGTTCGAAGAAGAAACAAGTGACAAAGGACGGGTTAAGCTCCGAACAAGGAGTATTAGTGGATAGTTGGTTATCATATTTGGGGGTATTGTATAATTTGTATCCGTATTTGGATTTAGGATGTAAACTGTGGAAACGTATTGTGTAGTCCCCTGTATGAGAAGCTATAATGGGCGTATGCGCCTTGTAAAGCTTGAGTTAATGAATGGAACCCAAGGTTGGCCCAGAATTTTATTGTGCACTTATATATATATATGTGATTGAACTACGCAGGGTAATTATATTCGAAATATGAATACGAGACCAAGTTATTTTTATTTTGAAAAGTATTTGTGAAAACCCTATGATGGGGATGGGTTTGAAAATGGGTTTTACTATTCGTTGGTTTCTAATTCATTTTAATTTTGTACTTTCGAATATTAATTACGGTTTGTAAGGCAGGGGGTTACAGCTAGAATTCTGAATCGGTTGTAAAATTGCAAAGAGGTAAGTCTAGACTTCGATTTGAACCTATTGTCTTGTGATTTCATTGAGTTTTCTTAGACCTTTAGGCTACCATATGTTTTGGCCAAGCTGAGCTTTGAGGCCATATATGTTTAATCAAAAATATATGAGATATATGGTGTTTAATGATCATATAAGACTAGTCTAAGTGCTGCTAAGATTTGAGTCCTGTGAAGCAGCCCACTTGTGACATGTTTTTTACTAATCAAATGGCATCCAATGGCTATAAAACTTTCCAGATTTAAATAAGACATCATAAGCTTTAATTTGATAGGTTATTTGTGCCATTTGGATTAATATATTGGGAGATATGAATTTTTGAAGTTGAATATGTAAACTAGCGAAAATTTGTGACAGTGTGAAGTTTATTGGTGATTCTAGATTTCTGTACTTGGAACTGGCTGAAGCATATATTTTTTCTTCAAAATAGACTTAATAAGTGACACATATAACTTTGAACCACTTAATTTGGATATTTGTAGAAAAAGATATGAATTTTCAAAGTTTATTGAAAATTCTACCAGCTTTTTGAAAAGTGTGAAAATAAAAAGGTTATGGAATTTGGTAATTAAGTTGACCTCTAAGGGTTAAGTTAAACACTTGGAGTTAGTGTGGTTCTATTAAATACCCATAGGGTCTAATGTGTTAACTTTAAAGCTAACAAACCAAAGTGTCTTGAGTTATTAAAATTGGACAAGTATAGGTCCAAAGATAAAGGACATGTCCTTAAGGCTAAAGTAGGCCATTAGACATTTATTTGTCATGGCTATAATAATATGGCCATTTATTTAGGGCCATAAGATGACAAAGAAGAGATAATGGAAGCAGCTTCATTGGTTGGAAGAAAAGGTGCAAAAGGGGACTCAAAGACAAAAGGTAGTGGATTTACCTTACATGTTCTGATATTTATGCTTATGTATTGATGTGAGTAATTGTTTTACTTGATTATGTGATACATATATGACTAATTAAAGCTCTGTTTCTGTATGCTATGGCCATGAGTATGATGTATGATACATTAAGCATGCAGATACGTCATTGTGTTTGCTTAAATTCATGTACATTAAGTATATCATGCATTAAGCATCTATCTTACATTCTAAGTGGTATTTTTTGCTACTGAGATTGCCCCAAATCTCACCCTCCCCCAACTAACTGTACAGGCATGTGAGCATAGGAAAGGAGTGCAGAACGATGTGTCAGGAGAAGAAGTTATGGATGAAGAGTTGAGGAATCATTACGCATCGTATTAACATTTTATGTGGTTAACTGTATAACCCGCATGACGAAGGGAATAATTATTTGAGTCAGTTAATTGAATTAGGAATAG
The DNA here is from genome assembly GCA_963242795.1 of Inga leiocalycina. NCBI lineage: Eukaryota > Viridiplantae > Streptophyta > Magnoliopsida > Fabales > Fabaceae > Inga > Inga leiocalycina. The sequence continues at coordinate 32,637,058 of OY725327.1, forward strand.
GTAATTGCATGGTGCGAACCCATTAGTAATGAGCAGACTAACTGAATATGCATAAAGATAACTTTGATAATAAGGAACGGGAAGAATTAAGTAACCCCATGAATAAAGTTAATTAATCCAATAAATACGGCTTTACCAAACAAATAGTTCCCCAAGAATAATTGTGTAAGTTTTTAGCTGGGAGATTATTTACTAATACTCTTGAGCCATAATAATAATGATATCGCTTCCAATGCATAATAAAGAGGCAGAAGGAATGGGTGTTACAAAATGGGTGTCGATCTTGCGTGTAGACCCTTGAAGCAAAGGAGGTTCTTATTTATTTGCTAGTCAAGTTAGCACTGAAGGGGTAACAAATGGATGTGATGGGTTTTAGACTTGGTTATTTGGTTCACTTAGAACTCAAGATGAAAGAAAGGCTACTCGGATGTGGCTTTAAAGGGAACAATGACATCTTCCGTCACCTAAAGAAGTTGAAGGTAAAATGGGTGGCAGTGTTTGATATGTTGTATGGGCTGAAGAGGCAAATTTCTGGTGGGACGATTGTACCAATTCAATTGTTGTTGATGATGCTGTGTGAGAAGCATATGTTGTTGTAAGCATAAAGTTGTTGGTGTAGATCTTTTGGGACCTATTGTTAACAGATTGTCCACCTTTAACTCTTTCATTTACAGGTCAATCACAAAGCTACTATTTATAGAACCAAGCCTTTTAAACCTTTAGGAATTTATGCATTATGTTCAACAAGAGAGGAATGGTGGAATAGAGGTTTCATGATGGCTGTGTGGGTTAGAGGAAGATGTGTTTAATAACTTGTTTTTTTGGTTTAATAAAGGTTTTTCTTTGCAAAACCAGTAAGAAATGGATAGATAGATGTATTTATTATGTGTTAAGTTTTTAATTTGCAATGTCGACATTCCAATGCTTGTAATATACTCTATTTTTATTTTCCAACTGTGGCATGCCCACTGCACGCATTTAGTTATGAATGGTGAACTCCGTTTGAATGAATGTGGTCATGAACGTGTGCAAGTTACGAGCACATGCTGGTTAACATACATTAGTGAATATATTTATAATGTCATTTTTTCATTATTTGTAACCATAACATACCCATCACGTGCACATGGTGTAATATCCCAAAAAGTGATTAAGGGCTAATGACTTCAAAAGTGGATGTAATTATTATTGAATAAATACTTTTGAAGAATTTGTGATGGGAATTTGGATATTTTAATGATTCCAATGGCTTCCTTGTGAAAATTCATGTGGGGAGAGTGTTTATTGTGAAATTGGAACCATTGGGAACAATCGTGCAAAAGTTGAAAACTCTGTCCATTGAAACTCTGTACAGGGCAGCCAATTTGTATGGACGTTTTAAATAGGCAAATGGTGTCTAAAAATTATGAAATTTTCCAGTATTAAAGTTCACATGTCAAGCTTCAAAATGAACATATAATTTGTATCATTTTAATTTGTGACCTAAGAGTTTTGGATTTTTGAAGTTTGCCCAGCGAAATTAATTATTTTCTGGAACAATATGCAAAGATTGAAATTCTTAGAATTTTGTGGTGATTTTCAGTAATGGCCAATATTTTTCCTATGAATAGGACTTAAATATCTTTCATTTGGCTTTGGAATCACCTCATTTATATTTTTCTAGAATTAGTTATGATTTTTCAAAGTTTGGGCAGAAAATCTGCCAGAAAATCCGAAAATGGGAATTATGACATCATCTCATTAAAAGATGATGTCAGCATGGATTATTAATCAAATTGCTCATCTTCTTCAGCCATTTCACGCCATTTCCAGCTGAAGATAGTGAGAGAAAGTTGAGAGCTCTTAGAGAGAGAAAGAGGAGAAATCTCGCAAGGTAAGCCGATTTCTCCGACGATCTAGCTCCTAACGCGTATAACCTTGTTCCTAAGCTTCTCTTCTATGTTATTTAAGGTGTTTGAGAAGACAATTTGGTGTTCAAGGGGCTAGGGTTTTCAGCCACTCTTGAGAAAAGCTAGAAGGAGCTTGAGGTAACTTCCAAACTTTCGTATATTGCTTATTCTGGCTGCTGTGGGCAATTTAATCGGTGAAATTTCGCCGGATTGCCATTGGTTTTAAAGTTTGGAAATGATGTGGCCTAGGGGTTATGCTGCCCAAATTGGGTCTTAATGTTAGTTGTAACCTAATGTAATGGTTAATAAAGTGGTTAGGAGTAGAAAGGAACGCGTTTACGGAGCCGAAATCGTAAAACCCCAATTTTTCCCGAAGAACATGTATATTTCGGCCAAGGCTGTAAATGGGTCTTAGAGTTGGATTTTCAATGATTTGATGATTCCATTGGATTCAGTGGGCGAAAATAGGAGGGGTTACAGTTGGGCACTTTTTCAAAAAGGCCGAGAAAGCATAATTACGGAAACACCCCTAAAACCCTAAAAGTAGGGCTGCCAAGGGCAATTTCGTAATTTGACATTGAATTTGATAATTCTGAGTACGGAAATGGATTCCTTGGGCGGAAATATGTTAGGATAGCCTAGATTAGAATTTTGAGAAAAGTGCAACCGGTCCGGGTATGGCGGGACCAGGCCGGGTCCCTGGGGGTATTTTTGTAAATTTTCATTATAGACTCATATAACCCTAAGTAACACTATGGAAGTGTCTAAATAGTGCATTTGAAATTGTAGGATTCGATATTTGCCGCCCTCGTGAGCCAACTGCGCTGAAGGACGTCAGGAAAGGATCAGGTAGTGACTCTCTCTCTCTCTCTCTCTCTCTTATACTGTGTGTAATGCTTTGTATGTGTGTGTTATCATGGTTCTGTGATGATTTCTTTGATGCTGCTGCAGTTACAACTGGTGATAGCTGTCGTTTACAGTGCAAGCTGTCGTTTACAGCGCAAGTTGTCGTTATTGTGATTACAGCGTAAGCTGTCGTGATGAAGATTACAGTGAGAGCTGTCGTATTATGTATACAGCCGTGAGTGCTGTCGTTTGTGGTGAAAACCATGTATCTTTGATATTGATGTTGCTGTTGTTGCTGTTGTTGCTGGTTGTGATTTATATACATGCTTGGTATTTATACATTGTATGAGTGGTTTGTTACTACTGAGATTCTCTCGAATCTTATTCCTTCCTATGACTAACCTTTCAGACAGGGCATGTAGCTCAAAGGAGAAGAGGCCGACCTGGAGCACTTAGGACCCTTAGGGGTATGTTGATTTTGGAAATGTTGGTTATTTCTTTTGAATTCGGGATTACTGTATAATCTGAAGTATGAATAGTATATTCGATTTTGGATGTAATCCCCTAGTGGATACTTAAACCTCAGGTTATATATGTATAGAATCCGGGAGTTGCCGGGGAATTGGATTTACACTCTGTCATACGTGAATGTAGATAAACTGCACAGGTGATTATATTCGAATTTTGAAATGGAGACCAGGAACAGGAAAGAGATTTTGAATGATTTTGTGAAAACCCTACCACAAAGTAGGAGATTGAAACAAGTTTAAGTTATCCGAAGGTCTCTAATCTACTTTAATTATTTAATATCGAATTATAATTACATGATTAAAGGCAGGGTGTTACACATGGCTAATCATGGGAGGAAGCGATTGTGACCATGGGCAAGCGATAGTCATATCGTTCTTGCCCTTAGCATGCCCATGAGCAACTTATGGTTGGACTAGTTAGGACATCGTCATAACTATGGGCACGTTAAGGTAAGCAAGTTATGACGGGACAAATTGTGTGACACCAATTGAGGGTATGGAAACGGAGTTTGAAGGGGCTTTAAGATAACCACTTTTTGTATCTTCTAAAACACTATTGCCCCAATGTCTCTCTTTTCATTTATGGTGATGGTGGCCAAGACTAGATAGTCGTACTCGTTCAAGTGTGAGTAGTTTTGAAACTTGTTCACAAGATACCTTTAGTAAATAAATGAGTTAGCCTGATGTGGTCTGGAAATTTAGTGGGCATAAGCTTGAGGTGGCCTAGATAGTTATTTAAGCCTATGAGCAACTCATAAATCTCATCAGGCTTGAAGGCTTTCAACTTAGCGCCAGCAGATCCTTCAATACCCAGCACAAAATTTATCTCCTTATCACTCACTATTTTCTTCCTCCCCCTCACTGTGGTTTCAATTAGCTTCCTCTTTAGAGTGCCACCGCTAACCACAGAACACAAGCCCATGTTGTCGTAAAAGTGTCTTACCACTTTTGGACTATACAACATGTTGACTCTCAACAACTTCTCATAGTGTTCAACATCTAGATGCATATCATATCCAGTATTTCTCTTTACTTTATCTATATCCATGTATTGACAAGGCAAAATGTTTTATGCTAAAATTGGGCATTATGCTTATCTTTATACGTCCCTTCATCTAAAAATACCGATAATATCTCTGGTGTTTGGTTGTTGGAGTTGGGATCTGGTTGGTGGGTTAAGTCATCATTGTGCAGAACCGATCTTGTCTTTACATTAGCATCTACCATGGTCACCTTCATTATTTTTGACATGTCTTGCCTAGGAGGTTGAAGTAGTGTTGGCATTGCCTTTCAATGCTTCAAAGAGTTTGTCCATGTTTGCTTGCCTGGGATAGGAGGATGCAGGGTTACTTCATCTGCTTCTGCCACCTCTATACCAGCGTTGTCCTCCCCTAAACTTTTTTCTCTAGCGACGGTGAGTAGGTGTCATCGGCTGTTACCTCAGGCCCTTTATTTGCCACGTTATGTGTCCTTTCGAAAGCTGTTATGGGGATTGGGCACTCGCAGCCTCCATTTCCTTCCTCTTCCCTCTAGTTTGAATAATGGACTTTGAAGGTTCGGGCCCCTTCTAAGTGAGTGCTTTCTTAGCCATATTGGATAGAGTAAATTCCTTTCCTTTGGATTTCTTCATCGACAGAATGTTTTGGGCAATCGTCTTTACTATCGGACAAAAAATTAAGGCCAAATCATGGTTTAAATTGGGGTAAATAGTTATCTAATATTGTGTGGGATGACACAAGAAGAATGAGGTCCAAATTCTAACTACAATGACAGAGAAGATATCCTAAATGATAGATTTTGAGCATAGATAAGGTTAGGGTTTGGGGAAATGCTACTTAAGTGATATTGAATGGTTTCTGAAATCGTGGTTGATGAGAATTTGATTTTGAGGTTAGTATTGGGGCCAAAAGGTCACTTGGGAATCTGATAATGGCTCCTTACCTACTACATGTCCATAAGTAGGTGGTGGTTATACATAGCGTTTATTCACAGACTAACCCATGTGCATTGGATGAGTACCTATACTGACGTCATGCCCAAACATTATGATGTTCACTTTATTCCGCGTAACCATGGTGTAACCATAAGTAACCCATGGTTAAGGGAAATTTAAATATCACCGGTAACCAATATGTACATAAATGTCATCGTTCTCACCTTTATGCATCCCCATAACCATAGGCACCACATGACCAGCCAATAGTTATTTGTGTAAATAGAATCATGAATTGACCCATACCCATGATGTGCCCATTAGTCACATACAGTGTTCCCTTTGGAGATAGTCATTTGTTTGACCCTATTTCATCTTAATGTATTAGAGGAACGGTTATGAGGGACGTGTGAAGTTGAAATGATAATTACTTAATTTTCCCCAACCTAATCTGTGGTAGTTAACTAATTTGGATTGGGCAATTTGAGATTTGATGAATTAATGTTTTGTCAGTAAATGTTATGATATCTCATAGGTAGTATAAAGTTCAGGTGAATATTCTTCATTCTTTATTCCAAAAGAGGTCAGCTAGCATTGATGTGTATCACTTTTTTTGCAGAAATAGGAGGTGTTTTTTTGGCGGTTGTCAAACATTAATAAGGAAAAATGCAGTTAGTTGGTAGTTATTAATGGTTGTATTTAAATAGGTGTGCCTTTCACTGTGTTTCTGGTTCTTTGTTTTTTTTAGTCTTTATCGTCGTTCCTCTATATTATTCTTCTTGCCTCCATATGTCTATTATGGCGAGATCATATCAATTCCTTGACGAGATTTCGCCATAGTCAAATGTTCGAAGGGTGTTGGTAAAGGTGGATAGAATGTATCTAAGGATCGATTATGACATCGGTAACTGTAATTGGGATGGCTGAAGAAGGTGGTTTCTGTGAACGCCATCTTTTTGATGAAAAGGTAAAATTTTTATTATGTTCTTGTAATTTTTCCGTTCATTTCCAATTTTCTAGCCAGAACAACCATATTATCTTAAGGATCGCAGGGAGAGAACAAATTGACGGCTTTGGTGAACTTATTTGTCCTGAAAACATGTATGATGTAAGAGACTTTGCTGTTTGTGAAAGTGGTAAGGTAGTTCGTCCAAGGTTCCACCTTTTATTTCTCCCCACAAGTATGGTAACAATGTTTCGCACCAAAGCTCCTGACCATTGCTTCAACTTTATGACCTTTCTCGATATCAATATTAGGATGGTGCCAAGGGATAGAGTCATAGGTATGTCATTGTCATTGTTGGCATTAGATATATAGCTACTTTGACTTATTCTTTTTAAAGATGTCGTTGTGTTTTGTCGCAAATGTGTGGGGGATATTGCACATCAAAGTACCTTTGGGCTAAAAGCGGGATGATGATCTCCTAGCTCGAAAGTTTACATTTGTGGTGAAGGAAGGAAAGAGAGTAACGATAATGTTAATGTTCGTATATGAGTCTGTTTTATGTTTGACATATTTGACTATGTGTGTGATTCTTTTTTCTCTTCTAATTCATAGAATGAACTTGATTGAAGTAGTATTGTATGGGGACACAGCTGAAGATACGTGGAATGGATTTCAGCCTAATTTAGATACTAAAAATGTTGTTGTCATTATTCAATATGTGTTGGTGAAGAGGCAAGGAGGTCCTTATTTCTTGTGTAACTATGGTTGTGCAACCAGATTTTTCTGACTCCTTAGGATAAGGAAGTTAAGGACTTACGGAGTTTTTCTTTAGGGAGGTTAAGGGGGTGGATTGTTGTGTAATAGTATATTTGTTTGTACAAGATTATGGTGAATAGATTATATACATGTACATGTTTCTGGTTGTCACTTGTACTAATAGACTGGTGACCTTTTTTCGCCTTTGTTCTACTCTAACATAACCATTACTTGCACATCGGATGGCTACGGTTAAATTAACTTTATCGTAAGTGACTTGCACTTCTGTAACCATATGCACACTTCGGGTGCGTTATGGTTTTTGCATTTTTCAAATGGTTCCCCTAACCTATGACATACTTAACACATGCACATGGTCAATTCCCCAGGCGCCATTTCTCCCATTACCCACAACGTAACCATCACTTGCACATGGTCACGGACAAGTCCTGAATAGTTGAATCACAACCACTTGGTAATGTAAACATGTTGAGTTAAGATGCTACTACTCAATTCCTTTAGTAAAGGGAAATTTGACATTAACCACAATGTCACTAGTGGGTACTTTAAACTTAAAGTTTCAATTCATGTGGCCATAACTATGATGTACCTATAGGCCACATATAGTGTTATCTAGTAAACTAGTACTTTGTTTGTCCCTGTTTCTATTGAGGGGAACAAAGCATAAATTTTCACCCTGATCTTGAACACAAACTTGAACATCACTCTATAGGGAGTTAAATTACATATATAAGTATAGCTTACATACATGCATTGACAAAATAACGTTGTTGTCATTGCAACCACACATTTAGATTGCCTTTACAAAAGAAATGTGGGGGACCAAAAGTAACCAAAATAAGTGTGGACAGCCTTTCTAAAAAGTAGTAGGGATTCAAATTGTATGCCATATACATCTATTTCCCTAATATAAGCATGAACTAAAGTTTGAATCACTAAACTTGCCAGCGAAAAAGCATCCACATGCATCCCACTAATTATCTACTTTCCCAGCAAGGTGCATGCGTATCCATGATGCCTTCAATGGCTTGGAATCTTCTCAAAGGAATTGAGTAGCTGCAGGGATGACATAATCTTTATATAGGCAGCAGTAAGCTCGTCAATGGTGAGACCTAAAACTTCTATCAATTGAAGGAATGGGACTAATTCCTTCGCTTCCATCTTCGCATAATGCGCTTCTCGGGGACAGACATGCTCCAAGATTGTCAAAAACTTTAACAATAGTATGATCAAAGGACAACACAATTTTGCTAAGTAGCTCTGCTAGCTTGTTGAGTTGTCTATTTTCCTCCACTTTCTGGTATTGTAAGAGACCTCAGTGCAACTTCTGTGGGCATTGTCAGCAAAATGTACGATGTCAACCTCAGTCGCGGGGGTGGGGGATTTCCTTGAGATTTATTGGGGATTCAGGGATGTCTTATTGTTCTTCATGCATTTCTTCTTCCATACCTGTGGTGATTTACGTAAATCATCGACCGCTCTATCTATTGATCACATGTAACATAGATTTTAAAAGTAGGGTAGACACTTATTTCTGTATGTTGCGGCCTTCTTATGCACCTATCAAAGAACCCACCATGAACTAATACCAAAAATGAGTTTTAAAGCCAATGTGCATGGAATGGTCCAACATCACTAACCTTGACATACTCATCCTAGGCTGCCTTCTCAGCAACAACACAATAGCTATCATGTGAGCATCCAGATGGTTCAATATGAAGCATTGTATGGGAGGAAGTGCCAATCACCCTTGTGCTGGAATGAGCTGTTTGAAAGAAACTTTATGGGATGGATCTTGTTGATCAGACCTCAACACATATTCGACTTATTCAAAAGAGGCTCCTTGTAGTGCAAAGTTGACAGAAAAGCTACGCTGACAAAAGGTAAAGACCTCTAGAGTTTGTGGTTGGTGATCATATATTTTTTAGGTTGTCTCCAGTTACCGGTATCGAGAGAGCTATCAATAGAAAGAAGCTTAGCCTGAGATATATAGGTCCTTTTGAGATTCTTGCAAGAATTGGGCCTATTGCATATCGAGTAGCCCTACTCCCAAACTTGAGCAGACTCCATGATGTGTTTCATGTTTCCCCAACTGAAGAAGTACCAACTGGATCCATTTCACATTGTTGAATATGAAGAAGTCAAACTACAAGATAACTTCACTTATGCAGTAGAGTCGTAGTAGATCATTGATAGAGAGTAACGACGGCTTAGACACCAAAGCATACCGTATGTGAAGGTGATCTGGAAGGGAATGACTCAAAGAGAAGTAAATTGGGAAGTTGAGGAAGATATGCGTAGACGTTACCCGAAGTTTATGGCTCAAGTTGCGTAGAAAATTTTGAGGACAAAATTTATTTTACGAGGGGAGAATTGTAATGACCTAAAATGGGATTAAGGGCTAATGGCTTCAAAAGTGATGTAATTATTGTTAATTAAACACTTTTGAAGAATATGATGTGAATTTCAATTTGAATGTGCTACAATCAGTGCCTAAACCCTGCATTTAAGCATAATTGTGTGACAAAGCTTAAAATGAACCTTAATGGTAAGGAGGGTGCATGATTGAGTGAAATAAAAATAAAAATTTGTTTAGTCGTGATTTGTGTGGAATTGCCATAATCAGGGGCAAAATGGAAAAAGGGAAAGTCACCGACCAATTGGTCAGTTACCGAAGAGGAGACTCATTAGTAACTTAAAGGTCAAGGGTAAGCATTAACCCTTAAGTAATCCATAAGGAGGAATTTTGTTTGCATATGCTTATGTATGATCATGGAAGGAGAAACAAAGGTGAAACAAGAAGGTGACACTTGTCAACATGAGAGCCATGGATTTGGTCAATTTGTCAAACCATTTTCCCTCTCTCTTCCCTCTTCGAAGTCGGCCAAAGGGGGTCCTTCTTTCCCTAAAAATCTGTTCTTATCTTCTTCTTCATCATTTCACATTTTCTCTATCCCTCCTCCATTTTCGTTGAGATCATGCAAGAAAGAGAAAGTGAAAGGTGAGTATTTGGTCTTGTAAATGGCCTTGTATGCTCAAATCTTCTTCATTAATCTTGTTCATGGTGATGAGAGCTTCACCTCTATGGTTTTAGATTTTTTGAAAGGTGGTGTTTGCACATTCAAAGAAATTTGGAGGTTGAGAAATCAAAGAACTAGCTTTAGGAAGAAGAGGTGAGTATGTGATACATTTTGGCATATTCATTGTGACCATTAGAGGAGTTAAGGGATTTGTGATTTTTGCCATGATTTTACTGTAATTTTGAAATGTATGAATTGGATAGGGTATTATTGTAACCCCCTTCAATATCAATGCCGAGATTAGTTCATAAAAACGTAATTAAGTTTGAATTAGAGACCATGTATGATTTGAGACTTAGACAAAATAAAATTTTCCAAAAATCAGGGTTTTCAAAAAATTTTACAACACCTGTTTCACAATGGTCTCATACTCACATTTCAAACATAAATGGCCTGTACAGGTTCATTTCATTCATATATATTAGAGTACAATATAAATTCCCGACACACTCGGGTTCCATTGATTAATAAAGGGTTTATACAAGGCATAACGTCCATAATCTCTTTCCCTTTTTCTTGGGGATTACACAAACTATATCATACCATAAATATATACAATTGATTCCCAAGAATATATCCAAAAATTACAAGTATGATAACCAAATATTCCCAAAGTAAAACACCTCCTCGGAGCTCTAACCGCTCTTCGTCACCCGATTCTCCTTTGATCTTTCGTCTCTGTCTAAAATTGTTTTTGGGAGAGTGAGATTCTAAAGAATCCCTATAGTTTCAAATCCTTCATAGTATGCACAATAACAAAGCATGAAAGAAAATCATCTCACAACACATAGCAACTATAATGGCAGTTACAGCGGCAAGGGCAGGTATGATTCATGTCACCCTTATGTTTGCTCGTGCTGAAATGCTCATGATATATTGCACAATCACGTGATCATATCACATATATCACCACAACTGGGATCCATATAAAATATTTCATATGCACACACAACCACACTGGCCGGATACTCAAATAGGAATCCACGATTCCACAACGCACCCTTGGCAATTACAACGGCAGGGGTAGGTGTGATAACCATCACCCCCTACGACTGCTCATGCTATAATGCACTACAGGAGATGACACAATGGCCTCATGCCAAATATTTTCACAACAAACAATGATAAGTCATGCATACCAAGCATCATACACAACATGAGAGAAAAGTCACTACCTTGGTCCTTCCAAGCGTGCTCTGGCGCCGGTCTATTCCGAGTAGGGCAAATGTCAAATCCTATATTCATAATTAGGGACGAAGCGTTATTCTCTATACCAATACTCAAATAACTCTATATCACTTAACTTGGTTATCATTTATGCTCTTTAGGATGCTACAAACACCTTTAACAAAAGCCCTAAAGCATTGGAAGAACTATCCCAAAGATCCCCCTTTTTGGAAGCACAAGAACTGATATCTTTCACCGAGATACTCGAGTGAAGATGACCTCACTCGAGTAATAATGTACAGACTCTCGAGTCTTGGAAGCAACACTCGAGTGATAGCCAAATGCTCACTCGAGTCCTAGGAAGTGCAGTGCAGAAAGTGCTTACCCGAGAGCATAAAGGAATGACAGATACCAGAAATACTTGCTGCACACAAGCATAAACCACATCACTCGAGTAGAAGCCAAATACTCACCCGAGTACCCCAAAGTGAGGTTCAAGAAATGCTCACCCGAGAGCACAAGAAACTTTCAGAGAGGGATATCACTCGAGAAGGAACAAATGTACTCGAGTGATGGCTTGACACCTGCGAGTGCCAAGACATACTTTTGAAAAACAAACGCGAGTGATAACCCAAGATGCGAGTTTATAGTGTCTTATACACCTTCACTCGAATGGGATGAGGATTACTCGAGTAGAAACCCACAACACCCACAAGTGAGACAATACTCTTGCCTCAACACATGGAAGTGCAATATGAAACTGGAAGCAGAAAGGGAAATACACTACAGCACTCGAGTGGAACCCATCCTCACTCGAGTGATGTGCATCCTGCACTCGAGTGGACCCCAGATCACTCGAGTGATGCTATCAGAAACCAGAAAACACAAAAGGTATGACAGCACTTCCCCACTTTTGCCTAATTAATTTCAATGGTACCAAACTCTCAACCAAAGCTATCCCCACATAAAATCACCCAAAGAACCCAATGGAAACATCAGAATGACCAAAATCCTATTCCATTATCATGCTTTGGTTTTCGGCAACGTAAACATCCAAAATAAAAAATCATCCAAACAAGACATTTCAATCCAAAATCCATTCTATCTATCCCAAAATCACTTCAAGATACCATTTTCATGCCAATGACATACAAAAAACACCATGATCCTTAATTTTGAAAATCAGGCCAAAAATCCTAGAAATTCCAAACCAAGCCATTCGGCACAAAACATAGATAGAAGGATTGGTTTCACTTACCTTGTCAACTTTCTCAAAGACACTTCTTGATTCTCCAACCTCCACAATTCCTTGTGGCCACAAATCAACACCAATGGATAAACTAGAACCATGAAAATGAAGCTCTCAAGCCAAGGAACAATATTAATGAAATGAGTTTTGGCATTAGAGGTGATTTTTCTTACCTTTTTCAAGTTTTTCTTCCTTCCCTTTGGGCAACAATGGCACTGGAAATGAGAGAAAGAGAGAGAGATGAAGAGAGGTTGAAGATGATAGGAAATGATGACACTTCCTCCTCCCCCATACCATAACCAACGAAAACCAAGGAAGTAGAAGAAAGAGAAGAACATAAAAAAATGCTATTTGACTTTTCCCATCCCCTCTCTCTTCATGAGCTTGCCATATGTCCCATTTCCATTGGTTCTCCTCAAATAAGTAACTAATTAGTTACTCTAACCACTCTATTAGCCATTTAGTTACACATCTCATTCCTTATTAGTTAGTAATTAATTTCCTCATTAATCACTGACTAATTACCCAAAAATTTCCTGATTTGGTACATTAACTAAAATTGCCACAAAACACATAATAATTCAAATTTAACTTCACAAATTATCCACAATAATCATCATTAGCCCTTAATCAAAATTTGGGGCATTACATTTCTCGCCCCGTTCCATAAATTTTGTAATATCCTGGATTGTGACCAAGGATTAGCAACTTCAAAGTGATGTAATTAATCTTAATTGAGCACTTTTGAGGTATATATTGTGCATTGTGATAATCAGGGGCAAAACGGTAAATTTACCGACCGACTGATTAGATACCATTGAGAACACTCCTTAGTAATTAAGATTAATGGCTAAGATTGAAAGACCAAGAGGTGGAATCTTGTGCATGTGAAACTATGTGAAATCATGGTAGGGAGAAGGAGATGGTGCCAAGTGTCAAATTATGGACCATAGATGAAGTCAAAGTTTTCAAACTCATTCTCTCTTCCTCCCAAGTCAGCTAAGTGTATAGAAAGAATGGAAATGAATCATCATCTTCAATATCTCATTTCTCTCTCATCCTCCTCCATTTTTTCGCTGCACAAGCTAAGGAAAGAGAAAGAGAAAAGCTTGAGTTGAGGTAAGTAAACATCTCCATATGCTCAAATGTTCTCTACTAATGTTATGCAAAAAGTTGAGAGCTTTAAACCTATGGTTTCAGAATTTTCATTGGTGGTGGTTGAGAGATTGTGAATTTTGGAAAGTTGAAGAATCAAGAAGTTGGCTTTGGAAGACATAAGAGGTGAGTAGTTGATGCACTTTGGTATGGTTGCTTTGATAATTGGTTGAGTCTTGAGAACTTTGGAATTTGCCTTGATTTTTGGTAAATTTCGAAAAGCATGATTTGGTTAGTATTTAGTGTGGAAATTAGTGTCATAGAGTGTCTTTGTGCATTTGGAATTGGCTTGGAATTTTGGGTTGGAATGGATTGCAATGTGTGTGTTGATTGGAGATGTTAAGGTGACATGTGGTGATTGTGGTAGAACATGCTTATGGATAAGGAATATGGTCATTTTGATGGCTCCAATGTGTTCCTTGAGCCAAATTGTGTGAAAATAGTATGTGATTTGAAATTAGGGACCATTGGAAACCAATTTGCAAAATCTGGAAAATCTGTCCAATGTAAGTCTGTTCTGGACAGTCAGATGGTGTGGACGTTTTGACTGGGCAAATGATGTTGAAAAATTATGAAACTTTCCAGTCTTAAATTTCACATCTCAAGCTTCAAAATGGACATAAATTTTGTGTCATTTCACTTTTTGAGTTGGGAGTTTGAACTGTCCAAAGTTTGGCATCAAAACTGGACCCTGTTTTGGTACAATGTTAGGTTTTTGGTAAATCTGGACTTTTGTGGTGATTTCTAGTTATGGCCAATATTTTTCCTTGAAAGAGGACTTAAATAGCTTTCATTTGGCTTTTAAATCACCTTATTTCGATTTTTCCTGAATTAGTTATGATTTTTGGAAGTTCAGCCAGAAACTGGATTTTCTAGGGCCGCGGCCTGTGGATTTTGGGCCGCAGCCCAAAGGTTTTTGAGCGTCTCTGAACAGTTTTGAGCCGCGGCCTATGGATTTTGGGCCACATCCCAAATGTTTCTGGGCAGTTTTGGGCCGTAGCCCATGGATTTTGGGCCGCGGGCCACCCCCAAAAATATGTGTTTTGCACTTTTGAAAGGTGGTTTTGGGTATAGTCTTTCCCAACCCTTTAGGCATATGTTTAGACCTAAAATAGCCACCTAAAGAGTCTATATGATAACCAACTTAGGTACTATGGAATTAAGAACTTAGGAAAGAGATTGACGGGTTGTCCCTAACTTGGTTTACAGAATTCGATATTTGCCGTCCTCGTGAGCCCGTAGTGCCAAGAAACGTCGGGAAAGGATCAGGTAGTGACTCTCTCTCTCTTATACTTTGTGTAATGCACTGTATGTGTGTTGTATCACTGTTTTGTGATGATTCTTTGATGCTGCTACGATTACAACTGGTGATAGCTGTCGTTTACAGTGCAAGCTGTCGTTTACAGCGCAAGCTGTCATTTACAGTGTAAGCTGTCGTTATTGTGATTACAGCGTAAGCTGTCGTGATGTTGATTACTGGTTATAGCGTAAGCTGTCGTGATGTTGATTACAACAAGAGCTATCGTATTGTGCATACAGCCGTGAGTGCTGTCGTTTGTGGTGAAAACCATGTATCTTTGAGATTGCTGCTGCTGTTGCTGGTTGTGATTTATATACATGCTGTGTGTTATGCATTGTGTGAGTGGTTTGTTACTACTGGGATTCGCTCGAATCTCATTCTTTCCTATGACTAACATTTCAGACAGGGCATGTGGCTCAAAGGAGAAGTGGCCAACCCGAAGCACTTAGGATCTTTAGGGATACTAAGGATTTTTGAGATGTTGGTTATCTACTTTAAACTCGGGATTACTGTATATTTTAAATTAGGAATATTATATTTGATTTTGGTTGTGTAATCCCCTAGTGGATACTTGTAACCTCTAGATTATATATGTATAGAACCCGGGAGTTGCCGGGAATTTGGTTATACACTCTGTTATACATAAATGTAGATAAACTGCACAGGTAATTATATTCGAATTTTGAAATGGAGACCAGGAACAGGAAGAGATTTTTAATGTTTTGTGAAAACCCTACTACAAAGTAGGAGATTGAAATGAGTTTAAGTTATCCGATGGTCTCTAATCCGAATTAAATGTGCATTATCGAATTATAATTACGTGATTAAAGGCAGGGTGTTACAAATTTCGCCCTCAAAATTTGTTACACATCATGGGGCATAAAATCAGGAAATCGCTTCCTTATGTCCACTTCCAACTCCCAAGTTGCTTCTCTTGGAGACATACCCTTCTAGACCACCTTCACAAATAATAGGCTTTGATGCCTGAGCTGCCACTCTTCTCCATCGATGATACGCTCTAGCTCTACCACATAAGTGAAGTTATCATGCAACTCAATCTCTTCATGTTCAATGACATGCTCAGGGTTTGGTTGGTACTTCTTAAGATGCGAGACATGAAATGGAATATCTTGAATTGTAATTAAGGGCTAATGACTTTGAAGGTGATGTAATTAATGTTAATCAAACACTTTTGAAGAATATGATGTGCATTGTGATATAAATGTGTTTAAGGATGATTTAGTATATGTTGTGATAATCAGGGGCAAAATGGTAAATTTATTGACTAATTGGTCAGTTACTGAAAAGAAAACTTATTGATAACTTAAAGATCAACGGGTGTGATTTATTGCCAAGTGATCCATGGGGGTGGAATCCTATGTATAAGAATTCATGTGTGGTCATGGTGAGAAAGAAAGATCATGACATGTGGCAAGATATGGACCATTGGATCAAAAGTCAAATTTTTAACATATTTTCTCTTCCCTTTCCCTCCAAAGTCGGTTTGAGCATGGGAAAAAGGGAAAATTCAGATCATCATCTTTAGTTCTTCATTTCTTTCTCCTTGTCCTCCATTTTCGCATAAGAAAAGGAAGAAAGAGAAAATCAAAGGTGAGATTTTGACATCTTTGTTAGTCTCTAATGCTCTAGTTTCTTTATTAATGTTATTCACCTTGATGAGAGCTTCATCTTGATGGCTTTAGATTTTTAAAAGAAGGTGTTTTAAAGCTTGAACAAGTTTGAAAGCTAGAAAATCAAGAAACTAGCCTTCGGAAGTTGAAGAGGTGAGCATTTGTGGCATTTTGATATATATGTTGTAATTATTGGTTAAGTTTTAATATTTGAGGAATTTTTCCCTGTTTTCATGAGAATTGAAGATGGATGAGTTAGATATGATAATGTGTGGGAAATGGTGTTAGGATGTATTATTGTGTCATTGGTTTTGATTGGGATTGGAAAGACCAAGTTTGTTTATTGGTTGGTTTATGTCCAATGTGTTGGCCTAAGACTAAAATTGTTGATAGAATGTGATTTTGGGTGTTTTAAGGTTACCAATAGGTTCCTTATGGAATTTTAGGTAGGAATGAACTTTGGTATAAGTTATAAGACCATTGGAAACGAATTGGGCAAGTTTGGAAAATTATATTAGCAGCTACGTTTTGGCTTCTAATAAGCCTCACTAGAGTGAGGTGGGGTCTCACTCGAGTGCAACGGGATATTTTCCCTTTCTCTTCAACATTTTGGTTAAGTCCTCAGGTAGAAACCAAGAGTGTCTCTCTTCATTTGTGTGTGATAAGGCTCTTTACTCGAGTGCATAGGGTATCACTCGAGTGCATGTGCATGTAGCACTGTGAAAGTGTGTCTCGGGTTAGCACTCACGGGCAAATTGTCAAAAGTGCGCATGGGCACTCGCGAGTATTGGGAAGTCACTTGAGTGCTAGGGCTCGTACTCGAGTACACTTGTCACTTTGGGTTTTTAGTTACTCTCGGGTTGTCACTCCCTGTACTTCACTCGATGGGACTCGGGTGAATATGTGTTATCACTCGAGTGGTAATGATAGTGCTCGAGTGAACTGGCCACTCCAGTATGTGTCTGTGCTCTCGGATACACACTTTTTATGCCTCACTCGCTGGGACTTGAGTGTGAATGGGGAGATCACTCGAGTGAGGTCTCCTTCACTCAAGTGATTCAGTAAAAAACTAGTATTTTCTTCTGAAAAAGGGATCTTTGGGGGTAGTTATCCCAACCCTTTAGGCATGTGTCTAAACTTCTAATAACCACCTAAAGAGTCCAAATGATAACCAACATTAAGAATGATGAAAGTAAGAATTGGGATAAAGAATTAATCCACCATTCTTGATTGTGATTATAGGATTCAATATTTAACCTGGCCGTAAGCAGCCTCTTCTTGAACATGCCAGAACAACATCGGAAAGAACAAGGTAGTGACTCTTCTCTTACATCATGTATAGATGTATTGTACGTATGTGTATCATTGTTTGAGATACTATGTGACATTGCTGCCTATACAGCTAGTGATAGCTGTTGTTATCCAGCGTGAGCTGGCGTTATACAGCAAAAGCTATCGTTATCCAGCGTAATCTGGCATTATACAGTGAAAACTGTCATTTTCCTGTGCGAACTGGCATTATACAGTGAAAGCTATCATGAATATGTATACAACTATGAGTGTTGTCGATGTGATGGAAGCCATGCATCATTGTGTTGCTGTGATGCTGCTGTTAATTATTGCTTACATGCTATATGTTTATATATTGTATAAGTTATTTGTTACTACTAGGATTCTTTTGAATCTCATTTTTTCCATTGTTAAACCTGCAGACAGGGTAGGTGGTTCCTCCAGGAAGCGGCCAACCAAGAGCGGTTAGGAATTTTGGGAGATATGGGATTGTTGGTTATCTACTTTGGAGTGGGATTACTGTATATTCTCTTTTGGAGTGTAAATAATATTTAGTCCTGATTATGTAATCCCCTAGTAGGGAATTCTGAAACCCTTAGTCTATATACATGAACTCGGGGGTTGCCGAGATTTTTGTTGTACACTCTGATATGTATGAATGTGAATTAACTGCATAGGTAATTATATTCAAAATTTAAAATTGAGATCAGAAAAGGGACGAGTTTTGAAAGAATTCTGAAAACCCTACCAGAAGGAAGGGATGAGAATGATTTTAACCCTTCATAAATCTCTAAACCATTTTAATTATGCGTTATCGAATCATAATTATGTTAATTAAGGCAGGTGGTTATATGGAACACATCATGCAATCTACTCAAACTTGGGGGTAGTGCTATCGGATTTGCCACCGGCTTGATTCTCGCCAGAATCTCAAATGTACCAATGTATGTCGGACTCAATGTCTTCCGCTTGATTGCTCTCCCGATACTTGTGACCGGAGACACTCTCAAGAAAACATGATCCCCTACTTCAAACTTAAAAGGTCTTCTCCTCTTATCAGCATAGCTCTTCTATCAACACTGTGCTGCAAGCAGCCTCTTCCTGATAGTTCTGATCTGCTCAGAAGTTTGCTTAATAAGATTCAGCCCATTCAACTTCCTCTCAGACAACTTTGTCCAGCACATCGGTGACTGGCATTTCCTTCCATACAATGCCTCATACAGAGCCATATGAATGCTCGCATAATAGCTGTTGTTGTAAGCAAACTCAGCCAATGGAAGATAGTAGTCCTATTTTCCCTTGAAGTCTAGGACACACACCCTTGACATATCTTCTAGAGTCTATATAGTCCTTTTTGACTATCCATCTGTCTGAGGATGGTAGGCCGTGGTAAACCTCAACTGAGTACCCATAGCTTCGTGCAGAGCCCTCTAGAATCTAGAAGAAAAATGAGGATCTCTGTCGAAGATAATGTTCTTTGGTGTACGATGGAGTTTCACAATCTCTTTGATGTATATCTTAGCCAACCTATCAAGAGAATAGCTAGCGTTGATATGTATGAAGTGTGCTGACTTCGTGAGTCAATCAACAATCACCCAGATCGCATCATAATTCCTGATCCTGGGCAGACCTACCACTAGATCCATGGTCACACTTTCCTACTTCCATTCTGGAATTTCTGGACTCTAAAGCAATCCTAGCGGTTTTTGGTGTTCAATCTTCACCTTTTGACAGGTAAGACACTACGCCACATACTTAGTCACATAACTCTTCAACCCTAGCCACCAGTACATGGATTTCAAGTTGTGATACATCTTGGTCATACCGGGGTGAAGAGTATACTGACTCTTATGAGCCTCATCAAGAATTCTCAGCCTTAAGTCAGCTTTCAGTGGAACATAGATTCTCTTCTGGTAATGAACTAGTCCACTTGGTGACAAATCATAATCCTGAGTCCCTCCTTGCTCTATCATAGCTTGAATAGACTAGGCTCACTCATCATGCATATAAGCCTCTTCAATTTCAGTCCTCAGGTCATTCTCCCCTTGGACTACACCATAACTGGCATACAAGATATCATTCGAGAGATTCAAATCCCAAAAATCCTCTATCAGTTTCTTCTCTTGGATCATCATCGTTGCCACTAGTACCACCTTCCAACTCAAAGCATCTGTGACGACATTAGCCTTCTCGGATGATATTTGATCTCCAGGTTATAATCTTTCAGCAACTACATCCACCGACGCTGTCTTATGTTCAACTCTTTCTAATCATACAGATATTTAAGACTCTTGTGGTAGCAATAAAATTCCACTGTCACGCCATACAGGTAATGACGCCAAATTTTCAATGTAAACACTATTACCGCAAGGTCTAGATCATGAGTGAGGTAGTTCATCTCATGCGGTTTCAGCTGTTGAGAGGCATAGGCCACCACACGTCCCTGCTGCATTAGGACACACCCTAACCCCTGCTTACTCGCATTACTGTACACAACGTAAGCCTCACTGGGATCAGGTATAATTAACACTGGTGCCGTAGTCAATCTCTCCTTCAACTCAGCGAAACTCCGCTCACAATGTTCATCCCATAAAAATGATTGATCCTTCCTTGTGAGCTTGGTCATCAGCAATGCAATACGCAAGAAGTTCTGAATGAACCTCCAATAATACCAAGCAAGACCCAGAACAATGCGAATCTCAGAAATAGTTTCTAGCCTTTTCCAATCAAGTACTGCTTCCACCTTACTGGAATCCACTGATACCCCGTCTCATGAGATCACATGGCCGAGGAACTTTACTTCCATAAGCCAAAACTTATACTTTCTCAGCTTGGCATGGAGTTGCTTTTCCAGTAGAATTCTCAACACGATTCTCAGATGTTGCTCATGTTCCTCCCTACTCTTGGAGTAAATCAAAATGTCACCGATAAACACAACCACAAACTAGTCAAGATAATGTCAAAAGATGTGGTTCATATAATCCATGAATACTGCTGGTACGTTCATCAACCCGAAGGGCATCACAAGAAATTCATAGTGCCCATACCTCATTCTGAAAGCAGTCTTTGAAACATCCGTTACCTTCACACGCAACTAATGATATCCTGACCGTAGATCAATTTTGGAGAATACACACGAGCCAGATAATTGATCTAACAGGTCATCGATTCTTGGGAGAGGATACTTGTTCTTAACAGTGACCTTGTTAAGTTCTCTGTAATCAATACAAAGCCTCAAGCTTCCATCTTTCTTTTTCACAAATAGCACTAGAGCTCCCCACGATGATACACTGGGTCGGATAAACCCTTTTTCAAGCAATTCTTCAATTTGCTTTTTCAGCTCTGCCATCTCGTTAGGGGCCATATGGTATGGGGCTTTTGATATCGAACTAGCTCTAGGAACAATCTCAATTGGAAATTGCACTTCCCTTTCTGGAGGAAATTAGCTAAGATCCTCTAGAAGTACCTCAGGGAATTTTCTTACTATGGGTATACTCTCCAAAGCTTCACCTGACTCTCCCTAAACAAAGAAGAACACTATATACCCTTGGCATCCCTTCTCAAGATATCTCTATGCTTTAGCTGTTGAAAGTAAATTCAAACTAGCATTCACATTGTTCTCCCGCTGTGCATTATGGAAGGTTATCCTCTTATTGCCACAATCAAGCAGTACATCATTTACTTTCAACCAGTTAATACCCAAAATGACTTCTAGTTGTTGAAGTGGCAACACATCAAATCAACTATAGACTCCCAACCCTCAACAACTATCACACAATTTAAGCAGGCTTCGGCTGTCACAGCCTTGACACCCATTGGTGTCGACACTACCAAATCAAATGGCAATTTATGCACAACCAATCCCAGGTGCTTAACACAGTCATAAGCTATAAACAAATGACTTGCACCCAGATCAAATAAAGCATTTAAGTCATTATCACTGAGAAGGATTTTACCTTGGATCAGTTCTGGGGACTTCCGAGCCTCCTCATGTGTCATTGCAAACACTCAACCCTGATTTCTAGGCCTTTGCTTTGCCAGCTGTCATGGGCATTAGTAGAGATGCGACCTACTTGTTTGTAGTTGAAGCAAATCACCTCCCCAGAACAGGTTCTGCCCGGATGGTACTTTTTACACTGATTGCACACTGATCCTGCTGGAGGTCTCTATTTACCATAACCCTCGAATTGATAGGGCCTCTTGTTACCACCCCCATATGACGATCCTTGCCCCTACCGCTTCTGAGAAGTATTTGCCTTGCTAGGCTCATTCCATCTTCCACTACCCTTAGATGAGTACAACTCCCTCAGATTGTTCTTAACAATTCTACACTGCTCCACCGCCTTATTGAAGTCAGTGAATAGTTAGGTGGCTAACCTCTTCTTCAGTTCATGCCTCAAGCCCCGGATAAGCATATCAGAGCTCCACTCCTCATTATCCTTACTTTAGAGGTAGGAAGAATATCGTGAGAGCCGGATGAAACAGGAAAGATACTCATCAAAGCTCTCCGTATCACCCTGCTTGATGGCCAAGAATTCGGATTCCTTCTCAAGTCTTACCAACTTAGGGAAGTACTTCTCGTTAAATTGATCTTGAAACACCTCCCAAGTCAATGGCACATTCCGATTCTTCAATGACATGGTGATATTCTACCACCACCGGTTTGCATCTCCCTCTAGCTTGCACACTACCAGGTTTGCCTTCACCTCCGATGAACACTCGAGAACTTCAAAGATTTTCTCTAACCTGTTTATCCAATCCTCAGCAACTTGGGGTTTGAACCTCCCCTTGAACACAGGAGGCATATCTTGCAAAACTTAGAGACCCGGTATTGTAAGTCTCTTCCCTTACGAACCGGTACCCCTTGTGACTCTTGATTGGGCACCGTGTGAGGTGGGGATTCATAGGATCCATTTGAATCCTTAGCTATCTCCTCTTGACGAGTCTCAGCATGAGTCTCTTCTTGTGTAGTTTGGACCTTTTCCTTATTACATTTGGCCCTTTCCTCTCTGAGCTCTTCCCTCAGCTCAGCTATCATGTCTCGTTGCTCCCGTATGAGATCCATCATTTCTCGCATTGGATCAAAAGGATTGTCATTAAGTTCCTCCACCTCTAGTTCTAGATGTCTACTTCTAGTAGGGCGAACTATTTTGTCTTTTTACTCTATAAATGATTCACCATGTCAGTATCATAGCAATGTATACACATAGTCCATAAAACTTATATATATCTATAACCAGCAGAAGTACGCATGTGTATACAATAACCAATCCTAAGTCATCATTTATGACTAAGGCAACAAGCTATGGCAACTACCCTAGCAATTCTACCCTTGCCAGGAACTACAGCTATGATACCACAAATGTAACCCCCTTCAATATCAAAGCCGAGATTAGTTCATAAAAACATAATTAAGTTTGAATTAGAGACCATGTATGATTTGAGACTTAGACAAAATAAAATTTCCCAAAAATCAGGGTTTTCAAAACCTTTTACAACACCTGTTTCACAATGGTCTCATACTCACATTTCAAACATAAATGGCCTGTACAGGTTCATTTCATTCATACATATTAGAGTACAATATAAATTCCCGACACACTCAGGTTCCATTGATTAATAAAGGGTTTATACAAGGCATAACGCCCATAATCTCTTTCCCTTTTTCTTGGAGATTACACAAACTATATCATACCACAAATATATACAATTGATTCCCAAGAATATATCCAAAAATTACAAGTACGATCACCAAATATTCCCAAAGTGAAACTCCTCCCCGGAGCTCTAACCGCTCTTCATCACCCGATTCCCCTTTGATCTTTCAGCCCTGTCTAAAATTATTTTTGAGAGAGTGAGATTCTAAGGAATCCCCGTAGTGTCAAATCACTCATAGTAGGCATAACAACAAAGCATGAAAGCAAATCATCTCACAACACATAGCAACTACTATGGCAGTTACAGCGGCAAGGGCAGGTATAACTCATGTCACCCTTACGTTTGCTCATGCTATATTGCACAATAACATAATCATATCACATAATCACCATAGCTGGGATCCATATAAAATATTTCACATACACACACAGCCATACTGGCCGATGCTCAAATAGGAATCCATGATTCCATAACACACCCCTGGCAATTACAATGGCAAAAATAATGGCAAGGGTAGGTGTGATAACCATCACCCCCTACGACTGCTCATACTGAACTGCTCACGCTGTAATGCACTACAAGAGATAACACAATGGCCTTATGCTAAAGATTTTCACAACAAACAATGATAAGTCATACATACCAAGCATCATACACAACATGAGAGAAAAGTCACTACCTTGGTCCTTCCAGGCGTGCTCTGGCGTCGGTCTCTCCTTAGTAGGGCAAATGTCAAATCCTATATTCATAATTAGGGATGAAGCATTATTCTCTATACCAATACTCAAATAACTTTATATCACTTAACTTGGTTATCATTTATGCTCTTTAGGATGCTACAAACACCTCTAATAAAAGCCCTAAAGGGTTGGAAGAACTATCCCAAAGATCCCCTTTTTGGAAGCACAAGAACTGATATCTTTCACTGAGACACGCAAGGCCAAGACACACTTTTGAAAAATGGACTCGAGTGATAACCTAAGATGTGATATCATGGTGTTTCATACACCTTCACTCGAGTGGGATGAGGATCACTCGAGTGGAAACCCGCAATACCCACAAGTTTGACAACACTCTTACCTCAATACATGGAAGTGCAACATGAAACTGGAAGCAGAAAGGGAAATATACTACAGCACTCGAGTGGAACCCATCCTCACTCGAGTGATATTCATCCCGCACTCGAGCGGACCCTATATCACTCGAGTGATGCTATCAGAAACCAGAAAACGCAGAAGGTATGACAGCACTTTCCCACTTTTGCCCAATTAATTCCAATGGTCCCAAACTCTCAACCAAAGCTATCCCCACATAAAATCACCCAAAGAACCCAATAGAAACATCAGAATTACCAAAATCCTATTCCATTATTATGCTTTGGTTTTCGGCAACATAAACATCCAAAATCAAAAATCATCCAAACAAGACATTTCAATCCCAAATCCATTCTATCTATCCCAAAATCACTTCAAGATACTATTTTCATGCCAATGACATACAAAAAACACTATGATCCTTAATTTTGAAAATCAGGCCAAAAATCTTAGAAATTCTAAACCAAACCATTTGGCACAAAACATAGAAGGATTGATTTCACTTACCTTATCAACTTTCTCAAAGACACTGCTTGATTCTCCAACCTCCACAATTCCTTATGGCCACAAATCAACACCAATGGATAAACTAGAACCACGAAAATGAAGCTCTCAATCCAAGGAACAATATTAATGAAATGATTTTTGACATCAGAGGTGATTCTTCTTTCCTTTTGCAAGCTTTTCTTCCTTCCCTTTGTTCAACAATGGCGCCAAAAATAAAAGAAAGAGAGAGAGATGAAGAGAGGTTGAAGATGATAGGAAATGATGACACTTCCTCCTCCCCCATACCATGCCCAGAGGAAACCAAGGAAGAGGAAGAGAGAAAACAACATAAAAAAGTGCTATTTGACTTTTCCCATCCCCTCTCTCTTCATGAGCTTACCACATGTCGCATTTCTATTGGTTCTCCTCAAATAAGTAACTAAGTTACTCTAACCACTCCATTAGCCATTTAGTTACATATCTCATTCCTTATTAGTTAGTAATTAATTTCTTCATTAATCATTGACTAATTACCCAAAAATTTCCTGATATGGCACATTAACTTAAATTGCCACAAAACACATAATAATTCAAATTTAAATTCATAAATTATCCACAATAATCATCATCAGCCCTTAATCAAAATTTGGGGCATTACAATTATGGTGGAATTGGTGTCAAGTTGTGTCTTTGTGCTATTGAAATTGATTTGTACTTTTGGAATAGAAAGGATTGTAATGTTGAGTTTTGAATTGTGTAGTTGTGTGACATGTTGTGGCTATTGTGTAACATGTCAAAGGGATTTGAATTTAGTTGTTTTGATGGCTCCAATGGATTCCTTGTGAAATTTTTTGTGAAAATGATGTTTGATTGAAGTTTAGGAACTATTAGAAGTCAATGTGTGAAATCTGGAAAATCTGGAATTTTGTTAAGTCTAAAATGCAGTGTAAGGACCCAAATTTTGCATGATATTTTGACATAGCAAATGGTGTCTAAATGTTGTGAAACTTTCCAGATTTGAAGTTCACTTTGTAAGCTTTCTATGCATGTAAAGTTTGTGTCATTCTGAGTTTTGTGCATAAAGATATGGATGTTTGAAAATCAGCCAGCAGTCAAGTCATTGGTTGGCCACGGCCTAAAAGGTTGGCCTCGCCCAAAACCTTCTGACCATCTTCTGGCTGTGGCCCAAGAGGGGCTGACCGTGGCCCAAACTTTCTGACCTTCTTTTAGACGTGGCCCAAGGAGGCTAGCTGCGACCCAAAAGTTTCTGACCTGATTCTGGCCACGGCCCAAGGGGGGCTGGCCACGGCCAACCATTCAAAATTATCATTTTGAACTTTCGAAGGTGGTCTTTGAGCAAGCTTTTCCAATCCTTTAGGCATGAGTCTAAGCTTCTAGTAGCCACCCAAAGAGTCCAAATGATAACCAACTTTAAGTGTTGTTAAAGTAAGAAATTGAAGTAGAGAATTAATCCGCCGTTCTTGATTTTGGTTTATAGGATTTGACATTTGCCTTGATCATGAATGAACTATGCCTGAGAACGCTTAGAAAGAACTAGGTAGTGACTCTTCTCTTATACTATGTGTAAAAGCATTATATGTATGTTGATCATGTTATGTGATGATTTGTGATGCTGCTGCTCTTACAGCTGGTGATAGCTATCGTTATACAACGCAAGTTGTCGTTATACAGCAAAAGTTGTCGTTATATAGCATAAACTATCCTTTTACAGTGTATGCTATCATTATATGATTACAGTGTGAGCTGTCGTATTGTATATACAGCCGTGAGTGTTGTCGTTTGTGCTGATGCTAATGCTGCTGTTTGTGATTTTCTTACATGCTTTGTGCTTATATATTGTATGAGTGATTTGTTACAATTAGGATTCTCTTGAATCTCATTCTTTCCATTTGACTAACCTTCAGATAGGACAAGTGGCTCCAAGGGAAAGGAGACAACTAGAAGCGGCTAGGATTCCTTAGGGATATTTGAAATTGGTTGTTGGTTATCAATTTTAATTTGGGATTACTGTATGTATATGAGATATTATTTTGGATTTGGTTATATAATCCCCTAAATGGGAATTGAATAAACCCTTAGTTCATATATGAAACCCGGGGGTTGCTGGGATTTTTGCTGTACACTCTGATATGTATGAATGTAGCTTAACTGCACAGGAGAATTATATTCAAGATGTGATTCTAAGACCAGGTTATCTAAATTGTGAAACAAATTTATAAAAACCCCATTTCAAGAAGGGGAGCAGAAATGAAATTTGTTATCCGTTGGTCTCTAATCCTTTTAATTACGCATCTTTGAATCATAATTATTGTTTATATGGAAGGGGATTACGAACACCATATCATACACGACTTGCCAATCCTGTTTCATCGTGTTGATGCATGATATGACGTACGGGTTGCCTTTCATCCTGTACCTAGGAGCCTGGTCCTCTATCATTCCTTCCAAGCTCTTTGCATAGCTGGACTTGAAGCTATTATCGGCCATAAACTTCTATTTTGTCCTCAATTACACAAGGCACTCAACTAGCAGCTTGTCTTCATCTTCTGTCCACATATGGAACTTAGCCTTTTTTTAGTGTTCTATTGCACAACTACGCAAATAAAAAATGGCTACTCCATGTATTATGAAACCTATAAATCTATGTCATAGTTTAACCAGCTCCAAATTAAGCTGTTATAACATATATGGACAATATCAATTTATTGCAATGCAAACAAACTTTTTACAAATACAATCACTGGAATGTTCATGAATTAAGACAAGAATCCTAATCCTAATTAGGATA
This sequence comes from Inga leiocalycina, assembly GCA_963242795.1. Classification (NCBI taxonomy): domain Eukaryota; kingdom Viridiplantae; phylum Streptophyta; class Magnoliopsida; order Fabales; family Fabaceae; genus Inga; species Inga leiocalycina. The sequence continues at coordinate 32,664,898 of OY725327.1, forward strand.
TATGTGCCAAATAAGCATTATAAATGTCAGTTACAAGGTTGTCTTTAAAATTGTTCCATGTAACTGAAGTTTCCATAATTGAAATGGGAGGATTTTCTTGAGTTCGGTTTGGGGGTTCAAATGAATCCAGCTCTGCATTTAATGGATCAACAATATTTAATCTCCAAGTGAGATTATGATGCAAGCAACATGCCAGTGAATTTCCTATCTTAACTTTAGAATGCTAAAGTATCGTTCAATTATATTACAAGCAGACGAATATCACATGTTAATGCATTCTGCCAAGGTTTGGGTTGGTGCCATTGTCTCTACTCATTTAGGTAGTAACGTTGGCCTCGGTAAGGTGCAAGGAATTCCTCACTGTTATTATAACTAGCATTAACTAAGTAGTAATTTCCTACACATCAACAATATCATATGATTTTAATTAAAGACAAACTTGGTAACAGTATAACAGAAAGAAAAATTAGCTATTAATCTCCAACACACCAATTGAAACTTTCAAACTATGTCTCCTCCTTGTGACGTCTCTCAAGATCTTTTCATCCATAGCTGATCCTTTCCATCTAAGGAACACAAATATAAATTGGTCATCCGGTGAGCTTACCCGCAGAACATTTGTTGTTATATCTCCCTTTCTGTTTGATATTCTTATACTCATATATGAGTACCATCTAGAGCACCCAAACACCCCTACCATTATCAAAAGCTATAGGAACATGAAATCAACATTTGAAACACAAATTGACATAATTAAATTCCTAAGTAATTTACCTTAAACCATTTCCAATGAGCGTTAATGCAATCCTCCCTAATAGGCTTTTCTATCTTGAAAAGCTCATGTTGCAGTTTGAGGGCGGCATTCAAAACAAGCTTGAAGTATCTACTTATTGTTTCACCAAACCTTACAAACTCAAATTGTATAACTCGGTTCTTCATATGGTCCACTAAATGTTGGGACTGCTAGGCTCAACAAAATAATTTTAAAATTTCACTAATCCCAATCGAGGATCTATCAAAGGCATTTAAACCGATTTTGAAAAAATCGTACCTTTCTTTTCGTTCTGAGTTTTTTATCTTCAGGAGCCAACACGTTGATCAACTCCCTCTACCAGTATCTGCACGAATGTTACTTTAACACGAATTGCGTGCCAGCGCCTCCAATGTCTCCTAAGGTTTCCTTATGGCTCTAAACTCTCATTCGTACATGATTTTTCTGCTCCATCATTTTTATAACCCATGAAGGCTATATTGGAATTTCAAAATTAATCTTGAAATTAATTGACCCTTTATTATCTTGATGAGCTAATTAAATAAATTTGGTTTAATTAAATCTGTCCAATAGTTTTAATTTAAACTATTTATTTAATCCGAATAAAAAGAAAACAAATTTAATTTATCTTCATAAATTAAATCTAAGATACAATATCTCTATCATGTTAGTTATTAAATTTAATTTATCTTAATAAAATATTAAAACTAATATAATAATATTATCATATATATATATATATATGTATTTCAAAAACACACACACACACACACATATAATATTATTAATTTTATTTTCATGAATTGTATATTATATATATTTATATAAAATTCGTCCACTCTAGGTTAAACATTGTCTCGTGTTAGGCCATTCTTGTGTGCAACCTTGTAGGCCCATACAAAGTTGGCAGTGGGCCAATAACTGTACTAACCCACAAGTTGCAAGTGACCTTTAGCAAGACATTACGACTACCCAATTCATATGAGGATCGTTAACACGATGCAACCTGTTATACAACCATATCACGTCCCTTTTTTCACATGATATTTTGGTCAAGGATAAGGCATGAAGAATGTCATCCTCCTGTGCCTGATCATTACTGTCCTGATTCCTGAATAGTCTGACATAGAAATGGAAACTCTTTTCCATCATAGTATGGTCATACATTTCTCAGACTCACTCATCAAGGGGCCTAATAATATCTCTCTACTAATGTGAGGGAAATATTTCATTTTAACCTTTCATAATCCTTTACATGAAAAACCATTAAGCCCGATCATAGCCTTTATCATCATCTGGTCAAATGTGACATTTGACTAGTTCAAAGCTTAGCAACTGTCAAACAGGAATCCATGATGACCTTAAGTCGAAGAGCAGTGTGACGTGGTTATACATACGATAAACTTATGACTTGATCTATGTAGCTTTCTCATAACGGGTCGGTCCATCACCTTGTACTCTTACATGTGCCTAAGACTTTGATTTGTATTTCCATATCTTATCAAAGTCATATTGGTCTCTCTGCACTAGCATAGATGACCGACTAGGGGCATTTAAGACAATCTTTATAATTTATCTAAAGATACAGTCATCATAGTGAACATGCGAATAATATGATAACATATGGAGAAAATTCATTAAATTAATAATGTTCAAAGTACAATGATTGGCCCATAGGGCACGATTTCCAATATCCTCCCACTTACACTAGGTACAATCATTAATTTGCCTAATTGCCATTGTTCTAACATGACGCTCATGCTTTGCCTATGCAAGCTATCAGCAACATTGTCTTCTCCTGCTACTTTGCATATTATTATATCTCCTCTATCATTGATTTCTCTAATAAGATGAAATTGCCTAAGTATATGATTGGTCCTTTGATGTGACATAAGCTCATTGGCCTATGCAATAGCACCACTATTGTCACAGAACAAATCTATTGGATTTGAGATGGTAGGCGCCACTCCTAGTTCAAAAATGAACTTTTTGATCTAAACAGCTTCCTTAGTTGCATCCAATGCTGCTATATACTCAACTTCTGTTACAGAATCTGTTATAGTGCTATGCTTGGAGCTCTTTTAGCTTACTACTCCACCATTCATTAAGAATACCTATCTAGATTGCGATTTAAAGTCATCTTGGTCAGTTTGGAAACTTGCATCTATGTAACCAGTTAAATAAAGCTCATCATCCAATCCACCATATACCAAAAATAAGTCCTTAGTCCTTTTTAAGTATTTTAGGATATTCTTAACAACAGTCCAAGGACCCTCACCAAGATCTTGTTGATATCTGTTGGTCATACTTAAGGCAAATAAGACATCCAGTTAAGTACATAATATGGCATGGGCATATGGATCCTTGCTCATGTGATCTCGCTGATCAGGTGTACTAAGACACAAATCCTTGCTAAGATGGATGCCAGAGACATGGGCATCTAACCCCTTTTTGAATCCTACATATTGAATCTATGCAGTATCTTGTCTATGTATGTTCTCTGACTTAGGCGTATTAGTCTCTTGGATCTATCTCTATAGATCCTAATCCCTAGGATGTATATGGCTTTACCTAAGTTTTTTATTGAAAAAGACTTTCCTAACCAAGACTTGACCCTCTACAAGGTAGGAATGTCATTCCCAATAAGTAGGATGTCATCTATATAAAGCACTAAAAATACAATTGTACTCCCACTAATGTTCTTGTAAACACAAGGTTCATTAATGTTTTGAATGAATCAAAACTCTTTGACAACTTTATCAAAATCATGATTCCAACTTCGGGATGCATGCTTTAATCCATAAATGGATCTTTGAAGCTTGCATACTTACCAGAGTCCTCTAAACGCATAAAGCCTTCAGGTTGTGTCATGTACACATCCTCAGATACTTTCCATTAAGGAAGGTTGTTTTGACGTCCATCTGTCATATTTCATAGTCATAATATGCTGCAATGGCAAGAAGAATTCTGATTGATTTAGCCATTGCAACTAGGAAAAAGGTTTCATCATAGTATACACCATGAGTTTGAGTGAATCATTTTGCAACCAATCGTGCCTTGAAGACATTTACATTGCCATCCATGGCAGCTTTCTCCTTAAAAACCCATTTGCACTTGATGGTTTTTGCACCTTCAGGTGGATCAACTAAGGTCCATACCTTATTGTCGTACATGGATTGCATTTCAAACTTCATGGCATTCATCCATTTCTCGAAGCTTGGTCCCACTATGGCTTCTCAATAGGTGGTTGACTCATTCTGCTCAATAAGCAACATATCACGGTTGTCAATAATAGAAATCCATATCTATGAGGCTAATGTCATGTCTTATTAGACTACGTGGACCTTGTGTTACTTGAGGAGGCTCAACAACTTGTTAGGAGTCTTCTCTGTTTTCCATCTATGGTTCTATGCTATCTTGTGACTCTCAAACTTCTTCGAGATATACGTTGCTCCCACTGTTCTTTTAGAGATAAACTCTCTTTCTAGAAACTTACCATTTTGAATAACAAACACTTTGTTATCGGTAGAATCATAGACAAAGTATCCCTTCGTTTCCTTAAGATACCCCATGAAAAGGTACTTTAAGGATCTGGGCACTAATTTATCTAAGGTTTGTTGCTTAACATATACCTCTCTTCCCCATATCTTAAGAAAAGATAAACTGGGTTTCTTTTCAATCTATATCTCATATGGTGTCTTTTCAATTACTTTAGATGAAACATGATTTAATGTGAATACAACTATCTCTAGGGCATGGCCCTAAAAGGTCGGTGGAAGATCTGTTTGACGCATCATAGATAAAACCATATCTAATAGTGTTTGATTCCTCCGTTTAGAAACGTCATTCCATTATGGTGTTCCTAGAGGAGTTAATTGTGAGATTATCCCACAACTCATAAGATGGTCAATGAACTCTTGGCTTAAATATTCAATACCTTGATCAGATCGAAACGCTTTAATTGTCTTACCAAGTTGGTTTCATACTTTATTTTGGAATATTTTGAACATTTCAAAAGATTCATATTTATGTTTCACTAGATAGATATACCCATATCTACTAAAGTTGTCTGTAAATGTAATGAAGTACATTTAACTTCCTATGGCAGCTGTATTCAGTAGTCCACATACATCTGTATGTATGAGGCCTAATAAATTAGTGGCCCCCTCACTGTGCCCAATAAAAGGTGGCTTTGTCATCTTTCCTAATAAGTAAGATTCACATGTATCATATGATTCAAAATCAAATGAGTTAAGAAATCCATATTGATAGAGTTTAGAAATGCGTTTCTCATTTATATGGCCTAAATAATAGTACCAAAGGTATGTCGGATTCAAATCATTTGATTTTATCCTTTTGATAGTTGCATTATAGATATTTCCACTATTAGGACGTTTCAAATTTAATGTATAATGCCCGACATGCAAATCACCATAAGCATAGAAAACGTCATTACGATAAACAGAATATTTACCATTCCCAATAATGGAAGTAAAACCTTCCTTATCTAAATAAGAAAAAGAAATAATGTTACTACTCAAAGTAAAAACATAATCGCAATTGTTCAAAACTAACAAAAGCCCACTGGGAAGAAGTAATTCATAGGTGCTAACAGCTAAGGCAACAACTCTTGCTCTATTTCCAACTCGTAAGTCCATTCACCCTTCTTTAGCCTTCTACTATCCTTGAGACCCTGCACATTTATACAAATGTGAGAACCACATGCAATATCTAATACCCATGTAGAGGAAGTAAAAAGATAAATATCTATAACATAAATACCTGAAGCGATAGCTCTGCTATCCTTCTTGTTCTTTTTCAGATCTTTGAGGTAGAGTCTGTAATTCCTTTTCCAATGACTAGGTTCATTACAGGAGTAGCAGATTGCTTCCTTCAGAGGCTTTTCCTTCTTGGGTTCGGGCTTGGTTTCGGGCTTGTTTGACTCTTTAGTCTTACCACCTAAGCCATTACCCTTCTATTTGTCATTTCCTTTCCTTTTCATACTCTTTCCTTTGGCTTTTTCTTAATGTTCTGCTTAGCAGTTTTAAGCATCCCATACAGTTCAAAAATTGATTTCTCCATGTTATTCATTTTGTAGTTCATGACAAATTGGTCATAACTTTTTGGGAGTGAGTTCAAGATCAAATCCATAGATAACTCCTAGCTCATGGGAAATCCAAGCCTCTCAAGGTGATTAATATATCATTTCATCTTTAACACATGAGCACTAACTGATGCACCTTCAGCTATCTTGCAGGAATATAAGGCCTTTGTGGTCTCATACCTTTCTTGCCTTGCCTATTCTGAAATATTTCCTTGATATTCACAATTATCTCATGAGCCTTCATAAGTTCTAGATCTCTTTAAAGCTATGGAACCATAGTGGCAAGCATTAGGCAACCTACATCCATAGAGTCATCCTTATGCTTCGTGTAAGCAACTATCTGAACTCTTGGAGCATTGGCTGCAGGCTCCTCAGGAAGGGGCTGATCTAGGATGTAAGCCTTTCTTTCCTTCTTGAGAACAATTCTCAAGTTCCTTAACCAATCAAGAAAGTTTGTCTCATTGAGTTTTTCCTTCTCAAGGACTGATCACAACGGTAGTGTAGCAGTATTACTAATCGACATGATTCTACAATAAAATATGCAAAGTGTAGTTAGTAATCTCCCACTAAATTAACAACCCTCAATATAATAATTAATAGGCTAAGATCTATATTTCACTTAAATTTAAGTCCACTTTGGCAGGACGTGTAACCCCCTCACCGTAATTACATCCGGATTATGAAATTAAAGTGAAATAGAGACCAATAATTACAAAACAATATTTTCAATTTCCTATCTTCTAGAAAGGGTATTTAAAAAACAATTCAAAATACTAGTAATTTGGTCTCACATTCAGTTTTGAATATGATTACCTTCACAGGTTAATCACATTTATAAATATCAGAGTGCACAACTAAAATCCCGGCAAGTCCCCGAGTTACATATATATATTGGGTGTATCATTTTTCCCAAAAATGGGGATTACATAACCAAAGTAGTATTTACAACCCCAAATATATACAGTAATCATGTTCTCAAAATAGATAACCAACAGGTCCAAGTCAAATATCTCTAAGAAGTCATATCCGCTCTTGGTTATCCGCTTTTCCTTGGAGCCACTTACCCTATCTAAAAGGTTAGTCATAGGAAAGAGTGAGATTCAAAAGAATCACAGTAGTAACAAATTATTCATACCACACCTAAACACATAGCATGTAAGCAAATCATCATACAGCAGCAGAACGAATCACAATCCACCCTTATCCCCTTTTACCGTCGGGAAGGCACACCGTCCTAACTCGAATCGTTGTTAACGACTAGGGACTGTTGGCGTGGCAGTGCATACACATAGCCTTATAGCTCATATAGCCATCCGGCTTTCACATTTGGCTCGTCAGCCTTCACAAATAGTCTTTAGGCTTTTCACATAATCACACATATCACACCCCATCCTCATCCCCTTTTACCGCTGGGAAGGCACACCGTCCTAACCCGAACTATTATTAGTGACTCAGGGACTATTGGCATGGCGATGCTTACACATATCCACAAATGTCGCAGCATACAAATTCATCACAAATCAATGATATAACACACATACAATGCATCACATATGGTATAAAAGAAAAAGTCACTACCTTGTTCTTTTCGATTGTGCTTTGGCGCAGGTGAATCACGAGCAGGGCAAATACCGAATCCTATAAACCAAAATTAAGGACGATGAATTATTACCTATTCCAATTCTTTAATAACTCATAATACTTGGGTTGATTATCACTGTGGTCATTTAATCAAGTCCACTAAGGAGCTAAAGTAGTCAATTAACCTAAAAGGCCAATTTCTAACCTCAAAGTTCCACAATATTACATTATGCCATAAAATCTTCAATTTTCGCATAGGTGACCAATCTGCCAAAATTTTTCAACATCTTTGAAAAATCATAACTAATTCTAGAAAAATCAAAATTAGGTGATTCCAAAGCTTATTGAAAGCTCTTGAAGTCCTCTTCATAGGAAAAATATGAATCGTTACCAGAAATCACCACACAATTCCAGAATTACACAAAATTCCACACTGCTCCAGAATTAAGTCCAGTTTCGACATCAAACTTTGGGCAACCAGAAATCCCAGTTCAAAAAACGAAATGACACAAATTATATGTCCATTTTAAAGCTTGGAATGTGAAATTTAAGACTGGAAAGTTTCAGAATTTTTAGACACCAATTGCCCATTCAAAAAGTCCCTACAAACTGACTGCCTTGCACAAAGTTACACTTGACAGTTTTTTCCAATTTTCAACCAATGTGTCTAATGACTCTAAAATCAATAACCAACCCTATTTCCACACAATTTTTCATGTAGAACAAAATGGTAATATCAAAATGAACAAATTCCTACTCATTCCTCATGTCCTGTTTTGGCAAAATTTTAGGGTATTTCACAACAAACAACCACTTCACTATCTAATCACTAAGCTTAGCTCATTTGCCTCCAAACCAACATATAAGCACATACATAGGATGAAAGCTTCATGATCCCTACTATACCCTAAAAACTGAAATTAGGGCTGTCACAATAGCCCACCACAACCTAGCCAATTAAAGCATCATATACATCAACATAATGCTCTTACTCACCTCTTGCGTCTTCTTGTGTTCTTTTCTTGATTCCTCAACTTTTGTTCTTGCAAGGTGGCTGAAAACTCCTCTTCTTCAAAAACAAAAACCATAGAAATGAAGCCAAGGAAGAGAGGAACAAGTTTCATGAAGGTCACTTGAGCCATAGATGAGGTTAAGAAGGTGAAAAATCAAGATTAAGCTCACCTTGAAACCTTGCTTTTCTTCCTCTACGTTTTTACTGCTGCAAACCGACTTGAAGATGGAGAGAGAGAGTGATAATTGATCAAATTTTTCCTTTCCCTTATCACTTAAAGTCCAAACGAAAATATGGTGCAAAAGTATAGAAGAGTTGCGGTGAAAATTACTTCACTTGGTCATGCACTTATGGTGAATTAACTAAGTATATTTTGCTTCAACTTTTCTCTTTCCTTCCTCCTCCCTTTTTGACTGAAATGGTTGCCCTTTGTATTCAATATGTCATTTTATGTTTGGCCTACAATTATTGACTAAGTCCTCATCTCCTTACTTGGTCTTTCATGTGTTTCTCTTTCTCTCTTTATTGCACCGAAAATAGCTCTTAAAGTAACCAAAAGAAAGCTTCTTAAATTATCAATATTTACCTCCTTACTTTAGTTGTAATTGTTGACTAAATTCAACATACTTTCTTTTCCTCTTCATGCCATAGGAATTATAGCCCATGGAATAGCCAAAAGGGCTTTTGCAATTTATCATAATTTTAACTCTTCAAATATTACTTCTTTAGTTGAAATTGTTGACTTAGTAATCATCTTTTACAACTTGGTCAAATTTCCTTCACATGTCATATGTAATAGCCTATATTGTGTCCTCTTGTCATACATAAGGCATGGCCTTTTGAAGAAGAAGATGATCTTGTAAAATCTCATCTTGCAATATAATATTTAATTGCCAATTTTGCATGTGAAACTTGACTAAAGTCATAAAAAAATTTCCAAAGGTATTTCTGTCATTAATCTCACCATTTATTATGTACATTTAGCCTTTGAGTATATTTTGGGATATTATAGGATGCTTAAATTCAAGTTATTTAGGTAGGTAACCTCTTTACCAATTACATCACATGTAACTCTAGATGTTTATGAGATTTGATCATCAGATGATCTGACATGTTTAAGCCCATCTAATGCCTTGTGATCCAAAACTGTTTTGTTAATCTTAATTAAGTCAAACAATTTTTTTGTGTAAGCAACACAATTACTCATGCTTGTCTCACCAAGATAGCTCAAATGCATCCACTTTGGTGGTTCCCACAATTAAGTGATATAGGTTTTGACAAGTATTCATAATTGACGCCATTATGACTTAAGATTTGATTTGGAGGGCTCAATCAATTAGTTTTGATTATATGAATGCAATTATGTCGTACCTCATACATATAAACACAAAAGCATGCATGCAATGATCTAATCAAAAGCATAATTTAAACATGATACAACATGGCTTACCAAACCTGAAATCCTCTTAAGCCAATGAGAGTACTTTTCTAAATAAGAAAAAAAAAATACATTGAGAGAAACCTCGTTTAAACATACAAGGGGAGTGAGATAAGAAGAGAAAGTACATTGAGACTATTTAGAGAAAGGTACGGTACATAGGCTGTATTTAAATATTACAACCCTTATAAAAACTAAGCCATGATGTTTACCATACCTGAACAATTTTGAAGAATAAACCACAACAAGTAACAGTTCATACAATATGAAAAAAAATATCGTGATTAGGTTATATAATGCTACGAACAGTTAGTCACAACGGTCTTGCTAGCCGATTAGCGGGTGGGGTCAAGGGGCAGCGCCCCCAGAGCTTTTGAAAAAAAGGCACACTCCTTTTAGAAGAAATATTTAAAAATTTCTAGCCTAGTTTTAAAATATTTGTTTCAGTCCTATTCGAAAGGATTTCGACCCAGTTTCAAAAATAACCCAGAACACTTCTGGTCTGAATCGTCTTTCCCATACTTTCGGATCCCAAAAACCTGAATAGAGATCTGAACTAGACCCGATTGTTCTTACAACCAGTTGTGAGCCTCAACCAATTCAAAACCAAAAATGATGAATTCCAGTTTCAGATCAAATCTAGAACAGAAATCATGATACCAGCAACATATCGCATACAATTCGACATAATTAAAACCAAAAACAGATTTCAAGATCATATACAATATGCAGTAGATCGCATACAATTCAATTTAATTAAGACTGAAATAGATTTCAAGATCGCATACAATATGCAGCAAATTTCTTTAACCATATTAGATACATATTTGGTCGTCTTCTTATAAATATACATATATATCACATGTATAAGAACATAAACTCAATTTAAACGCATAAATGACCTGTCGCTGATGCCACTGTTGGGACTGCTAGGCATAATGGAATAATTTTAAAATTTGAATAATCCCAATCGAGGATCTATCAAAGGTAGGGGTGAGCAAAGAGCCCGCGACCCGCCCGTCCGCCCGCGGCCCGTAGTTTTATGCCCGTTTAAGCCCGCTCAGAAAATGGCCCGTAACGGGTACGGGTAACCCGTACCCGTATATATTAAACGGGCGGGTAACGGGTACACCAACGGGGCACCCGTAACCCGCCCGTACCCGTATGTGTATATGAATTTTTTCCCTTTTATTCCAGATCCAGTCCAGCCGTGAGCTGTCCAATGTTCACTTTTGAAATCCCTAATTGCATAATTCCCGTTTGCTTCATTCTTCAATGCCGTCCGCCCGTGCCCGTCCCGTCTGCTGACAGCCGAGTTGCTCGCGACTCGCGAGAGTGTGAGATGAGAGTGCTTCATCGTTCGGCATCGGCGGTCCTTCCTTCATCACGGCGGCCACTTGCCTCCAGGCACCAGCCATCACGGCGTTCCTTCCTTCTCACCGGTCGCCCCTTGCTGTGAAAGTCCGTCTCCCCTCATCCCTCTGTCTCCATCTTCCCTCTCTCGGTGGCCACAAGTGATCGAAGATCGAATCTGTGAAGCACGAGCTCGAAAACCGACGTCTTCAGCCCGTGGGTGGTCCGAAATCTGCAGCCAGCGGTGGCCGGTGAGTGATAGCTTTAGCCGTTTTTGCTGCTCTGCCTGTGGTTTGCCATGAATCTGCCTGCTTGCGTTTTGGATTGTTCTGGTTTGGATTGTTCTGTTTCATTGTTTGGAAATACCGATGTAAGCGTTCTTGTTCTGTTTCATTGTTCTTCAGCATGGTTTTGTTAAACGGGTCCATCTGACCCGTTTAACCCGCCCGTTTAACCCGTGCCCGTTTATGACGGGTTAAACGGGTTCACCTACGGGTACGGGCTGACCCGTACCCGTATGATTTAAACGGGCGGGCTGCGGGTTCACCCACGGGGCAGACCCGCCCGCCCGTTGCACACCCCTAATCAAAGGTGTTAAACAAGTTGGAAAGAATCATACCTTTCTTTTCGTTCTGAGTTTTCAATCTTTAAGAGCCAACACGCCGATCAACTCGCTCTATTGGTATCCATATGAATACTACTCCAACACGAACTGCATGCCAGCACCTCCAATGTGTAACACCCCAATTTTTGATTAAAGGCTAATGGTAATTATTGAGGATAATTATCGAATTAAAGTGGAATAATTATGGGTTTGGTGGCTATATTATATGCCATGATTAGTGGAAATCGAAATAATGAAATTGTTGGGCAATTAGTTAGTGATTAATAGAGAAATTAATTACTAGCTAAGAGGAAAATGAGAAGTGTGATTAAAATGGTTAATGGAGTGATTAAATGGCTTATTGGTGACTATTTTGGGTGAGAGCCAATAGGCTTGTGACATGTGGCAAACTTATATGAGGTTAGTGGTTGAGGAGAAAAGTCAAATGGGATATAATATTTTATTTTTCTCTCTTTCCTCCTCTCTTTTCGCTGGACAACATGGAGGGAGTATCATTATTGTTCTCTTCTCCTTCACTTCATCTCTCTCTCTTCTCTCTCTTGTGCAGCCATTGTTGGCCAAAAAAGAGAAAGTGAAAGCTTGCATTTAAGGTGAGTAAATGACCTCTAATACCAAAACTTCCTTCTATTAAATTGTTCCTTGGAGTGAGAGCTTCAATTTGATGGTTGTAGTTTCTCCATTTGTGGTGATTTGAGGAATCACAAAAATCTACAAGTTGGAGAATCATGAAGTGCCTTTGGGAAAGTTGTTGAGGTAAGTGAAAGCTTCAATTTCATATAAATTTTATGGCCATTGGTTGGGCCTTGAATTTCTGGAATATTTGCCCTAATTTTCATGATTTAGGGTCTTGGGGAGTATAATGTGTTGTTGTCATGGGAATGGTGCCTTGTTTAGTGTTTTGAATTAATAGAATTGCATTGAAGCTTAAATGTGAAGTTTGGCACCTTTTGTGTTGGTTTTGTGCTTTGGTCAAAACAGGGCATGTTGATTGGTTGTGATTTTGGTCATTTTGAGGTTACCATTGTGTTCCTTGTGAAAATTTATGTGGGAATAGGCTTGATTGTTAATTTTGGAGTCATGGGACACTTTGGTAGAAAATTGGAAAATCTGTCCCTTGGAACTCTGTTCTGGGCAGTTTATTTGTGTGGACGTTTTGAATGACCAAATGATTTCAGAAAATTATGAAAATTTCCAGTCTTAAATTTCACATCCCAAGCTTCAAAATGGACATATATTTTGTGTCATTTCGTTTAGTATTCTGTGAGATATGGTTGTCCAAAGTTTGGGATTGAAACAGAACTCTGTTTTGGGGCAGTGATGAGTTTTGTGTAATTCTGGGATTGTATGGTGATTTCGAGTAATAGTCCATATTTTTCCTATAAATAGGACTTAATTACCTTTCATTTGGCTTTAGAATCACCTCATTTTGAGTTTTCTAGAATTAGTTATGATTTTTGGAAGTTCAGCCAAGAAACAGAATTTTCTTGGCCACGGCCAGAGGTTATGAACTGCAGCCCAAGACCTTCTGTGCATCCATTGGTCGCGGCCCATGGGTAGGCTGGCCACGGCCAACCCCCAAAAATCAACATTTTGGACTTTTAAAAGGTGACCTTTGGTCAAGTGTTTCCTAAGCCTTTAGGCATGTGTGTAGGCTTTGATTAGCCACCTAAAGGTCATGAATGGTAACCAACTTTAAGTGTTATGCAAACGAGAATTTGGAAAAGAGAATGATCCTATATCCTTGATTTGATTATAGGGTTGGGTATTTGCCCTGATCATGGTTTGATATCCGCTCGGATCGGGAGTAGCTGATACTGGAGCATACGTGGAAAGAATAAGTGTAGGGAACTTACCTCTCTTGCATGTATTGATATTTGTGTTTGTGTATTGATGCATGTTATTGCTTTGCTTGATTATGTGAAACATATATAAATGATTGAAGCTATGTTTCTATTTATGCTATGGCCATGAGTATGTTGTTGAAACATTGAGCATGCGGATATATCATTATGTGAACATGAGTTATTGTGATGCAAGCATGTCATGCATTAAACACTTATCTTGCATGCATATCGGTATCTGTTTCCTACTGGGATTCTCTAGAATCTCACCCTCCCCTACCAACATTTTAGACAGGACAAGTGGCTCGAGGAAGGAGCAAGCGACTAGGGGCAGCGAGAATCCCTTATGGGCATTTAAACTTGGTAGTTGGTTATCATTGCTATTTGGGATAATGGTAGTTGATTTGGATGTATTTAGAGTTGTATATGTTAGGATGAATATATGGTTGTATATGTTGTGGAGGTGTATTTGGATATGTATTGGGAATGAAATTTGTGTAATCCCCATTTGAGAAATTGTAAAAGGCGTATGTGCCCATGAACCTTTAGTGAAGATATGAACCCGAGATTGCCGGGATTGTTATTGTGCACTCTGATATATTATGAATGTAGTTTATATTCACGAAGTAATTGTATTCGAAATATGAATGTAAGACCAGGTTAAAGTGTTTGTTAAAGAAATTTGTGAAAACTCTATCTTAAGGATGGGGAATGTAAATGAATTTTGATTATTATTGGTCTCTATTTTATTTTAATCGTGTATTTCGGATATAATTATGAAGGGGGTTACACAATGTCTCATAGGGTTTCCTTGCAGCTCTGAACTCTCATCTGTACATGAGTTTTCTGCTCTATCATTTTTATAATCCATGAGGGCTATATTGGAATTTCAAATTAATCTTGATTAATTTCAAAATTACTTAACCCTTAATTATCTTGATGAGCTAATTAAATGAATTCGATTTAATTAAATCTATTGAATAGTTTTAATTTAACCTATTTATTTAATTCAAATAAAGATTCAACAGATTTAATTTATGCCTCATAAACTAAATCTGATATAATATATCTCTATCATGTTAGTTATTAAATTTAATTTATCTTAATAAAACTAATATAATAATATTATCATATATATGTGTGTGTGTGTGTGTGTGTATTTCAAAAATACATATATATATATATATATATAATATTATTAATTTTATTTTCATGAATTTTATATTATATATATTAATATAAAATTCGTCCGCCCTAGATTAAACATTGTCTTGTGTAGAGCCATTTTTGTGTGTGACTCTGTAGGCCCATATGAAGTTGGCAATGGGCCAATAAATGCACTAACCCATAAGTCACAAGCGGTAGCAAGACATTCGACTACCCAATTCATATGAGGATAGTTAACACGATGCAACCTGTCATACAACCATGTCACGTCCCTTTTGTCACACGATATTTCGGTCAAGGATGAGGCATGGAAAATGTCATTCTCTTGTTCTTGACCATTACTTTCCCGATTCCTGAGTAGAAACTCCTTTGCATCGTAGTATGACCATACATTTCTCAGACTCTCTCATCGAGGGGCCCAGTAATATCTCTACTACTATCAGGAACAAATTCCATCTTGGCCATTCATATTCCTTTGCATGAAAAACCACCAAGCCCGATCGTAGCCTTTATCATCACCCGGTCAAAGGTGACTTTTGACTAGTTCAAAGCTTAGCAACTGTCATATAGGAATTTATTATAACCTTAGGTCGAAGGGCATTGTGTCATGGTTATACATGAGATAAGCTTATGACTTCATCCATACAGCTTTCTCATAGCGGGTCGGTCCAGCACCCTGTATTCTTACAAGTGCCTAAGACTTTGACTCGTATCTCCATATCTTATCAAAATCAAGCTGGTCTTATTTTATCTCTGCTCCCACATAGATGACCAACCAAGGACATTTAGGACAATCTTTATGAGTTATCCAAGGATATAGTCATCACAGTGAACGTGTGAATAATATGATAACATAATGGAGAAAATTAATTAAATTAATAATGTTCAAAGTACAATGATTGGCCCCTAGGGCACAATTTCCAACACTAAAATGTGCAAGAACATTGTAACTTTTCATCAACTAACATGTGCCTTGCAGTTTTCAGCCCACTAATTGTGTCTAGCATATGGCACAGTCGGTCAAATGTCACTCTATACATCATAATCTAGTTGAAGCAAGTAGTGTCGCTACTATATACCATTGCTTTAAGGTTTGCTCTCTTAGAGTGGAAATTTAGCCTAAATGAGCTATAAGGGATTTCCCTCCTACAGCCACTAATTGCCGCAGCCACAAACATTACCACAACCACTTTCCTTATCATCAAAGTCAGCGTTAAACATCCAACCAACACCTCAACTATACACTCATCCATTTCTCCATCCAGCACCTACAGAGTTTCCTGCATACATACATATAACTAATATAAGCAAAACATTTCAATATGATTAGAAGAATAATCACTGGAGGTGTGTCAAAGTAAAGTTTTTTGAAAAAAGTTCTTACCCATGAGCTACTTGCATCACAATTATGGGCAAATCAACATATTGTCACAAGGTCACCCAGATGCAATTAATGGCTGGCTAAAGGTTAAGGTGCATTAACAGAATATTTACTCATACCCACCAGTAGCTGCCGATCATACATAAATGTATGAAAAACGTTAAGCACATGTGTCTGAGGAGTCGCTCATAGTTATGTATGGCCAAGAAAATCTTATTATAACCATTGTATGCCCATAACCCACATGTGGTCACATCCACTTTATATGGTCTAATTTAACTCGTGGGAATGTCATGGTTATAGGATAGTTATCTAACTTCACTATTTATCATTGCGCTCCCATCAACAACATTTGGGCAAGACCATTTGCCTTATGTGGAATATCATAGATTTAACCTTGTTCACCATATGGGTACTTCATGGTCAGCATTCACTCGACCCACTTTTCTCCTGTTTATGGAGTTCCCACCACTACCAACTACTCTTGTAATATACTAAAATTTAGTCGTATTGCTTCGTATGTGAAATTAGTCTAATAAAATGTATCATATATGTGTGAATAAGGACACTTTGTGTCTCCTTAAGTGACATATATCACTACAAAAAAAATAGAGAATTAGAGACGGAAATTAGTGACTGAATTAATTCCGTCGCTATTCCGTCTCTAAACCGTCAATAAATCCGTCACTAACTTTAAAGACAGATTAGTGAAGGAAATTAGAAACATAATTATTCCGTCACAAATTTCCATCACTAAATTCATTTAGGGACAGATTAGAGACATAAATTATTCCGTCACTAATCCATCTCAAAGCCGTCACTAAGTTCCGTCTCAAATTCCATCGTTATTTTATCACAAATTCCGTCACTAATTTTGGGGATAATTTATTCCAGATTATTAACAAAAAATTAGCGATGGAAAATAATTCCGTCTCTAAATTCCATTGCTATTTTGTCATAAATTCCGTCACTAATTTTGGGAATAATTTTTTCCATATTTTTGACAAAAAATTAGCGATGGAAAATAATTCTATCTCTAAATTCCGTCGTTATTCCGTCAATAATTATTTTTGTCTCTAATCCGTCACTAATTTGAAATTTTCAAATTTTCATCATTTAGAGAATAAATGATAATATAATCATTTAAAACTTGTAGAGACATCATGGAGATGAATTTTTAGGAAATGTATTCGTATATATCATTAAAATGGATTCATCATGTGACTTCGTATTAGCTAAAGAAACAAAGAAATAATATATGAAGTAATGTCTTTTAAAAATTAACATAATAAATGAAGAAATAATAATTGTATAATGAATAATATGCTTTGACATAATATACGAAGTAATCTCTTTTGTCATTAGTTTCTTTAAGTGCACATAAATAGGATTAGAGTGGTAATCAATAGGCCAAAGCAAATAATAAAGTCAGTGACTAATGAATTTTAAAAAGAAAAATGTTTCAAAGTGTGTGTGTGTGTGTGTGTGTGTGTGTAGTTTTTTTAATAAAACCATTCATTGCTTTGAAAATACAACTAGATAGTAGTAGTACTAATTTCTTGAACTTTATTAGATTGGTAATCAATTTATTCATACACTCATTTATTAATGTTACTAATATGATTTTTTTAACGAAATAAAAATACAATAGTTGTTTTGAAAGCTATATATAGTTATGAAATCCATGAATAAAAATTAAACAAAAATAAAAACAAGGAACACTAATATGTAAAATTTATTTATAAGATATAGATTTTGTGATAAATTGCAATAATGCATTCTTCTATTTCAAACAATATATAAAAACACTTAAATAATTACTACTACATCTATTTATCAATGAGCAATTACATATTCATTTGATTTACAGTATAAGTTTGATCTTACAATTGTAACAAAAAAAAGTTCAATCTTGCAACTTGACCTAGCTATTTCAAAATGGGAAAATCCCATATAAAGTCTCTTGAACTAATGAAATTCAAAATCAGGTTAGTAAATTCCACAAATCCTTAATTAGGTCATAGACTCAATTAAAATTTCAGAATATGGGTAAAATGACTTTACAACCTCTCCTTTTCTTATCTTCTCTCAAGATATTTCCGCTCCCATTCTCTTTGACTCTTTCTCTATCTCTCCCTCCACAACAACCTCAATTGTGTTATTTTTCTCAACTGTGTTATCTCTTTCGTTGTTGTGCGAACCTTTATATCGATTAGCATATTTTGTGATGTCTCCTTTTTTTCACACATGCATGACAACACTTATTCAATCATTTTGTATTAAATGTCCGCTTCATGTGGTTCTTATTTCACTCATCTGGTAATTTATAAATAAATATGCAATAAATCATTTCAACTTAGAAAACAACTTAATTGTACTCTGTATTGAGAAAATAACTCAATAATTATGAAGTATATGTGCCACACTTGATAGCCGAAGGAACCTGTAAGCACATAAGTCATTTCAACTTAAAAAGATTGGTATTTCATTCACTTCAAGTACGTGTACAACTATACATTATATAACCTTTAGGTATTTCATTCACTTCATTTTGTGTTTTTTTGAGCATATCAAGATTGCTGAATAGCTAAATCAAAGGTGAAGCCTGTATGTGTAATTCTTGTGTGAATCTTATTTGCCACGTCATGTGTGGTCTAATCAGTTTAAATACAACAATCCAACTAGTAATATTAATCCTAGTTGACTGCTCATGTGATTTACATTTCTATTTTTCTTAAAAAATTCAAATCGTTTAATTAAGATTTCACAAATAAAAATAAATAAATATTGTGAAATCCTTTAATTTTATTAATATACCCACTAATATTTAGGAGATGCCAAACCAACTCATGAGTTGTTGTATTTTAATTGGTTAGACTACAAATAACACGAACCAGGTTAGAATTTCTAGTGTGTGAAAAATTAGAGAAATACTTATATACTCCATGAACACTACTTTATATGTACTCTGACCAATTAAAACATAACAAACCATCTCATTTTAATCATACATGATTGATGACTTATATAAAGAAATTCAAATTTTTTAATTTTTAAAAAAATAAACTTCATAATTTAGAAAAAAAAACTCAATTTCCTTTCTTGAGTTGTTATTTTTCAAAATCATAAAAATTTGAATTTTTTTATATGACTTATCAATCATAAGAATTAAATTAAGATGAATTATTATATTTTAATTAATTAGACTATTGATGATGAGATGACGTTCTTAACTAGGTAAGTATTGCTCGAAAAATAATAACCCAAAACATTAGCGCATTCCCTCCAAAAATTTTACACATTCCCTCCATTTGAGGGGTTATTTTTCCAGATTTCCACTTCTGCTTAATTGAAAAAGTTACTTTAATATTAGGGTTCTCTCATTCCAAACATCCTTCGTCCCCAGTTCTCCAGACATCGCTTGTTCAGCTGCAGCTCTCCGAGTCACTGTCCTCTCCCTTCTTGGTCAGCCATAGCAGCTCTCCTCTCTCGAGCTCTCTCTTTCTCATCTCTCAACTTCCTCATGCCTCTATCAATCTCGATCTGGTTTGTTTTCCTTTTCTCTTTATTTTCCTTTGTTTGTTGGAAACCTTCAATTATGTGATATTTCACTTTTCTTTATGTTCCTTCTCTTTCTCTTTATTGCTTTATCCTTTACAAAATCTGAGTTCTTCTTCAATTGATCTCCGAGTTATCCTTGTGTTCCGTGTGTCACATCCCCCAAATTCTACGCTGGAATTCCTCAGAAAAACCCATGTGATTAATGCCTTTTGCGCTGGAATTCCTCTCGATTCCTGTTCCCTCCCTAAACCCTTTTATTCTCTCAGAAAACCCCCTGTGATTAACACCGCTGGCAACACGCGATTTCTCCATCCCTTACATTTGGTATCAATCGAAATCACAAAGTAGATTCCTTGTATTTTTTTCTTCTATTTTCCCTGTTTTTTACATTTATTTTGCATACTTTTGTTTGTTCTTGTGAGAGTAGAAGGATATGTTTGGGCTTGAGCTGATCTGTTGGGAACTACTGTTTATTTATTATGATTCGCCACTCTTGATTTTGAAAAAAAATCCTTGCATGGTAGCTCGATCGTAAAAGATTATGATTTCACTTGTTTATTTCCCGTCGGGTTTACTTTACGCTCTTACTAATTTTATTCGAACACTTCTGTGCTTAACTCATATGTATCCATGTTAGGTTATTAGTGGGGTCGTAGTTTTCTCAAAGTCAGTTCTGAGTATACGGATGTGTTTGTCTTGCTAAAATGAACCTTGGAAAATTTTTAGCATTTCCTACTTAAAGAGTAGTCGAACTCTGTCTTATGACTCTATTTGCTGTGAACATAAGGTTGCAACTTTTTCTATACCACCATTTTCTAAGTGTAGAGCAATTATGAACTTCAATATTAACAAAAAAAAGTTGTATTTTTTCCCCTTTTGTTCAGGTTCAACTTCCTTGATCTGTGTGTCACCAAGGGCAAAAACATCCGATGAAACAGCTGGTGGACCAAGTCAATTTGTTGATGAGAAACCAGACCGTGCATTCAGTGGAAATGTTGCATTTGAAGAAACAAAAGAAGAATCACCTATGGATGAGTCAGTGCAGCCGTTTGATTTTGCTAAAAAACTTGATAATATAAAGGTTGTTGGAACCACATTTCTTCTCTCCAATTTGATATTAGTAATCCGTGGCATGTCTATACCCACCAGTGACTACAATTTTGATGCCTTCCTATGTGCATGAAGTGATTTATTACTTAACTATTCTATTGAAGATATTTATGCTATATGCTTGGCTGCTTATCTCTTTTAAACCCTTGTAGTTTCTTTTGAATTTCACTTTCCTGTTGTGTAATGTCCGCTGAAAGTTGTTTGAATTAGTGTTTCATAAAAACCATTTAAATCCATATACCATATAAGACAATCCTTTTGGTGTTTATTTTTCAATTTTGTATTATTGGACTTGCTTTAATTTATCTAGAAAATTTCTTCCCAGCCCTTGGAACCTATGTGGGACAAGACATTTTGAGTTGTTCTTTGGTTTTCATTCCTTGGTGTCTTGAAGGGAACCTTCCTAACTGACAAGGGTTAAGTGCCACTTTTAAATTGATGATACTAAATATGCATTTCTTCACCTTTTTTATTGACCCATGTTCAAATTGAGTTTCTATGAGGACTCTACAGATTGTTGATAACATTCACACTGTGAATGTTGGATGATATGAGCTTGAGTTGTTATCCGAGCAACCTAACATGGACTCATCCTTCTCCCCCTTTTATATGATTACAGTTTTAACTTTTTTGAATTTGTAATTATTAAAATTTTATGACTACATCCTCATTTTTGAAATCCTCATTTCCTAATAATATTTCATCCTTTACCCAGATAACAATTTAACATTGCTTTGTACCTCCCCCCTCATAATCCTATTATTTTTTTGTTATAATTTGTGCTTTGTGTTGAACATTGAATTGTTGATCTAACAGATGTATTTATTTACTCAATTTGAATTATGGTTAAAACTCCAAATCTTGTTACTGTGATGACCCTATTTATGACTGATGGCATTCATAGAATGTCTAATGAGATTTATGCAGTTGATTTTATCCCATTGGTTTGTATTGTTTAATATCATATCACTCTTTCATGCAACATACATTTCTTTTAATGTCAACTTTATTTATTTTTTTGTTCTCATCATTGTCGCATCAGATTCCCAAGTTGCTGCAAGTAGTAGGCCTTGGATATACCCTGTGGTTCACTTACCTCTATCTTCTAATTAAAAAAATATTTTTCTTCAAGTTCCTGGTGTAGATTGGAGTAGCTGGTATAGCTTGGTGTTTAAATTGCAAAAGGTGGGTTGAACTAAGCTTGTGCATACACGTGTTTTTACTGTTACTGCCTGATTTAACCTAAGAACTGAGTTCTGGTGGTAAATTCTACATTTGATGATTCTGTTGGTAGGAAAAAAAATGAAACAAAAGAAATCAGTTATCCAAATATTTTTATTCTTTAGGCTGACTGCTACATTGCATTCGAACTGGCAAAAAGAAAAAAAAGTATATATATTTTTTGCTCTTATTTGTGCATCCAAATTTAGGAGTGACCGTTTATCTTCATTTATGGCCAGTTTGAGAGAAAAGGGTTGGAATGGATCTTTTTGGCCATATTACAATGCAACATGGGAATTTCTTAAAGGTATCCTTATTGCAAGTTGGCATTGTGTAATGTTTTGTTTTTGTCATCTTTTCCGTACATGAACCAATCCATGTTAATCATGCAGGAAGTGGTATATTCATATGGCTTTGGCAATCTATTTGAATAAAAAGAAAAATGTTCTATTTTTTGTTTTGCCATAAAAAATGATCTATTCTGGAAAAAGTTTTTATTCTTCTCAAGTTATTGGAAACTTTGAAGTAGGTACTTGAAATTTTAGAACAATAATGGAATTTATCCTGCTATTCTGGACAGTTTATTCTTCTCAAGTTGTTTCCAATTGAAATAGCTTTGTTCTTTTGCATAATTTATGTTGCTGAACCATTATTGCTTTTTGGCAAAATTTCACCTTAAGTAATAGAGGTTTGTTCTCTGCCAAAAATATATCATTACCAATTCACAAGTTTGGAGCATAGTGGTATCAATATAGCTAGGGAATTAATAGAAAAGGAAGAGCAAACTAGACAAAGAAGGTACGTGGGTGTATATAGTATCTTCTATTCTCCATTTTAGATGTTGATTTCATTTATCTTCTATTAACTAGGTTGGAAGCACTTGAACAAAAATTCTCTGGGGCTATCACAAATTCAAACCCTGAAGCTTATGACACTGATGATAGCACACCATAAGATAGGGTGATTACTAGGTTGTTTGACTACATTAAAAATTTGTGTGGTTTGTTTGACACATTATATATATTTTCACCTACGTCCTTCTCTTGTTTTGTGGTTGTAAACTTACTATCATTTTATAATTTAGTTTAAATTTTTTTTGTTTATAATCCATTTAATTCCACTTTCATTAAAATAGATTAGAGACAGATTTATGATGGAAATTCCATCACTAATTTTCGTTCCATTTTTTAGACAGAATTGTGACTAACTTTCCATAGCTAATTTGTGATTGCTTTGGGACGAATATCTAATGGCAGTTATATGGATATCCAGCATTTTCCAAGATACACTGGCACGTACTTGACAATTCCTGGAGGTAGGAGCATATGTAGCGCCATCTTAGGGCCACTCAGATATGCTTGCCGCGTTCTTGAACTCATGTGGACGCATGGAGCTAAACCGAGTAGACTTCGTATACATATGATGCCAAACTTAGTAGACTCCGCAAAAACTAACTTTGATAAAGTAGCTTTTTGTAAAGTAGCTTTATTAAAGCAATTTTATTAAAGTATCTTTATTAAAGCAACTTTATTAAAGTCACTTTTTGACTTTCTTCCCTGATTAACCAATCACGAAGCACCACCTAGCCCTACTTAGCTCCTTTGGTGCCACATGTCCCAAAAATCTAGGACAACTCGTCGGTCTCTGATTCGACCACATATTCGACTTTCTCGAACATCGAACACGAAAACCGGGGAAAATCACCTGACCTCCTCTTCTCTAGACCCTAAAGTCAGCTAAGGCATGTGAGAGGGAGAGGAGACATGGTTTCAAAAGGAGCACCAAGCACCCTGAGCAAGCGAAGCGTTTGGCACCCTGAAATTTTTAACACTTGACACATGTCACCACAAGAGCATCCAACACCCTCCAACCCTTATTAAATTTTGGCTAGCCCTAGAAATTAAGGGAAAAATAGAGAAAATCACAAGAAAAAGAAACGAGAGAATTTAGCTTGTTCTTGGTGTTCTTGCCCGATTTCAAGCCAAATTCTCATTTTTAGGCAACCGAACCTTCACAAATCTCACTCTACTCATCAAGAGCTAGTTTCTATGGTTTTGGATTCTCAATTAGAGGAGTTTTGTGCTGCCTCTATGGTGGAGGTGCTACCGGAATCAAGAATCAATCACGGCATTGAGTAGAGGTAAGCGTAAGCGTAAGGTCTAATTTGAGTGTGATATCTTGAGGTTTTGCTAAGTTTTTATGAAATTCTTGGGCTGCCTTGAATTTCAGTTAGTGAGAAGAATTAGGGTTTGATGTTCTTATGATCTTGAATATGATGTTAAATAAGGCTTAATGATGATATTGATTGACTCCTGTCGTTGTAATTGCAAGAAGTTAGTTAGCGGTAACTTAGGGATTGAATTTGGCCAGACTTGAATCATGGGGAAAGATTATTATTTTGGTGTTTTTGAGGTTTATAATGTGTTTAGCATGGAAAAATGTGTGGGATTAATGTGAGGAAGTGATTCCAGAAGCGTCAGAATAGAAAAAAGAATTTTGGCTTAACAAACCCTAAGTTTTTGCCTTGATGGATTTACGGGGAAGAAACTGGATTTGATGAATTTGAGGCTTGAAATGGATTCTATAGGAAAAATTATGTGGAAATAACTTGTGGTTGTGATTTTTAGATGATTTGATAAAAAAACCCTAATTTTGAGACTTAAGGCTGCTAAGGTTAGATGTTGCCAGATTCGAGTTAGGTTTCTAGTGGGTTCTTTTTGGTTAATCATATCTTGTCTGATGACTATGATATTTTATAGGGTGTTTGTAGACACCATAAGCTTTAAAATGAGGTATAATATGCATTAATTGGGTTATTATATTGTAAGTTATAACTTGTCAAAGTTTAGAAATTGAATCTGGAATGCAATCTGTGGCAGTGAGGTTGGTCAAGGATTCTTGGAGTTTTACCCTTGTAATTGGCACTAAATGGTATTTTTCCTTTGTAGAGGACTTAGAAATATTTCCATAGGAACTAGAATCATATCATTTGTATTTTTCTAGATTAAGTTATGAATTTTCAAAGTTGATTGATAAATCTGGCAGTTTAAGGATGACCTGCAAATTTGTGGCATTTGAAGAGAATTGTGATAAGTAAGATCATGAGGAATAGAGATATGTTTCAGAGGTGAATATGAATACATTACACACCCAAGTTTTAATGGAGGAAGACGTCTAATATGTCGAGGGTTGCAATGTGTTAGACATTGAGTATGGAAAGTGCTGAAGATAACCAACAAATGTCAAGTAAAGGACAAGAAGAGGGATGGGTCAAAGAATAACATAACTTTGATTATGTTAATAAGATTAGGACATGGAATGACCCATCTATTCATGCACTTGAAATTATAAGATTCGACCTTTGCCCAAGCTATTCAAGGGACCGGTAAATCAGAACAAGTTATTGGAAAAGTTAACATGTAGTAACTCTTTCTCTCATATATTATGTAATGCTTTGTATGTATGTTTTAACATCAAGTATATCTCTTTCATAAGCATTCAGTATGTGATGGGTGGACGCCCGAGACAATTAAGAACATGGCGGGCAAACGCCTGAGGCCACTAAAAATATGACAGGCAGACGATCGAGACTGTAAAATTTGTTTTACCAGTGCTGTGTAATGTGTTCTTTGTATGATGTGCTGCATGTTAATGTGCTGAATGTTATTGTGATGTTTTCTATGATACGATAGTTCTGTTGCATGCTTTGTATTTTGCATTTTATATGATTGAATGTGTGTTACTACTGAGATTTTTTTGAATCTCACCCTTTCCAAAAATTTAATTATACTGCAACGGCGAATGGCTCGAAGGGCAAGGAGGTAAGTGCTAATATGTGAAGGGCAGAGATAAAGGATTGAGTTTTTCTATTGGTTATCCTTGTACCAATAGTATGACTTAGAATATTTTGATAGCTGTAGTACTTTGTTACTCCGTATCTAGATGTAAAAGTATGATCGTATTACTAATAGTAGTACTCGATGTAGTGGGTATGTTACGTATGTACATGGCATGATATTGGTATAAGAACACTTAAGAATTTAGGAATACCAGTGCACACGGTAGTGATATCAGTACATGTAGTAATGATATTAATGCACGGTAATGGTATCAATGCTTGAGTAGTGGTATCAGTAGCATCAGAGAGTACTAGTATCAGTGGTAATAGAGGGTATTGGTATCAGAATATATAATTGTTGTATCAGTAACATTAAGGACATGTTAGTTAGTAAGCAATGTTCAAATTTATAAGCAAAGAAACTACTCTGATACTAAATATAAATGAAATTAATAACTGATGAGTCACGATTAAGTTGGTAACCACTAAGTAATCAATTTAGAAAGTGTTTTAAAAATTTTAAAAAAAGCCTGATTAATCAAAGGTATAATTGACATCAGACTTAGAGGTGGTCCGTATACATTTTATATAAAAACTCATCAAAACATGTTCAAAATTAGGGGGTCAGCTCTAAATTAGCACTGGCGGGCAATGGCATCCTTGCTTAAGCCAACACAAAAAACCAGGACCGGTGGGTGTATCGCATTCAATGAAAAAAAAGAACACAACAATCTAAAAGATGAAGAAGAAGCAACCCACCTGTTCTTCAGAATGCAACGTTGGTTGAAAATTGCCACCCTCTCTCTCTGTTCTTCATCGCCCTTTATTTTTCCAACTCTAGACTTGTGAATTGGGATAAAACACTTCGCCTTTTTATACCACGTCGTCGATTTTTAAAAGGGTATATGAATCTTTCGTCGATTTTCAAAGGGGTTGGAAAATGGGTTCCTACCATTTTTTGTGGGAACCCATTTTCATTTAAACATGGGAAAATGGGTGGAAAATTTTTTTCCAAAGAAAATTGCCATCCAAACTGTCGCCTCTAAAGGGAAAATTGAATTTTTCTTTCCCACCTCTAATTTTCCTCCATCTAAATAGGCCCTTAGGGAGTAGGGAAGAAAATGGGGAGATAAATAGGTTTTACCTTATTGTTTGATTAAGGGATAAAGGGAGGGTTGGAAATTAGAAATATGTGTTTGGTTTAAAAATTGGAGGGGAGGGGAGAATTTTTATCTTTTTCCGGCCCCCTCCTTTCCTCCCCCAACCCTCCAAAAGTAGGGTATTTTTAGAGGGGAGGGAAACTTTTCTTCCATTTTTGTCAAATTTGCCCATAACACTTTCTTATTATTCCAGTGTCACCCTTATAATTCAAAACTATTTTTTTCTCTATTAGATTTTTATTGTTTTTTACCTTTTCTTTTGTTCTATGCTGTGATTAGACAGGGTTTTTTGATATTATATATGTTATAATTATAATATATATTATTTATAATTTATATTATACATATATTATTTATTATATTTTTTATAAATTTTAATATATATTATAAAGAGAAGCATATGTCTCTTTTTTTCAACTCATTTTTTTAAATTTTATCATAATTTAAAAATTAAAATATTTTTTAAAATATGTTAAAATTAATGAAATAGCATATAAAAATATTTTGTCATATATAAGGGTATACTTGTCAATTTATATTAGCTCCCCTCACTTACCCCGAACCAAACAAGAAACAAAACTTTCCCTCCCCTCTCCTTCAAACATAACCTCCCATACCCTACTCCTTACCTTTAGCGAACCTCCCCTGCCCTCCCTTCAGTTGAACCAAACACACCCTGACATGGAGGAGGGAAGAAAAATGAGAGGGAAAAAAAGTGGGGGGGGGGGGGGAATGGGATGTGGGACTCACTCATTTCCTCTCCCACATAAGGGGAGATTTAGAGGAGAAAACCCATATTCCATATTTGCCCCTCTCAACACAGGTGTCTTCCTTGGGAGTCGACCTTAAAACCCAGAGAATTTAGTGGAGCCTTACACCGCGAGACCAATTGTGTATATTTTGTTTAATTTCATTTCAAACATGATATATTTAAAAGGGGGTAATGGTATTTCAGTCATTTACATATTTAATCTTTTTCCCCACTTTGTCTAGCTCATCCAAATAGGGGGGTGATAGTGTTTTTTTTTTTTTTTCATTTTTCCTATAATCTTCTTACCATCCAGATATTGGTGACCAACTGTGCTCATTTAAGTCTCAACTACATATTTTGAACCAAAAGAAAGTCTCAACTACATATATTTATAATTCTTTTTATTTTAAAGTACACGGGAGGGAGTTAGAAATAGAAAACAATAAGAGGCGTGCCCATAAACAGTAAACATATAAAGCAATAACACTATTATATTATGCTTTTAAGTAGTATATACTCCCTCCGGTCCTAAATATAGGACAAAGTTTGTAGTGCAAATTACACTACAAACTTTGTCCTATATTTAGGACCGGAGGTAGTATATAACAATTAGTTGAGTGGTTGCAGATTAAAAAAATGTAAAAAAGGTGAAAGAACTCTAAAACCATTATGTTACCCAATAATAATTGATTGAAATAATAAGTGCACCGACCATATAGAAGAGAAAAACTCTAATTAATTAATATGAATAGCTTAAACAACGCCTTAATTACTTTTAGACTTTTTTGGTAAAAAAAATCACTCTAGTTTTATGCTGTAAGTAGATAGAAAATTACTTATTTTGGGGGCGAAAAAATAGAAAATTATTTCTGAATTCAACTATTTTGTATCCTAGTGTATAAGTAGTACGGGTGGAAATAAGCTAAGTTAGATCAAGCCTTACCTAAATAGCCCTGAGCCTACAACAGAGATTTAAAGTTTGAGCCTGGGCTTGAGTTTATATATAGGCTTTTTTCTTGGCTTGATGCTAGGCCTTCAAAAGGCCTGACAAGGTATGAAAGCTAGTTTAAAGGCCTACTTAAAATGAAGGCCTTTAAATAGCTTTTAAAATTCTATACCTCTAAATTTTTATATAACTCCTTTAAGCTTATTTATCATCTTACATTATATCTTAAAAGACTAATATCAATTCTCGTCATAATATAAGGGCTTTAATATCAATTCTCATCATAATACAAGGGCTTAGTTAGGGAAAGAAAAGAATGCCCAATGACAATAGTTGTTTGAGCAAGGAGGAATAAGAAAAACCAATAGTCCGTTGATTGGTGAGATATATTTTCTGAAATCGATCAAGCATAACAATCATCAAGTAAAACTGCATTTTACCTTTTACTTTTCCCACGTAAATGGGGACAAACTTATACTACTAAGATTATAATATTTTATTTGGCATTAAAATAAACTCATAGCAATTATTATGCTTTAGTGGACAACACAAATTGAGGGGGAGAGAGTGACTTAGCATTACCAAGTCGAGCAATCAAAGAGAAAAGAGATTGAGGTGAATGATTAATGTGAATGCAAGGTTTGAGTGTATTTGAATAATGATGGTATGTGAAACTTAGGATTAAAGATGGGCTGGCAAATTTATAAATAATTTATAAAATTATTTAGATGATATTATATATACTTATGTAATGGTATAAATTAAAAAAAAGTTAAATAGGTCAGGCCTGTAGGCTATGTCATATGAAAATAAGTCTAGCCTATTTATCTAAATAGGTCTTGCCTATTTATTTGAATAGGCCTAAGCCTGACCTATTTACTAAATAGCCTAAACTAGACTTTATGTTGATTAGGCAACAGGGGCTTGACGTATTTTCATCCCTAATAAGTATCAAGGACATCTCATCACTTGAGTTATTTAAACATTTTTTATTACAAAGAAAACAAATGAAAAAACTATATAGTGTTATATATGAATAGTTTTGATGATGTCAAATATAGATGTCAAATATAAGCAAAAAGTTTTTATAATATACTTAACTTCTACATTGACTAACTACCATACTTAATGCTCTATATCATGTAGATTAGTCATAAACCTGATTGTGGGTTGATGTTATAATACCTCATATATGGAGAATGATCATCAAGAAGAAAATCAAGAGGCAAGGGATTGAAGAAAGAAGGAATTGCAAGAACTAATGAAATATCAAGAAGAAAGATTGGTCAAAACAAAGAAAGAAGAAGATTGAAGATATTCAAGAAGATATCTAGTTGGTTTATGAAGAACGATCATCAATTCAAGAAGATATCTAGTTGGATTATGAAGAATGATCATCAAGTGGCAAAACAAGATGAAAGAGATTAAAGAAAGAAGAACTTGCAAGATCACATGAGAATATCAAGATCCAAGCTATTAGAAGTGATACCGAAGGTTTCTTTGATCATATGGAGGTTGGAATGGGTCAACTCAAAGCCAACATAACGTATATGGAAGTCATGGAGCTTCCCCAAGGTGTTCCTTTGGGTTTTGGCTCTTTTCAATGTTTTGGAAGGCATTACTCGAGTGGTTACTCGAGTAATGGACATGATCACTCGAGTAACCACTCGAGTAATCTGCATTTTTATTATGCTCTGTTTTTCGCGTGTAAGGACAGAGGTTCGGTATTTTAGGCATATCTCTCTAACCACACGTCGGATTGATCTAAAACTGGTGGCATATGAAACTAGACTCACAACACGAACTATGAACACCAAGATCACATTAAAAAAAGTTCAGATGAGGGAGATATGATCTGTTGAAGTTGACACATGAATCACCGTCATATTCCAGGACAGCTTCGGTATTTTCGACATAACTCTCAAAAAATATATCGGATTGAGATGAAATTGGTGCCATATGAAAGAAGACTCAAAGAGATTTCCATGGATAGGTAATTTGACATATTTGAGGTTATATTCTAATAGCTATGCCATCTGAAAGTTGCTGCTCGTGATTTCAGAGATTGTCTAAGAACAGTAGATACTCTTTGGATCATAACTTTCTGTACACAGAGTTTGGAGCTGACTCTTGTTGCGTTGGAATGTAAATGATGAGAGCTTTCCGATGATATATAATTTGTCATGTTTCAAATCAAAATCAAGAATTCACTTGATGGGCTTACTCGAGTAATCTGCCGAGTTATTTGGAATTTACTCAAGGGACCACTCAAGTAATCAAGTTGAAAATGCTCTCGGCCAACATTTGAATGGCGTTATTTGAGGGACTACTCGAGTAATCTGTAAAGTTATTTAAGAGCTTACTCGAGGTATCACTCGAGTAACCAAAGAAGAAATCATCCAGTTGCTCTCGGCCATGTAATCCTGCCAACGTTACTCGAGTAAGCACTCGAGTAATCAGGGAAATCACTTCCAGTTGCTGTCGGCCTGCCAACGTTACTCGAGTAAGCACTCGAGTAATCAGGGAAATCACTTCCAGTTGCTCTCAGCCTGCCAACGTTACTCAAGTAAGCACTCGAGTAATCAGGGAAATCACTTCCAGTTGCTCTCGGTCTGCCAACGTTACTCGAGTGAGTACTCGAGTAAACAGGTATTTCCAAGGTTTGTAAATTTGTTTACTTCATGCACTACTCGAGTAATGACCAAGGCTTACTCGAGTGATCACTCGAGTAATGCTTCCCAGAAATACCAGCAACATTCTGCAGCTTTCGAAAATCATGGGATTAATCATAAAACTCACTCTTCTTGCTTCCAATCATTCTTACACCTCATTGTATTAGTGTTTAATGTATTTCTCCAGGAATGCAATGAAGAGATGATGTGAAGAGAGAAAAACTGACTTTATGGAAGCGGAGCGTCAACGTTCACAACGGCTAGTTTTCAAAATCGAAGAACAGTCAAACGAAGCTAAGCCACTCTAACGGACAGGTTGAAATGCTTCCAACGGCTATCTCAACTCATCTATAAATATGGGAACATTCAACGAAGAGCAACATCAACGAGAAACATGCAAAGATCATGAATCATCTACTCCAACCCAACTACTCTCTGTTCTTATCCATTTTCTATATCATGTATATTTGAGAGAGAGATTATTTTCATTGTGCTTCAGTATTCATCTATTCACTTCTAAGAGAGAAGATTGATTGTAATCTTTCATCATTAAAGTTGTATCCTTACGGGGTGTGTAAGGAGAGTAACTCGGTTGTAACCTTACGGTGTGTAAGGGGGAGTAACTCGGTGAGAGATTTGTAAACAGCTTCGCAAGTGCCCAGCTAAACTTGTGGGTTGTAAAGGCTTTTCTTGTGCTTGGATTAAACAAAGAGATAGTGGATTTGAAAATCTCAGGAGGAGCCTAGGGACTAGACGTAGGCCATCGCAGATTGGACCGAACCAGGATAAATCACAGTTTGCACACTCTCTTCCTTAAATTCTTATATTTCCAGCATATATAAACTGTTGATTTATGATTTATTACCTTCATATTTATTGCTTCCTCTAAGATGCAAAAAGATTTTCAAAGTTCTTAAGATTTTTATCTTACACCCAATTCACCCCCCCTCTTGGGTGTCAGCCGATTCTAACATTTGGTATCAGAGCTGGACTCTTGTTTAAAGGATTTAACCGTCTCAAGAGTTTATAATGGATGATTTTGGGTGTTATATGCTTTCCGAAGGTTTTGACTATACAATTCCACCTATGCTGAAAGATATTGATTTTTGGTTTTGGAAAGCTAGAATGACTAGTTTTATAAAAGCATATGATTTTGATATGTGGAATGTTTTTACAAATGTCTTTGATTTCTGACCGAGAAAGAATTGGACAGAAAGAGAAAAGAAAATGTTTTCGTTGAACATTAGAGCAATGAAAATTTTGTATAGTGCTTTAACCGAAAATGATTTTGAGAAAATTAGATTTTGCTATACTGCTAGAGATATTTGGGATACTCTTGATTCTATTTATACTTCTAGCAATTGTGTTGAAGTTGAAAGCATTGACAGTTCATGTGAAACTATAAGTTGCATATCTACGGTGCATGAACAATTGGAAGTTAATGATGAAAAAGGAGAAATCATAGAACACTTCCATGATCCTGTCAACATAGAAGAACAAGAGGAAGATGATTCCCAAGAAGAGCTCACTACCAATAAATTTGATGGATCATCCTTTAGAGCTCAAGATGCATATATGGTAAACAATTTCAATTCTTCTGGAGTTATTTTGAAAACTGCTTTTCAAAGTTTGCATAAAATTGTTTCTCAACCAAGTATTGATTATATTCTAAAAAGCAAAAATGTTTTCAATCATGCTGGAAAGTTTATTGGAAAGAAAGAATGTTCAAATGAAATTTATTCAGGTTTTTACTTTCTTGACCGACACAATACTTGCATAAAATCTCATAATGCATATCATCATATTATTTGCAATTATTATGGTAAATTAGGTCATATTTCTCACACCTGCTATATTAGAAGAAATTCTAATGTGAGGAATAAATTCGTTTAGATTCCTAAAATGCAAGTAAGTTCAAATGCTAACGTTCAAGGACCCAAAGCAAAGTGGGTACCAAACTGTCCATCTGATGTTTCATGTGTGCAGATTGATCCTAGAAAAAATGGACAAAAGGGTACTGAGAAAATGAAGAAGATTCCAAGAGTTCCTAATACACCTAAATGAAGATTCACATCAATTAGGAGAACTCTCGGATCACCCACTGCTGGAATTGCAAAGTTTAATCACAAAGAAAGGCAATGGAGAAAAGCAGTATGTTCCACCTCAAGAATGGACTACCACAGAGTACCGTTCAACTATCTTGAGGAAAACAAGAAAAGGAGGATCTCTCAAGTATCAAGTAAAAGACTCCTAGAGTCTATGTATTTTGAGAGACGGTTGCCAGTGTAATATCCCAAAAAGTGATTAATGGCTAATGACTTCAAAAGTGGATGTAATTATTGTTGAATAAATACTTTTGGAGAATGTTTGATGGGAATTTGGATATTTTAATGATTCCAATGGCTTCCTTGTGAAAATTCATGTGGGGAGAGTGTTTATTGTGAAATTGAAACTATTGGAAATAATTGTGCAAAAGTTGAAAACTCTGTCCATTGAAACTCTGTACAGGGCAGCCGATTTGTATGGACGTTTTAAATAGGCAAATGGCGTCTCGATCCAGGAACCTGTGGGTTATGGGCCTACCACGATCTGATACCAAAAATGTAATCCCCTACCTTGATAACTATAATTAAGATTTGAAAATGTGTAATTTAAAGAAATTAGAGACCGATGGATACGTTTTTCTCAAATCTCTTTTCTAAAATTTGTTCAACATGGTCTCAGATTCATCTTCTGAATCTAATTACTCTACGCAGTTCAATCACATTCATACATATCAAAGTGTATAGCCAAATTCTCGGCAACTCCCGGGTTTCATACATGTATAAACTAAGGGTTTTAAGTTCTAACTAAGGGATTACATGACCAACATCAACGTAATATCTACATTTCAAAAATAAACAGTAATCCCAAGTCTAAAATAGATAACCAACAACTTAACAACACATCTCTACAAGATCCTAGCCGCTCCTGGTGGTTCGTTTCTCCTTGGAGCCACTTGCCCTGTCTGAAATGTTAGTCAATGGAAAGAATGAGATTCAAAAGAATCTCTGTAGTAATAAATCACTCATACAGTGTATAAACACATAGCATATATGATCATGTTAAGCAACATCACAATGTATCATGGCTTTCGCCACAAACGACAGCACTCATGGCTGTAATCTCTATGCGTCAGCTTTCGCTATGATCTCTATGTATCACAAAGTATCACTATGCGTCAGCTTGCGCTGCGAACTCAAAGTATCACAATGTATTCATTAAGTATTCTCAATGCATGACAAACATACATACAATGTTTCACACACAATATAAGAAAAAGAGTCACTACCTTGTTCTTTCCGATTGTGCTCTAACGTAGGTGGATCACGAATAGGGCAAATATCGAATCCTACAATTCCAAATGCACTATTTAGACACTTCTATAGTGTTTCTTGGGGTTATATGAGTCTATAATGAAAATTTACAAAAATGCCCTCAGGGACCCGACCCGGGCCCACTATACCCGGTCCGGTTACACTCTTCCCGAAATTCTAATCTGGGTTATCCTAACACATTTCTGCCCAAGGAATCCATTTCCAGACTCGGAATTATCAAATTCAATGTAAAATTATAAATTTACCCTTGGCAGCCCTACTTCAAGGGTTTTAGGGGTGTTTTCGTAATTATGCTTTTTCGGCCTTTTCCGAAAAAGTGGCCAACTGTAACCCCACCTAATTTTCGCTCTTGAACACAATGGAACCATCAAATCATTGAAAATCCAACTCTAAGACCCATTTCTAGAGCTGGCCGAAATTTATGAGTTCTCTGGGGAAAATCGGGGTTTTATGATTTCGGCGCCGTAAACGTGTTCCTTTCTACTCCTAACCACTTTATTAATCATTACATTAGGTTACAACTAACATTAAGACCCAATTTGGGCAGCATAACCCCTAGGCCATATCATTTCCAAACTTTAAAACTAATGGCAATCCGGCGAAATTTCACCGATTAAATTGCCCACAGCAACCAGAATAAGTAATATACGAAAGTTTGGAAGTTACCTCAAGCTCCCACTAGCTTTTCACAAATTTGGCTGAACCCTAGCCTCTTTGAACCATGAAATTCTTTGCTTCAAAACCTTAATTCACATAGAGGAATAACTTAGGAGAAGGATTATACACATTAGGTACGAATTCACTGAAGAAATCGACCTACCTTGTGAGATTTCTCCTTCCTTCTTTCTATTTTTCTCCAAGCTCTCTCTCACGTTTGTTTTGCTGGAAAAGACGACAGGAAATGGAAGGGAAAAGGTGCTGTAATTGTTTTATAACAATAGGCTCATGTCATGGTATTGCTTGCTTATGTCATATTTAGAAATTTCTAAAAATCCACTTTATGTACACAAATCCTTTTTGTACATATAAATGGTTCACAAGCCCAATTAAATTCCAACCACTCTTTCCTCTTCTTGGTCAGTCATATTCACGTCTAGGGGCCCAATTTTGTGCCAAAATGGGCTGATCACAAATTATCCCATAATTACAAAGTTACCATCACAAATTTTCCATTTTCGGATTTGTTGGCAGATTTTCTGACCGAACTTTGATAAATCATAACTAATTCTAGAAAAATCAAATTGGAGTGATTCCAAAGCCTATGAAACCCTTATTGAGTCTAATTTTATGGAAAAATATAGAATTTTGCTAGATGGAATCACAAAATTCCCAGAATTTTAATCTTTGCCTGCTGTTCCAGAAAATAATTAATTTCGCTGGGCAAACTTCAAAAATCCATAACTCTTAGCTCACAAATCAAAATGATACAAATTATATGTCCATTTTGAAGCTTGACATGTGAACTTTAAGACTGAAAAATTTCAGAATTTTTAGACACCATTTGCCTATTTAAAACGTCCATACAAATCGGCTGCCCTGTACAGAGTTCCAATGGACAGAGTTTTCAACTTTTACACAATTGTTTCCAATGGTTCCAATTTCACAATAAACACTCTCCCCATACGAATTTTCACAAGGAAGCCATTGGAATCATTAAAATATCCAAATTCCCATCAAACATTCTCCAAAAGTATTTATTCAACAATAATTACATCCACTTTTGAAGTCATTAGCTATTAATCACTTTTTGGGATATTACAGCCAGCACCCAAAGCAAGATATTCAAAGTATCAACATCATAGAAAGATGCAATGGGTAAGCAAAAACAATCCTCCAAATATCTAAGGCGAAGGTACACAATGATAAAACCTCCTATACTATTATCTGTAATATTTATTGAGGTTTTATATCTTGGAACCTTAGGAATGAGCATTGCAAATGATTTTGAAATTATGTTTCCGTATCCCTTAAAAAAAACCATTTAATAGATTTATTTTTAAAGGGATTGTAATGCTCAACAGGTTAATTCTTTATGCATGTATAATTTGAAAAGAAAATATTTCTCTTATGCATAAAGACATGTTTAATTCATTATGCTCAATTGTCTTGATTTAATTATATTCTTAGAGCATGTTAATTGTGATTCCTACAAGGTAACCATGAGTGGATCCAAGTAAAACTGGATACCAAAGGAAGAAAAAGATCTATATGGTTTTATAGGAAGAAGAAAGGAAGAGCTTAATCTTAAGATTATGAATACATACGATTGAATTCAATTCTTGAGGAAGTTGGACATTGAAGCTGCATTTTTGAATGTGTAAACAAAAGGAGGCATTACTTAAGGCAACATTACAAGTGCCTAGCTAGCAATGAAGGAAGAAAAGATGCACAGTGAAGCGTCACTCAAGTAACCAATCAAGTGATCATCATCACTGAGTGACAACTGGGAGTGAATGTTCAAGTGATAACACCAATTGGAAGATTGGAAGGTAAAAGTCAAGGAATTATGCACAAATGAACTTCAAAGGATAATTTCTCAAGTAATTATGAGATTACTTGAGCACGTTACTGTCTTATTTATTCTTACCCGATATTATGCTTATATAAATTATTTATTTGGGTAATGAATAACTTGCTCATTATTGCATACCATTAGCAATCAATCATTTATGGGTTTTAAATTGTTTTTAGATTGCTAAATGGATTGAAAGTGAAATTGTACATAATCTCTCTATGTATTTGAGTTTCGAAATGCATATTTCAAAAATGTACTTAGATTCCAAATTCATCTTGTTTATAAAAATGCATACATATTATTTGAAAATTATTCATAACTTGTTTGCATTTAAATCGGTTTCAAAATTGGAAGTTAATATTTATGTATACTGAAAATCAGAAATGCTTCAAATTCTTCCACTAGAGTATTTCCCCATCATTGACATATTGATCATTGATCTTAAATGTGCTATCCAATGCTTGAACTCCTCAACCATTATTTTCTAACAAGTTAGACCTTATGTCTAACAAGTTAATTATCTATATGAGTTTCAAATGTATTTCTTAGAAAAGAATCCAATATGTGAAAGCTTTATGCCTAATGCGTAAATCATTAGTTGGCCATGTTATTCCAAGCATTATGAATGTTCATATTAGTGCATTAAATCTTAATGCATTAACCATTATAGTGGAATAACTTACTAGGATAATATTCTAGAACTCTAGTCATTCGGATCAATGAGTATGTGCTTCATCATCCATAGATTATTATACTCATCTTGTTGCTCAAATGCATTACCATTTGTCTTCATCCATTTTTCGAGTTACTAGAGCCTTCTATTCAAATTCTTGAGTTGAATATCCCTATTCTTCAAGACACATCTCTAAGAGTCAAGTTTATCTCTTGGTCAATAGCAAAGTCATTGTGTTTATATACATCCTTGAAATTAAGCCTTTTTGGCTAATTCATTTTCAATATGACTTTTGCTCTTGGGAAATTTCTCAGACATGTTAAACTCCAATGTCTAACATGTTATCTTAGTTGTTCTCTAAAAAGGAAGCTTTCTGGTATATGTATATTTAAACTGTTGACTTCCACCATTTTCAACATGAACACTGATTATAAACATATTTCAAAGATGAGTTTTGCATATATTCAAAATCTCAATTTTACAATGCATTGTGATGATTTGAAATTACATCTGAGATTTGAAACAATGTGCATATCTCATGATCATTCTTGGACAATTTGATTTCATTCATGATTTATCATTTCTTGGTCATTATAAATAGATTTTCAACTCTCTTTGATCTGACTTACATCGATTGCATGAAAATCTTATCAATGACATATATTTTTATAAAGTGTATTTACAAATTGTCATTGATCTTTGAAAATCATCATTCTTGGTATTATTTGTTCGTTGCCCTTTATGATTCAGTTTCTTGAATTTATTTAATTGGGTAAAATTATATTCGGGTCTTTGTTGATTATTATACTCTTTGCTCAAATATCATATGATTCAGTTGTATAAGAGCATAAGAGTTATAATATTTGATACTGTATGGACCCAAGAGAAAGTTGGGTACCAAAGAGCATATACTTTTGCAGGAATTAATCAAAATGCTCTACTTTTGGATACAAAGATCAGAGGCTAATAGAGGAGACGTGACTGACAGTGTTGCAATGTGAGCAGAAGCAAAATATGTGGTCTCACTCAAGTGACACCACATCACTAGCAAGTAACTAGCTAGTGATGCAACCAGAGAAAGAGAAAGAAGAGGAAAATCTCTTAAGTAAACCTAGATGAGATTCATCTCAAAGCAACTTAAGGCCAAGAACAAGTATAGTCAATATGAATCTTTGTTGCCTACCCACCTTCCTTATCGTTTCAAGGTGATCAAAAGATGTTTAGAGGAAGATGCTGAGATGCACATAATCATCAAGCTTGGTGAGCCTATGAGGATTCTCAACTACAATCCTAGCTCTATGTTTTCACAAAATTATATGATATATCTATACTAGAGCTATGGTGAGTAAGGCTAATTCAATCGCTTCATGAAAGGATTATCACACAATGGCCTATATTATTAGTGAAAAGGAGAGGAACGTCGGAGAGATCATGTCTTTCAAAGAACAAGAGGTGCATATATACTATTACAAGGCATATTCCAATGACATACCCTCATTTGGTATCTCTTTTCCTCAAAGCCAACAAGATATGGTACCTAGAGCCAAATAAGCCCCTTGTGAGGACTACTATGGTTAAGGAGCTAGATCACCTGGAGACTCTTTCATTGGTTCAACCATTCAAACATACTAAGCTTTATTTGATGTTACCGATGAAAAGTTCATCAAGGTTGTGAAGTTAGGAAGTTATGTGCTATATCAAAAACTTCCAAATATTGTTTATATAAGATTGGAACTCCAAGTAATATGAAATTACTTCAAGTAAACCTTCAAGTAATTCGCATTTACTCCAAGTTAACATAAGAGGCATAGAGGATGAGAGCTGAGACTTCAAGAATAGATGAGATACAACATTTTGCTAGAGCTGGTCTCCCTGGTCCTTCATTCTTTGGTCCATCTGTCTAGGGCTATTTGAGGGAAGAGCTTCAACAATCACACAGAGCTTGCTACGAATGATACTAAGTTCATTACCTCTGTGAATGGCTAGATTAGACAACCCTGTGACTTGATCAACCAGAATCTCAAGGCCTTATTTTGAGCTCATCTTGGTATCCTAAAGTGCTTACAAAAAACTACACTTCAGAATCTCTCAGTACTAATCACATCATCATATAATGAGTATCCAACGATGCAACAATAGACTTCAGAGGATTATAGTTCGAGTGATTACGAGATTACTTGAGTGAGGTATTGTATTCTTTAATTCAAATTCTCTGAGTTGCATCACTCAAAGTGAACACTTGAGTAATGACTCAAGCAATACAGGGTTACAGCCTTAAGACCCTGACTAGCATCATCATTTTTAAAACTTGATTTATCTTTAATCTCCATATTTTCATAATCATTCTCTCTACAAAATTTCCAA
This sequence comes from Inga leiocalycina, assembly GCA_963242795.1. Lineage (NCBI taxonomy): Eukaryota > Viridiplantae > Streptophyta > Magnoliopsida > Fabales > Fabaceae > Inga > Inga leiocalycina. The sequence continues at coordinate 32,705,360 of OY725327.1, forward strand.
TGATTTTACTAATCCAAGAGAGTTATTAATTGTATTACTCACAACGATTTTCTTTTAAGCTATGCATTCATTAAGGGGGAGCTTTACATACATATGTGTTTTATATCTTAAAAGCTCATCTCATTTATTGAAAGAAAATTATTTTAACATACTCATCTGAATTCACTATCTTTTAATTAGTTTTAATGATGAGTTACTCTTATATTTTCCTTTCATGATCTTAATTTTTAACATATCATATAGAAAGGATGGCTTTGGTTCATGCAATAAATTTGATACTTGATTGCACTAACCACTCTCCTTGCAAGAATGCTTTTATAGTAGGAGAATTGGCTCTATGCAAAATCATTCCTCAACACACTAAAAGGAGAATATATCAACTTTGAGTAAAGATGATTTAATAATGGATGCAACACTCAAAGCAACAAAAGACACAAATCAGGATGATTTTGGTAGCATTCTAAGGAAGGCTATTCCTGAGCTTCCTATTGAGCACACTTCAGAGTCTACCACTAAGCCAGCTATAGTTCACTCCTATGAACTTGATTCATCAGAGTTACGCATCAAAAGTATGGTGAACACAACATCATGGATCTACACAACAAGAAAAGAAGATAATAGACTTCATGGATCAATCATCAACTTGCTAAATCCAAATGAGAATTTCTAAACCCTCTCTTTATCTTTCAAGAATATTTTTTATATCTTTGATTTTAATTTTCCTTGATTATGAATGTTTTCTTGAAAACCTCTCCAAATTGTTTCAAATTTGTTTTCATGAAAATTATTTTTCATTTGCATCATACTATAAATGAAATTACCTTCATCGAGGGAAAGAAAATTTTCATATCTATGCAAACATTTCTTCCTTTCCTATCTATGCTTCAAACTTTTTGCTGATGTCAAATAGGTGGAGAGAAAGGCAAGAAAAATATATTGCTCTTACTTAGTTTTTATAACTCATACATATTTTTCTTGAAGGATTTGTCATCATCAAAAAGGGGGAGAATGTTAGATATGAATAGTTTTGATGATGTCAAATATAGATGTCAAATATGAGCAAAAAGTTTGTATAATATACTTATCTTCTACATTGACTAACTACCATACTTAATGCTCTATATCTTGTAGATTAGTCATAAATATGATTGTGGGTTGATGTTATAATACCTCATATATGGAGAATGATCATCAAGAAGAAAATCAAGAGGCAAGGGATTGAAGAAAGAAGGAATTGCAAGAACTAATGAAATATCAAGAAGAAAGATTGGTCAAAACAAAGAAAGAAGAAGATTGAAGATATTCAAGAAGATATTTAGTTGGTTTATGAAGAACGATCATCAATTCAAGAAGATATCTAGTTGGGTTATGAAGAATGATCATCAAGTGGCAAAACAAGAAGAAAGAGATTGAAGAAAGAAGAACTTACAAGATCACATGAGAATATCAAGATCCAAGCTATTAAAAGTGATACCGAAGGTTTCTTTGATCATATGGAGGTTGGAATGGGTCAATTCAAAGCCAAGATAACTTATATGGAAGTTTTGGAGCTTCCCCAAGGTGTTCCTTTGGGTTTTGGCTCTTTGCCATGTTTTGGAAGGCATTACTCGAGTGGTTACTCGAGTAATGGACATGATCACTCGAGTAACCACTCGAGTAATCTGCATTTTTATTATGCTCTGTTTTTCGCACATAAGGACAGAGGTTTGGTATTTTAGGCATATCTCTCTAATCACAAGTCAGATTGATCTGAGACCGGTGGCATATGAAACTAGACTCCCAACACGAACTATGGACACCAAGATCACATTAAAAAAGTTCAGATGAGGGAGATATGATCTGTTGCAGTTGACACATGAATCACCGTCATATTCCAGGACAGCTTCGGTATTTTCGACATAACTCTCAAAATACATATCGGATTGAGACAAAACCAGTGCCATATGAAAGAAGACTCAAAGAGCTTTCCATGGATAGGTAATTTGAAATATTTGAGGTTATATTCTAATAGCTATGCCATCTGGAAGTTGCTGCTCGTGATTTCAGAGATTGTCTAAGAACAGTAGATACTCTTTGGATCATAACTTTCTGTACACAAAGAGTTTGGAGCTGACTCTTGTTGCGTTGGAATATAAACGATGAGAGCTTTCCGATGATATATACTTTGTCATGTTTCAAATCAAAATCAAGAATTCACTTGAAGGGCTTACTCAAGTAATCTGCCGAGTTATTTGGAATTTACTCGAGGGACCACTCGAGTAATCAAGTTGAAAATGCTCTCGGCCAACATTTGAATGGCATTATTCGAGGGACTACTCGAGTAATCTGCAAAGTTATTTAAGAGCTTACTTGAGGGATCACTCGAATAACCAAAGAAGAAATCATCCAGTTGCTCTCGGCCATGTCGGCCTGCCAACGTTACTCGAGTAATCAGGGAAATCACTTCCAGTTGCTCTCGGTCTGCCAATGTTACTCAAGTGAGTACTCGAGTAAACAGGTATTTTCCAAGGTTTGTAAATTTGTTTACTCCATGCACTACTCGAGTAATGACCAAGGCTTACTCGAGTGACCACTCGAGTAATGCTTCCCAGAAATACCAGCAACATTCTGCAGCTTTCGAAAATCATGGGATTAATCATGAAACTCACTCTTCTTGCTTCCAATCATTCTTACACCTCATTGTATTAGTGTTTAATGTATTTCTCCAGGAATGCAATGAAGAGATGATGTGAAGAGAGAAAAACTGACTTTACGGAAGCGGAGCGTCAACGTTCACAACGGCTAGTTTTCAAAATCGAAAAACAGTCAAACAAAGCTAAGCCACTCTAACGGACAGGTTGAAATGCTTCCAACGGCTATCTCAACTCATCTATAAATATGGAAACATTCAACGAAGAGCAACATCAACGAGAAACATGCAAAGATCATGAATCATCTACTCCAACCCAACTACTCTCTATGCTTATCCATTTTCTATATCATGTATATTTGAGAGAGAGAGATTATTTTCATTGTGCTTCAGTATTCATCTATTCACTTCTAAGAGAGAAGATTGACTGTAATCTTTCATCATCAAAGTTGTATCCTTACGAGGTGTGTAAGGAGAGTAACTCGGTTGTAACCTTACGGTGTGTAAGGGGGAGTAACTCGGTGAGAGATTTGTAAACGGCTTCGCAAGTGCCCAGCTAAACTTGTGGGTTGTAAAGGCTTTTCTTATGCCTGGATTAAACAAGAAGATAGTGGATTTGAAAATCTCAGGAGGAGCCTGGGGACTGGATGTAGGCCATCGCAGATTGGACCGAACCAGGATAAATCACAGTTTGTACACTCTCTTCCTTAAATTCTTATATTTCCAGCATATATAAACTGTTGATTTATGATTCATTACCTTCATATTTATTGCTTCCTCTAAAATGCAAAAAGATTTTCAAAGTTCTTAAGATTTTTATCTTACACCCAATTCACCCCCCTCTTGAGTGTCAGCCGGTTCTAACACACAACTGAATTAACTACAAGTATATTAGTCAAAAACTCAGAAGGAACACTAAAGAACTCGACACCTTCCACAAGCTACAAAGCCTCTTTCGTCAACCGATCAGTAGCACAATTTGCATCTCTGCTACTCCAGACAACACTCGCTTCCCAGTCTTGCTTAAGCCATTGTCGAATCTATGCCAGCAAATCCTATTTTGGATGATCTTTATTTCAACCTGCTAATAAGAGTTCAACAACCTCCCAGAAGTCGGTTTCAACCAACATACTCCACCGCATATCCTAAGCATGCTTTAAACCCCATATGACAACCTAAATTTCAGCATGTACACTGCTCCCTTGACCCAATCTGACCATAAATCCATCCAATAGCATACCGTTATGGCTCCTCACAACCCCTCCACATACCACCAACTCCCCATTCGAGATGCAAGAACCATCCACGTTATACTTCACACAACTAATAAAGGGAGATACCCAACTAAGACTCGTTCATTTCTCTATGTGCTCTTTAAAGATATTCACCTTTGAGCACATTACAATCAACCGTGCATGAGCCACCACTTGCAAGCAACCTCTCACTGAAGCTTGGAATACACCCTCATTCCTATTCAGCCATATTTGATGACTTAGGACCACAAACTATATAGCCTACTGATAACCTTACACTGAATGCTTTTAGCTAAGGTTCCATTCCACCCACAAATTAACCTAAGAAATTGAGAAGAATTTTTCATGACAATGATTCAGAACCATCATTTCCCAGTTTCCCTTGCCATTGCACATTCCTGTTACGCGTGCAAGCTATCTTCTTACTCCCTACCATACATAATACAGCCTCCATAATTCTGGAAACCTCTCTTATATTTAGATAGGTTTATGAGTGGTCTACCACAACAACAAATCCATAGAAATGACTTGTGTCACATCCCCCCTTCGGCCAACCGGCCTACCCATCACTGGGCTCCAACCCAGGACTGAGGCTAGGATGCTGGACCCACCCACCGGTGCGGTCCATTGGGCTTACGGGCCCAAGACTCACAAGAGTCCCTCGCTCCCCAAGCGAGATTTTCCGCCTCCGTGGGAATCGAAGCCACTACCTGGGGGTAAGTAGCGCCTCAATCCATTCCCACTACCACTTGAGCTAGTGGCACAAATGTAACCCCCTTCCCACCTTAGGCCGAGATTAAGTTCTTAAACTCATAATTAAGTTGTACTTAGAGACCATATTTAGAAATGGGACTTATTAACATACTCCTTTGCCCAAAAATCGGATTTTTTGCAAAAACTTTTCTAAACTTATTCACAATGGTCCCAAGTTCTCAATACAAAATAATACTGGCCTGAACAGGTGGATTCCATTTACAATTATCAGAGTGCAAATAAGTTCCCGACTCACTCGGGTTCCATTCATAATAAAAGGGATTTACAAAAGGCACATAGCCTATAATTCATACCCTTTTTCTTGGGGATTACACAAAATCTACTATATACAATTCCAAAATATACAATGATAACCATAAACTCCAAAATATACTCCTAAACAGGAGCTCTAACTACTCTTCGTCGCCCGCTTGCCTCTCGATCCTTCGGCCCTGTCTAAAAGGTTTAATTTTGGGAGAGTGAGATTCTAAAGAATCCCCGTAGTAACAAGTCAATCATATAATGTACAACAATAATGCATGTAATCAAATCACTATCCACACTAGCAACTACAACGGCAGTTACAACGGCAATGGTTAGTATGACACATGTCATCCCTGACGATTGCTCACGCTGAATTGCTCACGTTGTATTGCATCACAACAATCAACACAGTATAATTCACCACAGCTGGGATCCATATAAAGCATATCATATTCACAAGCCACATAGGCAAGATACACATACACAGCCCACGGCTGGTTTTCACATACGCCGCCCCCACGGGTCGGATTCACAAAGATCCATGTCGATTACGACGGCAGTCCAACGGCCGACTAGAGATGACCACTGTCACTCCCTATACGGCTCACGCTGACCTGCTCGCGCCGTAATAGACCATGGCACACATTTCACAAGTTCAATGATAAGATATGCATACCAAGACATCATACAAGATATGAGAGAAAAGTCACTACCTGAGTTCTTCCGGGCGTGTCCTAGCGCCGGTATCTCCCGAGGAAGGCAAATATCAAATCCTATTTTCACAATTAGGGACGAAGAGTTATTCTCTATTCCAAGGCTTAATCCACTTTATAATACTTAATTGGTTATCATTATTGCTCTTTTAGAGTCATTAAACACCCCTAACCAAACTCCTAAAGGGTAGGAAAAACTATCCCAAGGATCCCTTTTTGGAAGCACAAAAACTCAGATTTTACACTGCCTCACTCGAGCACAGATGGCCGTGCTCGAGCACAAATGTACGGACACTCGAGTGAAGATGGCCTCACTCGAGCACAGGTACGGATATCACTCGGGCACAAGAGAGAGTGAAGACAGAAAGCACGTACCCGAGAGCACAAGAGAAAGCACATCAGCCCAAATGGCTCACCGTGCTCGAGCACACACGGATCACTCGAGCACGCTCATCCTCACTCGAGCACAAGGCCAAATGCCTCACTCGAGCACCCGCGAGAGAAACTCAGGAAGTGAGGACCCGAGAGCACCCAAAGCTCTCCAAGCAAAGGATCACTCGAGCATGCACCTCTCACCCGCGAGCATACCCGCGAGCACACATCTCTCACCCGCGAGCACACACCTCTCACCCGCGAGCACCTCACTCGCAAGTGAGAGCTTGAAAGCACAACTCCCTCCTGAAGCACGACCTCACTCGAGCATGACCCCCAGTGCTCGAGTGAGAAGGCTATGCTCGCGAGTGTCAGAGCACACTCGTGGCATCCACCAGCAAGTGAAGACCCGAAAGAAACCCTTCACTCTGAACTCCCACCTTCACTCGAGCAGACCATGCCTGCTCGAGCATGTTCTTCGCTCACTCGAGCACAAAACGCTGTGCTCGAGCATCAATCATAAAAACCCAGGTGCACTCGAAGCACAAAAGGGAAAACTCTCGCATCACTCGAGCACGATCATCCTGTGCTCGGGTGATATTCATCCTTCACTCGAGCACACCCCTGTCTGCTCGAGTGAATGCCTCAGATATCAGAGAACGCAGAAAGCAGAGACACTCTCCTTAACCTTTGCCCAATTGATTCCTATGGACTCAAAACTTAACCCAAAGCCATTCCCACACAAAAACACCCAACAAACTCAATGGAATACTCAAAATCATCAAAATCCTATTCCATTATCATGCTTTGGGTTTTGGGCATTAAATTCAACAAGATACCTCTTTCAACAAAACTTCATATCTCATCTTCTAATCAATCTATCTATCACATACTCATTCCAAAACACCATTCTCATGCCAAAAACATACCAAATGAACAGTGGCATCCAATTTTCGGATTCAAGCCAAATTTCCAGAATTTAGAAACTATTCCAAATGGTATGAAACATAGATAGATAGATTGGTTTTACTCACCTTATCAACTTCTCCAAAGAGAGTTCTTGATCCACCAACAATCAATTTTCGTGTGATCACAAACCACACCAAATGGCCACACTACACACACCCAAATGAAGCCCATTACTCAAGGATCAACATTAAGGAAGTGAGTTTGAGCAATGGAAATCATTTACCTACTCAAAATCCAAGCTTTTCTTCCTTCAACAATGGAGAAAGAGAGAAGAGGGAGAGAGCACGTGAGAGAGAGAGAGATGAGATGGAGAGATGGAGAGAGAGAGGGAAAAGTGAACTTTTGTCCCCATGTGGCCCATCCAATGGTCACCACCATGCCACATGTCAGCATCTCATTTATTCCCACTAAAGCTCACCACACCTCAACACATAGGATTCCGACCCACGGTCAAGGAATCACCACCATTGATCTTAAATACCGCACATATGCACTAATATTTCCAATTTCCACTAATTATGACATTAACTAATATTGTCATAAAATACATAATAATCCCAATTAAATTCATAATTATCATTAATAATCATGATTATCCCTTAATCAAAAATTGGGATATTACAATTCTCCCCCCGTTCAATAAATTTCGCCCTCGAAATTGTTACACATCCCTAGACATAAACTCAGGAAATCGTCTCTTCATGTCTGCTTCCGCCTCCCAAGTTGCTTCCCTTGGAGACAATCCCTTCCAGACCACCTTCACGAACGGTAAGCTTCGATGCCTGAGCTTCCACTCTTCTCGATCAATGATTCGCTCTGGCTCTATCGCATAAGTGAAGTTATCTTGCAATTCCACTTCTTCATACTCAATGATATGTTCGGGGTCTGGTTGGTACTTCTTGAGCTGCGAGACATGAAACACATCATGTAATCTACTCAAACTCGGGGGTAGGGCTATCCGATAGGCAACTGGTCCAATCCTTGCCAGAATCTCGAATGGACCAATGTATCTCGGACTCAGCTTCTTCCGCTTGATTGCTCTCCCGATGCCCGTGACCGGAGACACTCTCAAGAAAACATGATCCCCCACTTCAAACTCAAGAGGTCTTCTCCTCTTATCAGCATAGCTCTTCTGACGACTCTGTGCTGTAAGGAGCCTCTTCCTGATAACTCGGATCTGCTCAGCGGTTTGGTCAACAAGATCCGGCCCATACAACTTCCTCTCAGACAACTCTGACCAGCACAATGGTGACTGGCACTTCCTCCCATACAGTGCTTCATACGGAGCCATTTGAATGCTCGCATGGTAACTGTTGTTATAAGCAAACTCAGCCAATGGAAGATAGTAGTCCCATTTTCCTTTGAAGTCAAGGACACATGCTCTCAGCATATCTTCTAGAGTCTGGATAGTCCTCTCTGACTGTCCGTCTGTCTGAGGATGGTAGGCCGTGCTAAACCTCAATTGAGTACCCATAGCTTCGTGCAGAGCCTTCCAGAATCTCGAAGTAAACCGAGGATCTCTATCGGAGATTATATTCTTCGGTGTACCATGGAGTCTCACAATCTCCTTGATATAAATCTCAGCCAGTCTATCAGGAGAATAGCCAGCGTTGATAGGTATGAAGTGCGCAGACTTCGTGAGTCGGTCGACAATCACCCAGATCGCATCATAGTTCTTGATCTTGGGCAAACCCATCACTAGATCCATGGTCACACTCTCCCACTTCCATTCTGGAATTTCTGGACTCTGAAGCAATCCTGGCGGTCTCTGGTGCTCAATCTTCACCTTTTGACAGGTGAGACACCGCGCCACGTACTTCGTCACATCACTCTTCAACCCTGGCCACCAATACATAGACTTCAAATTGTGATACCTCTTGGTCATACCGGGGTGAAGAGTATATTGACTCTTATGAGCCTCATCAAGAATTCTCAATCTCAACTCCGCCTTCAGTGGTACATAGGTTCTCTTCTGATAACGCACCAATCCACTTGGTGACAAGTCATAGTCTCGAGTCTCTCCTCGCTCAATCTTAGCTCGGATCGACTGGGCTAGCTCATCATGCATTTGAGCTTCTTCAATCTCAGTCCTCAGGTCATTCTCCCCTTGGACCACACCATTACTGGCACACAGGATTTCCTTTGAGAGATTCAAATCCCTAAAATCCTCTATCAGTTTCCATTCCTGGATCATCATTGTTGCCACTAGCACCACCTTCCGACTCAAAGCATCCGCGACGACATTAGCCTTACCCGGGTGATATTTGATCTCCAGGTTATAGTCTTTCAGCAACTCCATCCACCGACACTGTCTCATGTTCAACTCTTTCTGATCATACAGATATTTGAGACTTTTGTGGTCGCAGTACAATTCCACAGTCACACCGTACAGGTAATGACGCCAAATTTTCAATGCAAACACAATTGCCGCAAGCTCCAGATCATGAGTGGGGTAGTTCATCTCATGCGGTTTCAGCTGTCGAGAGGCATAGGCCACCACACGTCCCTGCTGCATCAGGACACACCCTAACCCCTGCTTACTCGCATCACTGTACACGACATAAGCCTCACTGGGCTCAGGTATAATCAATACTGGTGCCGTAGTCAATCTCTCCTTCAGCTCAGTGAAACTCCGCTCACAACGTTCATCCCACAAAAACGGTTGATCCTTCCTCGTGAGCTTGGTCATCGGCAAGGCAATACGCGAGAAGTTCTGAATGAACCTCCGGTAATAACCAGCAAGACCCAGAAAGCTGCGAATCTCAGAAACAGTTTCTGGCCTTTTCCATTCAAGTACTGCTTCCACCTTACTGGGATCCACTGATACCCCGTCTCGAGAGATCACATGGCCAAGGAACTTCACTTCCGTAAGCCAAAACTCACATTTGCTCAGTTTGGCATAGAGTTGCTTTTCCCTTAAAACACCTAGCACAATTCTCAAGTGTTGCTCATGATCCTCCCTACTCTTGGAATAGATCAAGATGTCGTCGATAAACACAACCACAAATTGGTCAAGGTACTGTCGGAAGATGCGATTCATATAATCCATGAATACCGCCGGTGCGTTCGTCAAACCAAAGGGCATCACAAGGAACTCATAGTGCCCATATCTCGTTCTAAAAGCAGTCTTCGGAATGTCCGCTGCCTTCACACGCAGCTGATGGTATCCCGACCTTAGATCAATTTTGGAGAATACACACGAACCAGCTAATTGATCTAACAGGTCATCAATTCTTGGGAGTGGATACTTATTCTTAACAGTTACCTTGTTAAGTTCTCGATAATCGATGCAAAGCCTCAAGCTTCCATCTTTCTTTTTCACAAATAACACCGGAGCTCCCCACGGTGATACACTAGGTCGGATGAACCCTTTCTCAAGCAATTCTTCAATTTGCTTCTTCAACTCTGCCATTTCATTCGGGGCCATACGATATGGGGCTTTCGATATCGAACCAGCTCCAGGTACAATCTCAATTGGAAATTCCACTTCCCTTTCCGGAGGCAATCCATTAAGATCGTCTGGAAATACCTCAGGGAATTCGTTTACCACTGGTATACTCTCTAGAGCTTCACTTGACTCTCCCTGAACAGAGAAGAACACCATATACCCTTGGCATCCCTTCTCAAGATATCTTTCTGCTTTAGCCGTTGAAAGTAAGTTCAAACTGGCATTTACATTGTTTTCCCGACGTACATTACGGAAGGTTATCTTCTTATTGCCACAATCAAGCAGCACATCATTTGCTCTTAACCAATCAAAACCCAAAATGACTTCTAGTTGTTGGAGTGGCAAGCAGATCAAATCAACTGTAGACTCCCAACCCTCAACAACTATTACACAATTTAAGCAGGCTTCGGCCGTCACAGCCTTGACACCCATCGGCGTCGACACAACCAAATCAAATGGTAATCTATGCACATGCAATCCCAGGCGCTTTACACAATCATAAGCAATAAAAGAGTGACTTGCACCCGAATCAAACAAAGTATCTAATTCATTATCACCGAGAAGAATTTTACCTTGGATCAATTCAGGCGACTTCCGGGCCTCCTCATGAGTCATGGCGAACACTCGACCCTGATTCCTGGGCCTTTGCTCTGCTGGCGGTCTTGGGCACTTAGTAGAGATGTGACCCACTTGCTTACAGTTGAAGCAAATCACCTCCCCAGCACAAGTTCTTCCCGGATGATACTTTCTGCACTGATTACACATCGGTCCTGCTGGAGGTCTCTGGTCACTACGACCCCCAGGCTGGTAGGGCTTCTTGTTACCACCCCCATATGAGGACCCTTGCCCCTTCCGCTTCTGGGAAGTGTTAGCCTTACTAGGCTCACTGCGACTGTCTTTACCCTTAGTTGGGTACCAATCCCTCAGATTGTTCTCAACAATCCTACACTGCTCCACCGCCTTGTTGAAGTCAGTAAATAGGTGAGAGGCTAATCTCTTCTTCAGTTCACGCCTCAAGCCCCTGATAAGCATATCAGAGCTCCACTCCTCATCATCCTTTTCCCGGAGATGCGTAGAATACCGAGATAGTCGGACAAAACGGGAAAGATACTCGTCAAAACTCTCTGTATCTCCCTGCTTGATAGCCAAGAACTCAGACTCTTTCTCTAACCTCACCGACTTGGGGAAGTATTTCTCATTAAACTTCTCTTGGAACAACTCCCAAGTCAATGGCACATTCCGGCTTCGAAGTGTCATGGCGATATTCCGCCACCACCGGTCGGCATCCCCCTCTAGCTTATACACGGCTAGTTTCGCCTTAACCTCCGTAGAACACTCGAGGACCTCAAAGATCTTCTCTAGACGAGTCAACCAGTCCTCAGCAACTTGGGGCTCAAACCTCCCTCTGAATACTGGAGGTAAATGCTTGCAAAATTCAGAGACCCAGTATTGTAAGCCTCTTCCCTCACGAACCAGTGCCCCTTGAGACTCTTGGTTAGGCACCGTGTGAGGTAGGGATTCATGGGACCGATTGGACCCCTCAGCTGTCTCCTCATGATGAGTCTCTGCTTGAGTCTCCTCACGAGTCGACTGGGCCCTTTCTTCATTACTCTTGGCCCTTTCCTCCCGGAGCTCTTCTCTTAGCTCACGGATCATATCTCTTTGCTCCCGCACGAGATCCATCATCTCTTGCATTGGGTCAGGAGGATTGTCATTCAACTCCTCCACATCTGGATCCCCTTGTCTGCCTCTAGGGCGAACCATGTTGTCCTTTACTCTACAATGATTCACCATATCAGTTTCAAAGCAAAGGTATACACATAATCCATAAGACTTAGATATATCTACAACTTAGCAGAGATATCCATGTGTATACGCAATAAGCACTTATCAATCATTAAGTTACCCTAAACTCAAAGGATCAAGGTCAACTAAGGAGCTATCCTAGCAAATGCTCACCTTGCCAGGAACTACAGCTCTGATACCACAAATGTAACCCCCTTCCCACCTTAGGCCGAGATTAAGTTCTTAAACTCATAATTAAGTTGTACTTAGAGACCATATTTAGAAATGGGACTTATTAACATACTCCTTTGCCCAAAAATCGGATTTTTTGCAAAAACTTTTCTAAACTTATTCACAATGGTCCCAAGTTCTCAATACAAAATAATACTGGCCTGAACAGGTGGATTCCATTTACAATTATCAGAGTGCAAATAAGTTCCCGACTCACTCGGGTTCCATTCATAATAAAAGGGATTTACAAAAGGCACATAGCCTATAATTCATACCCTTTTTCTTGGGGATTACACAAAATCTACTATATACAATTCCAAAATATACAATGATAACCATAAACTCCAAAATATACTCCTAAACAGGAGCTCTAACTACTCTTCGTCGCCCGCTTGCCTCTCGATCCTTCGGCCCTGTCTAAAAGGTTTAATTTTGGGAGAGTGAGATTCTAAAGAATCCCCGTAGTAACAAGTCAATCATATAATGTACAACAATAATGCATGTAATCAAATCACTATCCACACTAGCAACTACAACGGCAGTTACAACGGCAATGGTTAGTATGACACATGTCATCCCTGACGATTGCTCACGCTGAATTGCTCACGTTGTATTGCATCACAACAATCAACACAGTATAATTCACCACAGCTGGGATCCATATAAAGCATATCATATTCACAAGCCACATAGGCAAGATACACATACACAGCCCACGGCTGGTTTTCACATACGCCGCCCCCACGGGTCGGATTCACAAAGATCCATGTCGATTACGACGGCAGTCCAACGGCCGACTAGAGATGACCACTGTCACTCCCTATACGGCTCACGCTGACCTGCTCGCGCCGTAATAGACCATGGCACACATTTCACAAGTTCAATGATAAGATATGCATACCAAGACATCATACAAGATATGAGAGAAAAGTCACTACCTGAGTTCTTCCGGGCGTGTCCTAGCGCCGGTATCTCCCGAGGAAGGCAAATATCAAATCCTATTTTCACAATTAGGGACGAAGAGTTATTCTCTATTCCAAGGCTTAATCCACTTTATAATACTTAATTGGTTATCATTATTGCTCTTTTAGAGTCATTAAACACCCCTAACCAAACTCCTAAAGGGTAGGAAAAACTATCCCAAGGATCCCTTTTTGGAAGCACAAAAACTCAGATTTTACACTGCCTCACTCGAGCACAGATGGCCGTGCTCGAGCACAAATGTACGGACACTCGAGTGAAGATGGCCTCACTCGAGCACAGGTACGGATATCACTCGGGCACAAGAGAGAGTGAAGACAGAAAGCACGTACCCGAGAGCACAAGAGAAAGCACATCAGCCCAAATGGCTCACCGTGCTCGAGCACACACGGCTCACTCGAGCACGCTCATCCTCACTCGAGCACAAGGCCAAATGCCTCACTCGAGCACCCGCGAGAGAAACTCAGGAAGTGAGGACCCGAGAGCACCCAAAGCTCTCCAAGCAAAGGATCACTCGAGCATGCACCTCTCACCCGCGAGCATACCCGCGAGCACACATCTCTCACCCGCGAGCATATACCTCTCACCCGCGAGCACCTCACTCGCAAGTGAGAGCTTGAAAGCACAACTCCCTCCTGAAGCACGACCTCACTCGAGCATGACCCCCAGTGCTCGAGTGAGAAGGCTATGCTCGCGAGTGTCAGAGCACACTCGTGGCATCCACCAGCAAGTGAAGACCCGAAAGAAACCCTTCACTCTGAACTCCCACCTTCACTCGAGCAGACCATGCCTGCTCGAGCATGTTCTTCGCTCACTCGAGCACAAAACGCTGTGCTCGAGCATCAATCATAAAAACCCAGGTGCACTCGAAGCACAAAAGGGAAAACTCTCGCATCACTCGAGCACGATCATCCTGTGCTCGGGTGATATTCATCCTTCACTCGAGCACACCCCTGTCTGCCTCTAGTGAATGCCTCAGATATCAGAGAACGCAGAAAGCAGAGACACTCTCCTTAACCTTTGCCCAATTGATTCCTATGGACTCAAAACTTAACCCAAAGCCATTCCCACACAAAAACACCCAACAAACTCAATGGAATACTCAAAATCATCAAAATCCTATTCCATTATCATGCTTTGGGTTTTGGGCATTAAATTCAACAAGATACCTCTTTCAACAAAACTTCATATCTCATCTTCTAATCAATCTATCTATCACATACTCATTCCAAAACACCATTCTCATGCCAAAAACATACCAAATGAACAGTGGCATCCAATTTTCGGATTCAAGCCAAATTTCCAGAATTTAGAAACTATTCCAAATGGTATGAAACATAGATAGATAGATTGGTTTTACTCACCTTATCAACTTCTCCAAAGAGAGTTCTTGATCCACCAACAATCAATTTTCGTGTGATCACAAACCACACCAAATGGCCACACTACACACACCCAAATGAAGCCCATTACTCAAGGATCAACATTAAGGAAGTGAGTTTGAGCAATGGAAATCATTTACCTACTCAAAATCCAAGCTTTTCTTCCTTCAACAATGGAGAAAGAGAGAAGAGGGAGAGAGCACGTGAGAGAGAGAGAGATGAGATGGAGAGATGGAGAGAGAGAGGGAAAAGTGAACTTTTGTCCCCATGTGGCCCATCCAATGGTCACCACCATGCCACATGTCAGCATCTCATTTATTCCCACTAAAGCTCACCACACCTCAACACATAGGATTCCGACCCACGGTCAAGGAATCACCACCATTGATCTTAAATACCGCACATATGCACTAATATTTCCAATTTCCACTAATTATGACATTAACTAATATTGTCATAAAATACATAATAATCCCAATTAAATTCATAATTATCATTAATAATCATGATTATCCCTTAATCAAAAATTGGGATATTACAACTTGCACTGTTGAGGAACAGATAACTTCTAAATCCTACCCCATACCCCATGCACTCTCAGGTTCTGAGGAGCACACAACAAAGGGTACGCTGATTTAACTGAGAACTCCCCATATAAGGTTAAGCGCAATATTGGTCTGTCAGTGGTATCCCCATTCATCACTGGGTACACTAGGGCAATAGCCTGAATATTCAATGCTAGCAAGAGACCATTCAATTTATCTTAGTCCCACCCTCCTAAAACAGTAAAAAACTCCGACACCTTAGCCTCCTTATGGTTAGTATCTAAAACTGATGTGGTATAACGACTCAGCTTTTCATGGTGTGGTAGCCAACAATCCTCCCAAAACGTCACCTTAAACCTATGTCCAAGTCTCTAAGCCAAACTCGAGAGAGTGTCATTCTAAGCGTGCTTGATGCCCTTCCAAGCTTGGAATTCCTCCCTCCTGCTCTTAATCTTTGGAATAATATCATCCCCCCCACTTATATTTTTCTCTTAGAAATCGTGCCCATAGCACCTCCCTCCTCTTCAATAAACCCCATCCCAACTTCGTCATAAAGGCCTTGTTTTGCTTCCGAGCTTCATGAAGCCCCAAACCTCCCACATCCTTTCTTATGCAAACATCATTCCATGTCACCAGATGTAGCTTCCTCACATTTGCCAAGCTCCCCCATAAAAAACTCTTGTACCTCTTATCAATCTCATTACACATGCTAGGAGGGAGTAAGATTGATTGCATGGAATAAGCCAGTATGGCTATTGCCACCGATGAGACCAAAGTTTGTTTTGCTGTCATTAAGAGAGTACTGGTTTTCCAACTAGCAAGTCTAGCATACATTTTGCTCAATATATATTGATAAGTCCATTTAGTGACACGTTTATGGTTTAAGGGAACACCTAGATACTTCCCTAGATCCACCGTAGTTGTGAATCCAAGAAATTCAAATATTTCATGTCACTTGGTGCGATTCACATTCTTTGAAAACTATATTCTTGACTTATACTCACTCACCTTCTCACCATATGCCATGCAAAAATCATCCAAACAAGCCTTAAAATAGCCGCCTGGTCAATATTAGCCTGAGCAAAAAGAATTAGATCATCAATAAAAAATACATGAGATATCAAATTACCATTTCTTTTTAGCCTCAAAGGCAACCAATTCTCCAGACGAACTTCATTCTAAATTAAATGAGCTAATCACTCCATCACTAATACAAACAAATAAGGAGAAAAAGGATCCCCATGATGAATACTATGGTTTGGGTTGAAGCTAGACCCACTCATTCCATTCCATAAAACTTGCATCTCTACAGTAGACAAACAAAACTTCACAATTTCAATATTCAATGAAGCACCTAACTCATTCAAACATTCAACTACAAAATCCCACTGAACACAGGCATATGCTTTTTCTAAATCAATTTTAAGCACCATAAAACCCTTCTTTCTTTTCATGGTCTGCATTAAATGAATCACTTCTTGATCTAGAATATTATCCGAGTTTAATCATCCTAGTACAAAATTACACTGGTTAGGAGCAATTATCAATGGCATCAAGCTCTTCAATCTATTAGCCAAACCTTTGTCACCATCTTATACACCACATTGCACAAACTAATAGGCCTGAAATCCCTAAAAGATTGTGGAACATCAATCTTAGGAATTAAAGCAATATTAGTACTATTTACATACCTCACCTCTTATGGGGCATTACAAATGTTTTGAATTGTATCAATCAACGACCTACGTATGATACTCCATGATAGAAGATCTGATTCAACCCATCAGGTCCTAACGTTTTTAAAGCACCTATACTAAATACTGCTTGCTTAATTTTTTGGCTCCGAATCAACCTAACCAAGTGCATTTAACTCATCCTGCTTAAGCATAGGGTAGCTTCCTCTACAATTAATACAATTCATGAGCTCCTGATCTGCTATATATAAAGACTGGAAGAAAGACGTGCCCATATTTTTTAACTTTACTTGATCATAGGACCAACCTCTTCATAATTTTGTAACACTTGAACGTTCTTAAGTCTCCTTCTTCCATTTGTAGTAGCATGAAAATATATGGTATTCTTATCTCCATGTTGGTACCAATTACTCCGGGATCTCTGCAACCACATAATCTCCTCTTGCATAAGATATTTTTCTAATTCCAGCTATACATCATTCCTCTTATTTTTTTTTCATAAGCTACTGTCATAGCTTTTATCATTTAGTTGTTCTAATTGTGCAAGTAAATCAGATTTCTGTTTATTAAAATTCCCAAATACTTTAAAACTCCACCGTCAAACATCTTCTATAAAGCGATTCACATTTTTGTTCTGTTCGCAGTCATTTGCCAAGACTTCCAAACCTCCTCTGAAAACCCTTCATGAGTTACCCGTAGAGCGAAAAACCTGAACGGTTATTGCCTTCATTCCCTCCTCGATATGTTCTCCAAACTCAATAAAAGTGGGCGTTGATCAAACTTCAATTTAGGCAGGTGAAAGACAGATGCAGTAGAGAAGCTAGCACTCCATCCACTCTGTATTAGCTAAAAATGATCGAGCTTGCTAGAAGTACTGCCATGATGCCATGTGAAAAGGGACCATGAAAGTCCAACTCCACTAAATGACTAACATTTATCTAGTCCACAAAACCACCATCAGGATTAACTTGACTTCTAGCTTCCGATCTTCTCTCTTCAGGAGTCTGAGTCGCATTAAATTCACCTCCTATACACAAGCGACCCACCCTCGTTCTTCAATTTCACGAAGTTGCTCCCATAAAACCTGAATTGCACCTGGTTTAGGTGTCCATATACCACCAATAGATCCCACTCATCCACGTCCCCCTTGTTAAACGTTCCGTGAAGCACCTGGGAATGCTTCAAGGATACCACAAAATCAACTTCATCATCCCAAAAAACCCATATCCCATCGCTAAAGCAAACTGTGTCAACCACTTCAAACTGTTTAAACCCCCATTGCCTAGCTAACCACTCTGCCTTATCACTCTTTTGTCTTTTTTCCAACAACATAAGAAAAATGAATTTATACTTTTTTCTGCATTTCCATTACTAACTGAGAGAAAACTTTATCGCCGACACCTCTAGAATTCCAAATGCAAATCTTTTTAACCATATTAACCATGAGAATAAAAGATTGAGGAGCATAGAACAACATTTTCAATAGGATTATCAGCGTCTTTCTGTTCCCGCTATGCTTCCTTACTTTCGGACAAATTTCTTTTGACACGATCACCCAGTGCCAGTATAGTAAAGTCCCCTGTAATTCCTGCTGAACTTATCCAGAAACATCCACGTCCATCCCATCAACACGGCCCAAGCCCAACCTCACCTTAGCCATCATAAGTCTATCCACTTCACCATGGTGGGCAACTTTAGTCTTCGGTACTTGTACTTTATCATTGACCTGAGAATTCTGCACCATCACCTTTGGGCAATGACTGTACTTAGAGATAGCGGCCCACTCACAAAACCCACTTGCTTCCCAGCCTTCTTATTAGTCAATCCCTATTCTCACGTGACCTATCACCATTATTAGAAATATCAGCTAACGGGGCCCTTGACTTTTCCTGATACGACAAGATTTGCTCATTTCCAAATCTTCCTCATTTAAAGCATGATAGCTAGATCCTCACCCACCCCCCCCCCCCCCCCCAAGTGAAAATCATGGTATTTGCCCACAAAGTTTGCCCCCCTTCACTCCCTTTCCGATTCTTAACTCCTGTTTGCCGAGCACAACGTGGTCTCTGCACCACCATCCATTTCTCAAACTTCAAGGCAAATCACACCATGTCCTCCCTACCTGAAGACTGGGATGCCCCTCCATTCCATGCTTTTGAATAGCCCCCATCGTGGCCACCCCTCAGACCCCCTTCCTTCCTACTTCCTTCACTCACCACCGATTCCTCCTGGCTAACATTCTTAAAAGGATAGTGATCGGAATCAAGACCATACCACCCAAACGAGATGAATACCTTCATACTAAACCCTGTTTACTCTACCATCAATAAGGACCAAAGGACGCAAAGGAGAGTTCAAATCTAAGTCAACACAGAAATGCGCAAAATGACCCTTCTTTTTGCCCAGCGTATTTATATTGATCTTCAGAACTCTTCCAACTTGTTAACCAATGACATAGAGAAGACCCTTGTCATAATAGTCCAATGGAAAATTCGAAATTCTAATCCATGCAGCGATTCGAGTGATCGCCTCCTCCGTCTAGTCAAAAATTGGCTTTCACAGTTGCACTAGTAAATAATGATCATAGAACAATCAAGGATCCTTGGTAAGCGCCAGATCATAATCATGTGGGTCCATAGAAGTCACCACAAAGAAGCCAAACCCAACGTCGATTGTATCCACATCTCCATATCTAGCCCACAATTGTTGGAGCTTCCTCTCTAGATACTCAGGATTCACCATATGACCCAGAAGTTTGACTATCAGCGCGTTCTTTCACTTTGCCACCTGCCTCGCCTTCTCCCCTAGAGAACCAATCACATTAGGCCCTAGCTCCATCAGCTCCACCCTAACCCTATCCTTCCAGCCATCACCAGCCTACTAGTCCTTGTCTTTTCTAGCATCCTTACTCTCTTCAGTGACCACCTCCTTAAACAACTTCCATTTCCTAGTCCCACCCTCCTCCTTTCTACTCTGGTCACCTAAGCCCAAAAACAGAGGAGCATCATCATGCATCCACTCTTCATCTCTCGAGATCAATAACTGCTCGTCGGAGACAACCCTCTCACCCTCACAGGCTTTCTTACGGCTTTGGACCACGTCATCCTCCTCCTCCACAGATAGCACGGGGACATCCTTCAATTGCTCTCGGTTCTGCTCCCTCTCACGCATCGCGACTTCACCAGCTCAAGAAAATATTGAGTTATACAAACATTAGGTGGGTTTTATGGTTTAATGTTGATTAAAAGAAGAAGAAGAATATGATGCCAACAATAAATATGCATATTACTATTATATGTTAATGGCAAGTTGCCTTATCAGTGTTATCTGTCATATTTTTGGATGAGGTTACAACTTCCCTTGACACCTTCACAAGAAAGAAAGTTGTTATATTTTTGTTCATTTTCATTTGATCAAGGTATCCTCAAATCATTTTGAATTTGAAATTAATCCTAATAAATACAATGCTCGGGATTTGAACTTGTATTTTCCTCTTTACTAGTTGAGGCTACTTACTACCTCAACAAACAACTTGTTAGTTTTATTTATTTATTTGAGAAAGATGATGCAATGAGTCAATGAACCATGCAAGATTTTATATAGAAGTACAAACTTAAAGCATATCTTTGATAAAAAAAATAAAAATACTATTTGTCATTTTCCAAATTTTGTTCCACCTTTGGCTCTAGACTATATTTATATTAAGTTCCTTGTATATATTACATCAAGTTCTCTAATCACATATGAGTATGTACCCTTTTTTTATTTATATGGGTTTATAGTTAAATGATAATAATTTAAAAATAGGACAAGTGGTCAAATATAATTGAAAAACTTAACAAAATGGATAAAGGATTTGACATAAGTTTTTCTTTTGGCTCTATTTACTCATTCTACATGCATGCGTGTTGTGTGTAATCAAGGATAAAATTAAACTGAAGCAAAATTATTCATGGATTTTCCACGGCTATCTCAAGCTTTTTAATTTGTTTTCATTGCATGGGAGTTGAGGTTTTAACACGTAATTCGATTCCGTGAGACACATGAAGAAGCAAGTAGAGCAATGTGGTCAACTTTATTGCACTCAAGTCTGAAATAGCAGATTCAATTATATGGGTGGCCCAGCTAGGGCGAATTCATATGCAGCAATTGGCAAAAGCGAGTACGTTTGGGAGGCCTCTGACCGGTTAGACTATTCTTGTTTTGGGTAAAAATCTGTTTTTATGGACTTGATTTCAGTGTTAAGTACTGTGTTTGTGCTGAGCTCTCCCAATTTGTTAGATATGGGCTATTCAGATCTGATTTTTGACGATTCAGATTTGATTTTTTTTAAAATGATGATTTTTTAAATAAAAAATCATTTTTTTCAAAAAAATAGTAGTTAAGAGATTATCTTTATTTTAAATTCTATAACCATTAAAATAATTTTTATTAAAAATATAGACTTTTAAAAACTTAGATATAGACCGTTCAAATAAGATCGAATGCCCCAAATCTAATGAGCTGGGAGAGCTAACCACAGTGTTTAACACTGAAACCAAGTCCCATTTCTATAGACCACCAAAGGCTTAGAACAATTAGTAAGGAGTTGTTCTAACTTAACTAAAGGTCGTAAGTTCAAGACTTAGAATTGTAGCAGCTTTATGTGGTAAGGGCATCGCTTGAAAAAATGGTTCTTTTATACCTCAAATCTGGATTAGTTTGGACTCGTGGAGTTTGCCATGACAAAGAGCTGACCTTAGATACTAGGTGCATGCGACAAAGTATATTCTCAAACCATTTATAACCATAGTGTGTTATTTCATTGAAAACTTCATATATATTGCTATGCTATTACGTTGACAACTAGACTTGTTATTGATTTATTTCATGTGTTATGTATATTATTATATATGTATATAATTTTTTTTATTTAATTATTAGATTATCAACTCGACGGTTGGTTTAATCGGTAGAATCATGAAAATTGAGAGGGGTTGGTCTTTTCAGTTTAACATCCAATCCAGACTTTCAAACGTAACATTGGTTGGAGGCAATGAATATTAGTCCAATTAATAAGAATTTAATTTGATTTGTGAGTTACTCTTTAACAATAAAGAGTCATCTTCTACGTATTGAACATTATTAATAAGTTTCTCTTGATAAATTGATTACTAAAAGTTGTTTATACGACAACTTCACTTATGTCTTTGACGTGTGTGTGTGTTAGAAAAAGTCGCATTTTGCATATTGAAACTTATTGACAAATTTCTCTTTAACTCGCAATTAAATGTTACTTATAAATATGAGATATATTTAAATAGTTGATCTTGGTCCTACATAAAAAGATATAATATTCATATTTGCAAATTTTTTCCTAACTTACCCTTAGTGATACTTTTTTAACAATAATCAAGGACAAAAAGGAACGAGGGGGTTAAGAAAGATGACTATGGCATTTTAGAAAATACATATCATATTAACTAATACAATTAACTTCTTTAATCTAATCAAATTAGGTAAATATGCCTTATTTAAATAAAAAGTTCACTTATGTATTTTTAATGATTAAAATGGTTTGAAAACTAAGATATTATGTTGTCAAGAAAAAAAATAAAACAAAACCAATGCTGGAACATGCTCAAACATATTAAATTTCTTTCCACTTAATTGTCGGCTCTTTTGGAATTCATTCCACAATGATAAAAATATACTCTTCCGGTACTTAATATAAAATATAGCTAATTTTTTGAAGAAATTAAGAAAATTAAATAAATCACTTTAAAATATTGATAATTATCTTTTCTATACTAAATTAATTTGTCTGACTTATGAATTAATATGTAATGAAATGATATATGACATATAATATAATTAACTAACTTATTTAGCTTACTTAATCTCTCAAAAAAAATATTAATTATATCTTATATTAAGGATCAGAAGAATATTACGTAAGAGATGACTCTAAGGGTGTATTTAGTTTGAGGGGAGGGAAGGAGAGGGGGTTAAATTAATTTTGTGGGTTAAAAGTATTTAAATTTTGGATGGAAACCTAAAATTTAAAAAAATGATAGGGTAAATTTTAAGTTTTCTCCAATCAAAATTGTAATTTACCACTCTCCCTCCCCTCAAACTAAACACAGCCTAAGAAATCAGTAATGTCCTAAACGAGTGTTCAATCCGTCATCGAAAGGAATAAAAAAAGTAAAATAATTCTTGTTTGATTCAAGTACTAGTTAAAAAACATCATTAAAATCTTGTCTAATGATGGATTCATGTGGATCACATTTTGGTACTATCAACTGTATTTTCCTTTTTCCTTTTACACGACAATGCATATAAATTAATTTTAAAAAAGTAGCCCTTCCAAAATTATTTAAACTTACTCCTTTCCAGTCATACCTAATTGCTCACAATTGTTTTAGTATAGATGACAAGCAAGAATTTATTGTGAGTTGCATTTTTTTTGTTAACTGAATTGCATTTATTTTCCCAAGACAACCATGGATTGATCCAACAATTTTTCTCTCTCCTTATCTTATTATCTTATCATGTTGGAATATACTTGACCAACCTTAATGAATTAAGACTCAAGTCCAATACGACTTGGAACTATTGTGCGAATATAGAGAAAAATGAATTTATGGAGAGAGTTTCTTTTCTTTTATGGTTTAAGCGTTGGGCCTATTACCATGTAAGAATGTAACTATACATTTAGTGTGTGTTTGGAACAGCGATTGATAATTGGGCTTGTTTCAATTGGGTTTGTTATGATATTACTTTTGGTAAAAGCCAAATTATGTAATGTGATTTATGTTTGGATTGACGATTGTCAATTGGGCTTTTACAAAAATAAAACTTGTTTGGATTGGTTTAAGCATAAGGGCTTTTGTGATAATGGTAAGAGAGAGTGGGTGGAAAAATATTTAAAAAATCAAGTAAATATTTAAAAATTACTTTAAAATATTAGGTGCTACTGGAAAAATATTTTAGAGTGGGTGGAAATCAATAAATCAATATTCTAAGTTTTGGTTGCTCTTTGCTACTAAAAAAAATACATTAAAGGTAAAATTGTAGTCAGTCTCCTAAGACTGGCTATAATTGAAAAATTATTTTAAAGAGTTAAAAGCACAAAAAAATATTTTAAAGTAATTTTTGGAGCTGAAAAAGTACATTAAGGGTAAAATTATAATAAATCTGATAACACACTAGGTACAACTGAAAAAATATTTTAAGGGTTTAAAAACACCAAAAAAATATTTTAAAGTAATTTTTGGAGCTGAAAAAATACATTAAAGGTAAAATTGCAATCAGTCTAATAACACACTGGGTACAGTTGAAAAAATATTTTAAGAGGTTAAAAACACCAAAAAAATATTTTAAGTGGTTAAAAACACTCAAAAAATATTTTTTGAGTGGTTACAACTAGAAAGTGGGTAAAATTACAATCAGTCTGATAGCACACTAGGTAGTGGGTATAACTAGAAAAATATTTTAAGAGGTTAAAAACACTCAAAAAATATTTTTTGATACTACATACTATTTAAAAAATATTTTATGGGAAAAGCCAATATCATATAACTAATTTCTAGACAACCTAATCTAGCATAAAATGTCATTAGCTTTTAACAAAAGCTCCATTTTCTAGCTTCTCCCAATTGAGCTTTCACCAATTGGGTTTTGGCAAAAGCTCAATTACCAATTGGCCTCTCCAAACACTCAAAATTTGAGTTCTCAATTAGCAATTGAGCTTATAGTGGTCAATTGGGCTTAAAGGGGGTCTCCAAACACACCCTTAAGAGTTATGAAAAACAACGATTGCACTGTTGGTTTGTTGCGCGCAAATCTTGTCTTTTTATTGTATTATTGAGGTCAAAATTGAGATTTTATCAAGGATAACAAGCATGCAATGAGCATTCATAGGGATCCTCTATGAATAGGTATTACCAAAAAATGGGTAATCTATTTTACCATTGCAATATATATTACTTTTTCAGTCCTTAATATAAGACATATTTATCTAATTTAATTAGATTAAAAAAGTTAATTGAATTAGTTAACATGACACGTATTTTCTAAAATATACTAGTCATCTTCCTTAATTCTCCCATTCATTTTCCTAATTAATTATTGTTGAGAGAGTATCAATAGGGGTAAAATAAGAAAAGATTGACAAATATGAAAACTGTGTCTTATATTTAGGATTAAGATCAACTCCCAAATATGTATTATATTAAAAACCAGAGGAGTACCATCAATAAGCCCAATCAAACAAACTACCAATGGTAATGCAATAAAGATTACCATCGTAGGTGTGCAATGCGATCCAACCAAATGGGCCCTTAGTGCCCGACAATGCCTTGAATTGGATTGCCTCCAATAAGAAGATACTTATGCTTAGCAAAAAAGAAAAAAAGAAAAAAAAGAGCTATGCTTATTCCCATGTAACTGTACCTCTGAGATTTATTGGATTTGCAATTAATGGAGTTAGAAATTTGAACAACAACACAAAATAAGTCTCCCCTCCATTGGAGCAGTTTTTCTCGTTATAGTGCTCTAATCTATTCCAACTGTGTGTTATTTG
Source organism: Inga leiocalycina (assembly GCA_963242795.1). NCBI lineage: Eukaryota > Viridiplantae > Streptophyta > Magnoliopsida > Fabales > Fabaceae > Inga > Inga leiocalycina. The sequence goes on from OY725327.1 coordinate 32,730,945, forward strand.
CTGATAATCGTGATCAGAGTCCGTATCGGTACTATGATTTTATGTGGGTACTTTAGTGAGTTAATCTTATTCCATATATGCCCAAAATCCTTCAGTTTCCTGTCAGTCCTCATTCCTATACATCCAATGAGTATAGTTTCTCTTCATGTGCATGCGTTGAGTGTCGTTCACCCCAAATTCTAATAAATAATGCAAAATATTGATACTAGTATTTGTCAAACTTCATTTTCAGAGGCTCAAATTTCAAAAGTTGCTTTCACTCGATGGACGAACTAGTTCCCAATTGTAAAATATGATGCTGATAGTTCATAAAGAAGCAATAACAATTATTTAAATCTGCCTTCACTTCCTTCAATTTATATCAAGTTCTCATTCCTTTTCTGTCCTTCAATACTTTTTTTCTTCCCTCGTTTGTATGATCACCAATATTTCGCCTTACTTTAGGCCTTGTTTGGTTAGGGGGTTTTTGGAGAGGAGGGGAGGGTAGGTTAGGGTAGAACGGGGAAAAAAACCTTTGAAAAGTAAGTGTCCAATCGATTCATCATGAACACACACACACACACCATTAAAAATAAGCTAATATATAAACAATTTTTTTTACATTTGAAGTTAGTTGCATATATATGTATATAACTCTGTCACGTGTTATAGTTTGAATTTAAACCCAGAGAATGTATGTAATTGGCTTTAAACATATAATAAAATTCTAAAGGGTACTAAGGGCCCATTTAATTCAATTGCATACTCTTTGCAGAATGCAATACAATTTTAGACACTTTTAGAAAAATGTTTGGTTTAATTCTGGACCCTTTTTAGTATAAAGATGAAAAACAATTCAATCCAGTAACTTTATAAAAGTTTCATGTAAGTGAAAGGTTGAGTGTCACTGGTCATTTATTTTAGTGTTTTTAGAGTTATTTTTATAATTTATGAAATAAATATATAAAATAAGTGTCGTTATTTATTAAAAAAAATACTTCAAAAAACACTTTTTTGGGTGAACTTAAAAAAAAAAAAGAGCACTTTTTAGCAGCTGCCCCACGAGCACTCGATTCTACTTGGAGGTTTTTGAGGTGTGTGGAGTCGTATTGGGTTTTACCCATTGGGTTCGATAGGGAACATGACTACGTGGTAATTTTTTAGGGCTGCAACGCATTTATAGGCCCTACTTATGAATCTTTATTATCACTCTTTTTATAATCATAACTATCATTACTGTCAGCTAAACACGTTTTTCATGCTAATGTAATTAATAAGATTCCCATTAAGGTAAAATGATAATTCAGGATTAAATCAAAGGGAAAATTCCAAAAAACTACACTCAAAATATCAAAAGGACAAATCAGTACATCGAAATTCAGAAAAGACAAATCAGGCGGGTGTCAGAAAAAAGAGGAATCTGGCATTTTGAAATTTAGGCCAAATTACGAAAATGCCCTTCAGCACTTCAGGCCCACTTCAGAATAACAACATGATCCTCGGAATTAACACCTCCGGATTCGTTATTAACAACTTCAATTCTTCTTTTACAATTCACAAGTTTTAGGGCTAATAACACCACCGATCTCGCCATTAACAACTCCAAATTCGATATTAACAACTCCATTTTCTTCTTTCGCACTTAACAAATTTCAGAGCCAATAACACCATCGATCTCGCCATTAACAACTCCGGATTCGCCATTAACAACTCCTATGTTGTTATTTTGACTGAGGGCTGAAGGGCATTTTCGTCATTTGGCCGAAATTTCAAAATGCCAGATTCCTCAGCCCGTCTGACACAGCCTGATCTGTCCTTTTGCAATTTCAATGTACTGAATTGTCCTTTTGCTATTTCCAATGTATTTTTTTGGAATTTTCCCTAAATCAAACGATGCTTCCCAAAAAAAAATCAATATATATATTCAATAGTGCTAGCTTCTTCTTGATTGGTCCAAATGTATTATCCACATTATCAACATTATTATTCTTATTAGTTGATTTTGTTCAATTTTCTTTTTTCATAATAATTTCCCTGCATTAAATGCTTCTTTAGTTTATTCTTTCAAATTTGAAATTTGAAGAACTTCATATTATTAATGGAAGACTGATTTTTTTTTTCCCATGTAGTTTCAACTCTCTTCTTACTACAAACTTTTCAGATTTTCAATTAAATAAAGAAGCTACTTGATAGGATAATTGGTTGAATTTTCTGTGATGCACGGGTCATCTGTCTTGTTAGTTTCTAAAAACTTAAAAAGCAGTATAATTTAACACACCCCTGTTTTTGCTCACTTGCTGTTATACTTGCTACTACAGACTACAGTCCAAATAAACGAATACATATAAATAAGTTAAAATAGTTTAAATTCTCCCACGCAAGAAAAATAAATTCACATTGGCGTGTATAACATTGTTAAAGATTATTTAACATTAAAGACCTGATGCCCAATCATAATTTATACACATGTTAATTTATTAATGATTAATGTTAATGAAGCATATAAAGCCAATATCCAAAACTCATGTAACCCAATAAAAGAAAGAATGGTGTGGTTAATGTTAAAGTATAACGTTTTTATATATGACATGATAGTTACGTTAATATTATACTAGTGTGAAATAGAAACAAAAACACTAGGATCCAAAAGAAACAAGCATAAGAGTAAAACGCATATTAGTTACAAATTATATATACAACCACACACTTGCTGAGAATGAGAAGGGAAAGATTGAGAGATAAACTTAAACCAGGAAAAAGAAAAATCATATATAATCTGAATGTACATTAAACCTGAAGAAGGGAATAATTAAAGCCGCAACTTGCAAATGGAGGCGGCAACAGCAACCACAGAAGCGGCAAATCCAGAAAATGAAATCAAACCAGGAAACAAATGTGACAATCATCTTTTTGTTGAATAGGTGAATAATGACAGAAACCAACTATTTGTCTAAATATCTCTAAGACTATAAAGACTCCCCCCAACTGTTATGTACACTATACTCTGAACCCTGAAGTTGGCTCTTTTTTTTGGCTGTTGCACTATAATTTATCAGCAATTCTGCCTAAAGCATCTGCAAGCTTATCAAGAACAGCAACTAAGTGACTAGCATGGTCTTTCCGCTGCTCCCTATCCAAGTGGAAATTTAGGTTCTGGGCTTCGAGCTGGGCGCTCAGCATCTTCCCATTTCTTTCCAACACATCGATCAATTGATTTTGCAGAATTTCATCCTCCTCATCTGTTGTTGGAAACCGCTTCCTCTTCCGACCTCCCTGAGATGTAGAACCTGTTTCTGGATTTGGGCCTCGCTGTTTCTCGTTGCTCCCACCTGTACATTAAATGGATGTCATAAGTGTCACCAAACCAGCTCCTTCCGTTCAATGCCCTATTACGGGGAAAGCTCTAGCCTTACCTAAAGCCAGAAAGCTTAATGTCATGCACAATGTCTACAACAACAATAAGCCTTGTCCAACTAGGTGGGGAATGACATGAACAATGTTTGTACCTAAGAAACTGTAATATCAATAACTAGTTATTAAACCTCAAATTATGTGAAAGCAAATCAGTCTCTTTTCCCAAGTCTGATTAAATTATACAAAAATTCTCTCTGGTTTAAAACGTTCAACTCAGCTCCATTGAAAGCTTGATACATGTTCTAAAAATCTTTCCCACATGACAATAAAGAAGCTACCTTTGTGCACAAGAGTATAATTTATTCTCCACATGACCGTGAAAATACCTAAGTTGATGTTAAAATTTAATATGATAACGCAATTTTATTCCATGACAGCATTATATAGTAGCTAAGTAATTTTATTTTTGAAAGGAACAATTCTCAGGACAGTAAGCTTCAATGACAAAAAAAAATAAAAAAGGAGAGTCAAGTCCAAGTCTAGTTCTTAAAATGAGGATTTTCAAGTATATCTTAACCAAACCTAAAGAGATTAGTTTATAAAAATACCATTTTTCAATAACAATTCGCAACAGATGATGAAATTACTGAGACATGATGACGAACAAACTTTTAGAGAGCATTCTCTCAGATGTTAAAAACTTTGATCTCTTTCGGGTTCAGGGATGCATGTTATACATGTATTTTCAAGAAACTACAAGAAACTTTTAGCAAGTAGTGGAGCATTGGATAACAATATCTGGACCGGTCCCCATATCCACACTAACCCCAAGAGCATCATGTTAATCGATGTTTAGAACTTGGAGTTTTCAACCATGAGAGATGGATATAATCTAAAAGACACTTATCCCAGAAGAATGACTAATACAGATCTGGAAAAAATAATTCAATTATGGCATTATTGAAAATCAAATGTAATTAACAAACAAATTTACATATAAATGAGCAGAGGGTTTATTTATAGCAGGGAAAATCAGTAGCATACATGGAAACAACAGAATTATTTGATTTATCTATTTCAAGTTGATAAACTCCAAGTTCACCAATATGGCATGTAAAGGCAGTACCCTATTGCTACTAATTTTCAATACAAAATCAAATAGGTCTGATGAGCTCAAAATTTAAGCTGGAACTAAAGACACCTAAAGAACATAACATTGAAGTCTCATAGGATCACAAATAAAGTTCGATCAAGTACATTGCTCCAGTAAATTATGCCATTTGCTGGTGTCCATTTGCTGGTTTAAAGCATAGTTCATCACTAAAAATTGCATTTGCTAATTTTCAATATAAAATCTAATAGGTCCGATAAGCTCAAAATTTAAGCCGGAACTAAAGACACCTAAAGAACATGACATTGAAGCCTCATTGGATCACATATAAAGTTCAATCAAGGACATTGCTCAAGTGAATGACGCAATTTGCTGGCGTAAAGCATAGTTCATCACTAAAAAAATTCATCATAAATAATATTTTGTTGCCAGAGAGAAATTGACATAACTAAAATCTCAATCAATCACAGAAGTGCAAAACATTACCTTGAGCATTTCCTTCACCTTGACAGCCACGCAGAAGTGGTTGGTATTGCTTCTCTGTAAATTGAGAAGAAAACAGGAAGCAAAAAAGAAGTATTTGAGAAATTTAGTAATCAGACAGGGCATAGTCGGATGTTTTTAAGTTTTCCAAAGAGCCAACAAAATCAGAGATTTGTTCCTCCTTGCTCCTTAGTCCATGCTAAACATATCATAATTTATTTCAAAATCTGCAATAATATGAACAGGCACGCATATTGTAGAGTGTTGACACTATATACTAACCTGAGATTGGGATAGGTGCAGGAACAGGCGTTGTATGTGTTGAGGCATCTTTTCTCACTGCTTCCTTTTCTGCACTCAATCCTGCCTCTTCCTGTTCGAAATCCGAGAACAAGCCATCCTCTCCGGCAGCGCTCCGACTATCATACAAGTGTGGCTCAGTATCAGCCTCCCCTGTCTCTGCCGCCACTCCCCCACTGTCTTTCCTCTTTTCCACCGGAACAGTTCCAGTTGCGGGAGGCGATGCCAGAGCTAAAGATAACGCCGGCGCCTGCGATCCGGAATCGAGAATGTCATAGACCTCTTTATCGAAAAATCCCGGCAATTTCTTCTCTCTCCTTAAATCGTTCCTCATCACCCAAAACGATTCCGAATCGTCCCGTATCTGAGATTCCCATTCCTTGATCTTCTTATAGTCCCCAGCCAAATTGCTCCACCTTTTCCGGCACTGAACCGGACCTCTATTCACTCCATGCTTTTTGCAGTATGATGATACCGAAGCCCATTTCGGCTCAAGCTGACCCGTCCCAAACGGCAAACCCGCACTACGACTCCCTCGAATTTGATTCTCCGCATCCCTCTTGCCATGTATCAGCACCAGAATCTCCTGTCTCGTCCAGCGAGGCAGTCTCGGCGCCTTGACGCCATCCTCTCCGGCGTCGGTGGACGGCTGCCGGAAATCGACGCCGTTAGTGGTTCCGTCAGTTTGGCCGTCAACGGGAATAGGATTCGGACCGAGTGATAATTGCTGCTCTAAGGCCATTAACATAATAGACTCAGAGGTTTTATGTAATAGAAAGCATGCGCCCCTCAAAGAAAGGGTGTTGGTAGTCCGTGACGGCGCTTTTGGATGTCCGTTACGCCGTTTAAGAAGAGACAGTCAGCTCATCTTTCTCCGTAAGATGGAAGACGAAACAAAGGGAAAGACTCAGAAAGAGAGAGGGGGGGTTGAGTAGTGGGGAGGGGTTTTTGTTATGGCTGCGTCTAATGAACCTTCTGTTTCAAATCATTTTTTTTTTTCACTTTTTTTCTTTTTTTAAGAAATGTTTTTTGGCCCTTCTCACTGGCTATAGGATTTACTCTACAGATATTGACCCTTTAAGCCCCTTAATAGGGGGTTATTTCTCTATATAATATATGTTATATTATTAATGATTACTTATTGGGTCATATCTCTTACTTTAATTCTCAATTAATGAAATTTTCTTTATTTACAAAGGTTAATTGCCTGCCGTTGGTGACGGAAGCATATACCCCTTTCTCCTTTTATTCTTAATATTTTATCTGCGCCCTTAAACTAAGTTAAATTATTATTATAATATTTTATAAATCAAATTTTTTTGCCAGAATTTATAAATTAATTTTTTCCATTGCAGTTATGCATTGAGTTATGTTATAATCATAATTTTATAAAATATTAAATTTCATATATCCATTTTTTAAATCTTAAACGTGGATACGAGATTCTAAAAATAAAATAATATAAAAAAGAAAAGGAGAAAGCCCAAAGCCTATTTTGACGTGATCAAATTTCCCTTTCCCCCTTGGTATACTATTATTACTCGCTCTTTGTTTGTTTTTCTTTCTTTCTTTCTCTTTTAAAAAACCCATATTTGAGGTCATTTTCTGAGTATGCTGCTAACGCCTCATTATGGGTACGGCGATTGAATATGGTTTTTTTTTTTTTTTGAGGTAGTTTTAGTTTTTAAAGCTTTGAAACGTTACTTTAAAATTATGGCAAAAAAAAAAAAAGAAACGTTACTTTAAAAAAACAGTTCCGTAATGGTATAATCAATTCATTAAAAAGGCTAAATAATACCGAATCCGTCCTTTTTTAATTAGTTTTCCAATCCTCACTTGGAGTCTTAGCTCCAACCCCATATATGGGAGTTGATAAGGGCATGGTACCCTACCACGAAGTAATAATAATATATTGCTCATCAACCTCGCTAACCTTAGACTCATTCTCATCCTCATTTTTAAGGATAAGCATGTAATCCATGTTTATTTCACAAGATAACAGGTAAACATGGGCATTTAGTTATTTACCTTTATATAAGATTTTAGTTTCATCCATTTATTTTATAAGATGTTTTTTCAATAGTCTAACTCAACACTTTTAGTTTCAAATAATGATTTTAGTGACAATTATTATTATTTTTTAAAAAATAAATTCAATATGTCAACTACGTTTGAGAATATTTTGTCAACATCCAAAATTTTAGTACTGACATTTTTTTTGTTAATAAAATTAATGGTGTTAATATTAAAAGACAAAAAAATAGACTTTATAAATTAAAAGTAAGGGACCAAAATAAAATCTTGGATAAACTGTAAAGGTAAGGAACCTATGTCAAATTCTCTAATGATACATATATAGTTACTTATGTGTGCTATGTTTAAGATACTATCATTTAATTATAGACACGTATAAAAATATATTAGAGAATTTGACATAATGGGTGTAAATCACTTGACCTAAGTATTATCCTATTAGAACTATTCAATTAATTTTGTGAGTTTGGATTTATTGTTTTAATTTTTAATCTAAAACATTTTTCAAGATTGATAATTATAAAATTAATTTTATTTTACATTCAACCCTTATCCATATTGAAAAGATGAAATTGAAAACACTATAATTTTAATTTGAATGGTGTAAGTATAAGATGAATACACTTGTCAATCTAATCAATTGCCTTTAATCACACTTTTGGTTTAATGGCTTTGGGCCCCCTCTCCATTAAATGGCTTTATTAGGATACCACCAGGCACTAAGTTTGCCTCTTTTGTGTAAAATAAGCAAAGCAAATATCAAAAGCATGTACAATTCCCTTCCCTCATGGTTCTAAACCCTTCTTAATAAATCATGCGTCCAAGGTTATATATTCCCAAAATCTCCTATAGTCATTTCTATTGGCAAAATAGGAACGGTTGGAAAGACACATTTGTCCGAAATGTGATTTGGAGGGTTAGTGGCAGGTCACATTATGGGGCCCACCAACCTCCCTAGATATGTATTAGCTTCTCAACATTTATATCCACTGTGCGTCCACAGATTTGTACTTTTCTAATATGAAGGAGGTGAGTTCAAGAGGGAGTATGTGAAAAAGTGAAAAATAAGATGAGAGAGAATGAACGGAAAAAAAAAAGAGATGAAAGATATATGATTAATTAGGGGTAATTTTAAAAAATACATTAAATGAAGAGATAAAACCAAATTGTATCTTATATTAAAAAAAGACCATCTCACACATTGGACTTCTATATTTTTTAACGAGTAGGAAACTAAGGAAAAATAGTAGATTATTCTCTTTTTTTGTTTTTGTCATTCCGTTATACTCCCTCCGGTCCTAATTATAAGATAAAGTTGATTTTTTTTGGAGAAATTAAGGAAGTCAATTAAATTACTTTAGAGTGTTTATATTTTTAATATTCTTAGATTATATATCAGTTTAGTAGTAAAATTAATTAGTTTAGAGAAATAAATAAAAATATAAATACTTTAAAGTAATTTAATTGGTTTCCTTAATTTCTCTAAAAAAGTCAACTTTATCTTATGATTAGAATCGGAAGGAATATATTATTTATAGGGATTCAAACTCATAGCCTTAAACATAAGAAAGTTATAAAGGAAGTGTTTGGTGTTAGTTTGGTTACAAAAACATTGACGGTAGATCGTTCTTTTTGGATTATATCAAGGGATTAGGATCTCAACCCTTTTCTTTTTCGGCCGGAACCATCTGAACCCATTCAAAACGTAGGCCATAACATAAATAAGTGTAATATATAGTTCACATGATGTAATATTCTCCTTTCACTCAAAGTTTCAAAATAATGAAAGGAACCTTTTATATTATATGGGGGAAGACGAAAGGGAATCAATCAGTTTTTGTGTGCATATATAGAGAACAGATAACTCCCCTAGTGCAGAAAACACAACTATGTATTAAAAAATTTAAAAATATAAAAAAGAAGATCCTCTTTAATTATTTCTTGTAATTGAAAAATCTCCTTTTACAATAGATAATAAAAAACGAAAAATTTAAAAAAGATAGAAATTAAAATAAAGGACATAGAAATAATAATATATTTTGAAAGACCATCAAAAGTTGTAATTATTTAAAAAGACGGAATATTAAGATATAAGTTTAAGAATACTAAATTGTCCTTAAGAAATCGTTGGAAGGAGAGGTGTGTCTCCATTTACCTTGCTCTCTATTTATTTTCCCCATCATTAGATTAATTTTCAATGATGATATTTAATATTTTATAATAATATTAAATACAAAAATAGATATAGGTAAATTTAAATTATTAAAATCATATATAAATACTTTAAATATGTAGACTTTTATTAAAATGTTTTATAATTTTTTAAATTTTTTATCTCCTGCACTTATGAAATTTTCAGGTTAAATTTTAATAGTTTAAATTTATTTATATTTCTTGTTATTTAAAATTATAATATATTGTTATGAAATGTTAAATCTCAACTATTGAAAGTTGATCTAATAGTGAGGAAAGGAAATGAAGAGGAAGGTAAATTGAGACACCCCTCAACCATCTTTTCACTTAATTTTATAATATGTCAAATAATCAACAAGTTAATGTGAATTTTATGAAATTATGGTAAAAATTAAAAAGCTTTATTCTCTTAGTAATTAATATATTAGGATAAATCCTTATCCCCCAAAAAGAATAAGAAACCTTGTTATAATTAATGTATATAATAATTTATCAATATATAAAATTTTTCATTGACAATTATTCTTCAATGGAAGCAATCATGATTATTCGTTTTGCATAAAAAATATAATAATTTATCTGGATTTTTTAATTTTACTACCGTTACATGAATTCTTTAGGGAGAATTATAGTTAAATCCAGTTGAAATATCAAAATTAAAATTCAGGCCTACACTTTCAACAAATTTCTAATAAGGCCAAGGGGCCTAGTTAGGGATTTTTTTAATGTTAAAAGATAAAAATACCAACCATGATGATGTGCCCTGGTGGTTCCTCACCTGGTCCCTTAACCAAGTTAGCGGGGTTCGATTATGCTCTTGGGCATATAGAAGCATCTGTGGCCGGCCACTTTATCCTTAATTGGAGGACTTGGTGGCGTCTGGGGCCGTTGATGCGTCTAAAAGATTGCTGGCCCTGGGATACCGGATGTTTTACAAAAAAAAAAAGAAAGAAAACAAAAATACCTCTATATAGTTAAAGTCCCATATTCATTTTGAATTTTCTTGTAACTAGGGAAGGAATAAGCCTCTCCCCTTGTTTTGTATGAAAAATTAGAGGGGAGGGGAGTCAAAAAAAGGAGCTCCAATTCTCTCCCCTTTCCTCATTTTTGTTCTGTCCTAATTGGGGGATTTTGGAGGGAAGCAAAATATTGTGACTATTTTGCCCCCCATTACTTTTTCATATTTCCATTGATACCCTTGATGTAACATTCCAAAATTTATATTCATAAAAAATATTGTAAATATTTGGGAAATTTAATAAAATGGTGAATATTCATATTTGGGAATTTTATAAATGTTCATTTTCATGAGAAAATGGGCAAAATAATTATGGAATTAATTTGGGTAATTTAAAAAGCCCAATATTAAGGTCCAAAAATGAAGGAATATTAGTGAAAATATTTGATCCAAAAATAGATGGAAATTGTCTAAGGAAAAATAAGAAAAGAAATTGGAATAAAAAAGTAATGGCAAAATTGTAATTTTGCCAATTTAGAACAAAATTACTTATTTTCCAATTAATTGAAGTTAATTTCAATTAATTAAGGGAAATAAAGGGAAAAATATATTTAGAATATTTTGGTCAATTATGAAAAATTTGAGCAAAAAGTATAATTTTGACCAAAATTGAGACTTTACGTGTATACGTAACTGAAATAAATTGTGAAGCCAATTGAGACCATAGGGAGAGACTCCTAGGTGTATCTTACATGTTGCAAGAGGAAGAAAATATTGGTTGGGCTTAATGAGCTTGATTACATGTACATAGGATTTATGTACATAAAATTGATTTTGGAATTTTTGGAAATTCCATAAATCATTAAAAAAATCATATAATATAATAAAAACACTTTTCCATCATCTTCCTCAGCTCATTTTCGTGCCCTAACAGATCTGAACTAGTGAGAGAGAGTGTGAAATTCCAGAGAGAGAAAGAGAAGAAAAACTTGCAAAGGTAAGTGATTTCTTCGGTAAATCGGTTCCTAACACGTATAATTCCATTCCTAAGCTACTCTTCTATGTGATTAAGGTTTGGGGAGCTCATCTTTGGGTGTTCAAGGACTTAGGGTTTCACCAAGAAGAGGAAAAGCTAGTGGGAGCTTGAGGTAACTTTCAAACCTTTGTATATTAACTATTTTGGCTACTGCGCGCAATTTAATCGGTGAAATTTCGCCTGATTGCCATTGGTTTTAAATTTTGGAAAAGTGTGTGCCTAAGGGTAATGCTGCCAAATTTTAGTTCAAAAGATTTTTATAACTCAATTAGATGGTTGATAAAGTGGTGAGGAGTAGAAAGGAACGCGTTTACAAAGCCGAAATCGCAAAACCCCGATTTTTCTCGGATGATACTATTATTTCGGCTAGGGCTATTAGAGGGTCTTAGAGTTGGATTTTCAATGATTTGATGGTTCCACTGGGTTCAGGAGGGAAAATTAGGTGGGGTTACAGTTGGGTACTTTTTTGGAAAAGGCCGAGAAAACATAATTACGGAAATGCCCCTGAAACTCTTAAAACGAGACTGCCAAGGGTAATTTTGTAATTTGACATTGAATTTGGTAATTTCGAATGCGGAAATAGATTCCTTGGGTGGAAATACGTCAGGATAGCTCTAGTAAAAAATTTAGGAAAATGTGCCATTGGGTCGGGTACGGCGGGGCCGGGGTCTCGAAGGCATTTTGGTAAATTTTCATCATAGACTAATATAACCACAAGAAACACTATGGAATTGTCTAACATGATACTTGGACAGGTTATGACCTATTTCTTGTACATTTAATATTTTAGGACCGAATCGGGAGCTGAAAGTCGACACATTTCACGAGGCACACAAAAAGGGGTTGATAGAACTTCGAGGTAGAGACATTATCCTTCATACATTATGCCATAGTTTTATGATTGTGTGGATGCCATTTTTTGTAAATGCGCTTTATTAATCAACATGTTTTACCCAGAGAGGGGCCAGTAGTGTTAGAGGCACTTATACTGGAGTTGGTGAGAATTCAACCGGTGCATATTAGTGGGATTGGGCCCTACTCATGTATACATACAGATGATATGTTTATATTATTCATTAATTGGTGCATACATGACATATATCATATTTACTTTTCGCATTTTCTATGAACGATAACATGTTTTTATTAAGATTTTTCGGAATCTCACCCCTTTTTCTAAATAAAACATCTTAGCGGGTGCCAGTGGAGCAAAAGGCAAGGATGTAGATCAAGAGAAGTGACTGGCATGTGTCTCGAGGCAAATACAAAGTTCGTGGTTATAGATAATCTATGTCTAAAATACTTTTGAATATTTTGTAATAGTGGTATATATTGTCGTATTCTGTATGGTTGACTTTGGATTATAAACAAATACTTTTATCAGTTATATGTACTTTTCTGTATGCTTGTGAAACTTAGTCTCTATTACTTTGTGTATATCAAAATAGAAACGGGTGTTGACACTTGAGCAGAAAATAAAAACACGCTCTGGACTCTGGAGATAAAAGGAGCGCTGGAAGAGTTATAATTTTCTATTTCCATTGAATGAAATAAGTTATTAAAATCTGATGCTTCTTTTACACAACATTGTAATCTCTATTTATTTTCTTTTACCAATAATTGTTTTAGTAAGTCCAATAGTGTGAGTTAAAATAAATATGTGTCCCCTTGGTAAAATAAATTTCAATTTTCATAATTTAATTAATTTATATTGAAGTGTAAATTAATTTAAATAATTTTCATTTCAAAAAAACTAATTTAAATTATTTATATAAGCAAAAATATGTAAGCTAACATATAAGGATAAAATAGTAAATTAGTTATTATCTCTTCTCCTATTCCCTCTTGAACCAAATAAAGGATCATTAAAAAAATATTTTCCTTCTTTCCCCTCCAACCAGATCAAATAAGGTGACTTCTTGTCATTTCCTCCATCTACTCCCCTTCCATTCCTTCCTTTTAAACGAAACAGGCCCTAAGTATAATCAAGCTCAACTATTTTACCCCCTTGTGATTGGAATTGCAGTAGATCGTACCTTAACCGCAAAACCCAGTTCATCAAGAGCCCCCGCCATTTGTGAAGACGTTAATAATTTTTGACCCTACTGCTCGTATTATCTCTAATTTCTCAAAAACCAAAGCATTAACACCCTTCCAACAAAACTAGCTACAGTTCACATCACCAAACATTCACACCAATAATTAATCAATAATCAGGCAGAATGTGAACGGGTTGTTCCGTGAATCCAAGAATGTCTTATGTTTGTGTTGTGAGATTGGATAGAGTACTTCTATATGTTTTATGTTTGGAACAGTGATTAGAGTTTTTTAAAATAATTTTTTAATGATGCTTTACAGTATATGAGGTAAGCATATGAAAAAAATGTTGTCTTGACTTATGTGTATAAACACTTTTAAAATCCTTAATCGTGATCCTAAAATTTTAATTATTATTGGTTTCTCCCCTATCATTGGATTTTTCTCGTCAATCCCTCACTGATATGACCGAGCTTGATAGGTTGCAACACTGCGGCTGCTCATCATCAACACTACGGGAATTTGTAGCAATTTGATTGAGTAGTTATTTTCAAGAATTTGACTCTGAAAATAATTGGCAAATGATTTAGTGTGTGTTTGGAGACATCAAAAAAATAAAAAGTGCTTTTGCAGTTAAACCATGATTTTGGAAAAAAGTTACTGTAAAGATCTGAAGAATATCCAAACACTATCATTTTATTAAAATTATTTTTTTCTCATAATCTATTATGTTTATAATATATTATCTAAAATTATTTTTATCACTTTTTTTCTAAAAATTATTCTCTAAAAGTTAATTCAAACACATTCTTAACTTGTGACGGGGTTAATAAAAAATTAACTAAGCTGAATGTAGTAGAAATGAGTCTAGTCTAGATTGTACCTCTCAAGGAGCCTAAATGAGATTAAAGTTTCTAGGAAATCTTATGAGCCACAAGTTATCAAATTAATCAATGCAAGATATGAAGAAATGATTGGTTTATTTTCTGATTTCACCACCTAACTCTACTGTTTATGATTTATTATATCTCTAATGACGACGCATGAAATGAGTTAACAAAGGTTAGAGTAAATGAATTAACAATCACTCGGATAGAAGAAGAATTGGCAGCTTAATCCTTCTACTAACAATCACAGTGTATTGGTCTTAGAATTTATTGAATTCACCATGAAGAATAAAACAACTCGTCTATAATCCGCAATCTAATTCAACCTAAGAATCAGAAGGCACAGTTTCAACTCGAATCCATACTTAACCACATCAATCAGCCAATCCTATATTTAGCTCGTCATGCTCAGCTCAACTTCGCAAGAAATACAAATCACGTATATTACAATAAACTCGAATACGAATGTCTAGAGCTGGAGTGAAGCCTGTTATAATGATCCCAGATGGAAGAGAATAAGTACGTAGAATTGACTCCGGCCTGTTGGACGTGATGCACTGATGCTTCCTCGTCAATTTCTCATACACGTGTCACCTCCAGACTCAGCCACTTTGCTCCGCAACTCCAGCTGGCTTCCACTTCTTCATAACTTCTGGGAGTCGGGTAAGAAATTTTGGCTGTCGAAGATAATTGTACAACTTTCTTTCATTTTCATTTTAGTTCCTTTTGGGGTTGGCTCTGCAGTTCTAGGCGTCGGAGGCATTTATGTTCGGACCCCAACGACTTTCTGCGCTTTTTATTCAAGTTCTTTTCAGCTTCTCACACCGGTCCCTGTAAACTTTCTCTGATTTTCACTTTAGTCCTTTTTTCTTCTTTCATCTTCATGACTCCAATTTCTCCCAAGTTCCCTACAAAACAAATCATACTAATGTAATAGTAACATCGTTTATTCCACAAATCAAATTCTTTGTAAAATCCATGAAATGTGACAATTATGCGCATTTTAACTATTAATTCTACACAATTATTTTTAATCACAATTAATCATAATAAATATATTTCAAGCACAATAATCCCAATAAAATCACTAAATAAGTTATGAAAACATATGGTGAATCTAGGATTTATAAGCAAACAAACAAATATAGCAAATAAAACACAAAAACATAAACATAAAACAAACATACTATATAAAGACAAAGAGAAAAATTTAATTAAATTTAGCTGAAATAATAAAACCAAAATATCTCTTTAACTTAGATGGATATTATGATCTTTTAACAATTTTCACAAATCCTGAATTAGTCCTCTTAGTCTTATTATGGATTTGGTTAAAGTGTAGGTTTCAATTTAGATTTTAGTATTTTAACTGGATTTAATTGGGATTTTCCCAATTCTTTATCCTTCGAAAATCACATAAATTAAAAATAAATTATACAATTTGAATTTTATAAAATTTTGTAAATTTTATTTATATTTTTCTTAATATATATAATAAATTATAAAAGAAGTCAAGTATTACTAAAATCATATGCTCTTTATTTCTAATTAAATTTTGTGTCTATTTTAAAAATAAAATTATAATTTTCAAAAAATTTAAAAATATTTGTGTAATTGTTTCTATAGATATTTGTGCAAGTTGTAAAATTGGGGGGAGATTATGTTTAATTTAGTGAAATTGTTATAAAATCAAGAAAGTATAAGAAATTGAGATGAAAGGAATGAAGAAATATAAGAGAGAAATAGAGAGCAAGGAGGGAGTGATTCTTATTCATTTGGATGCCAACAAAGTGTAGTACATAGCGCTCTATTTATAGGCCCTCAACCACAACTAAGAGTTACACAAAGTAAATGGCAAACTTTAATCCTCATGAGTGCACACATTGTAACCTTTGAGTTATGGGCATGAAAACTCCTAAAGATCATTCATTGGAGAGGTTATTGGATGTAGAAATGAAAGGTCAAGAGTTGGGAACTCATGGACATCCACCTTAATTAGTATTTTACAACACTCCCCCTTGGATGTCCATAAAAAAAATATTGTGCCTCATTAAAACCTTACTAGGAAAAATCCAATGGGACAAAAACCTAGTGAAGGAAAAAGAGTATACAATACAAATCAAAACTGCCTCATTAAAAACCTTACCAGGAAAACCCCGTGGGACAAAATCTTGGTTAAAGAAAAGAGTACAGCATGGTTTCTATTTCACACGATGATAATGTCGTATTTACTCCCCCTGATAATAACATCAGTTTTACTTCCCTGATAAGAACATCACTTCTAATGTATTGTTGAGCATATCATTCTTTTAGTCACCAAACTATGAATGATACATTGTCACCAAATATTCTGCTAAATCTATTCCTCTTATATATCTTCTGGATATGCTAAAATATCAGTATATTATGCCTTTATCTTATTCATCATGAAAATAATAAAGAAAAATTATTCTGAAAATCATCAAAATATATCTTACATCCACATATTCAGTTTGTTTTGAACAAAATAATATTATATAATATGTTAATAGGACTATCACACCAAATCTCATTTTTGTTATCCATTGTGCACTTACAAGAACTAATTTTTATCAATAAAATCATAATAGATACAATATTAGCATAATACAAAAATATTCTCATAAAGTATAAGGTATTTCTGGACCATTAAATTCAATGTATCTTTACAAGAAAATTCATCACGGTAAAAATATGTGATTTTGAAATCATTGATGTATTTGATAACTTGATCTACAAGTAAAGTAAAATGTAAAATTACTCATTTTTCAATATATTTTTCAATCAATTATATATGCTTGAATTATTTTCAAACTCGCACAACATTTTATATATAGAATGATTTTTTTGTATATGCTTCTGGCATTTTAGATCCTTCAAAGACTCTCATATAATATTCACTATACATTTGCATATGTTATATATAATGATATCTAATAGACGCATTATTTTGTTTGTATATACTGCCAGACTAATAATATATGTAACAATTATTGTATCCACTACCAAATGTTATACCTCATTATAATCATTATTAAACCTTGTGAAAATCTTTATTTTCACATGAATATTCATATATCACAAATAACTTAATATTTCAAATGTTTTGGACTATAGGTCCATATTTGGACTACAAGTCCATAAATTTCACATGCTGAAAGAACATTTTTCATTGCTTCTTGTCCCCTTATTCAGTTGGCCAATCACCTTTTTTTTTTCTACCGACATATTTATGTATAAGATTCTCATTTGATCACGTGATATTATTACTAAAACTATTATCGACAACTTTATCTTTTCAGTTCCATCTTTCTTATTGTGACATAATTAATTGAGATCTCTTTATTACTTTCAGGTACCTGAACCTCTTTTGAGGGTTCTACAAGTAGTTATGTATTGACCTCTTCTAAAGTGTTTGCCTCCTTAATATGATTATCTTGATTATTTGTTTCTTTCTTTTTTCTTTTGGAATTGATTATTCTCTCATACTTCGGGCATGTCTCACTTTCATTTATGCTGATTAGACCACTTATAACTAGAATATGAGATTTAGTAATTCCCATTTAGGTCAGTAATTGCATCTGGCAGATTTTATGTAATATTTCATGAATGCAAATCAAATGAATTTCTGGTTCATATTGTTATATTCGATGATTTATATTTAATAGTAATAATGCATTCGTTTTCTTTTCTTTTTGAGCTATTTAATTTCTCCCCCCCATGTTAAGAAAACTTTATCAAATGATAATCGACTAATCATGCAGTATAAGTCTCCTAAATTCATTTGTTTCCATTAGAAACATCCCTTTGTTTCATTTAGAGACAAACAAGAATATGGAGGTTCTTACCCAACATTTATCTTAACTTCCTTTAAATATCCATCTATGTGCATTGTGGTGAATTAATAGGAATGCACATTCAAACTTTTAAGATGGAATATACCTGGCTCCTGACTAAAAGCCAATTTTATCGGGAGAATTTGATTGGCTAGTATAAGTGCTGCAATATGTAAGATCAAATATGCCAACACTAAAACATAAATTTTTATTCTCATAAGTATTAGTCGAGCTATTTGTAGAGGCTTCAATGAATGAATCGTATAATCTAGAAATTGCGTGTAACATAATAATTTATTCAAATATTCTTGCAAACTTCAGGTTGCAAACTAATATTAATATTACATGTAACCATCTTATAGATGCATCTATCAAATTCATTGAATACTTGTATGGTTTACATGTTATTTGAATGGGCCCATATATCAGCTTGATATATTTCAAGAAATATAGAGATCTATTCCAAATCATAACTTGTGATACCCTCATAATCAAATTTCTTTGAGAATAAGCAGCACATGATAACTCTTGAATTATATAATATGTTGGTTATTTATGAAGAATCTTCTAGTTCTTCAATGGATGTCACACGTAATCTTTTATATATGACTCGAATGAATCAAACAAGTCATGTCAACAATATATTTATTTAGATCAGTAAATTGCTGGTTTACTATGACATGTTGCTTAACCAACAACAAAACTTTTCAATTTCCATAAGTATTGATATAAAATGTCAATATGACATCCATTTTTCTGAGATCAAAAGGTTTTGTGAGAAAGTATATGAGTAAAACTTTTCAATCACACTTATATTAACTCACTTATATTCTAACAATCTTCCCCTCAAGTGTGAGTCATATAAATATGCTTTCTTTATCTCTATATTTCAAAGACAAATTTGTATATAGCAAGCTAATCATATATCTTTTATTTCAAAACTCAAGTATTTCATAACTCACAACTAATCATGGATTTTAGTCAATTGGACTATCATTTAAACCCTGTAATAGAGTAAAACTCTAATGTAAATCTATGGGTTATAACTTTCCTTAATCAATTCTTCTTCTGCCCATAGAATTTAAGAAAAACTATATTAGTTCTTCAGGAACTATATCGACTTTGTTACATTTATGTTCTTCAGGAACTAATATATATTATCACATATTTATATAATAATAATAATAATAATACTAATAATAATAATAATAATAATAATATGCTTCAATTTGCCTCTTTTGATGCATATTCAAAATATAAAATGTTTAGAATTTAACACTACATAAAGAAAAATATGAGGAGATCCATAATCAAAATACATAAAGATCTTATTGTAATGAATTCTGATGTTTAGGGGCTAAAATTAATTTGAGAGAAATGAAAAGATAAATGTTTTATAATACATAGTCTTCTTTCAAATATTTTTTACTGTTTGATCATCCATAAATTTGACTTGCACTATATATATAGTTCATGCACATTACGAAAATGATTTTGTCTAACAAATCATAAACTATTCATAATGAATTTTCTCATTCTCTTAATTCAAATATGGTATAGGATTTTTTTCAAAAATGTCACTTAAAACCAATTTGATTCCAATATATATCACATTATAACCAATTTGATTCCAATATATATATCATATTATATCATAATTAATGTATAAAACTTGCACATATCATATAAGAATGTTAAGGAGTAGAAGAAATTTCAATACAATGAATTGGGAGAGGAGGAAATAAATTATCAATACTAAAATAAAATATAAATTGAAAATTATTTGTATGTCTTTCAATAATAAAAGTTTGGAACTAAGAAAAATTGCATATATATATATATATATATATAAGGCAACATAATAGTGCTCAAGAGGACAAAAGATATGGAAGACAAAGCTAAAATAAAAAATATAACTAATAATGAAAGAAAGTACTTTGATGTTGAAGTATATGAGTTGAATGTTTGTTGGGAAATTTTTGGTGCAACAGAGAAATACAAGTCTCAAGAAGAAAATAGAGATGATAAACTCCATTGATGTATGAATAGTATTCACATACACAATATACTTAAAATTACAAATAAATTTTACAATTATACGTAAAGAATGTAATTAAACAACTTAACTTTATAATTGAAGGTTATATGAATAAATACTGAAAATCATTTGATATGAGAGTTATAGGGATTAATCATGAGGTAGTTAGAATCCTAAAAGGCCATGAAATCAAAATATATCAATAATTACCAATAATATTTAAATTTGTAAATAAATTGGCACTATACTGAAATTTTAAAATAATCAATCATTACCTTTTTATCTATTTGATTTCATATATCACTCATATTGATATCACAATATTAAATAATAATTTCTCTCTCACAAATTAATCACAATCAATTTAAATTCAAACATAAAGAATTTGAATCATATAGCCTTCAGGGCTTACAATTATCATATAGCCTTTAGGGCTTACAATTATTTCTTTTGGTTATACAAGCTGATCATCTTTCTCCGTAACTTATTGCTTTAAACATTATAACTATTTTTGATATTTTTCACAATATTTCATGGTCTTTTTGGCTTCACAGCCATTTTGATCTTTATTTTCAATAAATTAGTACATATTAGTCTATATGACTTCTAGTCATATTATACCATTTTTTCCCTATCCATATGACTTCTAGTCATAGTATGATATTTGCTCATAATTTTGATCACCTTAGAAATGTTATTATTTCCACGATTGTAGTTTAATAGCTAAGACAAAGTATTCTCAGCTTTCAACTATCAATTCTACAAATGCAATGTGATCATGTTCATTTTCACTCTTACATATTTTCTTTACTTTCAATAGTATCATCAATTTCTCCAAATATTGGTCTTCAGGACCACAGCAAAAATCTTTGTTTAGTTTGATATTTGAGCCTTTAGCCTTCAGGGCTTTGATATTTGTAACAATTAAATCATCAAAGCTCCAAAATTTTTCTTGTCAATCTTGCAATTTAATGAAACCAATAGCATTCTTTCTCATAAGAGCTAGTACAAAAATGATGTGACTTCTGATCATCTAATCACGAAATTAAGGATATTATAGGTTCTAGCCTCTCGATAAAATCAAAATACTAGAAAATAAATTAAATAAATTCAAATTCATAATCAAAAATAAATGATAGATAAGCCCATGATCATATAGACCACATTACATGCTCATATATAATACTATTATATATTAATGTAATATAATAAACAAATGAAAATAAAAGATTCACATAATGATATAACAATAATGTATTAATATAAATAAATGAAATGTAAATAAAATAACAATAAAACAAGATGAAATAAATGACATAAAATAAAGAAACAAACAATAATATATAACATAAAATGTAAATAAAATAAAGAAATATAAATGTTAAATAAGTGTAAATAAAATGAAATAACATAATATAATAACATAAAATGTAAAGAATACTAGAATATAAAACAAATAAATATAAATTTTGCATAATAAGAGATTAATGGAAAACGATAAATAAAAGTTAAAAGAAAGAAAACTTGTGGAGGATAATATAATCTCAAATCTTAGCCATGGAATCCGATGTATAAAACAATCGGTAAAAGAGTCTATTTAATTCCATGTAATGGCTTAAATTATCCCAGATATATGTAAAAGATAACAACAGGATGGATAAAAATAGATAGCGTAAAAGAAAAATAATAAAAATAATATAGAACAATAGATTGATAATATAGACTAGAAAGATAAAATAAAATAGAGAATAAACAATATACAACATAGTATGGAAATGAGAAAGTTAGAGAGTAGAAGAGATAGAAAACTAGACCATAGGTCTTCTGAGCAAGTTCGTGCTGATAACGTGTTATAAAATCAAGAAAGTATAAGAGATTGAGATGAAGGGAATGAAGAAATACAAGAGAGAAATAGAGAGCAAGGAGGAAGTGATTCTTATTCATTTGGATGCCAATAAAGTGTAGTACATAGTGCTCTATTTATAGGCCCTCAACCACAACTAAGAGTTACACAAAGTAAATGGCAAACTTTAATCCTCATGAGTGCACACATTGTAACCTTTGAGTTATGGGCATGAAAACTCCTAAAGATCATTCATTGAAGATGTTATTGGATGTAGAAATGAAAGGTCAAGAGTTAGGAGCTCATGGACATCCACCTTAATTAGTATTTTACAATAGAAATTTAATAGTTCCTACTAGTTTTAAAAATAGAAAGTGGGAGAGAATGTAGAAGATTTAGTAAGGGTAATTTAGCATTTTTAAATTTATATTTATGTAATTGATCTTCTAAATAATTATAATTTTATGGTCCTCTCTAATAAGTATCATTCTCTTTAGGTCTTTCATGCTAATTTTCTTGGATATGGCTTCTCTCATTTTCTTTTTTCGTCTACTTCTGTCCTTTAACTCAAAAATATGTAGTTTTGGGGTAAATAAAACAAGGAGAGCACATTTTCTTTTTTGAAAAAAAGAACATATACTACTTTGAAATATTTTTTAATAATATTTAGTATCATAAATTAATTTTTAATACGCTTAAAAAAATAAAAAAAATGAGTATGGATTAGGAAATATGATTATTAGTCATCAAGAAATAAGTAATAAAAATTGAAACTACAATCTAAAAAAACCTCCCATTAATGGTTTTGACTTTCAAACTGGGCATTGTCATAAAGGAAAGATTAAAAAAAAAGTGTATATATATATATATTGATGAGGTAAATCCTAACGCGTGTTTGGATGGGAAGAAAAATTGGGAGGAAAGAAAATGAGAGGAGAAGAAATTGAGAGAAGAAAAAACTAGATAAAAAATATTATCATCTGGCATGTCAAGATAGACGAGAGAATAGGAAGAAAATGAGTAAATTTTTTAATTACTAAAATACCCTTTCATCTATATCTATGGCAAAATATTATGTTTAAAATCAAATTAAATTTCACAATTGAAAAAATCATGTTAATATAATCAAATAATTTAAAATCAAATAATCTAGAACAAATATATTTTCATTTAATTATATTTTAAATCTAATAATTTAGTAAAAATCATTATTTTTTAATGTAAAAAATAAGAAGTGGATAATCTTTTGAAATTAAATAAATATAATAAAATAAAACAAATAAATTATATATTATACAGTTATTTATAAATTGTAAAAATAAATAAATATTTTTAGTGTGTAATTATTTATTTATCCTCACTTTGTGGATTTAAATTATTGTATAGTAACTAGTTCAGTACCCGTGCGATGCACGGGGCTTTGCTTTGTATTACCGTTGTAAATTATTTATTTGTCAGTAAAATTTGTTAGTTTAATATATACAATACAAAAGCATCAACAAACAATTATTTATTGTACGGGCTAGGAAACTACCCAATCAGTGACCTCCATGAAAGCATGTAGTAAACGTAACTTTTGGATGCAGACAATCTTCCTAGTGCACAAATTATCTTTCTCCACGCTCAAAAGAACTTCGGATATATATATGTTAAAATATCGTCCCCATATGATATTCCATTATGCTCATACAATATTCCTTTTTGTGCAAATGCTCCTCCATCAAATCGTATTTGGCAATAAAGTTTCGAAGAACCTAATGTGGGGAATTTGCCCAATTGTAAATTACACGTATTTAATTAAACGATTAATATACTACATTTGCCCAAATTCTTATATACAATTAGTCTGTTGTGTCTATACTCTTGGAGCAAAAGTTTCGTTGCATATAATTGCACTACAGTTTAAACATCGACCCTATATCTGATGACGAAGAAGCAGGATCTTGTAAATGCCAAAGGATACAAATTCACATGTTTGAAAGCTAATGGTCAAAAGTAAAACAACTGAGCAAAATGAAAGTACAGCCAAAATATGATATGAATCATGCAATAAAATCACTATGTCAGTAACTTAAGACAAAAGCATTCAACTATGTTATTGATCATGCAGCACACACCACAATTATGATGAATAACACACCTAATTTACAACATTGCAAAACACTTCGTTGTAAACAACATTGGCTGTCTGGTTTGTTACTTTGTCAGCACTGTCCAAAAGTAACATCTTGAGGCCATCTTTTTTTGTTACTCTTGAAATAGCAACATACAACTGACCATGTGTGAAAACCGGTCTTGGAAGGTATAACCCAACTGACATCAGACTTTGGCCTTGGCTTTTGTTTATTGTCATTGCAAAGGATGGCATAATTGGAAACTGTCGACGACACAATGTGAATGGCAATGATGTATCTGATGGGGATAAAGTTATTCTAGGAATTAAGACCTTGAGTCCAACATTAAAACCTGTCATAATCTTTGCCTGGATGACATGTCTCTCAAGGCGAGTTAGAATCAACCTTGTACCATTACACAGTCCGATTGACCTATCAAGATTGCACATTAGCATAATGGGACAACCGACCTTAAGTCTTAATTGATGATTAGGAATCCCAGACATAGAGATCGTATTTAAAAATTCCACAGAATGCATAGCAGCAATGGAATCCCGCAATACATCTTGCCTAGATACACTGTCAGCACTTAAATATAACCTTTCATCGCCAGGCAACATATTAATCATATAATTGTTAACTTCTTCAACTACTGTCAAACTCGGTGCCAAAATTGCACGATCCTTGAAATAGTCACCATCACCCAAATGATCCAGTAGATCAGGATAAGTAGAATGAATAATACACTCTAGTGGAGATGAGGTAGGATATAGAAGAAATTCATCCGGTATTGTAATAATATCTGTAGTACCATTAATTATTGGAACTTTACCATCACCCATTGCGACAATCCAATCTGCAAAGTCCTTTGTGTCCATGCTATGTCCCGTCATATTTGAATTCATTAACCTCATATTCTTCGTAAGTTTAAAGACTTTACAGTACTACCAAAGGTATGACGCATTGATTATTGCCATGACAATATCCTCTCTAGAACCCCTTGGAATGACCAGTAGTATCTGTCTAAAATCTCCACCAAGTACAACCACTTTACCACCAAACACCAACTCAAACGCATCTAGATTGACGCGATTGCATATATCTTTCAGTGTTCGATCTAACGCCTCAAAGCAAAACCTATTTGCCATGGGTGCCTCATCCCATATTATAAGAGATGTATGGATCAGTAATTCTGCTAGATGTGACCCCTGTTTGATATTGCATACAGAATCTTCATTGATATTCAGTGGAATAGCAAATTGAGAGTGTGCCGTTTTACCCCTAGGTAATAATAAAGCTGCAATACCACTTGTCGCTACTGTCAACACAATCTTTCCGTCGCCTCTTAGTGATGTTGAGAGCGTTTTCCATAAGTATGTCTTGCCGGTTCCACCATAGCCATATACAAAGTACAAACCTCCATCGGAGATGTTGACAGCTGATATGACTGCATCATAAATCTCCCTTTGTTCTTCTGTCAAGTTAGCAACCAATTCAGGAACTTCCCTCCTCAGAGCATGCCAGTCAAAATTTAACTCGTCATACATGTATCTATTTGTCCGGCCATGAAAATCGGGTGAAGAAGGAGATGGCATTGAGTCATACTCGTTAAGACTTCTACCATTTACGTTCAGAAGACGCTCAATCTCTGTCAAAACAGCATTTTCAAGTTCTTTGTCTGTCAAAGTTAAACCTGATCAATAAGAATAAGTTCAGTTTACACCAAATAATATGATACAGAAACAGGACAAATATGACCTACTATTTGCTTTTCAAATTAGTAATAACAATAATATTGTTCTGAAAAAAAAAGTCCTAAACGCAAATGACTTGGCATATATACCTGTTTCTTGCTCATGTGTATATAGTATATCATCTGACATTAACTTCCATGACTGCTGCCATACAATCTCTGGCCTACCAAAAGAATTACAGGAGAGTAAAGTGCAAAATAGACGACGTACATACTCAGTGCTTGCCCACTCCGCAGCCTTTCTGAATGCATCTATATACTCCTTATCATCCTCTAATAGTCATAATGCATAACACGCATCCCTGAAATTGTTATATTCTACACCGTCCACTGTTCTAATTTCTTTGTAAGACTTAGGTCCCCTAACTGATGTCAATAACAACCGTAAGTAAAATGACTCCCCTACTCCTGGTGGAACATAATATAATCGTCCAATTGAAAATCCACTCTTTCTTGGTGTCCACTTCTGTAGATGTTTCTTGAATACAAATTTGGTTGGAAACTCTGCATAGGTTAACACCCTTGCTTCATCATACTCATCATTCGCAGTCATCCAGGCTAGAAACATGGACTCCCGCACAGTTGGGCGATTGACCACTTCTTCTATATTATCGTCATCTTCGTAAATAACATTTTGTTGATCTGGGAGATGAAAAGCAAGACATTCAACTGATGGATATCTGTAGTTTATGTCATGACTAAGGATTCGCCAAATGGCTTCACATGGTGATAAGTAACGAACATCATAATACATTTTAATTTCATCATGCACCATGTTAGGATCGGACAACCCAGAATCTGCATAAAAGGCTACTGTTGCACGGTCATGACCCTTACTAACGTATTTGAATAAATACTTGATGGACTCTCCTTGCTTACATCTCTCAATATTGATGTGTGCCTGGAATTTTAAGAGCAAATATGGGTTATACGGTATAACATGTCTATTATCTAAAGGAATACCACCCTTCAAAACTTCTCTTCCATTATCACGTCTTCTATATCGAACGTACCCATCCTCATGAATAAAAGTTTCCGCTGTATAATTTTTGGGAAAATATTTAGAACATCTCCCATCTTTCATACAAGGTGAGTTCCTGTTGGCCACTCCACATGGCCCATGCATCATAAAGTTACTCATCGCTTCAAACAATGTTGGATTATTCTCCTTATCTGGCAATTCAGCGCTTATAACATCATCTATTTCTTTAGGAGTGGAAAGCTTGTTTGTATTGCCGAGGAACAACAGAATATGAGCATGTGGTAGGCCACGCTTCTGGAATTCAATGGTACATATCGCTGCAAAAAAAATTGCCGAATGCATGACAAGAAATGTCAATATATCTATATACAGTAATTAGGACGGTCAAATTAGGTCATAGATCTATTGGCTTATGCTTTGTATACTATAGAATAATTTCTTCTTCAATGCATCGTTAGTATATACTTACACGCTTTTACTGGACCGAATAGACTACCCTTTTTCAATTCCTTCATTAAACAATCTAGCTTCATCTTAAACACTTTATTGATAAGATCTGGACGATTTTCAACCCTGGAACCAGAAGATGACACAGCCCTAGTAATCTCCGGCCACTTTGGATTACACGTGAATGTTATAAACAAATCTGGATACCCAGCCCATCCACATATTGCAATTGCGTCCTGGTAGTTGCGCATAATATACTGAGGTCCACCGGTGAACGAAAATGGCAATATAATGCCCTTGCCCCTAGCTGCAGCCTCCATCTCACCAACAAAGATTGCATCAGTGAGACCCTTGTACATCTCTGCCCTAAGGAGTTTTTGATTATACCGCAAGTACTGCAATTTGTATGCCTCCATCATTGTGTATGCATCAACAACAAACTGCTGGAACAATTTTCCTGACCTTAGTATAGTAGAAAACTCACAGTCACGCTCATGAACAACGTAAGCAAAGTATTCTCTCATTGATACACATTTAACCCTACTTGTAGAAGCCTCATCAACACGAGCATGTGGTATATTTTCATTGTAACCACCATCACCAAATGGGAAAAGCAAAGGATACTGCAGTGCAAGGAAGTCTGGATGTGTTTCCTTAATTCTCTCCAATAAGCCTGACTTATATTTAACAATGATATCTCGTCCCTCATCTGTACTACCAATATCTCCAACAATCAAAGCAGCAACTTCATTCGGTGCTGAAGGAATATTATACCTATTTGGATCTGTCCCCCTCTTATGGATTAGCCTTATCCCTATGGATTGACCTTCATTTGTTGCGACAAAATCACGTGCCATTCGGAATATCCTAACCAGTCGGTTATCTCTGTCTAACATACGTTGAAGACCCCTGACAGTATCTTGATTTACAACATGTTGGCGATGATTTGTATGAGAACTACAAATGAAACCGGAACAAAAAATTATTAGAATTCCATCATTACATAAGAAAATAAGTCTATCAAATTAATAGACAACCATTCATGTACCGAAAAGGAAAAACTTACTTTACCGCAGACAATCTATGAGAAATTTCATGCTCAGTGTAACCCCCTTCCCACCTTAGGCCGAGATTAAGTTATTAAACTCATAATTAAGTTGTACTTAGAGACCATATTTAGAAATGGGACTTATTAAGCTACTCATTTGCCCAAAATCGGATTTGCAAAAACTTTTCTAAACTTATTCACAATGGTCCCAAGTTCTCAATACAAAATAATACTGGCCTGAACAGGTGGATTCCATTTACAATTATCAGAGTGCAAATAAGTTCCCGACTCACTCGGGTTCCATTCATAACAAAAAGGGATTTACAAAAGGCACATAGCCTACAATTCATACCCTTT
Source organism: Inga leiocalycina (assembly GCA_963242795.1). Lineage (NCBI taxonomy): Eukaryota > Viridiplantae > Streptophyta > Magnoliopsida > Fabales > Fabaceae > Inga > Inga leiocalycina. The sequence continues at coordinate 32,759,753 of OY725327.1, forward strand.
TACTTGGGGATTACACAAAATCTACTATATACAATTCCAAAATATACAATGATAACCATAATCTCCAAAATATACTCCTAAACAGGAGTTCTAACTACTCTTCGTCGCCCGCTTGCCTCTCGATCCTTCGGCCCTGTCTAAAAGGTTTAATTTTGGGAGAGTGAGATTCTAAAGAATCCCCGTAGTAACAAGTCAATCATATAATGTACAACAATAATGCATGTAATCAAATCATCATCCACACAAGCGACTACAACGGCAGTTGCAGCGGCAATGGTTAGTATGACACATGTCATCCCTGACGATTGCTCACGCTGAATTGCTCACGTTGTATTGCATCACAACAATCAACACAGTATAATTCACCACAGCTGGGATCCATATAAAGCATATCATATTCACAAGCCACATAGGCAAGATACACACACACAGCCCACGGCTGGATTTCACATACGCCGCCCCCACGGGTCGGATTCACAAAGATCCATGTCGATTACGACGGCAGTCCAACGGCCGACTAGAGATGACCACTGTCACTCCCTATACGGCTCACGCTGACCTGCTCGCGCCGTAATGGACCATGGCACACATTTCACAAGTTCAATGATAAGATATGCATACCAAGACATCATACAAGATATGAGAGAAAAGTCACTACCTGAGTTCTTCCGGGCGTGTCCTAGCGCCGGTTTCTCCCGAGGAAGGCAAATATCAAATCCTATTTTCACAATTAGGGACGAAGAGTTATTCTCTATTCCAAGACTTAATTCACTTTATAATGCTTAATTGGTTATCATTATCGCTCTTTTAGAGTCATTAAATACCCCTAACAAAACTCCTAAAGGGTTGGAAGAACTATCCCCAAGATCCCCTTTTGGAAGCACAAAACTGAGATTTTACTCTGTTTCACTCGAGCACAGATGACCATGCTCGAGCACAAGTACGGACATCACTCGAGCACAAATGCTCTCACTCGAGCATTGGTACGGACAGCACTCGAGCACAAAAGAAAGTGAGACCGCGAGTGAGCACCCGAGAGCACAAAGAAATCTTCAGGAACCGGCTCACTCGAGCACAAAATCCTCACTCGAGCACAAGGCCAAATGCCTCACTCGAGCACCCGCGAGAGAAGTCCAGGAAGTGAGGTCCCGAGAGCACACAAAGCTCTCCAAGCACAAGATCACTCGAGCACAGCCATATGTGCTCGAGCACACAACTCACACCCGCGAGCACACTCCTCTCACCCGCGAGCACCTCTCTCACCCGCGAGCACACCTCCCACCTGAAGCACAACCTCACTCGAGCATGACCCCCAGTGCTCGAGTGAGAAGGCTATGCTCGCGAGTGTCAGAGCACACTCTTGGCATCCACCAGCAAGTGAAGACCCGAAGCAACCCTTCACTCTGAACTCCCACTAACACTCGAGCAGCGCCAAGCTCACTCGAGCATGATCTTCCCTCACTCGAGCACAAAGCGGTGTGCTCGAGCATTGCTCATAAAAACCCAGACAAACTCGAAGCACAAAAGGGAAAAACCACTCAGCACTCGAGCAGAGTTCATCCCTGCTCGGGTGAAACTCAACCCTCACTCGAGCAGACCCCTTCTGCTCGGGTGATATTCATCCTTCACTCGAGCACACCCCTGTCTGCTCGAGTGAATACCTCAGATAGCAGAAAACGCAGAAAACAGAGGCACTCTCCTTAACCTTTGCCCAATTGATTCCTATAGATACACAACTTAACCCCAAAGCCATTCCCACACTAAAACACCCAACAAACTCAATGGAGTACTCAGAATCATCAAAGTCCTACTCCATTATCATGCTTTGGGTTTTGGGCATTAAATTCAACAAGATACCTCTCTTAACCAAACTTCACATTTCAATTACCAATCAATCTATCTATCATAAACTCATTCCAAAACACCATTCTCATGCCAAAAACATACCAAATGAACAGTGGCATCCAATTTTCGGATTCAAGCCAAATTTCCAGAATTTAGAAACTATTCAAAATGGTATGAAACATAGATAGATAGATTGGTTTTACTCACCTTATCAACTTCTCCAAAGAGAGTTCTTGATCCACCAACAATCAATTTTCGTGTGATCACAAACCACACCAAATGGCCAAACTACACACACCAAAATGAAGCCCATTACTCAAGGATCAACATTAAGGAAGTGGGTTTGAGCAAAGGAGATCATTTACTTACCCCAAATCACTAGTTCTTCTTTCTCTTTCTTGCCTAGCTAAACCGCCGGAAATGGAGGAAGAGAAGAGAGAGAAACGAGAGAGAGATGGAGAGATGGAGTGAGAGAGAGAAAAGAGGAAAAGTGCCCATTTGTCCTCATTAGATCTCATCCAATGGCCACCATATTGCCACTTGTCGACATCTCCTGCATCCACACAAGGAGCTCACCACATCACAACACATAGGATTCCAACCCCCGGTCAAGGAATCTCAACCCTTGATCTTAAATACCACTCACATGCACCCATATTTCCAATTTCCACTAATTATGACATTAACTAATATAGTCATAAAACACTTAATAATTCCAATAAATTCATAATTATCATTAATAATCATGATTATCCCTTAATCAAAAATTGGGATATTACAATTCTCCCCCCGTTCAATAAATTTCGCCCTCGAAATTTGTTACACATCATGGGGCATAAACTCAGGAAATCGTTTCCTCATGTCCGCTTCCGCCTCCCAAGTGGCTTCCCTTGGAGACATTCCCTTCCAGACCACCTTCACGAACGGTAAGCTTCGGTGCCTGAGCTTCCGCTCTTCTCGATCAATGATTCTCTCTGGCGCTACCGCATAAGTGAAGTTATCTTGCAATTCCACTTCTTCATACTCAATGACATGCTCAGGGTCTGGTTGGTACTTCTTGAGCTGCGAGACATGAAACACATCATGTAATCTACTCAAACTTGGGGGTAGTGCTATCCGATATGCCACCGGCCCGATCCTTGCCAGAATCTCAAATGGACCAATGTATCTCGGACTCAGCTTCTTTCGCTTGATTGCTCTCCCGATGCCCGTGACCGGAGACACTCTCAAGAAAACATGATCCCCCACTTCAAACTCAAGAGGTCTTCTCCTCTTATCAGCATAGCTCTTCTGACGACTCTGTGCTGTAAGGAGCCTCTTCCTGATAACTCGGATCTGCTCAGCGGTTTGGTCAACAAGATCCGGCCCATACAACTTCCTCTCAGATAACTCTGACCAGCACAATGGTGACTGGCACTTCCTCCCATACAGTGCTTCATACGGAGCCATTTGAATGCTCGCATGGTAACTGTTGTTGTACGCAAACTCAGCCAATGGAAGATAGTAGTCCCACTTTCCTTTGAAGTCTAGGACACACGCTCTCAGCATATCTTCTAAAGTCTGGATAGTCCTCTCTGACTGTCCGTCTGTCTGAGGATGGTAAGCCGTGCTAAACCTCAATTGAGTACCCATAGCTTCGTGCAGAGCCTTCCAGAATCTCGAAGTAAACCGAGGATCTCTATCGGAGATTATATTCTTCGGTGTACCATGGAGTCTCACAATCTCCTTGATATAAATCTCAGCCAGTCTATCAGGAGAATAGCCAGCGTTGATAGGTATGAAGTGCGCAAACTTCGTGAGTCGGTCGACAATCACCCAGATCGCATCATAGTTCTTGATCTTGGGCAAACCCATCACTAGATCCATGGTCACACTCTCCCACTTCCATTCTGGAATTTCTGGACTCTGAAGCAATCCTGGCGGTCTCTGGTGCTCAATCTTCACCTTTTGACAGGTGAGACACCGCGCCACATAATTCGTCACATCACTCTTCAACCCTGGCCACCAATACATAGACTTCAAATTGTGATACATCTTGGTCATACCGGGGTGAAGAGTATATTGACTCTTATGAGCCTCATCAAGAATTCTCAATCTCAACTCCGCCTTTAGTGGTACATAGGTTCTCTTCTGATAACGCACCAATCCACTTGGTGACAAGTCATAGTCTCGAGTCTCCCCTCGCTCAATCATAGCTCGGATCGACTGTGCTAGCTCATCATGCATTTGAGCTTCTTCAATCTCAGTCCTCAGGTCATTCTCCCCTTGGACCACACCATAACTGGCACACAGGATTTCCTTCGAGATATTCAAATCCCGAAAATCCTCTATCAGTTTCCATTCCTGGATCATCATTGTTGCCACTAGCACCGCCTTCCGACTCAAAGCATCCGCGACGACATTTGCCTTACCCGGATGATATTTGATCTCCAGGTTATAATCTTTCAGCAACTCCATCCATCGACGTTGTCTCATGTTCAACTCTTTCTGATCAAACAGATATTTGAGACTTTTGTGGTCGCAGTACAGTTCCACTGTCACACCATACAGGTAATGACGCCAAATTTTCAATGCAAACACAATTGCCGCCAGCTCCAGATCATGAGTGGGGTAGTTCATCTCATGCGGTTTCAGCTGTCGAGAGGCATAGGCCACCACACGTCCCTGCTGCATCAGGACACACCCTAACCCCTGCTTACTCGCATCACTGTACACGACGTAAGCCTCACTGGGATCAGGTATAATCAACACTGGTGCCGTAGTCAATCTCTCCTTCAGCTCAGTGAAACTCCGCTCACAACGTTCATCCCACAAAAACGGTTGATCCTTCCTCGTGAGCTTGGTCATCGGCAAGGCAATATGCGAGAAGTTCTGAATGAACCTCCGGTAATAACCAGCAAGACCCAGAAAGCTGCGAATCTCAGAAACAGTTTCTGGCCTTTTCCATTCAAGTACCGCTTCCACCTTACTGGGATCCACTGATACCCCGTCTCGAGAGATCATATGGCCAAGGAACTTCACTTCCGTAAGCCAAAACTCACATTTGCTCAGTTTGGCATAGAGTTGCTTTTCCCTTAAAACACCTAGTACAATTCTCAAGTGTTGCTCATGATCCTCCCTACTCTTGGAATAGATCAAGATGTCGTCGATAAACACAACCACAAACTGGTCAAGGTACTGTCGGAAGATGCGATTCATATAATCCATGAATACCGCCGGTGCATTCGTCAAACCAAAGGGCATCACAAGGAACTCATAGTGCCCATATCTCGTTCTAAAAGCAGTCTTCGGAATGTCTGCTGCCTTCACACGCAGCTGATGGTATCCCGACCTTAGATCAATTTTGGAGAATACACACGAACCAGCTAATTGATCTAACAGGTCATCAATTCTTGGGAGTGGATACTTATTCTTAACAGTTACCTTGTTAAGTTCTCGATAATCGATGCAAAGCCTCAAGCTTCCATCTTTCTTTTTCACAAATAACACCGGAGCTCCCCACGGTGATACACTAGGTCGGATGAACCCTTTCTCAAGCAATTCTTCAATTTGCTTCTTCAACTCTGCCATTTCATTCGGGGCCATACGATATGGGGCTTTCGATATCGAACCAGCTCCAGGCACAATCTCAATTGGGAATTCTACTTCCCTTTCCGGAGGCAATCCACTAAGATCCTCTGGAAATATCTCAGGGAATTCATTTACTACTGATATACTCTCTAAAGCTTCACCTGACTCTCCCTGAACGGAGAAAAACACCATATACCCTTGACACCCTTTCTCAAGATATCTCTCAGCTTTAGCTGTTGAAAGCAAGTTCAAACTGGCATTTACATTGCTATCCCGCTGTGCACTACGAAAATTGATCCTTTTATTACCACAATCAAGCAGCACATCATTTGCTCTTAACCAATCAAAACCCAAAATGACTTCTAGTTGTTGGAGTGGCAAGCAGATCAAATCAACTGTAGACTCCCAACCCTCAACAACTATTACACAATTTAAGCAGGCTTCGGCCGTCACAGCCTTGACACCCATCGGCGTCGACACAACCAAATCAAATGGTAATCTATGCACATGCAATCCCAGGCGCTTTACACAATCATAAGCAATAAAAGAGTGACTTGCACCCGAATCAAACAAAGTATCTAATTCATTATCACCGAGAAGAATTTTACCTTGGATCAATTCAGGCGACTTCCGGGCCTCCTCATGAGTCATGGCGAACACTCGACCCTGATTCCTGGGCCTTTGCTCTGCTGGCGGTCTTGGGCACTTAGTAGAGATGTGACCCACTTGCTTACAGTTGAAGCAAATCACCTCCCCAGCACAAGTTCTTCCCGGATGATACTTTCTGCACTGATTACACATCGGTCCTGCTGGAGGTCTCTGGTCACTACGACCCCCAGGCTGGTAGGGCTTCTTGTTACCACCCCCATATGAGGATCCTTGCCCCTTCCGCTTCTGGGAAGTGTTAGCCTTGCTAGGCTCACTGCGACTGTCTTTACCCTTAGCTGGGTACCAATCCCTCAGATTGTTCTCAACAATCCTACACTGCTCCACCGCCTTGTTGAAGTCAGTAAATAGGTGAGAGGCTAATCTCTTCTTCAGTTCTCGCCTTAAGCCCCTGATAAGCATATCAGAGCTCCACTCCTCATCATCCTTTTCTCGGAGATGCGTAGAATACCGAGATAGCCGGACGAAACGGGAAAGATACTCGTCAAAACTCTCTGTATCTCCCTGCCTGATAGCCAAGAACTCAGACTCTTTCTCCAACCTCACCGACTTGGGGAAATACTTCTCATTAAACTTTTCTTGGAACATTTCCCAAGTCACTGGCACATTACGGCTTCGAAGTGTCATGGCGATATTCCGCCACCACCGGTCTGCGTCCCCCTCTAGCTTATACACAGCTAGCTTCGCTTTTACCTCCGTAGAACACTCGAGGACCTCAAAGATCTTCTCTAGATGAGTTAACCAGTCCTCAGCAACTTGGGGCTCAAACCTCCCTCTGAACACTGGAGGTAGATGCTTGCAAAATTCAGAGACCCAGTATTGCAAGTCCCTTTCCTTACGAGCCGGCACCCCTTGAGACTCTTGATTAGGCACCGTGTGAGGTAGGGATTCATGGGACCGATTGGACCCCTCAGCCGTTTCCTCATGATGAGTCTCTGCTTGAGTCTCCTCACGAGTCGACTGGGCCCTTTCTTCGTTACGCTTGGCCCTTTCCTCCCGGAGCTCTTCTCTTAGCTCACGGATCATATCTCTTTGCTCCCGCACGAGATCCATCATCTCTTGCATTGGGTCAGGAGGATTGTCATTCAACTCCTCCACATCTGGATCCCCTTGTCTGCCTCTAGGGCGAACCATGTTGTCCTTTACTCTACAATGATTCACCATATCAGTTTCAAAGCAAAGGTATACACATAATCCATAAGACTTAGATATATCTACAACTTAGCAGAGATATCCATGTGTATACACAACAAGCACTTATCAATCATCAAGCTAACCTAAACTCAAAGGATTAAGGTCAACTAAGGAGCTATCCTAGCAAATGCTCACCTTGCCAGGAACTACGGCTCTGATACCACAAATGTAACCCCCTTCCCACCTTAGGCCGAGATTAAGTTATTAAACTCATAATTAAGTTGTACTTAGAGACCATATTTAGAAATGGGACTTATTAAGCTACTCATTTGCCCAAAATCGGATTTGCAAAAACTTTTCTAAACTTATTCACAATGGTCCCAAGTTCTCAATACAAAATAATACTGGCCTGAACAGGTGGATTCCATTTACAATTATCAGAGTGCAAATAAGTTCCCGACTCACTCGGGTTCCATTCATAACAAAAAGGGATTTACAAAAGGCACATAGCCTACAATTCATACCCTTTTACTTGGGGATTACACAAAATCTACTATATACAATTCCAAAATATACAATGATAACCATAATCTCCAAAATATACTCCTAAACAGGAGTTCTAACTACTCTTCGTCGCCCGCTTGCCTCTCGATCCTTCGGCCCTGTCTAAAAGGTTTAATTTTGGGAGAGTGAGATTCTAAAGAATCCCCGTAGTAACAAGTCAATCATATAATGTACAACAATAATGCATGTAATCAAATCATCATCCACACAAGCGACTACAACGGCAGTTGCAGCGGCAATGGTTAGTATGACACATGTCATCCCTGACGATTGCTCACGCTGAATTGCTCACGTTGTATTGCATCACAACAATCAACACAGTATAATTCACCACAGCTGGGATCCATATAAAGCATATCATATTCACAAGCCACATAGGCAAGATACACACACACAGCCCACGGCTGGATTTCACATACGCCGCCCCCACGGGTCGGATTCACAAAGATCCATGTCGATTACGACGGCAGTCCAACGGCCGACTAGAGATGACCACTGTCACTCCCTATACGGCTCACGCTGACCTGCTCGCGCCGTAATGGACCATGGCACACATTTCACAAGTTCAATGATAAGATATGCATACCAAGACATCATACAAGATATGAGAGAAAAGTCACTACCTGAGTTCTTCCGGGCGTGTCCTAGCGCCGGTTTCTCCCGAGGAAGGCAAATATCAAATCCTATTTTCACAATTAGGGACGAAGAGTTATTCTCTATTCCAAGACTTAATTCACTTTATAATGCTTAATTGGTTATCATTATCGCTCTTTTAGAGTCATTAAATACCCCTAACAAAACTCCTAAAGGGTTGGAAGAACTATCCCCAAGATCCCCTTTTGGAAGCACAAAACTGAGATTTTACTCTGTTTCACTCGAGCACAGATGACCATGCTCGAGCACAAGTACGGACATCACTCGAGCACAAATGCTCTCACTCGAGCATTGGTACGGACAGCACTCGAGCACAAAAGAAAGTGAGACCGCGAGTGAGCACCCGAGAGCACAAAGAAATCTTCAGGAACCGGCTCACTCGAGCACAAAATCCTCACTCGAGCACAAGGCCAAATGCCTCACTCGAGCACCCGCGAGAGAAGTCCAGGAAGTGAGGTCCCGAGAGCACACAAAGCTCTCCAAGCACAAGATCACTCGAGCACAGCCATATGTGCTCGAGCACACAACTCACACCCGCGAGCACACTCCTCTCACCCGCGAGCACCTCTCTCACCCGCGAGCACACCTCCCACCTGAAGCACAACCTCACTCGAGCATGACCCCCAGTGCTCGAGTGAGAAGGCTATGCTCGCGAGTGTCAGAGCACACTCTTGGCATCCACCAGCAAGTGAAGACCCGAAGCAACCCTTCACTCTGAACTCCCACTAACACTCGAGCAGCGCCAAGCTCACTCGAGCATGATCTTCCCTCACTCGAGCACAAAGCGGTGTGCTCGAGCATTGCTCATAAAAACCCAGACAAACTCGAAGCACAAAAGGGAAAAACCACTCAGCACTCGAGCAGAGTTCATCCCTGCTCAGGTGAAACTCAACCCTCACTCGAGCAGACCCCTTCTGCTCGGGTGATATTCATCCTTCACTCGAGCACACCCCTGTCTGCTCGAGTGAATACCTCAGATAGCAGAAAACGCAGAAAACAGAGGCACTCTCCTTAACCTTTGCCCAATTGATTCCTATAGATACACAACTTAACCCCAAAGCCATTCCCACACTAAAACACCCAACAAACTCAATGGAGTACTCAGAATCATCAAAGTCCTACTCCATTATCATGCTTTGGGTTTTGGGCATTAAATTCAACAAGATACCTCTCTTAACCAAACTTCACATTTCAATTACCAATCAATCTATCTATCATAAACTCATTCCAAAACACCATTCTCATGCCAAAAACATACCAAATGAACAGTGGCATCCAATTTTCGGATTCAAGCCAAATTTCCAGAATTTAGAAACTATTCAAAATGGTATGAAACATAGATAGATAGATTGGTTTTACTCACCTTATCAACTTCTCCAAAGAGAGTTCTTGATCCACCAACAATCAATTTTCGTGTGATCACAAACCACACCAAATGGCCAAACTACACACACCAAAATGAAGCCCATTACTCAAGGATCAACATTAAGGAAGTGGGTTTGAGCAAAGGAGATCATTTACTTACCCCAAATCACTAGTTCTTCTTTCTCTTTCTTGCCTAGCTAAACCGCCGGAAATGGAGGAAGAGAAGAGAGAGAAACGAGAGAGAGATGGAGAGATGGAGTGAGAGAGAGAAAAGAGGAAAAGTGCCCATTTGTCCTCATTAGATCTCATCCAATGGCCACCATATTGCCACTTGTCGACATCTCCTGCATCCACACAAGGAGCTCACCACATCACAACACATAGGATTCCAACCCCCGGTCAAGGAATCTCAACCCTTGATCTTAAATACCACTCACATGCACCCATATTTCCAATTTCCACTAATTATGACATTAACTAATATAGTCATAAAACACTTAATAATTCCAATAAATTCATAATTATCATTAATAATCATGATTATCCCTTAATCAAAAATTGGGATATTACAATTCTCCCCCCGTTCAATAAATTTCGCCCTCGAAATTTGTTACACATCATGGGGCATAAACTCAGGAAATCGTTTCCTCATGTCCGCTTCCGCCTCCCAAGTGGCTTCCCTTGGAGACATTCCCTTCCAGACCACCTTCACGAACGGTAAGCTTCGGTGCCTGAGCTTCCGCTCTTCTCGATCAATGATTCTCTCTGGCGCTACCGCATAAGTGAAGTTATCTTGCAATTCCACTTCTTCATACTCAATGACATGCTCAGGGTCTGGTTGGTACTTCTTGAGCTGCGAGACATGAAACACATCATGTAATCTACTCAAACTTGGGGGTAGTGCTATCCGATATGCCACCGGCCCGATCCTTGCCAGAATCTCAAATGGACCAATGTATCTCGGACTCAGCTTCTTTCGCTTGATTGCTCTCCCGATGCCCGTGACCGGAGACACTCTCAAGAAAACATGATCCCCCACTTCAAACTCAAGAGGTCTTCTCCTCTTATCAGCATAGCTCTTCTGACGACTCTGTGCTGTAAGGAGCCTCTTCCTGATAACTCGGATCTGCTCAGCGGTTTGGTCAACAAGATCCGGCCCATACAACTTCCTCTCAGATAACTCTGACCAGCACAATGGTGACTGGCACTTCCTCCCATACAGTGCTTCATACGGAGCCATTTGAATGCTCGCATGGTAACTGTTGTTGTACGCAAACTCAGCCAATGGAAGATAGTAGTCCCACTTTCCTTTGAAGTCTAGGACACACGCTCTCAGCATATCTTCTAAAGTCTGGATAGTCCTCTCTGACTGTCCGTCTGTCTGAGGATGGTAAGCCGTGCTAAACCTCAATTGAGTACCCATAGCTTCGTGCAGAGCCTTCCAGAATCTCGAAGTAAACCGAGGATCTCTATCGGAGATTATATTCTTCGGTGTACCATGGAGTCTCACAATCTCCTTGATATAAATCTCAGCCAGTCTATCAGGAGAATAGCCAGCGTTGATAGGTATGAAGTGCGCAGACTTCGTGAGTCGGTCGACAATCACCCAGATCGCATCATAGTTCTTGATCTTGGGCAAACCCATCACTAGATCCATGGTCACACTCTCCCACTTCCATTCTGGAATTTCTGGACTCTGAAGCAATCCTGGCGGTCTCTGGTGCTCAATCTTCACCTTTTGACAGGTGAGACACCGCGCCACATAATTCGTCACATCACTCTTCAACCCTGGCCACCAATACATAGACTTCAAATTGTGATACATCTTGGTCATACCGGGGTGAAGAGTATATTGACTCTTATGAGCCTCATCAAGAATTCTCAATCTCAACTCCGCCTTTAGTGGTACATAGGTTCTCTTCTGATAACGCACCAATCCACTTGGTGACAAGTCATAGTCTCGAGTCTCCCCTCGCTCAATCATAGCTCGGATCGACTGTGCTAGCTCATCATGCATTTGAGCTTCTTCAATCTCAGTCCTCAGGTCATTCTCCCCTTGGACCACACCATAACTGGCACACAGGATTTCCTTCGAGATATTCAAATCCCGAAAATCCTCTATCAGTTTCCATTCCTGGATCATCATTGTTGCCACTAGCACCGCCTTCCGACTCAAAGCATCCGCGACGACATTTGCCTTACCCGGATGATATTTGATCTCCAGGTTATAATCTTTCAGCAACTCCATCCATCGACGTTGTCTCATGTTCAACTCTTTCTGATCAAACAGATATTTGAGACTTTTGTGGTCGCAGTACAGTTCCACTGTCACACCATACAGGTAATGACGCCAAATTTTCAATGCAAACACAATTGCCGCCAGCTCCAGATCATGAGTGGGGTAGTTCATCTCATGCGGTTTCAGCTGTCGAGAGGCATAGGCCACCACACGTCCCTGCTGCATCAGGACACACCCTAACCCCTGCTTACTCGCATCACTGTACACGACGTAAGCCTCACTGGGATCAGGTATAATCAACACTGGTGCCGTAGTCAATCTCTCCTTCAGCTCAGTGAAACTCCGCTCACAACGTTCATCCCACAAAAACGGTTGATCCTTCCTCGTGAGCTTGGTCATCGGCAAGGCAATATGCGAGAAGTTCTGAATGAACCTCCGGTAATAACCAGCAAGACCCAGAAAGCTGCGAATCTCAGAAACAGTTTCTGGCCTTTTCCATTCAAGTACCGCTTCCACCTTACTGGGATCCACTGATACCCCGTCTCGAGAGATCATATGGCCAAGGAACTTCACTTCCGTAAGCCAAAACTCACATTTGCTCAGTTTGGCATAGAGTTGCTTTTCCCTTAAAACACCTAGTACAATTCTCAAGTGTTGCTCATGATCCTCCCTACTCTTGGAATAGATCAAGATGTCGTCGATAAACACAACCACAAACTGGTCAAGGTACTGTCGGAAGATGCGATTCATATAATCCATGAATACCGCCGGTGCATTCGTCAAACCAAAGGGCATCACAAGGAACTCATAGTGCCCATATCTCGTTCTAAAAGCAGTCTTCGGAATGTCTGCTGCCTTCACACGCAGCTGATGGTATCCCGACCTTAGATCAATTTTGGAGAATACACACGAACCAGCTAATTGATCTAACAGGTCATCAATTCTTGGGAGTGGATACTTATTCTTAACAGTTACCTTGTTAAGTTCTCGATAATCGATGCAAAGCCTCAAGCTTCCATCTTTCTTTTTCACAAATAACACCGGAGCTCCCCACGGTGATACACTAGGTCGGATGAACCCTTTCTCAAGCAATTCTTCAATTTGCTTCTTCAACTCTGCCATTTCATTCGGGGCCATACGATATGGGGCTTTCGATATCGAACCAGCTCCAGGCACAATCTCAATTGGGAATTCTACTTCCCTTTCCGGAGGCAATCCACTAAGATCCTCTGGAAATATCTCAGGGAATTCATTTACTACTGATATACTCTCTAAAGCTTCACCTGACTCTCCCTGAACGGAGAAAAACACCATATACCCTTGACACCCTTTCTCAAGATATCTCTCAGCTTTAGCTGTTGAAAGCAAGTTCAAACTGGCATTTACATTGCTATCCCGCTGTGCACTACGAAAATTGATCCTTTTATTACCACAATCAAGCAGCACATCATTTGCTCTTAACCAATCAAAACCCAAAATGACTTCTAGTTGTTGGAGTGGCAAGCAGATCAAATCAACTGTAGACTCCCAACCCTCAACAACTATTACACAATTTAAGCAGGCTTCGGCCGTCACAGCCTTGACACCCATCGGCGTCGACACAACCAAATCAAATGGTAATCTATGCACATGCAATCCCAGGCGCTTTACACAATCATAAGCAATAAAAGAGTGACTTGCACCCGAATCAAACAAAGTATCTAATTCATTATCACCGAGAAGAATTTTACCTTGGATCAATTCAGGCGACTTCCGGGCCTCCTCATGAGTCATGGCGAACACTCGACCCTGATTCCTGGGCCTTTGCTCTGCTGGCGGTCTTGGGCACTTAGTAGAGATGTGACCCACTTGCTTACAGTTGAAGCAAATCACCTCCCCAGCACAAGTTCTTCCCGGATGATACTTTCTGCACTGATTACACATCGGTCCTGCTGGAGGTCTCTGGTCACTACGACCCCCAGGCTGGTAGGGCTTCTTGTTACCACCCCCATATGAGGATCCTTGCCCCTTCCGCTTCTGGGAAGTGTTAGCCTTGCTAGGCTCACTGCGACTGTCTTTACCCTTAGCTGGGTACCAATCCCTCAGATTGTTCTCAACAATCCTACACTGCTCCACCGCCTTGTTGAAGTCAGTAAATAGGTGAGAGGCTAATCTCTTCTTCAGTTCTCGCCTTAAGCCCCTGATAAGCATATCAGAGCTCCACTCCTCATCATCCTTTTCTCGGAGATGCGTAGAATACCGAGATAGCCGGACGAAACGGGAAAGATACTCGTCAAAACTCTCTGTATCTCCCTGCCTGATAGCCAAGAACTCAGACTCTTTCTCCAACCTCACCGACTTGGGGAAATACTTCTCATTAAACTTTTCTTGGAACATTTCCCAAGTCACTGGCACATTACGGCTTCGAAGTGTCATGGCGATATTCCGCCACCACCGGTCTGCGTCCCCCTCTAGCTTATACACAGCTAGCTTCGCTTTTACCTCCGTAGAACACTCGAGGACCTCAAAGATCTTCTCTAGATGAGTTAACCAGTCCTCAGCAACTTGGGGCTCAAACCTCCCTCTGAACACTGGAGGTAGATGCTTGCAAAATTCAGAGACCCAGTATTGCAAGTCCCTTTCCTTACGAGCCGGCACCCCTTGAGACTCTTGATTAGGCACCGTGTGAGGTAGGGATTCATGGGACCGATTGGACCCCTCAGCCGTTTCCTCATGATGAGTCTCTGCTTGAGTCTCCTCACGAGTCGACTGGGCCCTTTCTTCGTTACGCTTGGCCCTTTCCTCCCGGAGCTCTTCTCTTAGCTCACGGATCATATCTCTTTGCTCCCGCACGAGATCCATCATCTCTTGCATTGGGTCAGGAGGATTGTCATTCAACTCCTCCACATCTGGATCCCCTTGTCTGCCTCTAGGGCGAACCATGTTGTCCTTTACTCTACAATGATTCACCATATCAGTTTCAAAGCAAAGGTATACACATAATCCATAAGACTTAGATATATCTACAACTTAGCAGAGATATCCATGTGTATACACAACAAGCACTTATCAATCATCAAGCTAACCTAAACTCAAAGGATTAAGGTCAACTAAGGAGCTATCCTAGCAAATGCTCACCTTGCCAGGAACTACGGCTCTGATACCACAAATGTAACCCCCTTCCCACCTTAGGCCGAGATTAAGTTATTAAACTCATAATTAAGTTGTACTTAGAGACCATATTTAGAAATGGGACTTATTAAGCTACTCATTTGCCCAAAATCGGATTTGCAAAAACTTTTCTAAACTTATTCACAATGGTCCCAAGTTCTCAATACAAAATAATACTGGCCTGAACAGGTGGATTCCATTTACAATTATCAGAGTGCAAATAAGTTCCCGACTCACTCGGGTTCCATTCATAACAAAAAGGGATTTACAAAAGGCACATAGCCTACAATTCATACCCTTTTACTTGGGGATTACACAAAATCTACTATATACAATTCCAAAATATACAATGATAACCATAATCTCCAAAATATACTCCTAAACAGGAGTTCTAACTACTCTTCGTCGCCCGCTTGCCTCTCGATCCTTCGGCCCTGTCTAAAAGGTTTAATTTTGGGAGAGTGAGATTCTAAAGAATCCCCGTAGTAACAAGTCAATCATATAATGTACAACAATAATGCATGTAATCAAATCATCATCCACACAAGCGACTACAACGGCAGTTGCAGCGGCAATGGTTAGTATGACACATGTCATCCCTGACGATTGCTCACGCTGAATTGCTCACGTTGTATTGCATCACAACAATCAACACAGTATAATTCACCACAGCTGGGATCCATATAAAGCATATCATATTCACAAGCCACATAGGCAAGATACACACACACAGCCCACGGCTGGATTTCACATACGCCGCCCCCACGGGTCGGATTCACAAAGATCCATGTCGATTACGACGGCAGTCCAACGGCCGACTAGAGATGACCACTGTCACTCCCTATACGGCTCACGCTGACCTGCTCGCGCCGTAATGGACCATGGCACACATTTCACAAGTTCAATGATAAGATATGCATACCAAGACATCATACAAGATATGAGAGAAAAGTCACTACCTGAGTTCTTCCAGGCGTGTCCTAGCGCCGGTTTCTCCCGAGGAAGGCAAATATCAAATCCTATTTTCACAATTAGGGACGAAGAGTTATTCTCTATTCCAAGACTTAATTCACTTTATAATGCTTAATTGGTTATCATTATCGCTCTTTTAGAGTCATTAAATACCCCTAACAAAACTCCTAAAGGGTTGGAAGAACTATCCCCAAGATCCCCTTTTGGAAGCACAAAACTGAGATTTTACTCTGTTTCACTCGAGCACAGATGACCATGCTCGAGCACAAGTACGGACATCACTCGAGCACAAATGCTCTCACTCGAGCATTGGTACGGACAGCACTCGAGCACAAAAGAAAGTGAGACCGCGAGTGAGCACCCGAGAGCACAAAGAAATCTTCAGGAACCGGCTCACTCGAGCACAAAATCCTCACTCGAGCACAAGGCCAAATGCCTCACTCGAGCACCCGCGAGAGAAGTCCAGGAAGTGAGGTCCCGAGAGCACACAAAGCTCTCCAAGCACAAGATCACTCGAGCACAGCCATATGTGCTCGAGCACACAACTCACACCCGCGAGCACACTCCTCTCACCCGCGAGCACCTCTCTCACCCGCGAGCACACCTCCCACCTGAAGCACAACCTCACTCGAGCATGACCCCCAGTGCTCGAGTGAGAAGGCTATGCTCGCGAGTGTCAGAGCACACTCTTGGCATCCACCAGCAAGTGAAGACCCGAAGCAACCCTTCACTCTGAACTCCCACTAACACTCGAGCAGCGCCAAGCTCACTCGAGCATGATCTTCCCTCACTCGAGCACAAAGCGGTGTGCTCGAGCATTGCTCATAAAAACCCAGACAAACTCGAAGCACAAAAGGGAAAAACCACTCAGCACTCGAGCAGAGTTCATCCCTGCTCGGGTGAAACTCAACCCTCACTCGAGCAGACCCCTTCTGCTCGGGTGATATTCATCCTTCACTCGAGCACACCCCTGTCTGCTCGAGTGAATACCTCAGATAGCAGAAAACGCAGAAAACAGAGGCACTCTCCTTAACCTTTGCCCAATTGATTCCTATAGATACACAACTTAACCCCAAAGCCATTCCCACACTAAAACACCCAACAAACTCAATGGAGTACTCAGAATCATCAAAGTCCTACTCCATTATCATGCTTTGGGTTTTGGGCATTAAATTCAACAAGATACCTCTCTTAACCAAACTTCACATTTCAATTACCAATCAATCTATCTATCATAAACTCATTCCAAAACACCATTCTCATGCCAAAAACATACCAAATGAACAGTGGCATCCAATTTTCGGATTCAAGCCAAATTTCCAGAATTTAGAAACTATTCAAAATGGTATGAAACATAGATAGATAGATTGGTTTTACTCACCTTATCAACTTCTCCAAAGAGAGTTCTTGATCCACCAACAATCAATTTTCGTGTGATCACAAACCACACCAAATGGCCAAACTACACACACCAAAATGAAGCCCATTACTCAAGGATCAACATTAAGGAAGTGGGTTTGAGCAAAGGAGATCATTTACTTACCCCAAATCACTAGTTCTTCTTTCTCTTTCTTGCCTAGCTAAACCGCCGGAAATGGAGGAAGAGAAGAGAGAGAAACGAGAGAGAGATGGAGAGATGGAGTGAGAGAGAGAAAAGAGGAAAAGTGCCCATTTGTCCTCATTAGATCTCATCCAATGGCCACCATATTGCCACTTGTCGACATCTCCTGCATCCACACAAGGAGCTCACCACATCACAACACATAGGATTCCAACCCCCGGTCAAGGAATCTCAACCCTTGATCTTAAATACCACTCACATGCACCCATATTTCCAATTTCCACTAATTATGACATTAACTAATATAGTCATAAAACACTTAATAATTCCAATAAATTCATAATTATCATTAATAATCATGATTATCCCTTAATCAAAAATTGGGATATTACACTCAGTATCATATATGTATAATTGAGCATATCTAGGTGTCCTACCATCAACAGGAAGCATACTGCCTATCATATGCATATTTTGTCCAGACATCCTATAAACAAAAGGTCCACGGCTTGTACTTGTTTCGGGATCAATCCGCCCCCCCATGGATGTAAATGCAAACATAGAATTATAGATTCTAATGTTCTGTCTGAATTCTACACAGCGTGGACTTCCATTCGTCAAAAGATCTTTTAGATATTGTGCAGGTTCCTTTATTGTAGGAAGTCTTATCTTCCCTTGAAGGCAACACATCCCAAACTTGGGTGAGCAATCTGGATTATCTTTATGCAGCCTTTCATTTAACCAAAACCTTGCTTTGCGGTAAGCACATACACAATCACGATCGCCCAAATCTTTATACGCAGGCAGTTCTTCAAACCCCAATAAAATTACATTAGTTAGACATTTTGCATATAAATCAAATACGAAAAGAAGGCAGACATTTAAATAACTCAGATATTGAGTGTATTAAATATGGGGTTCATAATTTTGATTACTAATGTAATTAGATTCAAGATTTAGAATGATTGTAATATGATATAGCCGAGGCATTCGTGCAAATTTTACATTCTTAATTCGAATTCTAGTAATCTACAGAATACAATAAAATAAAAGCTTAAACGACATTCAACAAAATAATCACCATCACAACAAAAAATGCTTCAATCAACATATCTATGAATAAGAACTAACGTCAATGCAACAACTTCATTTATCAAAAGGGCCTCTGAAGGCATAACGTCTGTAGGCTGAAATTAAATTACGGCAACAAAGAAAGCATAAATAGATGACGGTAACATCACAAGTATGTTGTACATAAATTATAAACTTTATTTATATAAAAACATGACAGTATCATGCAATAACATATACAACATACGATTGATGATTAAAAAAGGTAATAAACTATGATTGATTCAAATCAAGTTTGAGTTACTGCAATTTATATTTTTAATGCTACTGCCATAACCGTCTAAATCCATTAATTACTTATACTAAATATCATATATCTAATCTAAACGGAGTTCACCATTATAACACATTAACATGCACTAATTAGGAAAGCTTTCGGCGTCGAACCAAATCCAAGGGGACAATATTCTTTCATCTTCTAAAGATAGATGGTCATGTACAATGTAGTTAGGGTAATGTAAATATTAAATAAGATATTGCACATCCAATATAAATCTTGTTATTGTATATATTCACAAATATACCACAAAGTATATACCTGACATTGTTTACATGACAAAAGAAAAAAAAAACCTGATATTGTAGGAGCATGGGAGCCCGAAATTGATCCAGGTGCTTTGTTAACGCTGCCCCGACAAAACGCAGACACACCACCTATGAATTTAAACAAAACCGGAATCACATAAAGCAAAGTCAAAAGATACCAAAATTACAACTCATAAGTGGATATAAAATTTTTGTTTTTGGTTTCATGCCTGCAATGTTTGTGATGTCCGATAATATTGGCCAGGAAATTTCTGTCTGACGAATTGTAGGGATACAATTAACAGAATTGACATCTCCACATCCTGGAAAAACACCATACATGTATTGTAGAGTCGACAACTGTTTGAGACGTAACATAAACAACTTACAAAACAACACAGGAACAGGCTTTTGATAATACATTCACGTATACCCGCGGTCAAAGAATTTCCATGTATAATGTCCACTGTCTCAGGCCTCCTCTGACCTCGACTTCTTTTGTTGCGCAATATTTGAATCCTGCGAGCACATGCTGTTGTAGCATGACCATCCAAATTAAACATATCTGGTTAATAAGATATTAGATATCAGAAATTTAATTTAATTTGAAATCAGCGTGAGTAGTGTTAAGTGTTTTATCCACACCCTCTTTTCCATTTTCATTACTTCTTCGCTGAATACTAACAGCTAACTTTCTCTTCCTCCTCCCTCGGACAACAGGTATTTCTAGATTAAGCTCTCCCTCCAGGTTGTTCATTGAAGGATAAATCACAGATGCACGATAAACCTATAAATGAGGGTACACTGTCATGCCGTCCGCTCAAAGTATACAGGCTCACACATTGTGGAAGAACGCTGGCAATTGTAGAACGCAGACTTTTCTGTTAGGCGCCAAAAAAACTTGCTGCATGAAAAAGACGATACTATGGTGTTTACTGATGATGAGAACAGCTATCAAGATACGAGACGTAAACATAAAACAATCATGATTCCACCACGTCGAACCCTGGGATTAAATTCAGAACGGTGTATGGGAGTTTAGAGATTCGTCGTTAGCGCGTAGATAAACAGCAGTTACTAAAAGCGAAATGATTTATTGGAGGTCTGGGAAGAAATGGCGGGATACAGAATTCAAACAAATATTAGTACGTGGACGGCAGCACATCTGTTGCATCACTGCATGGGACCTAGATCATCGCAATAACGTGCCCCATAACATACATTTTGAATGTAACCGCCGTCAAACCGTCAAGTATACTAACCAGCAGATTTTTAAATATGCAAACGTACTCTCCCATGGGATTTTGTTACCAACGCATACGTAAATTGCGACCACCTGAGAGCAACCATGGGGACAAGAAGGTCCACATCAAACCTTCGATTTCAAACTATTTACTTTCCTGAGCTTAGCCTCGTACATTTTTCGCACACCAAGCTCCCTAAATATTATTCATATTACACAAACAGCATAATAATTTCAAACTAATTCAGAAGAACACATGACTTATTTCAAGGCAATGTATGATACTGTGACCAACCCTGCATTTTGTATTAATATCACGTATATCACATCCATTCTGATAACTGCAATAAAACTCTATTTAAGTTAGAATAGGCACACAAACTTTCAATCGATATGAACATCGTTTCTCTCTATATGCAACCATTAGATGACCGCTATCTTTGACCTGTTCATAACTTCACCAACATCATACCCCTACCTAACATAATAATCATCTAATTACTTATGTTCACAAAACACAACTCAAATTTTAGAATTTAGTGTAACAACTATTAGAATTTAAACCGTCGTACCTAGGTAAGCTGTTATAAAATACACATTTACATTTTCAAACACAATTGTAATGAAATACAAACCAATCTTTTTGAGGATAATAAAACACCATATAATAAAAAAATTGAATTGCAAGACACTTTGTTGTGGATACATCTTTGAATATTTTAGTCTGCTTCAATGAAGGGACGATGGTAGCTAATGTGCAAAGGTTATGAGGCATTCTATTAACTTTACTATCGGGTCATAGGTTTGGTCCTCATATAGCGGAAGTTGTGATTCATTAATAATAACGTATGTTGCGTATACAATTTATCTTATAACATTTATTAAGTGGCATGACTAATATGATTATATATCATCCCTTTACTGACAAAAAGTCCATACTGACCTTTTGATGGCATCGATAAAATAATAATATTACACTTGGCCTAGAAAATAACATATAAACAGTATTATACTACACTACGAACAAAATGATAATTAGTTGATGAATGATATATTCTAAATCACGTATAGAAAGAGTATCGCCGATAACCTCACATGATCCAGTCGCGAACATTAATACGCCATCATAGTTTCGCAGTGTTGCTTTTGATTACCTCTCAGACTATAATATCAGAACCATCCATGTGTTTTATGCTATGTCCCATGAAATCCATAATTTAGTCTTGCTTTGTTTTAACCTAGATATGAGTAATTGTTGATACGGTTTGAATTAATCAATTAAAATTTTTCGGTGGTGTTTGGTTTTAAGCTCACTGAATTAAATTGGTCGAAGAAAATTACGAACGTGGATGTCATATTTGCTATTTTTGAACCGTTAGCTTGTTCGTACATCCACATGAAAACAGTTAGTGGTATTCGTCTAATGATTTGTGTTCACTGTGTTGCATGGTCAATTAACAACAACATTGGTGTTAGAGAAAAGAAGACTAACATAACAGAAGGAACTGTATGTCACACATGTTAAATAAACAATTTTAAATAATAAAGACCACGACAAAAAACACCCGTCCGCTAAAAGTACTGCATAATATATCTGATTTTTTTAAGAATATAACATACATGATAAATCAAAAAAACAAATTTTTAAGGCTAAGATCATATTATGACGGGGTATATGTGTGCATTAATTAACTTTCCACAACTACACAGCACAAAAACTTCCACGGCAACAACACAGACAGGCCTGGGCAACTACGTAACACCAAGCAAACGTGTTAATACCGATTATTCAATTGCAAAAATATCAAGATAACACAAAGAAACCAAAATCTTAAATAACATGTCTTAATTAGTTAATGCAATAAGGCCACTAATACTTTTAACCTTTTATTAACTAAAACCTCACCGCCAACTTCTAGTAGTCACCACTATCCGACCAATCCAGATCCATTCCTAGAGCACCATATAACCAGTCAATCTCATGATCCTAAGTACAAGTAGCACACGTCTTTCGACAAAAGAGGCCACTACACAGATAAACACGGGGATGTGGAAGCACATTGGAGTTAACAACTCCTGCAATACGATACATATAGGCGGATAACTGACATTTTATGTCAGACAGATTCTTCACAGACATGGCCACTGTTAAACGTGTCATGGCTTCATTGCCGATAGGTGTATTAGCATACAAAGTCCAGTTTGCCACTACAAAGAGTGAATGAATGTAAAGAGCCGGCATGTACCCCATATTTGCAGCTGCGTCGATTAGGGCAAGACCATTCTCGCCTAGGTCGTACCTGACGACATACCTGCGCAGACCTTTTTGTAGAAGAATACCTGGATTACCTTTATGAAAGCACTCAAGTAAAAACATAGCAGATTGAACGGGTTTCCTACAGTAGAACACATCATAATGTTCAACCCGTGCATTCCTGAAAAAATCCCGAGACTGTCCGATGCTCTTTAGAGTTCTGCAAGAGTTGTGAAAAAGATAATAAGCCTTCAAATCATCTGCAGCTACACGTATCATTATATCCAGCAGAACAACATATGGAAGTTCAAGTACGGGTAACTTGGCAGTATCGTCTGAAGACTGCATAGTGTTTTGCTCCGACAACATGGTCATGACTCTTGTTCTAAGGCTAAACAGAGACCCTTAATTCTCAGCCAACACAAATATAACACAAAAGTTAACTGGCCAGACGTTGTGATAGAATCTGAAAATGCTATTTATAGACAACACATCCTCCTTTCGACGCACTGTGACAGTTTTTTGGTGAACTGCAATAGTGATTGGCAGTTATACAACGGCTTAAACAATTAACGGGTTAGTGACCATGACACACGATCACCCGAAATATATGGAACTCGTCAGTGATATACGTGAGAAGACTAACTGTATTACATTAAGAATGCTTACTGACAGATTAAAATGTGAGTCAATAAATGAAATTATTAAATGCAACAGTGACGCACGTACAATGTGGCGGGATTGTATCCTCCGTTATTTTTGGATCTATTTGTTTACAGTACTAACCTCAACAATTGTGAATTCATGATCACGTTTGGATTTAAATTATTATACGTACTCTTAGATGTAAATTGAGCACATATGATATGAATAGTACCATAACATAACCATCCAATTAAATAAACATAACAAAGGGTTAGAAACAACTATGTTTTCATCGCACGCCCCATATTCAGCAATAGCAAATGATATTCGCAGTGCAAAATATCTTGGATAACAAAATAAGAGATATATATTCAAAACAACATTTACTATATCTTAATCGTATAATAGTAATCTGATGAACACGATAGATAATTGTGTTTGTTAGTATTTACCAGTTTGTGCATTATATTATTCGACATTAGTCCCCTAAATATGTTCACATTTACAATCTGTATAGTGTATAACTAATGTACGTTAAAATTGTATAACAAAAGCAAATATTTTATTAGTTGGATATGATATTATTTTACTTACACAAAGCAGACACTTTAAATTATTTTTCTGTATATAATTATATCCATCATAATTGATTATAATCTATTTGTGTTCTTCAACGTGATATTTGCAAAACAATTACACACGTCATGTTCGTGATAAATCTGTGAAATACATGAGAAAGCAAATAGTGTAGGTGCAACCAGCGTATGGAACACGAGAACATGAATCATAAAGAGATGTCGATTGTAGGGTCCAAATCACACAATCAAACTCCGGGTTGTTATTTAACAACGTACCGAATGATAAAGTTAACACGACAAAATCACATTTTCAATGAAAGATCAACACATGAAAATGTGACATTAAATATCCTTACCTCAAACCGCCGGACTTGTATTACCTCTTGTAGCTACAATCAAATAAGCACATAAATGCAACACTGCACAAGTATTTATAGTATCAATAACTAATTAAATACCTAGTTTTTATTATAATGTTAAGTATCAGGATAAAGGAAGCAATACAACCATTCAACAATGAAGCCAATAAACTGAGAATCATAATGCCGCCATAACACCTGTCAATCCTACGATCACCACAACCACGATAACCATAATATTGAAGCTGAACATGCAAAATCAGTTATTGAGCGAATATGCAGAAAGACCATTACCATTAGCAAAATAATAACTGCCACGGGGATAAAAATAACGGCTACGCAATATCCCACGACATTGCGGTTACATTCTTTACAAGTCTATATAACGATCATATACTGAATAAGGAACACTGGCAGATGCACCACATAGAACGAAATACAGAAACAGGCAGAAGCATAGCCGCATAACACCTCACAGGTACTAAGTCAAGTACTCATCCGCCACTATTAGCATTCTCCCTTAATATTGTCTGCATAACATAAATTTAATATGATGCAGTTGCAAGTCCTAGCATGTCTACTGAGGCAGATATCTGGCTGAAAGACCTGCCCCCAGGTCACTGCGACAAAAGAATACGTGTATCAACAATCAGGGTTTATATCGAAGTAGTACACACTAATGGAAGAGTAGAAATGCTGCTGAACTTCATTCTAATGGACAAGCAGGTATAAGACATTTTGTTTATGTCCAATCAGTATACGGAGTGAACAGAACATCGATCTAAATACGGTCATCATAGGCAAGGTATGACACAAATCTATAATCTGACGGTGTATAAATATTCATATCACAGCTAACAAAGATCCATGCTGCCATCGTTGATGAGAACATAATTCAAAAGTTCAGCAACATCGTGAAAGAAGGGAAACGTTACTACTTCAAGAATTTTGACCTATATAACACCTATACGCACATGAGAGTATCTGACCATCCACTTATAATGGTACTGAGAGAAACAACAGAAGTATTGCTGTGTGAGTTAAGAGACATTCCCCACAATGCATTCAGCCTCTCACCACTATATACATTGAACAACGGGGAGACATCGAACGTCTATCTGTTAGGTACACTATTTTACTATTTTGTGGTGTTTGTAATACTGCACAATACTTCTAACATTGCTATATAAGAACTAAGCCATCATTCTGTATTATCCTAGACGTGTTTGGAATTGTGCATGAGAATCGACGTTTCAAGCTAGCGAGAGGGGGGAATCGTTCAAAGCATCTCTGAGGCTTGAACTGTCGGATCTGAGGTGAGTGTGATACAATATTTATTGTGATACATAAGAGTACTAATTATAAGAAATATAATATCGTTTATGCATTACACAAACAATATTCTAACAGAGGGACCAAAGTTACGTGTATGCTAGTAGATGATGTAGCAGAGACAGCATACAAACAATTTCAGGAAAGTAAAGACATCGTCTCCTCAATAATTATTCAGTTTGCCACAACATCACTGGTCAATGGTATTGTGATATTTGTACATGCAATAAATAATGAAGCGACAGGTCTGCTATACTAATTATGCACACAAAAATAGGAGTCATTGTCGTCCAAATTTCTTTGTATCTGTTGTGCAGGACATCTTCGTATCAGGAGCTGCCGTAACATAACCAGGATCATCATCAACCCCATCCAGCCAGGACACGTAAACTACAAATACCTACTGGGAAGCAAGGATGGACCAACATTCACTGCCACAGCATCCAACTGAAAGAGTACACTGTCCTATGGTGAAATGTATTTCAGATGCATCACCGTTTACTTCCTACGAACTTGTGTATACCAGTTAAACTGTTGTTAGACTACGACAGCAATTGTCTATAAAAACAGACAAAGAGTACTATATTGCATCACCCTTATTTCGATTTATTCTAACAACTTTTGTAATAGGTACCGTGTGTGGATCTAGCATAGTAAACAAAACACAGACAATAAACGAACAAAACAGTATAGTAGTCCTCACTAGATTACACTCCGATCTATTCACTACAATGGCGACTTAACGATTGAACAAACCAAATAATGCATAGCATGAAATTATAGCGGTTGCTCCTATATTTAATATCATAGACGCGGTTTTAAAAACCGAGTGTCCTTAATAAACCCAAAAATACTAATACAACTTGTATTTTACCCTATCAGATTGTATCGTGATGACTAAAACAGTGCAACTCCACTTTTCATTAGTCGTCTTAAAGCAGACATCCAATTCACCGAGCCAAAATATTTGTATGTCGAAGATACTACCTTCATTAATGGTATTTATGCAAACAACCCAACTGACACAGTAAATCTTTGGTTATGATCAAATCTCTATAATTAGCAACAACAGTAATGGACCCTTAATTTCTTAAACCCTCACTACGACTCAACTGATGCGACCACTGCACAACTTAAATATATCAGATACAAATCGCACTACCATATCTTCAGTTTTTATTGACATGCAGACTTAATATATCACACGACATAATTAATCACACCACTTAACGGGAATTCTTGCCTCGCACGTCTCATTTTGGTGTAACTGCCCACTACACGGCCATGACATGAAGATACACTTAAACAATTTATAGCCATAGTAACGCAAGCAAACCGGCGTACCCGTTAAACTCAAGTACGAAAACATTTTAATAAAAAAAAATCACCTTAATACACACCTCCTATCGAAATTTTTGGATACGTGGAAGACGTGATAGTTTGGACCAGGAGGGAAACCAAGTCCATGAAATGAAAGTCCATTACTTAACCGTCGTCACATCTGCAAAACATGGGCGTCGGTTTCGCTTCCACTTGACACACGCCAAGCTATTTAAGGACGGTCATCACAGCAAAAAGACTACAAATATGCCTGCCTATTCATTTGCTCAACACACTATACTTACTTGATGTCCATTAGTCATCGGAAGATTAAAAAAATCAATGACCACCAATCGCAGTTACCTGATGGATCTACCAACAGACCTATTTCTAACCATTATGTTCCTCGTCGCGGAGGGTGGCCTGAAGGATTATTATCGCTTCAAGAATTCATGTCGGGAACTCAAAGCATTAGGTGAGTCAAGAATCTTCTTTAAAAATGCCTCTCTGAAAAACATAAATGTGCTGGACTGGCTAAGACCAGTTCAAGAATCAGCATTTCTCTTAGAATGCTTTCACCGTGGGAATCTGGAAGTTTTATATAGGAGAGGATTACATAACTACATGTGTTCAGGAGATACAGGTGTTTCCGGGCTGGCACTGGTCAAAGAAGCTGCAGAGAAGGGACACATGACAGTAAAGTACGTGCATTCTTTATTAGTTATATCCAACTGGCAAAGTTTCAAGAACACTACAGTAGGAAAAGATGCACTGCAATGCATGTCAGATATGCTGAAATCAAAATCGGTTGATTCATTAAGGCAAGAAGTAAAACACCCACTTGAGTTGCTGTCATAGAACATGCACCCCGATGTCCTTCCCATCCCGATGAAGATTTTTTGTGGGAACGTGTCGTGCAAAAATGGCTGGGACATGTGTGCATTGGACCGCGAGGTACTGTGGGCGTATAAAGTACTCTACCTCCTTCATCGCGAAAATGATTCTTTCATAACATCGAATTGAAATATTCTATCATCATTATGTATTGCGATATATGAATCGCTAAATGCTTTGCAATGTACCTAAATATGCTACACGTAATGGAGTATGAATCTATATATATTTGTAGTTCCAATTAGTTGATCCACGCCTTGTCCAATCTAGTAGCGTAAGGGAATATAACGTCTTTATAGTATTCGAGCATTGCACCCGACCAGTCACACATGAACATATATAAACGTACTTGTTAAAAAAGAAATAGTAGACGTATGTAAAAACAACAAATTTATTGACACATATTATTTACTATGGCCTTCGTCCATCCACCATACTAATATGGCTTCAAACCTTACTATAATATACTATCTAAACCCCTATTTTTTGTTGAATTATTTTTTACACAACAGAAAAATACGATTGACAGTAACCATTGACGTGTTCTTATTTTTGGTCCACAACAGCATTATTAGTCTCAGCATAAAGAATACATCGTGAACCATGGGCCCCACAGTTGCACCGCAGATGAACCCATCAGGAAATGTATGCATTGAAGGTTGAAAAAAAGTGCCGCCGAACCATGCCATACATACACATTTTTAACTTATAAGTACATATTAAGGTCATAGATAAATAAGAAGCACATAATCACGTCACAGTACATTAACGACCAAATAGTAAACAGACTATATACAATAACGCAGAAATTTGCGTAAATCAAGTTTCCAAATATTTAATTCTCGTATGCTATTAGCCATGTGCGAAGAAATAATGTTTCAAAGTATACAAATGTTCCTCTAACGGTGCGTAGAATAAAAAAGCGTAAATTTTTTATTTTTAATTGTTTATTAGAAAGATAAAACTACAAAAATCAAATAAACGTGGACAAACTGAATTGAACCCACTACGCGTATGCACTAAAGCCTGTACAGTACATGTTTGGAGCCACAACCAACTTGATGCTAGCATTGTGCGAACGTGCTACATACAAAGTAAAATGGTCCATGAATCACACTAATACGATACATAAATCAATAGTAGAATCACCAAAAGTATATCTTCGTAGAACCCTAATGGAAAATCTCCGTGATACCAACATTCAATGTACGCTGTTGGAAACACCAGATGACATCTTACTAACAATTCTTATCATAGTGGCAGAATTTCGGCTCGATGATTACTACTCGTTACGCAGCACATGCAGCAAACTGAAAAAGTTAGGTAACTCCAGCATCTTTATCAGGAATGCGTCATTGCGTCATATAAATCACCCTTTTTGGGGTAGAAGCAAGATGAGGTCATTATTCCTACGGCAATGTGAAGTTTGTGAAAACCTTGAGTTAATGTGCATGGATGGGATACATCGGTACTTGGAGACAGGCGATACAAGTTCAAATGGGCTTAAACTTATACAGAAGGCAGCTATAAGAGGCTATTATCCAGCCATGTTCATACAGTCGCTACTGGTCATAGGAAACTGGAATCGTTTCATAAACACATCGGACGGCAATAGAGCAACTCATGAAATGATATTACTCTTAAACAGACCCGAACTGGTACATACGAAGAACAAAGTCAAGCCATATTTAGAAGCATTTGCTTGGAAAATGCATCCTGACGTGCTCGCAACTGATAAACACATTTTCTGCAGGGATCAAACATGCACACCATATTGTATAAAATGTAGGTTAGACATTGAGGTAGATTGGCTGTACGACATGCTGTACAAAAATGATGATCCTTTTGATTTAATTGAAATAGACGACTGATACAGTGTAATGTCACAGGCATTCATAAATCCTGCATATTGTATAACTTATAGTGACAGTTATGTTTAGCCTGAATCATAGTATAATGTGTGTGAGTTGAATAATATGATGTCCCTTGAACAATTGACGCACAAAAACAATTCGCGAGCACACATATTGATCCATTACAGCGCTTACACATTACCAGACAGGAAACAATACCCACTTTGATTTAACATATAAGACATAGTAGAGCCAATTTACAACATATTTATGATCACAAAGTAATTACATCATAACTTTCTCCATCATTTAGTATTCATCTGTTTATTATATTAGTGAAACCGATGTGTGAAAAATACTTTCCGTAAGGTTGCATTTGACCCAACAAGTTTTCAATAAGTCACTTGTAGGCAATTCTCCCAGAAATTTTTAAATCAATACCTATTAATATATGAAAAAAAAAATTAAATCAGATTAATTTATTTATAACAAAGCACATCTGCATATATTGGAGCATAACACAACAAATATGTGACCAATAAATTCATCTAGTAAACCTAACGGAATCGTTATACAATAACTTTTATATATCTATACACTATTGGGAGGGGAGGGAAAGGAGGGGAGGGAGGGGAGGGTTTGTCACCTTATTTGGTTTGTTAGAGGGGAGGGAGGGGAGAAGATCCTTTGTTTGGTTTAAGAGGAGAGAGAAGGGGAGGTAATAATTAATTGACCATTTTACACTTGTATATTATTTTATATTTTTATAGTTATATATTGTTTAAATTAATTTATACTTGGATTTAAATTAAATTATTACATTAATATTGTAATATGTGTATAAAAATGATATTTTTATCAATAGCTAATATAATAAATATTTTTAAAATATTAAATTAACAAAATTTTTCTTTTATAAATATTTTAAAAAAAATAAATTAATAGATTTTTTCTTTCCCATTTTTTTAATGATTCATATAAAAATGATATTTTTATCAATAGCTAATATAATAAATATTTTAAAAATATTAAATTAACAAAATTTTTCTTCCACAGTCAGCGGAGGAGAAGCCAAGTAATGAATTGAAGGACTTTTATTTTAGTAGGGGGGTATTATTGGAATATCATAAAATGATTTTATCTTCCCTCCAAAAACGAAAAATTTGAAGCACCCCAAAAGCAATGGAGGGAAGGGAATTAAACCCAATTTTTTTGCTTCCCTCCCCCATCAAAATTCAAACCAAATGATGAACTAAGGATGCCTTCCATCCCCTCCCACCCCCTCCCCTCAAACCAAACATAGCCATAAAGTTATACTCTCAACTATTGCTGTCAGGTATACAAACGGGAAAGATCCATCTTTCCATCAGGTATAAAAAAAAGGTTATACTGGAAACCCCTCCATATATCTCTATACACTAAGATGGAAACCAAAAACATGGCACTTGATATACTCACCTAAAAAACACTGTTAAAAAGCCAGTGTGATACAAAATCCAGCCAAAGATCAACGGAAGTAAAAAGCTACCTTTTTCCTCTCGAGATATAAGTTGAATAATAAAATGATTCATAAAACAGAATTATTAATAATCAACATGAAACTATACTTTTCCTCATTGGCGTCATCCTATAATAATTTCATACATATACATCGATATACGAAGGAAATTAAAGGTAGAGCGTAGCACAATGGACTCACCTAAGACAAATTATAAAAATATTTTTAAATTCTACCTTTTAAAAAAAAGGAAAGGAAGAAAAGGGTAAAAAATATGTTTTTACCACAATATGTTATTAATAAGCTAAATTCGATATAGTATATGACATTATTTTTTGAATTTCAGTTTCATAAAGTCTAGACTTATCACATATGCTGATTGACGTTAATGTGTTCTTGGGGTGTAATTTGAATTTAGAATCTATATGATCTTCTAAATATTATATATTTCTTTATTTTAAAATTAGATAGTTAGGATTGTTGTATCTGTCTTATCTTATTCATGAATTAACTATTTTAAATTATGTTATCTTCAGTATTTATTATATTAAAGAACACTGCTGAAAATCCAGCGTGATATAAAATCAAGTCAAAGAACAACAGTAGTGAAAAGCTACAATTTTCGTCCTGAGTTAGAAGTTGAGTTCTAAAAGTATGATCCCTAAAACAGCTTGATTAATGATAACCACGAAACTATAAGTGACCTCATTAACATTATCATATAATAAATTCATACATATACACCGCTATATGAAGCACATTAAGGATAGAACGTAATAGGTCTAAGTTCTCAAACAGATAATTTGTAAGATATACAATTGTAAAAATGCTATATATTATTTGATACCAATATATCCGCACATGTTTACTATGTGCACATAAATAAATATAAACTGAAGCAAATATTTAGCATTCACTATATCAAACTAACAGGCTAGCAGAGAAGCAAAGATAATGAGAAACAATATACAAAGTCAGAAAACCTTGTCAAAAAAAATAAGAAAGAAAGGGAGTCAGAAAACTAAACCTCGAAATAAATCCAACCAAATTATTATCGTGAAACTTCGTAAGCTAATTCAGATCTAGCGTTTAATCTTCTAGATAGGTAACTTTTACGTACATTACTTTTCAGTTAATAAATACAATAAACCCCATTTGTAATTTATTCTGAAAGCAATCACAAGAAAGTTATGTGTTTAAAATATATCATATATGACTCAATAACCAATGCATGTACAAACTAATGACCCAACTTAAAAAAAAAACGAACACAACTAATAACATAAATGAAACAAAAAACATTCATCAAGTCAGCAACATTCATCTCACTCCATAGTAATAAAATGTCAAGAACAAACACCTAATTACAAATTCGGGACAATAGATTACAATTGAAACACAGTCACCACAGAGACTAACTCATATAACAACATAGCACAAAGAAAACCAGCATTCTCCAATAGGAAGTTATACACCCAAATTTAGCTGTCACCCACAAAAAAGATTCACTTTTTATGTCCGTACAGATATTTGTATTCAACATCGTCCGGCCGAATATGATCAACAATAACATTTGTTATGCCACGATAACTACGAACATAAAGTTCCCCTGCATAATTATCACATTCAATATGTCTTCTTGGTCAGAAAATGCTGGTTGCTGCAGAAAAAATGAAAAATATAGATCCATTCCTTTAACGCTTGTAACGTTGGATTACCGTTTAATTTCACAAACACGCAGAACTGAATAAGCAATGAAGTCACTTTTTTTGGAGAACACATTAACTTCCTGCGAGTGAGATCAGCCACATCATCAAATAAGACACACCAAATGCTGTCACCCCTAAAATAAATAACTCTGTGTCGTCAGAATACAAGCGGTTAAACATGTAGTAGTCGAAATCACAATAATGTATACATCGAATTCTTACTGAGACATAATACCTGAAATCAAACAATCTAAAAGACAAACTGGATGAAAATGAGTCTCCTTCCTCAAGTAGATGATAACGACCATGGTTTGCTATCAACCCAGCAACATCTATATATTAAGTGCACCACAGTTCAGTAATATAACATAGACAACAGTATGCGACAGTATTCTTGTCAACACCTTTGTATACAAACTGCTAACAGACCTGTTAGAGATACAATGCAAGGTTCCAAATGAAGGAAAGTAAACATGGGCTCAGCATTATGTGCATTCACCGATATTTCACAACCTTCATACATAACAATCTGTGTCCATTTATCGAACGCAATCACATATGGATGGTCAATAACCTTAAAACCGCAATCGTCTTTCAGCATATTGAAACCCTTAAAATAATATCGCTCTCCTTCCCTAACCAAGCTCAGGAAACGGGAGAACATCTCTTCATCAACAATGAAGGCATGGATTCGATCTAGCTGTACTTGATTAAAGAAATATTATTTAAAACCAAACCATACATATAAATAAATCAAAATCGTATAGAACACAACATAGTTAATCATTTAATACCAGTTAATAAACTCTACTATCACATACCTCTCGATCCATTAGCACAAAATTAAGTGTTCTGATCTGACCAGAGCCGGTGGTAACGACATCCCAGAATACACGAACAACAGAAAGACATATAGGTCTATCGTTAGAAGCAACAGTTATAGAATTAACAGGTACCACGATTTCTGCATCCATTAATATAGGGAAGACTATCTGATAGCACTAAAGAAAAAGAACCAGGCATCAATTATAAGGACTGACACGAATTTTTAAGGACTGACACGAATAAAAAATAAGTACAGGAAAAATAGTAGAATATACTATTGTAAAAAGATGATCGATATCTTCTATTTAAAAAGAATAGAAGATAGACGGTATAAAATGTAGGGATACGGGATACCTGAACTGCAGCTGACACGGAGAGAATTAACAGACGCACACCATTTACCGTAATACATATTTATAGAGGTCCAAAATCAACCATAGAACGTATACCACGATTCAACGTGCGTCGTACAAAGCGCTGTAATCACACGAGTAAAAACATGATCTAATATAACTGCATCGACGGTTTGAACACGATGTACAGATCTGATGCTCACAATACTCACATCAGTATAAATTCAGTTTCGATGCAAAGCTCACCTGATCGAGGCCGTCCAGAACATATATGGGCGGTGCAGATCTAATCTCATTAATTAACTTGTTCAAATTCTTAAAAACTATATATTAGCAGTAAACCATATAAAATAAGAATAATCCATTATCAAAGTTTTTGTAGACAAACATCTTAATTTTAAAATCAACATTTCAACAACAAACTAAATATAGATCGCCGAGATATAATATGGCTGATACTGCTCCATTGGGCTCATAGTGCTTACCCTTTAGATATAAACAAAGACTGGGCCTTTTATTTTACTATGGCTGCTAAGCAGTCATAACCATTTATTATATCATTAAAATATTGCGCATAAACAATGCCATAATTCCTGGTCAATCAGAATTAAATTTAAAATAAGTATACAACTTCGTTGCCAAATATAGAATAATATGCATTTTCTCTATAACAATAACACTACATCTGGTCCTAATAGATGACAAAGCCCAGTTATATTAGATACATCTGGTCTCTCAAACTATGATTCTGAATCCACACTCATGGTCCATAGAAAAAACTAATCTTTCTTGCTTTTCACAATCTCTTCCCTCATTGTTCTCTTTCCTACTCTTCTCTTTCTAATTACCATCTATAAATAACTTTATACTTAACGACTGATTAAGATTTATACATATTTGATCTAACTTCTTCCATCCTACATAATTGATAAAAGTGATCATTTTATTTTTGAATACAAACTTACTTCATGTATTGTATTTATTAACATAACTAAATATATAAAATGTCATCTTTTAGTTTTTATACGACTATCACAAAATATAGTGTGCTTTTTACTAATTTATAAAAAAAAAAGTGTTTCTGATAATAATCTGACAAAAAAAAAAGCTAATCTAATCACAATACCCAACAACTCTTATTTTATCCAAAAAAATATTTCCCCTAAACTATTCTAGTGAAAAAAACTTGTTTGGATTAACTTTTGAAGAATAGGCTTTAGAAAAAACATGAAAAATAGCTTATGGACGATAGATTATGAATAGAAGAGATTATGAGAAAAGGGTAATCTTGATAAAGTGAGGCTGTTTGGGTATTGTGATGTCAATAGATTTTATCAGAAAAATTATCATCTTTAAATGTTTTCTGAAAAAAATTGATCGACATCAAGAGTGTGTTTGGATAATTTGTAACATATTACTTAACAGCAAAAATCCAAAATGTAACAGTCAAGTTTTTCCTGAGAGATGTCTAGTACATGTAAGTTCTAGAAGATGAATAAATATCAATGAACAATTAAGCGTCACGTGAACTTAACAAAACTGATAAATTTAACCTAAATACGTTAAATTAGTTAAAAAGGAAACCCCAACCAGCATTGTAAAGGATACATCATAACCAAGTAGTTTACGTACAACTTCTTAATTAATAATAACTAATTAAATTTATTTGTATTAGATACGTAGATTTTATATTAAGACAGCAGGTTCATTTTGTAGTGGAAAAGAACGCAGACGTAGACAAATTGTATAGTACGTCACACTTTTTATTTTTTGTGCTGAAATCCAAGGTCTTAATACAGAAACCATTCCTCGTTTATGGCATAGTAAAATCTTAGATACTTAAAAGATCCATCTGAACGCTCCAGAATTGGATCACCAGAAAACTCATACCCGTACGCATCACGGACGTAGACATCAGACTCTATGATAACGGGTCTTACTTATGTCGGTTGATCAATCTAACCAAAGGGAAAAAACACGTCAATGCATTAAAAGATAGTGAAACGTATTCGAAGATTATAGAACGAAATATTCATTACGCATTTCATCACCACAAAGGAACCTTGGTAACACAGACTAAATCCAAAACTCACATATTAAACCCACACCCGACCATTGTTTACAACACAGGATGCAATCACAGCGTGCATATCTAACAGGCATATAATCTAAACTTGTTAGATACCACTTCCTGTAAACCCATAAGTCATGCCTGGACGCAACACCTAACATTCAATAACCGCAACAACAGTATAGGTTACAAGGCCATTAACGGTTTAAATTGATAACTGGCACATATGCCCGAGAGTTTTAGATAATTGGTAAGGAAAGAATCAACAACAATGGACACCATACGAAGAAACACAAATCGGATTCCAAAATAAAATTAATGTATACAAAATGTTGCCAGATTCCTCTTTAAGTCATTATGCCATACACATTATATCTCTATATTTAGCAATGCATCATATATATCTTACATATCACGTGTCTGTTTAAAACATGTAATGTAAAACGCACTGTGGCATGAATTTTAAACTCTGAAATAACTAACTAAATATAAACACATCAAATTTCATCCCAAACATTGACATTCATTAGTCAAATAAAGTAGACATAACGTGTAAAACACAATACAATCATCACACGTACACTTGTCTGACAGCAACCGAACACACACTCACTAAGGGATACACATTCAAAACTATGAAAAAACAGCAGGTCCAAACTAATGCTTTAAGTCCAAGACACGACAATCACATTTTGGTGATCATCTGATATGTAACAAATTCATCAAAAGTTAATATAAAAGGTATTAACATAAGTTTGCAAGGTCCTTATTAATTAACACATACTGAACAACAATATCCACAATCAGTACAAATAACAGGCACTGACTTCAAACTCATAAACACGACGCGAATGAGGGAAAACCACCATACAACAAATAATTAAATAAAACAAACAATTAAAAACAACTGCGCGAGTGTATGTCCATATATAAGAACGAAGTCCAACATAGAGGATAAATCTCCAAATACTGCCCACATAACAAACATCAATAGAAGACAAGATTAAACACAACCCAGTAAATAACAATGTATATAACATTTGTGTAACCCAGCCCTTAATACAACCAAACCACATGAACAACTCATACACTCACTATGTTGGTCAATGTAGCTAGTCAACTCTTAACACTGCTGCTCAGATTGCAAGATAGAACATCCCAATATTCGCATTCACATACCGTCGTGGTACCTTTGTTAGAGCCTGCCAGTCAGACAAAAACGTAAGAACATTCAAGAGTTATTCCATATACTGAAATTTCTGTAACTCATCACATAAAGTTCTCTGTATCTGAGCATGTGCTCCAATGTAAAGTCATAACAGCGTCTACCAATCGAAAGGAACAACCTGTACCTCATACAAACCTACCCCAAAGAACTCGACAAAGCAAAAGAAGCAAAGAACCATAACAGAATATGTCAGGACGTGTATATGCAAAAAAAGGTAATGTACAACTTACCTTAATAAACCAATCCAGCTCAGCATCAATCCTGCAATTGACACAGATGTCACGAGATAGACTACCAGCAGAGCCCAAATAAGTATGAAGTGATCACTGCACACAGAAACTCTATTAGAACATCTAACACCATCACAATAATAAACTCTATCACTTATAAAAAATGGACCATCCTTCCGAACATGACAAACAGACAAAACTATGTCCCTCAAACGACGGCGACAAGTTTCAACCAATTTTCGCCGGCATAAGTCTGACCAATATTTCCAGGCAACCCGTACAGCAACACTGCCATTCCTTTTATCCCTAGCACTAAAAGCAACCATGGCAGCTGTATACATTGAGTGAATATGGCCCGTCTTTGCTGCCTTCAGAAGGATTTCAAACCCAGCTCTTGAACCCTTCGGGCCACATAGGTATTGGTACATAAATCGACGGTAACGAAGATCGATATTGCTCGATTCTCTACACCTTTCAAGAAATTCATCGCGTTTAGGATTTTCAGTTCGGACGAATACCTTCAAAGAGGCAAATTTGACCTTGCACAAAATCCTCTGGTCGAGCAGAAAAGCATTGAAAGTCTTACAGGTAGTCAACAAAGAAATAAAAGAAATCAAGCACTGCGACGCAACCTTCTCAATAATCAGTCCAATTATCTCTAGAGGCAGCATCGTGAGCTTGAGCGGAGCCATCTGAATCAAACGCTGAACGTCAAACGGAAAGCCCTAAAACAGGGGAAAAAACGAAAGGGAATCACAACGAAGATTGCGAAAATAAAGAAATCAACTTGTCTACAAAATCTATCCCAATCCTTTTCTCTTCTTCACCTCTGGAGCACTGGCTCAAGGGTTCACAATTAAAGAAGAGGCCAGAACGTGTTGGCTTCACTCTATTCTTCCGAGAACCATCAATGGCATCCACATCGCTGGTCTCTCTATGATCAGCACCACAAGATGAGAACACATAACCACCGTTGCTTGCCTCTCTCTTCTTCGCCATCCGAGCCAAACCACTGCCGTTTCATTCCAAATCCAACCCACCGCCTGCTCCGGATCACAGCCCAAATTGGAATCCGGCCTCTTTCAGCAAAGAAAGAACCATAGCGATCAGAACCAATTCTCAAAGAGGCAGAGTGAAATCACAATAAATGCATAGTTGTGTAAGACACATTCATCTCTTAATATATGTCAAAACAACATTGACAATTCTGTTACCTTAATATGCATGCTTCGCTTATTTACCCCTTGGAAGATGCAAGCCAAATTACTTTGTTTATTCAATTTGCCTTAGGACTTTTGAATTCTTGAAAGACGATCGAAGGGTCAAATAGTTAGGACATGTATCTTTGAAAAAGCAAATAAGTATATTTTTGCAATGGCTTTTTATTCTGTTGATTTTTTAGAAGATTCTATTTTAGGCATCCTTTAAGTACAAGTTTCTCACCTGAAATGCCTGTAAAAAGGAAATTTCAACATATATAAATATATTTTAGGGAGAAGGACAAGGAAACAAAATATTTATTAATAAGGATCTTAAAAAATATAATTATTTTCAATGACCAAAAATTTGAACATAAATTCTAAACAACGAATTAATATTTCCTGCTGTTTCACTGTTGGTTATCAAATTTGATGATATCTCTATATAAATTTTGATTAAAAAAAAATTACGCAACTCAATATTTTTATCATAGTTTTTTCTCATACATATCAGATTATAAATGCTTCCAATTTTTTTTAATATCATATGGTTTAGATAAGTTTAGATAAAGTAAAGTAGTAAATGAATTAAAATCTTTGTTATTAGGTATTGTATGATAAAAACTGGGTTTTTAAAATTTTGTGTAATTAAAATTATGTTACCTTTAAAATATATCGTGTGAGAGATTGAAAGAGATATATCATAAATTTTTGCTGAAATTAAATTTCTTTTTTCTGAATTTATATTTTACACTTTTATTAGCTTCCAAATGCTTTCTTTGGTAAGTAACTTTCCAAAGTGAATGTTGACATTAAAAACCCATAGAAAAATTCACTGTACAATTTGAATTTATATCAATATATCTGTAATTACAAAATATATCTTTAATAGATGCACACCAAAACAGACATGTTTATAAATGTTTGTGTAGAAAATGTTTTTACAAAATTAAAATTTAAAATTAATATAAGTCATATACTATATCAAATTTAAATTATCAATAACATATTGTGAATAAAACATATTTCTTTCTTTTTCTTTTTCTTTTTCTTTTTGACTTTCATATGAAAGGCAATTTTTTTTAGTCAGTTAAAAGATTACTAAATGAATAAGTTTCAATAAATATGATTAAAATATACAATTTAAAATTTTATAATATAATAAAAAATGAAAAATTTTATAATACATTGGAAATTTTGAACATACATGTATAAGATGCATCTAAGTTACCGTTTGGTGGTAAAGTGGTTGTACTTGGCAGAGAGTTTAGGCAGATACTACCAATCATTCCTAGAGGTTGTAGAGAGGACATTGTCTTGGCAACAATCAATGTGTCATACCTTTGGCAGTGCTATAAAGTCTTTAAACTTA
Organism: Inga leiocalycina; assembly: GCA_963242795.1. Classification (NCBI taxonomy): domain Eukaryota; kingdom Viridiplantae; phylum Streptophyta; class Magnoliopsida; order Fabales; family Fabaceae; genus Inga; species Inga leiocalycina. Next base: position 32,800,092 of record OY725327.1, read on the forward strand.
CGAAGAATATGAGGTTAATACATTCATATATAGCGAGAAATAATATGAATATAAAGGAGTTTGCAAACTGGATTGTTACAATAGGTGACAGGACAATTCCAATAATTGATGGTACTACAGATTTTGTATGATGTGTGAATTAAATTTGTGTTTGTGGGATTTATATATATATACTTTGCATATGATTTAATAGAGTGGCATGTTTGTTTATGTATTCAATTAAATTACAAGTATCTGACAAAGTAACAAACATGACAACAAAAGTTATTTACAACGAAGTATTTTTCAATGTTGTAAATTAGATATATTAGTCATCATACTTGTGGTGTATACTACAGGACACACATCATAATTTTATGCTTCTATCTTAATTTAGTGGCACAAATAGCAATTTTATTGACTATTTCAGTCAATATTTTGGTTGTATTTCGAGTTTGCTCATCATTGTTCCTTTGGTGCATCAACTTTTAAACATGTGAATTTGTACCCTTTAAGGTTTAAAATATCCTACTTTTTCTTCAGATATAGGACCAATGTTTAAACTATAATGAAATTATATGCAACAAAACTTTTTCTTTCGAAGTGTAGACATAAAAAACTGACGCTGGGCAAAACTTTAGGGAAATGTAGTATATTAATAATTTAATTAAAAAAAATTAAAATATAATTGGGACAATTCCCCACAAATAGCTCATTGGAAACTTTATTGCCAAATGGGACCAAAGGGAATAGCATTTGCACACAAAGGAATATTGTTCGAGCACAATGGAATGTCATATAGGGACGATATATTGAACATACGAGAAGATTGTTTGAACACAAAGGAATATCTTTTGCACATGAGGAAGATTGTTTGCACCCAAAGGTCCCATTTAACAAATAAGTGTTCATTGCAGGTCTTTATAGACAATTTTCTCAACATAATCCAACCACGTAATATGTCACATGTTATTGATTTTATTGTTTCAGAACCCGTACAATAAATAATTGTGCGAAATTGTTTCTATATTATATAGATGATATTCGCAAATTTTATTGAGAAATAAACAATTTCCTACGGTATTACAGAGCCCTGCCCCGTGCACCGCATACAGTGTCATAATCACACGTCAGAAACCTTTTTCACATAACCACTTAATAGTCAGGAGTTTTAAAATATAAAGTCAGTACAAAACTAAAACTATAAATGACAAGTACACATTAATTAGGACTAATAATAACTTCAACATCTACATAAGAACATAAAACTAATATCAGTCCAACTTTATCAAATAGCTAGATATAACCTACGGACGTTGGTGCGCAAGTAAACCGGATGATTACGTAAGAGCACCTGTTGGAGAACACAACAAAGGAAACAATTACTGTTTATAAGCAATTGGTTATCCTAATAATACAAAATGAATAAGAAAACAGATAAGATAGATGACCATATATTAAAATACATGGAATACATTACATGATTAATACAACTAAAGAAGAGATTATAAAAATAATAAGTCTGTAACCTTAATGAGAAGCATTACCAACAAATATGAATGTACAAATAATAGGAAATATAAAATATATACAACATAAAACCAACAAACAAAAATACAAACATAAACATAAAGCAGAGGACATAGTGAAAGAGTTACCTCGTAGAACCATATTAGCTCCGCATCAACCCTACATTTACCACAATACCCTGGTGTAATAGCATCATCCGGATCCATCGTTATATGTCTATTGCTTCTACGAACAGAACCTTCCTTCGGACAATGAAAACCCATACAATAATGAACTCTAGGAAAGATAAGGTAAGGGCGCTCAGGAAGAACATGCCGAACTGATGAAACCAAACTTCCCAGACGTCGCCGACAGAGCCCAATCAACCTACGACGGCGTAAATCCACCCAGTAATCCAAACCAATCCGCCAAGCAGTAACTCCACAGACGTCTCTGGAACTGAAAGCAAAAACAGAACACACATACATAGCGACCACATGACCACTACGAGCAGCTCTCCCCAACATACCAAGGCCATTCACTGCGTTGTCAGGTCTTACCAGGAAGTGGTACATCCCACAACAAAACTCCAGATCAGTGTTTCCAGCCTGCCGACATGCTAGCAAAAATTGATCTCGACGAACACTTCTTGATTCAACATAGATGCCAAGACTAGAAAAATTTATAACAGACAATATCCTTGTCGACCTACAGAAAGGAATAAAAGCCTTGCAACTCCGCACCAAACTGAAAAAAGAAACATAGCTTTCAGAAGCAACCTTCGCAGCAATGGTCTCCAATATTTCCGATGGCAACCCCGTCAGCGTCAAAGTGCCCATCTTCAGCGAACACACACAGAGAGTTGGCAGGGAAAGAGAAGAACGGACGATCCTTATTCCAATGCACAGCAAATATAACGCCCCTTTATGGAATAACGCAAAAAAGCGAAATCTTAACTTTAGTGTGCTTGGCATAAGCCAGTCTCATCAGTAAGTATAAAACAGACGCTCCAAGGACCTATGTCTACAAGAATATCAACCGTCTATATATGTAAAAGATACTGATTGAAGAAATAGACCATTGCTAAAAAAAAAAACCAAGCGTCAACGTCGATGCCACTAAGTCCAGACAGCCAACTAAATCACGTTGCTTGTAACACGTGTATGTTTAAGCAAGGCATCAATGCAACCTATCACTTCCACTGCCCGAATTTAGATATGAGTTAAAGACAGAAACAAAAAGGCACACCAATGCAAACAGCAAATTCAGCCAACGCTTTGCCCTGAAATAAAAGTTGCAAAAAAGGGAACGACCCAGTCACATCATAATCCGTCCGGAAATGTGTAAGAGAAGATGTGTCTCTTGCATAACCAACGTCTTGTATCACACAACGTCGACAATGACGCTGATACAATACCAAATGAATTTAAAAATAACATACATCACTTTTCATATTTATACATTCGTGTGAAATATGGACAGATACAACCATTCAGAAATGACAATGACGAAAAGAAATCACTGAAATATATAGAACAGTTTAAACAATTAATGACACGTCGCGAAAAGAAGAAAACTGTATATATGGTCATTAGATATTTAAACTGAAATGTAACCTTAGATATACACATATTTTACTTTAAACGCAGGCACAACACAAAAAAAAATGTGACCCATGATATCTATGCTAATGACTTGGAACAGTAATTAGCAACAACGCAATTAATCTATAGTCATCTATCTTAATAAAACGCACATAAATGAAACGTCATCAAGAGTTTTGTTATAAATTGCACAAAAAAATGTATACATAGGGGAACAAATACATTAAACTCAGTAAAAAATAAATATAGGCGTGTCCATCAGTGACTTTCATTCGTATTATACCGACCAATGCGGTTACAAGTTAAAGTGAACCATGTGACTTCTCAACCATTAAATATATGATATGGTTGCACAGATCATTCTCACTGGAAGGTGCAATGCCTGTCATTAATGTGAATAAACTGGGGACTTAACATCATCATATTCGGACGTCCATAATTTAGTTTCTGTGATAACCAAGCATGCCAGGCGAGATGAACAAAATGCATACACGACACAGAAGTACGATGGTTGTATCACCCAATGAACGAACCAGAAGGACCGGATGTTCTACAATGCGATTGAAGGAATTGACGGAAGGGACGACCAAGAAATGAATGAGGCAGTCGAAAACGATGAAAACGTTAATCCAGACGCTTAGACGACTGTAGTTCTAAGGTTTTTTATTAGTTCTTAGAACATGCAATCCACCAAAGAATAAATTTTAAATTCAATGTTTCACAGACTTGGTCCATGCGTTAGGTTTAACGCACACATGGTTTTTTTTTTGGGTATGGACTCCAAGTATTGCGAAATATGTGTTACTGTTTGCACATCCCTTACGCACATTCAACAACAACAAACACAGTAAGAAAAAGACTATACGCACATGAAAGATGTAATTTACTTAACATAACTAAATAATATAACACCAAAAAACATATATAAGAACGCTACTTTTGTATTTGCCCAAACAGATGGTAAAATAAAACGGTTGTTTGTTAATTGAAGAACCTAAAGATGAAGAACCCCTCAAATTGTATAATCGATAAATGACACCAATAATGAAGCCAACCAGCATATTACACAAAATACCATATCATATATTGGAAACCAAATCTGACCCCGTAGCACACAAAATAGAAGAAGAACAAAATAGACACCGTCTGTTCACAATAAACATTAGAAACAAATAAAAAAAAAGCAAAAAAGTTGTAAAGAATCGTCGACATATGTGAACGTTATTTAACAACGAAGGCATTAAGATGGTAAAAGTGTTCAACTTACAGTCGGAAGTAGTTATGTATTTTGCCCAACAATATATAACATATATATTTCAAGCTCTCTCATAGTCGAAGTTTGAAATTACGTAATTGTTGTTACATCTAGCTATAAAAAATTAAAAACCCTGTTTATGTGAAACAATATACTTAGTAATAGATATTTCAATTCATTTATGTCTTAAGATTATCTATACTTTTCTGCATCAATCAATATAAAAATACGTTTGTACACGCCTATTCATACCAAATGTTCAAACATATAATCAATTCCTCCAGCTAGCTAAATAAGAGTGAAATGTTTAGCAGAATGTTATACGATTAATACCGTTAGAAGATCATCACCATCCAATAAAAAGTTCAATATATACAACATATATATAGGCAAATATATACAACCCAATATCTGATTTTTTATTTTTGACACTTGGTATTTTAAGATAATTAACTTTTTTGTACATGAAGTATTTTTCCAAAAAAAAAACCCCAAAATTATGGGCTGAGCATTACATGTTCATCTTTAGGATGAGCATGGGATGTGAATTCTACTGAAAAAAATCTACCAACCAAGCTGTCAGAAAAGAATGAACAATCGATATATATTTCATTTGGTTACAAAGGTATTAACATCATTTATAACATCTGTTTTTAAGAATCCTATCCTTTGAAATATTTAAAACATAGCAAACAAAAAGTCATAAACCGAAAAGAACACCGTCATAAGAATGATTATGTTTAAAACAAACAAACCAGAAGAGAAATTTATGTAATGTACAGATTTAGGCCGTACTAATTAAGTAGATCATTCTAGACACGAGAGTCTTCAGGAAAACGATGGATATACTTAAATTTGACGACTATGTCAATACATCAAACAGCACTGGAAAGACAACACCTATATTAACATGAAATAACTGTAGATGAAAGCGTTTCTAAACAGAGTCCTACACACAATCCTTCTTTAAAAACACTTGACACAAAAAGGACAACAAACAGATAATCAAACAATCCATGATCACTTGTCCTCACGACGATTCTTCTTTCTGGTGCCAAAGACCCTCAGCATTTTTTCTCCATCGCCAGCACATGCATCAGCATCAGCAACAGGGATACACGTAGCTTCAACTGAAATGAGTCAGAACATAAGACATGATCAAAATCTTAATGTGTACAGGTCATGAGCCAAATAGCAAACCAAACAGAAAGATAAGAGTTGCAGAGTATTCTACATTTTAGTTTCCTCCTTCCACCAGTCCGAACGCAGGACACAACCTCGCTATTGACATCACGGGGTTCAACATGTTGAACTGAGTCCTTCTCAATTGAAACAACATCAGACGACCCTGCTCCCTCAGAGTTCAGAAGGGATAAATCTACTTCCTGAACAGGAACTCAAATTTTTTTTTGAAATTATCAGACGCATAGAAAATTACCAAATCAAAGGAATGCACATGTTAATAATCACAAATGAAAGCTGAAACAATGAAAGACAGACAACACACCTGCTCATCCTCACGATCATCAGGATAGAGATCCTCTGCATCTACACCCTCTTGACAATCAGCAATATAAGCTTGTAAAATGTCAGGATCAGTGGTCAGCCTAACAACAACACAAGATTCTAACCTTTGTTCAACATAGTCATATGGTATCTTAACCTTGCAGAGATACTTCTTTCCCACAATCTTATCCAAAAATTCAGGTGAAAAAGTGTGTTCATAATCAACCTACTACAAAACAATTAGTATGTCAAGATGAACAACATCTGTCAAGGTTCAGCAACCCAGTAAAAAAATCAGATCATACTTGGTGAACCCCTCCAACACCCTGACCAATAATGTCTTGCAACTCCACAGCAGTGCAACCAAACATCCTGGATACTTCCCGGTCGAACAACACAAACTGACAATTCCCAGTGTCATCAACAACTTCAGTGTACAACATAAATCTACAAACAAACACTTATGAAATGATCAGCCAGTGCAGAAAAATGAACAGTAGCAGTAACGAAAATAAGGAAAAATATAAAGATAACCAACCTATGCGAAAAAAACTAATACCTTGGAACAACAGACTTAACAATAGCATTACACTTGCCACAAAAATATCCGTCACCATCCGGAATAACCTTTTTACCATCAATCTTGGAGGACGTGTAATACCAGCCCTTAGAAAGCTTAATGTCAACAGTGTCAACCATAAGAGTAACCATAGCATCCTACATAGAAATCAAAACATAGACGACTCACCCATAAACCGAAAACACAATATAAACAACACAAAAGATCTTACAGCTTCATGACATAATGTACTCAAATAATTGTCACGAAAAAAAAAATATTTGCGGAAATTCCAGCATGGACTCATGAAGCAACAGGCCACAGGGGTAAAAGGCTAATGGTCTCACAGTAGGTCCAGGACGCAATGAAGATATAGTCCTTCTGTCATTAACGCCAAGCAAATCATCCGCAAGACTTAAAGTAACTTGTGAGTCCATATGATCAGGCGTTTGCTCGATGTCAACTCCACAAGTCTTCAATCTAGGGAAAAGAAGTCAGTAGAGGGGGGGGGGGAGAAAAATTATATGAAAAAAAGATAACAACTAATTCACAATAACCCCATGGAATGAAGACCTGGCAACAAAGCGAGCAACCTCCTCCGTATTTGGTTGAATCAACATGCGCGAAGCATGCATCGAGTTGGACAACTTGTTCTTCCCTGTCATGCCAAACGCGTCACGAAACAAACATTACATCAAACAGCTGCATTGTATATGCACACAAAGCGCAGTAAAAACCGACAAACTGACTTACGCTGAAACTCTTTCACCTTGCACCATTGCAGCACGAAAGTAACAGGTCCAGACACATGACCATCGATATATTCCAGAAACTCAATTGCAAAACCTCCCCACAATGTACAATGAAGACGATGCATTCTAATATATGCAGCGTACACAAGGATAGCGCAATCACAATCATATTAAAGATTAAACAATATAAATCAAAACCATCAAAACAGAGCATGTAAGAGAAGAATCAGTATAAGGCAGTTGAAGTACTCCTCATCCATTATCTCAATCTCAACCCGAGTTTGCTTTCGACCATCGACATTACTCTCATCCCGAGATCCCACTCCAGTAACCATACCCAGCACATCTGTTAGCACAACCGTTGACACATAATGAACAGTAAGTGAACTCAAAATTACGTGAAATGAACAGAGAAGGCAGCACATAATACTGACCCACTAGAAAACGGTCGTCAAAATCATCCGAGAGAATTTTAGCAAAAGGAAGAAACTTGAAACCAAAACGCGGAATACGACCATCATCCTTAGTGGGACGAACGACAGTTTGAAACTGGAAGTTAATTCTGTAAGCATGCTCTGTTGTACGATAGGACCCCGATGCTGGAGCAACGTTAAAACGTGTCATAACGCACATGGCACCCTCATGCAAACTGTTCTCATGACGCTGCACAAAACCACTACGGACAGTGGCGTGAATCCGATCACCCTAGACAACGACAAAACTAAAATAGCATTAACAATAAGAAAAACCAAACAACGAAAGAAGTGACACAAAAAATTTACAAATCACAAGGAAAATATACATAAAACCTTGAAAGGAAAGCATAGAGAAATATAAACGCTTGCCTCAAAATCCTGTAACACAAGCTCAATAGAAGCCACATCTCCCTTGCTATATCGGCCAGGCATTTTCCATAAACGAACAATTCGAACGCAGAGTTTCCAAGAGTGACGGCTAGTGTTAAGGTCCTTCACACGGTCATACACCGAAGCCATGAAATACAACTACAGATATAGAACTACAAGCTTCCCAACATCGTATGAACAGCCGAATGAAACGCAAGAAGTATTTATAGAGGACCGGAGAGGACAACTGACGCACACACGTCGCCAAATATCCCGGAAGCACACGAGCTAGATATAATCCCACGCCCCACAAGGTAACTGCCTGCAACCTTGCCACTCATTCCAGCGAAAGCTGCGAACGGGCTCCTCCAACCACCATAGACTCACGATCTGGACGTGGGCTGTAACTCCAAACGTGGGGGCTCTGCGACTGGCAAGCAGTTTGTTTGAGGAGACAAACGGAGAATTAGGTAGCATTTTGGAGGTGGAAAAACAGGGGAAAAGCTGACGTGGCTCAACAGGGTGCAAGCTTTAAACCTTACTATTATATATATATAGATAATAATGTAAAAATAAAATTTTATTACGTAGTAGCTAAGTTCTGAGGAAAAAATAAAAGAATCTTTAATGTCACTCTCATCCTACTGATGTACCCATATCCTCTACCCAGCAAATCACACTGGCAAGTGAATACGACATTTTTAATATTATTTTGCTTATTAAAAAGAAAAAATTGAACAAACTTTGGCACACAACAGCCACACAGGGAAGAAAAGCGAGAGTTTGTGTGGAGTCGTGGAGGGCATAAGTCGAAGAGGAGTTGTCTCCCCCAAATCTCTCCATGTATGCATGGGGCGAAAATTTGAAGAGAAAATGGGGTAGGCCCATACCCCATTATCCCTCACCCCCATTTTCTTCCCAACTTTTCTTTTCTCCCACTTTTCCTCCCTTACCCAAAGGGAAAAATTTATTTCTCCCCCTATTTTTTTCTTTAATTTTCTTTTCTCCCTCATTTTCTCTTCATCTAAATAGGGTTTAAATGATACCCATATAGGGAAGCAGATGAAGTGCAACACACACAAGAAAGGATTTAAGGGCCCGTATAGTACATAAAATTGATTTTGATGGAAACAAAGATGGAGATGGATATAGAATTGAGGTTTATAAGTATGTTTGGTACGTCTTGGAAATAAGAGCTAATTTTTATAGAAAAAGACCAAAATACCCTTCTATCAAAAATAAAAAATCTTCCCAAATAAATGAACCTAATTCCCATCTACCTCACCACACAAAATTTGCTTAAACATCCAGAAAACATCAAACCATGTCTTGTGGAAACTTTGCTTAAACATAAAAAAAATCTTTTCAATATCTTATAAACATATGAACAATCCAATAAAAATTATCTTACATAGTTGAAGCTTGCTCAAAATCGAAGAAGAAGATATGGTGATGGACAAATTTGCAGATTGGAAAAGTTAAAGTGTCGCCTACGAGAGATTGGAGAGAGATCATAGAAATCACCAATTTATAGTAACCATTGAACTTAGAATCGTGAATCAAAGGGAGGTTAAGGATGAACCAATGGGTTCGGATCTAGGTTTATTGTTGCTGACTTCCTTTTTCTCAAACACTTTAGCGCCATGGGTCGCCATCAAAGCTTCAGTCTTCAACATTGTGGGTCGTTGCAAAGAGTGGAGCCACCGTTTTTGCTTCCCCATCGTTGTTGGAGATCTTTGAAGAGGATAAGACGCCGTTGCCGCTGCCGCTGTGGGTTTGCAATAGATCGCTGTCAGTGATGATGGAGATGGAGTAGAGGTACGATTGAAGGAGATGAGTAATTGGGGGGGGAGCAAAAAGAGAAGTCCATGAGTTGTATGATGGAAGCCAAATTCCATCAATTTTGATGGAACCAATTTCATGACCAACTTTTTGCATCAAACAAACTTCATCATGAAAATGAATTCCATTTCCATATTCACCCACCCCCAAATTCTAGCATACCAAACGGGCCTTGGCGATTTTGCTTTGGATCAAACGAGTTGGTACTGCCTGTCTGTTGCCCATGACAGATGGTTTCAAAAACTTCTTTTTTTGCTATTATCAAGAAACACTCCACCTCATAAAATAAATAAAAAAAAACCTTTAATCAAGATAATCATCAAAAGTTTCTCAATCCCCTCTCTGAAATGATAAAGCGTTGAGCTTGTACTCTGGAGTCCTTTTTCATATTCTCTCTAATAAACATTTGTACAATCACTTTTCTGCCTGGATGCAATCAATGTTCTTTTGAACAATAGCATCATTTTAACCACAAAAAACATAAGATAACCAAAGGTTAAAAGAAAGAGAAACATAATGATAAATATTTCTCTATTTTATAATTAATACATTTTTAATTTATTTTTATATCCCTTCCCTTTTATGATTTAATCAAATAACTGTAGCAATATAATATAAATAATTAAACAACAATTTATTTTTTATGGAATAAAACGTAAAAAGAATATTATCACAATTACACTAAATTGAAGGGAAATTTTACAAAATACAATGTAATTTACTAACAGTGATATTTATCAAATACAATGTATAAGAATAAGAATATTATAGCAATTAAACTATATAATTTCAAATAACTTTGAAACCACTTGATTACATGTAATAAAAATGTGAAAAAATAGTGTTACAAACGGTTGGAATATAAGTATAACAATATGGAATTATAGTATTTTCATTTCATTCCTAATTAAATTTAATAAATAAGAAAAAATTTATTGCTACACTTGAAATAAAACCCCTAAGAATCAGGAATTATATGAGGAGAAATATCGCCCTAACATGATTTAATAATTATCAGATCCTAAACACTAAGAATATATATATTCATTACCAAACAATGGGCACAAAGCTTATACATCAAAAGTTATTTCAATCTAATTTTTTTTTAAAAAAAATTAACATTTTGTTTCAAAAAACATTACATCACAATACAACAGATATCTTTCAATGGCCAACTTTTAATGTGCCAAATTTTAGGTTGTTGCAAAGGGCTTCTCACTTCATTTGTGAACTTGTGAGGGCTTCAACCTGTAGTAATTACTTTTCCAATTTAGTAAGGGCCACCAAAATGGAGAAAGAACAACTCTAAAGAAAAGCAAGATGACACTTTGATTCTGTTTATTGGGTTTTTATTTTCATATATTTTCAATTATATTGTGATTTATGTTAGGATTTATATTTGTTATTCTTCTATTTGCTACAAAGTTGGGCATCTCACCTTAACTAAAAATCACTTTGTTAAAA